>OY978223.1:1159332-1759332 GCA_963854785.1 Vaccinium vitis-idaea | reverse complement strand
ACTAAGCAGAACATGTTCCATGGGACCACAGTTCGAGGGGTGAAATTTTGGGACTCGTACTTCTTCTTCATGAACCCAAGGCCCACGTACGAGGTTACGTTCCTTGACCAATTGCCGGAGGAGATGAGTTGCAAGGCGGGTGGTAAATCGTCGTTCGAGGTGGCTAATCATGTGCAGAAGGTTTTGGGTGGGGTGCTGGGTTTTGAGTGCACTCAATTGACTAGGAAGGATAAGTACATGCTGTTGGGAGGGAATGATGGGAAGGTTGAATCCATGTATTCTAAGAAGTAGTTGATGGTTGTTATTCTGGTACTATTTGATGGCTAGTCTGTTTCTTTAATGGGATGAGAAAAAGGATTTCATTAGATGGGTTTTGCTGGGCATTGTTTTTGTATTCTAATATCTGAATTTGCTTCTATTGATCATGTGATTTGATGAACAGAGCCATTGAAGGATTTGAATTTGTGATGTTTGGACATTAGGAAGTGATTTTGTTGAGTAACCTTTTGTTGGGCATTGTCTTGGCTTTGGTGTGGAGTGGTGATACCACATACTACTCAAGTTGAATCCAATGCCATTATTTTGTTCTTGTTTTAAGATTACCAAGTCAAAGAAAATGTCTACTTAGTTCCATTGTTATGCTTTCCTAGATGGGAAGCATGGATGATGCAACGTACATCACAACTTTCCATCTTGAAAATCAATGGTCTGGATTCGCTAAAGTTTTCTTATCAGTAAGAAAGCACTTTGACCTGTAAAAAAATGTCTGTGAATCTGAACTGTTGAAAAAACTTCTGGACACTGAGATCTTGCGCTGCAAGGTCCCCTAGGTCCAGCTGAACAATTTCATCCCTTTTTGTCATTTTTTTTTTCAAAGACAAATTATTGTGACTTGATACGGACTTGTTACGACTTACCTTGTTTGTTTATTTTTATTTTTTTTGTTTCGACAGTCAAGGGTGTCTGAGTCAAAGGCAGACCATCAATTTCGAGACTAGCGGACTCATACGATTGACAGTAATTTCCTAAAAAATTGTTTTTGAAGGGATAAAAAATTGAATTAGAAAAATTAGAGAGTGGCTATTTCAAAATTTCATAGTATTATCAGCAACTAATAATATAAGGCATTGGTTTTCTGCTTCATTTTTATTTGTCGCTCTATAATACTGAAAATGATACCTCTGACATTATCTTCAATTCAGTTGCTTATAATATTGAAGATGATACCTTTGACATCACCTTCGATTCAGTTGCGATGATCATAAATACAAATAGATGGTAGGTTCAAATATTGTTATGTGAAACATATATGAATGCTTTCCTAATTTGATATCGTTGATTACGCGGACCTCGATCTATTTTTAAGACGGTAATTATATACTACAGGTGTCGATGTGTAATATGATATATAATTGAATTATTTGTTGCCGTGGATCTAGCAGTCCATTTCATTAATTCCATTAGGCTTTTTTAATAGTATTTTCATTCCCGGCCAGAGTTCAACGCATAATTAATTATATCCAAGTAGGGGTAACATTTCCGCAAATGACAATTATATACAATACTGTATTACTACTATATTTAGTTATTGTGGGTCCCACGGTCTCATTTCCATTAATGAAATAATTTTCTTAATACTATTATTTTTAAATTTACATGGACAGAATTTAGCAGTTAACGAATCGAACTTTTTTTTTGAAGTCCGTATCAAAATATTGCGGCTGTGTTCGGTTAGGGGGTTTGCCCCAGTTTTGACACTATTCCAGTTTTGATTACATCATCACTTTTTTCACTTTTCTCTCTACCTCTCTCCACTTATTACACCTGCTTACATCATCAAAACTAAAACTAAACAAAACTAAACCTACTAACCGAACACAGCCGCATAGTTTACTCTTGTCGTCTCCACGGGGTCAACTTCTATTAAGGTTTTTTTTTTCCTCAACGGTAAGTCGTTGTTCAGGCTAACTTATGCGCAACTCGATTATTTCTCTCTTCGATCTCATCAGGGGTGTAGTGAAGGTGTAGTGAGATCGGCTCAGCCGTCCGATCGGTAATTGACGGTCCGATCATCCTACACTTTAAATAAAAATATTTTACATATGATTTAAGCCTCATTTGTCTAGACCGTCGATCGCCGATCGGACGGCCAAGTCGAGCCACGCTCACTACACCCTGTTGTGAGCTCTTCACTATAGGGCCCCCGCTCCGTCTAGTCAAAGGCAGCTATTCACGCCAAGAATAAGAAATTCACAATAGATTGAACGGTCAAAATTTAGGATATGGCTTCCTTTCATCTAGTTTGGTTTCAATATCTAAGCGGATAATAAGTTTATTTTTTCTAAGTTTACAAATGACAATCGCTGTGTTTGGTTGAGAGTTTTGAGAAAAATATTTGGAGAAATATTTTTTTTAGATAGTGTTTGGATAAGTTTTTGGAAAAAGTAATAATTAGAGAGAAATAGAGAGAAATGAGAATAATGATTAAATAGAGAGGTATGAGTAGAGAAATATGATTAATGATTAGAGAGATGAGAGATGGGGAAATAATTAATCTTTTTGAAATTTTTTTTTGGAAATATGAAGTGAACAAAGTGTAAGATTCTCGTTTTTTTATTTTTCAACATACGATATACATCAGCAGAGATTAGTGGATTAAAAATCAAAGAGAGTTCATAATTTTCCATAGACTCGAATATGAGACCTTTCCATTGGTTTCCAGGTGAGCAATCACATCTTGTTTTATTGTTAATTATATCTGTAAATATTTTCCTCAAATAGACAAATACACTACTCTCCAAGCATTAGCACCAAAATAAATATAAAATAAAATAAATACACGCATGAAAACCCCGTTTCGGGTAAAAATAAGGGGAAATGACCAAAACAGGGTTTTTAAAAGTAAATATTTCGATTCATGACAAGGTTTTTGGAAATTACCAAAAACATGACAAGGAAAAAAATAATTCCACATACATGGTACCAACAAATTACAGGTCCAAAATACCCTTCTCATTTTTGAAGCCTAACACACACATCCTCTTTCCATTGTTCTTGGAAATATTAGCTACTAGAGTTGCACCGTGCATGCAACAACATTGCACTGTGAATGAAAAACCTTTGCACCTTCCAATAAAAGAATTGCACTCATGTTAGTCCAACTTGCCTTGCCAGTGTAATATCAAATCAAATATTTTTTGACGGACAATCTCAAAATTGCACTGTGCATGTGTGTTTGGTTCTTTTACTTCTTTGCAATGAAAAATAATTGTGTGCGAGCGTGCCAGAGAGAGTTTTAAATCTCCTCCCTCAAATTAACTTTGGAAAACCAAATCTAATCAGGCGATTGTGTTTTTATGGTTCAATTACCTCAATTAAGAGGATTTTCTTTTAAAGTGAAGAAATACAAATCAATATACTTAGGAAATTAAAGAACAACAAGGAAACAAGATATTTTGATTGATAAATCAAAGATAGACTTACTTCGAAATTGTCTTCAACTTCAAACAAAAGGTAACAAGAACTTCGAATAACTGATTGTTACAAGAACAATCGAAACTTACTTCCTAAACTATTTCCTAATTTACTTCCTAACCTACTTCGAACTGAGTCGAAATCCTAATTCTACTTGCCAATGAACAAACCAAGCATCATTTCTTTGATAGTTGTTTGTTGAAGATTTGTCCAGGGGCTTTTCACTCTTCGATTTCTTCTATTTATAGGCACTGCTTGCAATTTGAACTTCCCGCTCAAAGAATTTGAACTTGGCTTGCTTCGAACTCCATCTTTCTACTTCAAGTTGGCAGTTTCTTCCCTCTAATAGATTTGAACTTGTTAATCTTCCTTCAAAAGTTTTAATTTGAATCTGCACAGTTGTTTAACCAACTCAAATGATTAAGTGTTAAGGAGATAACTGTTTTGCACGATATGCTCCACGTGTCTTAACTGTCAACTACCTCGTTTCATATGTTTACACGTAGAGTTCATGCATTTAGTAGGTGAAATCAGGGCTTCGAAGTCAATTTATTATATCGGTTTGACTTGTAACTGCCAATAACTACTTTTCAAACATGAGAACTAATACGACATCATATTAATCCATCTTTATTTTAGTAATCCAGTGCGTTTTCATTGACACATATTTGCTAACGTTTGACATTATTGATTATGTGTCAATTAATTATTGAATTTGTTAAATTTAAATGTAAATAGCATGCAACAACATTGCACTGTAAATGAAAATCATTGCACCTTGCAACAAAAGAATTGCACTCATGTTAGTCCAACTTGCCTTGCCAGTGTAATATCAAATCAAATATTTTTGGACGAACAATCTAAAAATTGCACTGTGCATGCAACAACATTGCACTGTAAATGAAAACTCTTGCACCTTGCAACAAAAGAATTGCACTCATGTTAGTCTAACTTGCCTTGTCAATGTGAGATCAAATCAAATCTTTTTGGATGAACAATCTCAAAATTGCACTGTGCATGCAACAATATTGCACTATAAATGAAAACTCTTGCACCGTACAATAAAAGCACTGCACTCACGTTAGTCCAACTTGTCTTGCTAGTATGAGATCAAATCGATTTTTTTTGGACGGACAGTCTCAAAATTGCACTGTAACTGAATTAGGTTTGCACCTTGTATGAACTGACATTGCACCTTATATCAAAATCATTGCACTTTGGGTTTTGTATGATTTAGGGAAAAAATACACTCAGGGATATTTTGGGCAGTGCAATGATAAAATGCTATGTGAAATTATTTTTCTCCGTGTCATGTATTGGTCATTTCCGAAACCATGACTAAGAAATCGTCACTTTTTCTCCTCCTTGCCATGTTTTGGTAATTTTCCCTAAAAATAAAGGCCACGTAGTATTTTTTATTTGCCGAATTGAATTGACTATACTGCCCGTCATTGCACTACCTATCTCCCACTTACCATCCTAAAAGACACCGTAATTTAGCAAACAAGATAGGGGTATCTACGTAACTTTTCAGCGGAGAAGTTGAGGATGAAATGCCGCGTGTCAGATTCTCGTCCTCCTGTCGCCAACGCCAAGTGGGATTTTTCCCGCTTTTGTAAGCAGCACTTGGGCAGAAAATTCTGATTTATCCTTTTTAGAGAGAGAGAGAGAGACAGAGAGACACACACACACACACTGAAGTTGTAGAGAGAGGTGGCCTAATTGCTTTCAAAGCTTCAGATTTTCCTTCTCAATTGCCGTTCATCAACAATGGCAATCGGCTCTCTTATTTCCAACCGGAATTTCGGGTCTTTTATTGATTCAGGTATGGTAATACATGCATGCATACATATACAATATATATACACTCCTACTTGATAGCTCGAATTGTAGCTGCATTTGTTCGTGTGATTGAAAATTGCTCGAATTCTTCTTGTGTTGGTTTCAAATCTCAATTGGAAATTCTTGCTTCTAGATGATGTTGCTGGGGTCTGAACTGGAATTTCTTAATTTGTCCACCTAATCTAGAAAACATGTAGACATACTCTCTATGCTCTCTCACTCCCCCTTGACATTGTCGCCTCATGAGAGAACTTATGATTATGTTGATAACTGGAATGGTTTATGGCTCGCAGTGGTGCTATTGCAAAATCGGCAAAACCAACGCATCCAATGTGCAAGCAACAATCGAGAAAACAATGCAAACAAAAAAAGACGGAGATTTTTATGGTGTTACATTGTTGGGTAACCAGGAACAACTAGAGCTCACGCCAGGTTATACTATGTATTTCCCAGGATTAGTCGATTTTTATGGTGTTACATTGTTGGGTAACCGGGTCCAACTAGAGCTCATGCCAGGTTATACTATGTGTAGGATGGGTTCTTTGTTTAATAATAAAATTAATCCGGAGAGGCAAACAATAGCTAACGATTGGACAGAAATGAGAGGATGTGTACAGGGGCGAAGGATTAAGCCAGGTATACAAGAAGAGAAGGCAGCAGAATTCAATCCGTTCCCCTTGAGATCATCGTCATCGTCCTCGAGATCACAGTTCTAGATGGAGTGTGGGCTCGCGAGCGCTAGCAAGAGCAATGCTCTTGTTTCCAGAGCTCAGAGGCACTTTCTCTCTCTAGAATTTCCGTGTTCTAAGGACGAATCTGAAAATCTCTCTTGGAATTTGTGAATGAATGTCCCATATTTATAGGGATCTGCACCCAATCATTGGGCCGCAGACATTTTCCCCAATAACATGATGACACGTGCTCTTCCCGCATATCTAGGCGACGTGGGTGATGTCACTGGCCGTTAGGAATATTCCATCAGGTCATTCCAGTACATCGTTTTCCTTCGTCGCGACCCTTAATCCTTATAAAGCCACCAAGCCACTTGTATATCCCCTATTCCCGCTATGCTTAGTCATGGTCGCGAGCCCTTTGGATCGCGCCAAGACCTAACTCGAGCTCGTATCGACTTCCCTTCCCCTGCCTTTTGGTCAGGTGCCGTCGCGAGTCTATTTCGCGTGTTCGCGAGAGCGTCCATTATTCCCCGTCGCGTCAACCATCTTTGCTGAGAGTCTCGCGAGAGGTGAACTTTGTCTTAAGGTGATGTTTCCCTTGTTAAGGGCATCCCTTTTCTGAAAGTAATAGTAATCTGGATATTGTAATACCGCGATGGCCGTTCTTCGCGGTGTCTTATTCGCACGTTCTTAAACTTAACCGACGTCTGACGTGTCCCTTGCAACTTTGCTCGAGCCACGTGGCTATCCAGCCATAGGCTGGTCAACCGCCACGTCACCCGACGCGCTGACCTTTCCTACACTATGTATTTCCCAGGATTAGTCGACTTGCGCGAATGCTGCCCGAAAACCTGGTTATCCAAGAAAAAAAAATGTATCAAATGAAGAAGAATGTACAAATTACATCAACTGGGTATTGCATGTATTTACTATATTCTACGATTTATATCCAATTACGGAAAGTCTAGGTCGTACCCGACATAGTCAGCGAAGTGGCAAACTAAAACTGAATCAAGCTTCAAAAACCCAACAGGTGCATATGGATTATCTATGGGTTTTATGCAAGCCAGATGGTTCAGATATTTTTAGGTTAATTTATTAATGGGGGTTGCGGGCCTGTTAAAAATTGTATACATGCATTGTTTTCCATCCGTGTAAGATACCATTTACAATTACCGCGAAATCATGTTCGAGAACATTGAGGAATTTATGACAGGGATCTGACAATGTATAGATTGATCAACATAGTGCAAATTGGGTCGTTTATTGGCCTCCACTCTGAATTAGGTTTACGTCAATGACGCTGTTGTTGGCAGGGCAATTATATAAAAGGGAACATGCTATAGAATGCTACCGAGGAGAAAGGTCGGGCTATGCTGCTGTACAATATGTCCATACAAAGATGTTCTACAAGAGTTTATGCGTTCAAAGGAAAAGCTGTTCTTTGCTTAGATGCTCCAATAGTCCATCTTTTCATTTCATTGGTGTTTCTAACGGTGATCCACTGAGGTCAAATGCAACATTTCAGAATGATGGGGAGCATCCTCTTTCAATGACACTGCAACTTAGCAAAAAGTTTCAGAGCACTAATCATAGGCAGAGAATCAGAGCAATATGTGCATGTTATCTTGCTTCAACTCCCTCTTACAGAAACCAACTAAGAAAGCTGGATAAGCTTGGAATCAATAACAGGCGCCATCACTTGTCAAAGCATCTAACGGTAAATATGACCCGTGCTGACTACAGATCTGAGGACTCTGATATTGGTGGAACAGGTGTTGACTCATTTCTGTCATCAGAGGGGCCAAGTGAAGTTGTTATAGGGAAAGACGAGCAAGCAAAACCTTGGTGGGAGCAGTTTCCAAAGCGATGGGTGATAGTGCTGCTTTGCTTTGCTGCATTTCTGTTATGCAACATGGACAGAGTGAGTGCTAGTCTATTTTCCTCTCATAATGCATTGGTCCGAAATGTAAAGTAGTCCAACTAATAAGCTCATTTCATGCATTTCAAACTTTAGTGTTGGTTTTTAGCTTTCATTATTAGTATTTCTTCTCCAAGTAGTTGGAATGGACTTTTACTATATTGAACGTTTCAGGATCTAGATTAAATAGCTTATTAACATGCTGACAATTCTAGGATTTTTGTTTTAGGTGAACATGAGCATTGCAATACTTCCGATGGCACAGGAGTTCAACTGGAACAGTGCAACAGTTGGTCTCATTCAGTCTTCATTTTTCTGGGGCTATCTGCTCACTCAGGTTTGACTCTGTCGAAAGGAATTTACTATTGATTTTAATCCCCAGACAAGTGCTTGTCCAAATTTCTACCACTCACAGATAGGGTTCTAAGTGTATTCATTTGTTTCACTTAATCACGAATGGACAATTCGTTTCTGACCTTGAAATTCGTTTCTACATTTCTCAAGCCTATTACATGGAAAATCTTAGGTTCGTAGTGCAAACATATCTTAAAGTTTATTTTACTTGTATCCATCATCCAAGTCAGTGGTTGATATGGTAATTCAAGTACTTTGGTGATACTAGGTTCGAAAACGAATCAACTGTACACTGTTTTTGATGAGATAATGTCCTTACTGCATCAGTTATCTTTGGGTTTTGTACTTCAATGACATGCACTATTTATGTTCTTAGGTCGTATTTTAGTTTTCTCTTGAATGATCGAAACTTAATTCTTGCCAGCCTTTTCTACTAACTGGATTTTGTTTACGTTTCTTTGGCAAACAGATTGTCGGAGGCATCTGGGCAGATAAAATTGGTGGAAAACGAGTATTGGGTTTTGGAGTGGTCTGGTGGTCTGTTGCCACAATTTTGACGCCGATTGCTGCCAAAATTGGTCTTCCTTTCTTACTTATCATGCGTGCCTTTATGGGAATTGGTGAGGTTGGCCTCTATTATGCTTACTTTGTGGCCCTTCAAAGGCTTACCAGGTTATAGTTTAGTCATCTAGATGCTTCTTTGTGGCTCTATAATGGCTTACCAGGTTATAGTCTAGTCATCTAGATAGTTCTAGCTCCTGAATCGCTTTGATGATTCTCTTTTTTCTTTAATCTATTTGGGATATGGAAATATTTCCATGAATCAGTTTGAATACAGACTCTCAGTCTACCTTTAGAGGTTTTATTGTTGCACTTAGGCTTCTTAATGCGTAACGAGCTGGCGAGGGGTCATTGGAAAATGCTGTGACATCTTAAGACATCAGCTACCCAAAATTTCCTGAATATTTCTGGTGAGGGTGCTGTGATTTCTAAAGCTGCAGTAGCGTTGGCTAAATATTCAGCTGAATGTTCAATTATCTAGGTAAAATCACAGCAAAGGAACAAGTTTTACCATTCGGTTTGGACACAAGGATTGTGATATTCTTTCAAGTTTTTAAAAACTTTTTCATATTCCCAGGACATATTCTATAGGGCTCTGATTGTTTGACTCAACTAACACTGAAGGGATATGTAATCCCATATAATAAGTAATCTCATTCGACTGATAGTGAGGTGAGTCGGGTGACTAATAATTCTACTTGGTCCATGGTAATGATTATCCCATGTCTTGTGCGGTATACTAGTATCCGTCAGATATTTATTCCTAACCTTATAAGTTCCAATTAAACACTTGATATGTGGTCCCTTTGGATTTATAATCCAGTCCAATGCTCTAATCTGGAAAAGCGAATGGGCCTAGAAGTTCAAGGGCCAAACTATTACTCAATGCTATTATGATTGTGAGTTGGTGGTGTTAAGCTACCAACCCTCCTAAAAGCTTAAGCTATCAGGAAATGGGTCCAATAGTGTATATCAAGCTATCTAACACCCTCTCTCACGTGCAATCCCATCTTGCACATGGAGATGCAAATTCTTAGAGAGAGAGAGAGCGCGGAGCAGAACAGAATACAAAGGTTGAAGGGGAGAAACAGAATGCAAACAGGGGACAAATGCCAACGGAAAGACTTGAACCCAAGACTTGTTGCAGCCAGAGCTCTGATACCATGTTAAGTTACCAACTCTCCCAAAAGCTTAAGCTATTAGGAAATGGGCCCAACAATGTATATCAGGCTATCTAACAGGTGGATCTAGTGAGCTTGTCAACTGATAACTTCCATATGAGCAGCCTAGAGGTTCCTAAATTCAGTGTAGGACTTCATTTGGTATGAAAAATTACCACATGTAGTCAAGGTATAGAAATCCAATTTTTTTGTGCAGAGGAAATGTTATATGCAGACAATCAAGTTATCAACTAACGGATGTGAGCCATTTTTTCTGATAAAGATTCCTCTCGCCTCACATTAAAATATAGTAGTAACCTTAATTCTTCCATTCAGCCCGCTTCCTTGATTTAAGCCGTGTGGTGTCTTGGTCTTTAACAAAACTTTGCCTACTCTTAGGCAAAAGGTTCATTTTGGGTGGATGCCAAACCATTGATGCTAACGGTCAGAGATGAGGAATGCACATCTACTCTGTTGGGGTCGAGCATTTAGTTCAGATCTGAGTTGGCCACACGGCCCATATTGAGTTGTTTTATTTGAAGGCCATTACGGCATTACCTAATGCTCCTTTTTCCCATCTGGTGTTCTTGGAGGGGTAGACTGTCGCAACCTAATCTGATTTTCTTTTCATGCTTAAGAGCTGAAGCATTTATGAAGCAATAGCCACCATAGAATCACATGTTATCGTCCCTTATTCCTGTGCTAGTTGAGCTCCTATTCTTAAATTGTAAGATGGTGGATATGATAGCTTATCCACCTTCACTAACAGAAATGACAATCTGGGAAACAAATAACCAACGCATGCTAATGCAGATGTCACTTAAACCCATAACATTTAATATAAAAAAAATTGTAAGCTTGGTGTATTACTGTATTTCTTGTTTTTCTCCTGATATTTAAAGGTTATGTATTTCAGCGACATGTAGTTTTATTCGTCCATTCCCAGATCTGGATACAGGATATTTATTGTTTGAAGAATCCATTTGTTTCTTATCAGGGTGTTGCTATGCCTGCTATGAATAATATGCTTTCCAAGTGGATTCCTGTCTCAGAGAGAAGCAGATCACTTGCACTTGTATACAGTGGCATGTATCTTGGATCTGTCACAGGATTGGCTTTCTCTCCCATTTTAATCAAAAGCTTCGGGTGGCCATCTGTATTTTTCTCGTTTGGTTCCCTTGGAAGCATCTGGTTTGCAATATGGCTGAGTAAGGCAAGTATTTGTGACATTTGTCCCTTTAGTTGCACCTGAACTTGCAAGTTCAACTTGCATAAATGAGTTCCGTATAATAGCAATGCCAGGGACACATCAAAGTGTACATCAATTTTTGCCCATATAAAGAACTTTATTCTGTCACTTTGATCAGTACACAATTATGTTTGTCTTCATTAGCCCATAATACACATAGTGAAAAAGTTAACAATCAATATCCATTTCCTGGTTACAATGCACCACATTTGAGACATTTGGATTTGTTAATGAATTCATATCTGAAGCCGTTACCATAAACAAAGAAGCAGACATGCAATTTTGGGCTTTGCGAACTAAGATTTAACGGAAAGTCTAGAGGCACTAACTAATGTACTAAATGTACATGTGGAATTCTTTTAGTGGATGAGTGCATCCATGTATTTCATCATGCATTGATGTAGTTATGACATGTGTAGTTTTAGTGTAATAGTAGTTTGTAAGTGCCTCTAGCATTGCTCAAGATTTAATTTCGAGAATTAGGTACAACCTCAATGTGATGTGCATAGCTTTTGGCATGATTGACGATTCAGGCATGCTAGATTCTTTGCACCGTTGTGGTTTCCTACAAAATCTCCAAATAAGAGGAGATCTAAAGACAAGAAGAAATATTTTCTGTAACAACATTCATCTCAAATGACACAAACAGCAATGTGTAGTTTATGCTACACCTTTGAGGTGACTATTCTTATCCCGCCCTCCAGCCCTAGTGAGTGGGCAAAGCAAGCTATACCTGATACTGAGCAAAGAAACTTTGTTCAAATACCACATCAACATTCAAATCTAGGTTGACATCCACAAGAACATCTCTAAACAGGGTTCTCGCACCATAGCGAATGTGCTTGCAGAAGAAGAGCAAAGCCTCCGTGTTTCCGAAGTAGCTTGATTTACTCGAAATATTTCACCTGATTGGGAATGTTTTCCTACTCTTCATAAAGGTTAGCAGGTTCACTACGATTAACTCTGATGAGCTCTTCATTGTAGAACTCTACAGAATCTACATTTTCATCTACTTGTTTGATACTACTTCAGATTCTAGTCTTCTAGAAGGAACATCATCTATAACGATTCTGCTGCCATCTATTTACCTTGTAGAATTCTGGTTCGTGCCCCCTTTCACGCTCTGCATCCATGCAACATGTATATGTTTGTGGCATCTCTAAAATATATTGGACATGGTTGAGAATATCGACAATGTGTACATTCCTGGCTGGCTGGGTTCGATTTTGTTCTGAATTTAGATTATAGATTATCCAATTGAAAGAATATGTTCGTCAATTTGATGAAAACCACCTCTACCCTATATTCTGTAATGCACATACGTGCATAGTGATTAGTGAGTCACCCCAATTCGCATTCTTGATGTTCTCATTGGAAGTTCTCTCTATAATACTTTTTGTCTTTTGACTTAGGCACGTAGTTCACCTCAAGAAGATCCAGAACTGAGTGCAGTTGAAAAAAGGCTTATCTTGGGCAGCAGCAAAGCCGAAGAGCGTGTAACTGTAATACCTTGGAAACTAATTCTATCAAAAGGACCTGTTTGGGCTCTCATCATCTCCCACTTCTGCCATAATTGGGGAACCTTCATTCTTCTGACATGGATGCCAACGTACTATAATCAGGTATGTGGAAAATGGAAAAGTGGCCTGTTGAGAAACCAACGGGCCTAGCAGTTGGCCACTCTTGTACCCCTTCTATGTAAGCGTTCAGGCGGTCAAGCCTTGTTAAAAGAAGGGATTGGTAATTTTTTTTAAAAATGGGGTAGAGATTGAGACAACTGTTTGGTACTTTTCATATTTCTTACCTTGGTATTTGGATACCCAGCTTTAAAGATGATGCATTCTTGCATTGCAAAAAATTGCTCATACAGGCAACTTGCTGTTGGAACTCACTGTTTTGAAATATGGTAGTATAATTCTATTCGAAAACAGTGGATTTAGCAATTAAAAGTTTCAGGATGCAATGGTAACTATTAAGGTTCATTTTCAGATGGTAAGCTATGAATATTTTTTGCACATGAGGGTCGAACAGGGACCAATGGAAATACTTAGTAGGCCACCTAAATCTGACAAATAACCTAAGGTGATACCCTTTTGTTTATGGTTGTGTACCAGGTGTTAAAGTTCAACCTCACTGAGTCCGGACTACTATGTGTATTGCCATGGTTGACCATGGCTGTGTTTGCGAATGTGGGAGGATGGATTGCGGACACACTTGTGAGCAATGGGCACTCCATAACTACAGTTCGCAAGGCAAGTACCTATCTTACACCCACTCACGAATTCATTTATACATGTTACAATCATTTTCCGGAATGGAAGTCCATAACCAGTGGAGTAACCAAAATATTGGATAGTTTATACTAAAATGATTGTAATTTTGTTAACTTTTCGACATGCAGATAATGCAATCAATTGGGTTCTTGGGGCCCGCCTTCTTCCTTACACAGCTGAGCCGTGTCAAGACACCTGCTTTAGCGGTGCTGTGCATGGCATGCAGTCAGGTTTGTTCAATGGTTTTTATTGAAATCTCTAAAGAATTAGGTCTAGCTAGTTCTTCAGCGTTGACAACAAAATCTTGTGTATCACTAGCTTACAGAGGAAATTCTTTAAGAAACTGGAGAGTAAAGAGATCAATTATCTGCATGTAAGAAACTGGACAGAAAATGATGTTCTTCAGCAGGAAAAGGCAGCTGATCTTTTAGTTTTGATAAAGATCAACATTTTTTATTCTATATAAACACTCTTGCATGCAACCATGTTTGATTCCATATAAAGATAGTTAGCTGATCTTTTAATTTTGATAAGATTTTGGTAAAGCCTGTGTCCAGGAAATTTGACACAATTCAAGTAAAATGCATAGTAATGTGCCTTTTCTGGTACTTGGTATAGTTCACGGCATGAGTTGGTGAGATGCTATGTTAAGCTCTAATTTTGTCTAGGAATTCAAATACACATAATATTCTTTGGATTGTGTTTGGGTCATGGATTCGTGGAGGGATTTGCTGCAGGAAAAGAAAAGCAGGGAGGAGCGGGAAAAAAAAAGAAGTTCCATCAATCACTTTCCATTTCTTTTCCTCCAAAATTACCTCCATAAAATTCGAGATCCAAACCACCAGCGCCACCAATTCCAGTATTGAGTTGTGTATTATATTACAAGTAAAATGACAAGAAACTATACCGAGAATGCCCATGTGGCACTCAAATTGACTACATTTTAAAATCATGGTTTTCCTTCTTCAAAACCGTAGTCATTATAGCATCTTGTCTTGTCTTTGCAGGGAGCAGATGCATTCTCACAATCTGGTCTTTACTCGAACCACCAAGACATTGGGCCCCGATATGCTGTGAGTAACCACCATCATTCGTCCTACTTGTCATCAAAAAAAGAAGCCTGAGAATTTGCCGCCCTCACAGATGCAAACTGTTAACAGCAATCTCTTGGTCTAAGTCACTTGCCCAAAATGTTACTCACAAAATACTCATCAAATAATATCTGATTAAAGTTCGTTCAAAACTATTGCAAATATTCAGATACCAATTAGTATCTGATTCTTTTGCAGTATGTTACTGGAATGACTGTGTTTTGCTTTTGGCAGTATATGTTACCAGGATTACTGTGAATCTATGTTCTTCTGAGAGCATCTCCAACGGGGAGCATTTTGAAAGTCTAAGCCATATTTTGGCTTGAAGACCAATTGCAAAGCCCCAGCGGTCTTGAAGACTAATTGCCAAGCTCCCCGTGGGAGCCCTTTAAGCAGCCAAAAAATGGCTCAACCATTTTTGTGGCCAAATTTGGTTGCACAAATAGCTGTGGCCATTTGCGCACAATTTACTGGTTATGTGCAACAATCTACTGGATTATAAAAAATCCATTCTACTGTTTGTGTGCCACAATCTACTGCTTTTGTGCTGATTAAAAAGAAATCTAATTTCAGAGTACCCAATTTCCAAGTACCCATTGTTGCACGAAGACAGTAGATTGTTGCACAAAACTAGTAGAATGTTGTACAAAAGTTGTAATTGTTGCACAAAAACAGTATCGTTACACAACCGTTAGAGAAAACACAAACATGGAACTTGTTAAGTTATAGGGTTGTATTTGTTATGTTTTTATTTCCTAAGGGTAGTTTAGTCATTATTCCTTTTACCTGTGTATACATGTTGCTGTATAGTGTTGTTTTCCAGTAATGAGAAAATATTTCACCTCTCCTTCTCTCTCTACACTTTAACATGGTATCAGAGCCATGATCCCAATCGATCTGGCCTTGTAGAGGAAGAGAACGAAGGTGACATCGATCTCCATAGTTGAGAGAGATCTTTTGTTTGTTGCTCAAGCCGTTACTCACGCTGTTACGCTGTTCACCACTGTTTATCGTCAGAAACTCCAGTTACGCTGTTCGATATTGGTGGTTTACTCTCCGGCGAGCCTCGTCGACGGCAGTTCTTACTCCGATGACCTCTGTTGAGCTCCGGAGACTTCCGTACAGGTGGTATTTGGGTTGTTCTTGATCGATCTATGTGAGATTTCTTGATCGATCCTATCTACAGTGATCGGTTACGAGTTTTGAGCACAGGGTTTTGCTCCTCTCGTCGAGACGATCACCGTGGTAGGTTGAAGGTCGCCGAAAGACGTCGGAGGAGGCCGCACGCGCCGGTTGAAGGCGGCGCGTGCGTATCGCGTCAGATCTAGACGCGCGCGTGACGTACACGCGCGCGGGAGGTCAAGACGAAGGTCAAACGGTTCTCGCGTTAGGTCAAAGGGTTCAAACGGCAGTCTGAAGGTTCATTCCGCGAGTCATAGAGTTCAAACCTGAGTTCAGAAAGTTCAAGCGGCTGTCAGAGGGTCCTTCCGCGTGTCAGAAGGGTCTAGAGGGGGTTCAGCGACTAAGAAAAGGTCCAAAAAGCTCTTCTGGAGGGTTCAGCGACTATAAAAAGGTTCCAAAAGCTCATCTGGAGGGTTCTAGAGGGCCTAGGAAGGTTCAGGGACCCACTTTGATCAATTTTGACCACTTTTGGGAGGTCCGAGACTTGTTCTTGTCTAATTTCGACGTTCCGGATCCATTTGCGGGATCGGTTTAAGATGATTTGAAACGGAAATTGTTGGTACAATGGAGGCTTTCAAAACTACTCAAGTTGGTACCGATTTTTCTGAGGGGGAGTTACAAACTCTCATGCGCCTATTGGCTAGGCTTGACGCTCCATCTACCACTGCCTCTACTTCCACTTCCGCTGCCTCCACTGCCTCTGATTTCTTTGCTTCTATTCATGCTAGTGCTTTCAGTGCATCTAGCTCCCGTCCTTGGATTATAGATTCGGGTGCCACGGATCATATGACGGGTTGTTCATCATTTTTTGATTCCTACTCTACTTGTTCTGGTAAGGATAAAGTTAGAATAGCTGATGGTTCTTTATCTGCTATTTCCGGGAAAGGTTCTATTCATTGTTCTCCAACCATTTCTCTTTCCTCAGTTCTTCATGTTCCCAAATTTTCTACTAACCTTTTATCCGTTAGTAGTCTTACCCAATCCTTAAATTGCTCCGTAACATTTTTCCCTACACATTGTGTCTTTCAGGAATTGGATACGGGGAGGATGATTGGCAGTGGTAAAGCTCATGAGGGCCTTTATTTTTTGGAGTCTGCACCTAATCCAGTTTGTCCACCTTTGTCATGTGGTCAAGCTCTTGTAGCAGATACGGGTTCTGCTCTCTCCTTATTGCATCAGTGGCACCGTAGACTAGGCCATCCTTCTTTTGGTGTTTTAGAGAAACTTTTTCCTACTTTAACTAAACGGTGTTCTAGAAGTAGGTTCTTTTGTGAAGCTTGTGAGCTTGCGAAGCATAGACGTTCATTTTATGCTCCTGTTTATCAGAGAAGTGCTTCTCCTTTTATGGTTGTCCACACTGATGTCTGGGGTCCTTCCCCTATTACCTCTATTTCTGGTTATCGCTATTTTGTTACCTTTATTGATTGTCATTCTCGTATAACTTGGGTGTATCTACTTCGAGCAAAAAATGAAGTTTTCTCATGTTTTCAGTCATTTCATAAGATGGTGCACACACAATTTGATACAAACATCAAGATACTTCGTTGTGACAATGGGACTGAATATATGAATGGTCCCTTCAAGTCATATCTTGATGGTAATGGCATTCTTTTCCAAACTACTTGTGTAGATACACCGCAGCAAAATGGAGTCGCGGAAAGGAAGAACCGGCATCTTGCTGAGGTGGCTCGCTCTCTTATGTTTACTATGAATGTTCCTAAACATTTTTGGGGCGAGGCCATCCTTACAGCTTCTTATCTCATTAATCGAATGCCATCCAGTGTTCTTCAATTCCGGACTCCCTTGGATTTCCTTCCTGGTCACTTTCGGGTCTCTACTCTTCCTCCTAAGATTTTTGGTTGTGTTTGTTATGTGCATGCTCCTCACCACCCCGGTGGAAAGTTAGATCCTAAGGCTCGCAAATGCATGTTTCTTGGCTACTCCCCTACTCAAAAGGGGTATCATTGCTACGACCCTCTCTCTCGGAAGAAATTTGTTTCGATGGATGTCACTTTTTGGGAACACCAACCCTTCTACCCTCTCTCGTCCCCATCTCTTCAGGGGGAGAGTTCTAGAGGGGAAGAGATGTTGACATCTTGTGATTCTAATTCGTGGTTATTCCCCCCAACTGACAGTACAGAGGAGAATGTTGGTGAGGGGGAGAATGTTGATACAGGGGAGAACATTGGTGAGGGGGAGGAGGCATCTCCTAGCCCTAGTAATCCTGAAAGGGAAAGAGAGGAACCTGTATCTGGAGAAAGAATAATGCTGGATGCAAGAGAAAGATTGGACAGACCTGATTTAAAAACTTTCACTCGCAAGGAAAAGGGCCAACCTGGTGCATTACCACAGTACCAATCATCATCACCTGTCCTAGTTCCTGACGCTTCAGCTGAGTCTTCTGGTAATTCTCCTTCCTCTATATCTCTTCCTTTTGATGATCTTAATGCTCCTATTGCTCATAGGAAAGGTGTTAGAACTTGTACCCAACATCCTATTTCTCAGTTTGTTTCATATTCCCGTTTATCTCCTTCGTATCGTGCTTTTGTCTCTTCTCTTTCTTCTATATCTATCCCACAGGATTGGAAAGAAGCTATCATAATACCTGAGTGGAAAGAAGCTATGGTAGAGGAGATGAAAGCCTTGAAAAAGAATGGCACCTGGGAATTAGTGACTCTTCCAAATGAAAAGAAACCAGTGGGATGTAAATGGGTGTTCACTGTAAAGCACAAGGCAGATGGAATAGTTGAGAGATATAAGGCCAGGCTTGTTGCTAAAGGGTACACTCAAACCTATGGCATTGACTATGAGGAGACATTTGCTCCTGTGGCCAAGATGAACTCTGTTCGGACCCTGCTTTCTTGTGCTGCTACTTTGGATTGGCCTCTTCAACAGTTTGATGTGAAGAATGCATTCCTCCATGGTGACCTAGAGGAGGAAGTGTACATGGACATACCACCAGGTTTTTCCTCTTTTGCAACAGAAGGAAAGGTGTGTAGGTTGAGAAAGGCCCTCTATGGTTTGAAGCAATCTCCTAGAGCATGGTTTGACAGGTTTCTCAAAGCCATGTTGAGATTTGGATACAAGCAGAGCCATGCTGACCACACTATGTTCATCAAGCGGAGTAATGGTAAGATTGCCATACTTATAGTTTATGTGGATGACATAATTATGACAGGTGATGATGTGGATGAGATTGCTAGCCTTAAGGCTCTTCTTGCTCAAGAGTTTGAGATTAAGGATTTGGGGTCTATGAGGTACTTCCTTGGAATGGAGGTGGCTCGATCTGACAAAGGGATCTTTATCTCTCAAAGGAAGTACATCCTTGATCTCTTAGAAGAAACTGGTATGCTAGGATGTAAGCCAGCTGACTCTCCCATTGAGGCCAATCATCGTCTTGGTAGCAATGCGGGGGAGCATACAGATAAGGAGAGATATCAGAGACTTGTGGGCCGCCTGATATACTTATCTCACACCAGACCCGATATTTCCTATGCTGTGGGGGTTGTAAGCCAGTTTATGCATGAACCTCGTACTGTGCATCTTGATGCTGTTTATCGCATTTTGAGGTATCTCAAATCAGCCCCAGGTAAAGGAATCTTGTTCTCCAATCATGGTCACTTGAGATTGGAAGCTTTCACTGATGCAAGCTGGGCTGGTTCTATTGATGATCGGCGATCTACTTCTGGCTATTGCACCTTCCTTGGAGGGAATTTGATTACCTGGAGAAGTAAGAAACAGTCTATGGTAGCTAGATCCAGTGCAGAGGCCGAGTACAGAGCTATGGCTCATGGCACTTGCGAGCTTTTATGGCTCCAAACCTTATTGCATGATTTGGGATTCTCTGATCGTGGACCTATGAAGCTCTACTGTGATAATAAGGCTGCCATAAACATTGCTCATAATCCTGTTCAACATGATCGAACAAAGCATATTGAGATTGATAGGCATTTCATCAAGGAGAAGCTGAGCAACGGTTTGATATGCATGCCTTTTGTGAGATCCGAAGACCAATTGGCCGATGTATTTACTAAGGGTCTGAGTAGTAAAAGTTTTCACCCCATTGTGTTCAAGTTGGGCTTAAGAGATATCTTTGCACCAACTTGAGGGGGAGTGTTAAGTTATAGGGTTGTATTTGTTATGTTTTTATTTCCTAAGGGTAGTTTAGTCATTATTCCTTTTACCTGTGTATACATGTTGCTGTATAGTGTTGTTTTCCAGTAATGAGAAAATATTTCACCTCTCCTTCTCTCTCTACACTTTAACAGAACTAGTCTATAATAACATAGTTACACAAAAACCTCCAAGCCTCTCCAACCAAAACTCTTATTTCAAAGCAGAAAAATTAAAATCTTTGGTAACAAAAAGAGTTAGATAGTAAGAGAGGAAGTGGATAGGCAAGGGCTGAGATTTTGTGGGAGTAATCGAACGGTTTTAATAGATGATCTTTTGTCTGATGGTTACAACAGAGAGCTGGCTAAAAAATGGCTTTGACCCCTTTCGAGCAATTGTTCTAAAATTTGGTAAAAATTGTAGGGCTGCTCAAAAAAACCGGTGAACCGTGAATCCGGTCCGGACCGAACCGATCCGTACCTTTTGGATTTTAACCGTGGATTAATGGTCCGGACACGGATTCAAAAAATAAAAAACCGTGACTTTTGGATCGGACACGGATTTTGATTTTGAAACCGTGGATTAACCGATCCGGACCGTGAGATTTTTATTATATATAATTTTTTTAAATATACATACATATATATATATAGTTATATAGATATTGTTAATTATATATAATTATATTCGCATCATAACTCCTACAATAGTATTCGCACTGTAACTCCTACAACAGTACAACCAAATCGTAAGTCTGCTAAATTAACAATATCTATATAACAATATTCGCACCATTACTTCTACAACAGTACAACTAAACCGTAAGTCTGCTAAATTAACAATATCTATATAACTATAATTATAAAAGTGATAAAATTATATATAATTATAGTTAACAATATGTATAAAACTATCTGCCTTACTGCATTTGTTGTTTTTTTATTGGGATTTCCAACTTTGAACTTTCTATTTAGTGCATTTGCTACTTGCTAGTGTCTTACTGCCTTTGTTTATTGTTTTTTCCGAATAAGTTGAAAATCCGCGGATTAATCCGGAACCGATCCGTGACTCGCGGTTCGGATTGGAACCGAACCGTGAGACTTTTGGATCGGACACGGATTGTATTTTCAAAAAACCGTGACTCGCGGATTAGGATTGGATTCATGTCAATCCGGACCGATCCGGACCGTGAGCACCCCTAAAAAATTGTAAGGTAGCAGGCCAAATTATAGGTTTGGCTCTGGAAATTTAGCTCCAACCATTGGAGATGCTCTAATACAATTTCCAATCACTCAAGGGAAAGCTATGTTTCATTATATCTTTGTCTCCCTGCTTTTGAGCTCCTATATTCCTTGTATATCTTGGCAGAAAAAGAATCACTAGACTTCGAATGTTTCTTAAAACCATCTTAACTATCATTTCAAACACAGGGAGTATTGTTGGGACTATCTAACACTGCGGGAGTGCTTGCCGGTGTCTTTGGTACAGCTGCAACTGGATACATTCTCCAAAAAGGTTATTCATGCTTCCTATTCCACTCTCTTCTCTGTGTCCTGATTTCAGTTCAATCTCTTTGCAATTGTATACTTTTCATCTGCAACTTCGCAAAATATCTTTGCAGGATCTTGGGATGATGTGTTTAAGGTGGCTGTTGTTTTGTACATTGTCGGCACATTAGTCTGGAACTTATTTTCAACAGGAGAGAAAATTCTAGACTAGGTATACCAAGAAAGGGAGGAGAGATGAGAAGAGATGAAGCAGTTAGGGGTGGGAGGAATATCAGACTTTTAAAAACAAAAGGAAGATATGTTTACCATATGTGGCTAAGATGTCAGCATATTCGAAGTTCTCTTACTAAATCGTGAGGCTCTTAATCTCCAACTCCTGACAATTTTGCGGGTTGGCTCCAGGGTATTGCTTCTGTTTCATGTTTCCCAGTTAAATTTTAAGGTAGTTATGGGTAATTTGCACCCACGAACTTCCTCCTTGGCAGATACGGTACTTAAAGTACATGTAACTGTTAAAAGGAAATCTGAGACCATCCTAACACCTTTGATAATTTATTAGTACTCTACATTATCAGGAGTACCTTACATTTCACGTCTTGTTTCTTTGTTCGTTTGGTGCAAATTTCACTATCCAGCTCATGAACAGCAGCAACCACCAGCAGGAACCAAAAAGTCTCCCTCCAAAGAACAAGAAAAATAGGGGTGATCAGAAAACCCGTCAAACCGTGAATCCAGTCCAAACCAATCCAAATCGATTGGTTTGGTTCGGTTTTTTAGTAGTGTGGTTTGGTCCTAGTTTAAAAAAATTAGAATCTGTAGTCAATGGTTTGGTTTGTGGATTTACGTTCATGGTTCCGGTTCGAATCCGATCCGAACCATGTATATTATATATTATAAGTCATAGTCAACTAACTTCCTAATTTAATTTATTCATTATTCCTTCTCTAGCAATATTTTATTTGCCTAAGATTCACAACTTATTCCCCTAATTCCAATACACCAATAGTGGTTTAGTCATAGCAAATAAATTCGGTAATGAAATTCTCCATTCCAATTTTGATTCCACAGCACGTTTCTATTTTTCCAAATTTCCTATTCCTTGATTTCCATCATCACCATGATTAATTACCCTAAATTTCTATATATGATGGCCTATTCGTATTCTATATAAACCTAAAGTAGTAAACCTAAATTTTAAGTACTCTAAATAATTTACGGGAATAATATCTCAATTATAAGCAAACCGTGGTTCGAAACCGAATCCGATCCGTATTTTAATTCATAATCTGTAGGTAGTGGTTTGGTTATTAGTTTACTACAAATCCGAACCAATCCAGTCCATGCTCACCCTAAAGAAAATGTATACAAGTGCCCAATCAATATATGCATCCATACCAGATACTTTACTATTTTAGGTCTGGATATTGGAAATAGTTGTTCCACAGTATAGCTGCTATGGCCTAAAGCTTAATGGTACTTGTAATGCTGGATTGAGTACCCAGTTAAAACTGTACCCAGTTCTGCGGATATCCCCAGTAACACTACCTATTATCATATGGGTAAAAGAAGTGACGAACGATTAAATTGAAGCAGGAAGCAGTTCTTTAACCAGTTTATCGTGTGTAACATCCTGGTTTAACTGGCATAGAGGTTTGACGAAGAACCACATTCAGAGCCACCAATAACAAATGAAGTCGGTTTTAAGTCCCAAGAAACCATTGAAGAGGAAGAAAATGATTTCAGAGCCACCAATAACAAATGAAGTCGGTTTTAAGTCCCAAGAAACCATTGAAGCGGAAGAAAATGATTTGCAACGAAAACCATGTAATGGGCAAGTGGTTTTAGGAACTTACATTATAACAATAACCATATTTTGTTGAGCTCCCGGGTTAATTGGCTACGCATAAATGGAAGCAAAGACAAGGCCAACATATATACTCCTTTCATAAAATGGCAACTAGTTACAAGAGTGAGATCCAAAATCAATTTTCCTCTCCATGCCCTTTCGAAAATACTAATGTCAAACTGATGGTCATCACTGCCCAAAACATCAATTCAACGAAGCCAGTTACATATTAACTGCTCAAACATGAGATTTACTCGGAATCTAAAATCTATGGTTCACCAAGTTGACGGCTCTTTGAATTCTAAGTGACGGAAAAATAATCTCTTCATGATCAAATTACCTTCGGATGCTCTCCCTGTTGCACTTTAATTTCTATACAGATACTTGGATAGAGGAAACTTCAGGCTTCTTGCTACCTATCAGCAATTACAACCAGCACATATCATCATTTTAAACAAGAAACAAAGGAAAAGTAGATGAAGCTTGGTATCAACACTTGGGAATTGGATTGAACTTTAGTGAGCCACATCCTAAAGATTACCTTCAAAGCCATGTCTTCAGATACTGTAGAACGGTACCGAGTTGAGCCCTCCAATGGACAGCTTCCTCCTTTGCTGATAAAATTAGCATTGCAGAGGCTGGATAGTTGCAAAAGAACATCTGACATGAGTCCACTATCTCCGAGGTCTACACCTGTACCATTAGTTCCTTGGTCTTCTTCCTCAAGAGAATAATCTGCTACAGAAGTGATGCACTGAAATATAGCTAACAACCTCTCCATTGGGAAAGTCCCTGGTCCTTTCATGAGCAATTCTTGTTCTGCCATTTCCTTGTGCTCTATTGCTTTTTCAGAACTCCTAAGCAGGAAGAAGTCAATAAACAAAATGAAACTATAAGGGTGACTCAATCCATGTGCATTACGCATGACATCAGGCAAAGCAATACCCGGGCATCAGGAGTTGCCCAATTAAAGATGAAGAAAGATGTAAACGTATGCTGAATTGAAAATACAAAGGCGAAGCAAGTTCTTAAAGGTTGAAACGCAAAGAATCACCAATCACAAAATGCTTGACTATAAGGTAGAATTCTCCCTATTCACCGACAGCATGTAGAAGATTGCAAGCTCTTCACATCTCTGAAGAATTGGAGGGTATTCAATATAATCTGTGAATATAACTCCGCTATAACAAAGAAATTATAACAAATCCTGTTGTTTTTCAAGGACATGGCATACAAGTTATCTCACTATCCATTTGTCAGTGCCACAAACACATACTGGTGGAAGGCACATGCCTCTGTCCTCCTAAAGAATCTCACAATACATAATACTTGCCATAAAATATATCAAGCTGAGACAAGTAGAGCATTACATAGAATTATCTTCTATGAACAGATGTGATAAAATATCAATTTGTTGATTTACTTACTTTCTCTTTCTTTTACGATTATCAGAACCCCCAGTAGAATCAAACAATGATGCATCAAGGGTAGCAGGGTTTCTTGAAGCAAGGAAGGCTGAGATAAGAAGATACTTAGCAGATGTAGACATATGGAACTCCAACTCATCAAAGGGTTGAGAACCCCCAAATCTGTGCGCACTGCCCTTGCGTTTGGCCTTTTCCTTGTTGGCTTCGCCTTCAGAGGAAGGCTGAGAAGAAACCCTAAATACCTCATTCAGAGAAGGCATAATATGAGGCTGAAGATGACTAAACAACCTTCTCTTTATTTCTTCATTGGGAACAACTCCCATGTCACTTAATGGTTCACAATACTTTTTGAACAATGGTGAAAAGGCAGCAGATAGTTCATCAACACGCCGTGTAATTCTACATAATGGCCTCAGTACCACACTTCAAAACCAAACAGAAAGAATACATAATCAATAACTGGACCATGTAAAAACAAGATTAATAACAGCATTAAGGGAAACGAGTTAATTGAATTCTTACTCAAGAAAAGAGGAATAAAGTTTTGAGTTTGCTTGGTTCCTCATGAAGATTTGACGAAGATCATCCTCTGTGTAATCAGAGAAATATACAGGGATAGGCTCTATGTAACCTGTATCTAAGTAGTATGTATCAGGTGAGGTGTTACTAATAAACACAAAACCCACCTCGGGCATATTTAGAATGTCATATAGCTTAAAGAGAAAAGGCAATATATTAGAACTCTTATCCCAATGTCGAACAAGCTCTAGGTTATCAATAACCAAGTAAACCATATTTCCCTTAACCCGTCCCCACTTCTTCTTTAAACTGGATTTCCCCAAATCCCCCTTGAGATTACTTACAACAGTCGACAAGGCTTCGCGTAAAAGATTAACAAGGTCAGATGGCTTTTCGCATCGCTTCGCACTCGAATACCCATTGCCTGCATCTTTCCTATGAAGCAACAACTGATTCAAGATTGACTCAAATAAAATCCGAGGACTATAGCAACTACGACAGCTGGAATACACAAATGGCCGGAGTAAGTGTCTGAAAACTTGAAGAACCACACTTGTTTTCCCAGTTGAAGAGCCTCCGTACATAAACAAAGGTAGTATAGGAGAATTCAATGGACCCATTAGGCGTATTAGTTCATGAATTTGAATCCGCCTACCCGGAAAGCTAGAAATCAAGTCTTCAAAGCTTATGGGTTCATCTCCAAATGTGAGATCTTCGAGTTTCATAGGTTCAAGATTACTGGGTTTTGTGGGTTCGGCCAAGTTGTGTGAATTGGGGGTTGATGTGGAGGAGGATCTTGTGGTTCTTCTGGTCACTTGTGGACTTTCCTCTTTACCCATTTCTTCGAAGTTTACACGCAATCCGAGAATTCTGCCAGACAATGAAAACCCTAATAAGCAAACAAAGCTTGAAACTTTCGGTTCCAAGCAAATTGACAACCTCGAAGAAAAGTCACGTAATGCACGTCCCGTGCGTCAGCGAAAGCACGAGCATAAAAACGTCTTCAAAAACACATACTATTAAACTGTTAACTGAATTGTTAAAATTTGCGAAGAGTGCAAGTGAGAAGCGAAGAGCCTGAAGGATTAGTATGTGAATAAGCTTCAAAGTAATTTAAAAGCACCAATAATATAGTTGTGAGATCCGAAGCTCACCGGATTGTGAATTTCGTCAGCGAGGAGAGAGAGAGAGAGAGAGAGAGTAGGGGCTGAGGCAAACTTGCAAAGAACCCTAATAATACAGTTGTTGGGGAGCACGAGTAGTAAAGGAAAGAGAAGAGCATTTCCCGCCAACAAAAATTTATACGGTGCGGAGAAGTGCAGGATATATACTGGGATTGGCCAATCCAAGCATTTTGGGGGACTGATGTAGTCCCATGGTTCAACAATCAGGCCCATTTCTTTTGGCACCAAACATGAATCTAATCCCATGGACTAAAGATTGGGCTATTTCACATAAATTTATTTGTGTGAGTTTTTGAACTTCTTATACTTTCAAGATTTTATATTTGTTCGAGTTTCAGTCATAATTTTATTCTTTCTGATTCCTCTCATTGAAACGAATACCGGAACGTAAAAAATTTGACGCAAAATTAACTAATGCGGAAAAAAATTGAATAAAGATAAAAACCAAAAAGTATAAAAAAAAATTAAGAGGAACAAGCCTATAAAACGGCACCTTAAAGCCCTAGGTCCCTTGCTCCCTTCCTGGCCCACCCAATTGTCTCTCAACGAGTTGATTACTTGAAGTTTCGTGGGTAGGGCTTTAAATGAATAGAGTTGATCAGAGTTGAGCTGTGACGTGTTTGAGATCGGCTCATTACATAGTTTAGCTCGAGCTCGGCTCAATTTATTATCAAGGTGTTCGAGCTATCGAGGGCTTAATATCTCTTCTTTTCTTTTGTATTTGTTCATTTGCTTGTCTATTTGTTCAATTTAATGTTGGCTCTATTTTCTAACTCAATATCGGATACAGTGGAACAACTAATTTTAGAGACCAATCTCACTATTTATTAGATGGGGTCCAATTAAAACCAAGGAAAAATTTCTTATGACCAAATTCAACACCGTAATTGATAACATACAAAAGAGAATCCAAGCCCAAACCAAAAAATTCCTTTATTATGCGTATAGTTTTGCTCTTCAAGGTAGAGTACAGTTTTGCTCTTCAAGGTAGATTATCGACTTATTTATGCCATCAGCGAAGAGTTTCTAGGAATTTGAGATGCACGTAAATTAGCCTAAACACCTTAAATTGTGGAAATAAAACAAAAATTCTAGGTACACAACCCAATCTACAACCTCTCACATACGCCCCACGTGTGTGAGGGGTTATGGTTCTTTGGTTGTGTGTTAGGGGTTGTGGTTTTTTAGTTGTGTATATATCATTTCTCGAAATATAAACAGTAACGCGTCTTCAATGGCTATAAAAGAGCCACGTCTCCAATCATTATGGCATGGTTAAGGCAAGCCCTAAATTTTCAATTTTGATCATGTGTTGTAACTTGAAGCCTTATGTTTTTGTAGAGATAAGAGATTCTCCCATTCTTGCCTGAAATCACCATATCTGGGATTCACAAATGGATTCCGGCTTTGAAAGAGAATCATACATCTAGTCCTCCAAATGGTTAAACATTCCGTAACCAAAATAAAAGCACCATACAGATAACCAAATATTAACAAAAGCAACCAACCCTGTAGCTTCATCATAAGAAAAATAAGTGAATCAACCCTTTGAAGCAAACCAGCACAATCACCACATATATACACATCTCTCTCTGTCTCTCATATTTTCGTCATCATCTCAATGCTCGTCACATATTTTCGTCATCATCTCAACGCTCGGTAGAGGAGGTTCCCCTGATAAAAGAACCCCTCCGGTTTCCACCCACAATAGCATCTTTGAAACGAGAAATGGGTCCAAACATCCTTCCCAACTTCTGAATATGGAGAGCAAAAAACATGTCAGATTTGCATTACAAGTAAGTACAGCATGGGGAAATGAGAACTTTTAACCAATGACATTCCACAACTCTGAATCTTATGTTCCTACCTTCCACTGAAGTTTCTGAATACCGCATCATTAGAATCGTAACTATAAAGACGAAATTATACCCATAAATGATTTGGTTCAACATGCCACTTGTATTCACCTACTAGCAATTGTAAGTTGCCAGAGTGACAATAAAACCGATAAGGCAAGCGCTAACATTATACTCCAATATTTGGAGATCGACAACGATTTCTCATTACCAGGTTGAACATATAATGTTGGCAACAATCTTGTAAGGCTTCTCCAATCCATCAGAACATTGAAGCACCCATATAGGAAATGACCCGACTTCCACTAAAAAATGACTTCAAAAATACTCCCCAACTACGAGAGAAGAAACTCTAGAAGAAGCATTAAATTGTGTCGCATCAAATTTTGAACCTTCACAAATTCATTCACATGAATCTACAAAATTCCAATAACGGAAAAAAAATGGCAAAAATCACCACCGAACAGGTAAGTTTGAGAAACAAGTTTGCATGTTCCTGAGTAAAGAACAAATAAGTGCTCTAAAACTTCTGATACTGATGATTTTGGGTGGCCTTCAACCATGGCCCAACCTAAAAATATGGATTCAAGTATAGCCAATACAGTTCAGCATGTAACTATCAATTCTGGACTGCATCATCAACCATCTCTAACACGCGAGCATTCGAGGACCATCCATTATATACTTTCTGTACACATACGGTCGATACTCCCTTGCAACTTAACAAGGAAATGTAAAAGATAAAGCAATCAGGTTCAACGAGGTTGCGAGTCCAAATTCATTTATCAAAGGGGAATGTCTGCCATTAGCTTAGCAAGACAACCACTTGTAACCAAGGCACTTTGTCTGCGTTGAACACCAACAATACAAGGAAAATTCTCTCTCCCAGAAATAAGGCTAATACCCTAGATGCGTTTATGGTGCATAATAAATTTGAAATGCATTGACTATGATGCCAACAGCGTTTATGGTGCATAACAAATTTGAAATGCATTGACTATGATGCCAACACAACTCAAAACAGTTACTAAAGAGATCCCAAAGTGTTCAAAGACTCCAAATTTCCTTGGTAAAGAAAATTTTGAATTATACATGGCTCCAAATCAAGCATGCAACTAGTATTGCATAATATACGACATGGACACAATCAAAAGCAACAAAAACAGTGAGAAAGGTATCATAAATGTACTTTATTTAGGAAAGATGAGGACTCACGAACTTGAGTCTTACTATTTTTATTGGGAGAGGGAGAATATTTAGGAAAGTTGAGGACACACAAACTTGAATCTTCTATTTTTATCAGGAGAGGGAGAATCCAACCTTGGCCACTAGGGTATTCCTTTGGAGTACCAGTCAAAAAATTCCTTCCATGATATGGAATACAACCTAGTCAATCTTGGACCACATAATGAATTTCTTGCAATATATTCCTTCCATAAAAAATTTCTTTCGATGGTATGCCATCTGAGACATGTTTGTGTCCTACAATTTCAAGCATATTGTAAGTTTTTACAAGTAATATCGTGTCTGTTTCTCATATCTGTCCCTCAAGCCATTCACCATTAACAAGTAAGGCTAGCTTTAGAAGTTACACAACCAAATACCTATTCTATAAACATCATGTCAATAATTAGTACGGAAAATTGGCCTAAAGGCCAAGTTTGGGGCTTTAAAGGGCTTTTAGCCCAGCCTAACTTATTTTAAGGCCTCCAATACATTGATGGGAAATTTTTGAGGCCTCAAGGACAACATTAGACAAAAATACCCTTAATGAAAAAGAAAAAAAAACCCGACAATTTTCAGAGAGAGTAATGTGGGTGTTGGGTCTGCCAGCAATGTCCCCGACATTTGTTTGTCATGTGACCCACCCCGTCACTTCTGAGTTTCTGACCCACCAGTCTCTCTCTCTCTCTCTCATGCGTGGGACAAAATTGATGGGATGGGACAAAATTAATTTCACTCTTCAATTTTGGGGGTGGGTTCAATTTTAGGGAGTTTGGGCTCTTTGGGGTAGGGTATAGTGGGTTTAGGCACTTAGGGTATCATACGGTTTCATAGGGTGTTAGAAGTTTAGGCATTTTCATAGGGTTTTGGGGTTTATGCACTTTCATACGGTTTTCGGGGTTTAGGCACTTTCATACGGGTTTGAGGGTTTAGCCACTTTCATAATGTTTGGGGGTTTAGGCACTTTCAAAGGGTTTTGGGTATTTAGGCACTTTCATGGGCTAGCGAGGTCATTTTTGGAATGTGGGGTTGATTTGTCCTCTGGCATTAAGGAATTAGTTTGTGTCCTAAATACATGATTGACCCTTGTACCATGTCCTTGTCGAAGAAAGACCCTTAGTAGAACAGGTCTAAAATCCATCCCTGAGGCATCACTAAAGCCAACCAGATGTATTTCCGCAAAAAAACTGCACAATGTCAGCCAAAAAACACTGTTGTTTCTCACATAAATAAAATGGACATACCTCATCATTGATGCTGAACTGCCATTTGAGCTGCAAAGCCTTCCACCTTTCTTGTTGCCAATGCTGACCAAGAACTACGACACCCATTACAGCTGCAGCAATAAAGATTGACCAAAAAGTATTTGCCTCTTTTGCCTGAGCATACAAAGAAGCAGCTCCCCTCTTCCACCAAGTATCACAGGGAAATTCAGAGTCGTCATTTTTATCTTCCTTTGAAAGCTTTGGAAACTGTGAGATGTCCAAATCTAGGCCGCCCTCAGGGGGTTCAGTTTGTCCAGGAGTAACTGTATTCTCCCCAGTGTTTGATCCGCCAGTTGTTGTTTCGCTCTGGAAAGAGCTAAAGTTAGAAGCACTATACATACTCTGCTCTTTCTCACTCAAGTTTAGCCCTTGGAGAGTCGTCCGTTCGTTGAAATCGGTTCCAGGAATGGATAGCCTGTCAACCTTTTCGTCATAAAAATCTATACCAGGAAATTCATCTGGCATAGCCAATCCTTTAACAGTCCAGTTCTCTTCATCTTTTGTATCTGACCTACCACCTTTATCAGCACCCAACTCTGTAACATCGTCTTCAACTCCTTGTATATTCTGGATCCCAATATTTTCAGGTTCCACGGGCAAATTCTCATACTTACGTGGCGGAAAGACAAAGTGACCAGACATGAGCATCGCATGTGACGTTTGAGCTTCACCCTCCTCAACTGCATTTCCCTTGTCATCATTATTCAATACAATGTGCTCTGGACCAGGAGCAGCAGCATAAGCTGATGCTGTGAGCGACACAACTTCCCATTCATTTCCTCGAGAGGTAGGTTCCTCTCCCTCCTCAGAATCAGCCATCTATCAACATTCAAAGTTTTTTATAATTGATCAGTCAAACAGGAAATAAAAAACAGAAAGCCAAAAAAAAAGAAGCAATATCTTATAAAGGATGGTAAATATAAACCAGTAACCAACAATCTTGATTCGCCAATAGAAGAAAGAACTCGTAAGAAAATTGTTATAGAAGCCCCCTGCACCAATCCTCTCAATTACAATTACATCCCTAATCCCTGGAATTTATTAGTATCTTTTATTAAAATCTTCACAGGGAAGAAAAACTAGTTACAAGGAAGGTATTTCTTTCTCCCATGTTCAACTTTTTCTATCCTTCTCTTTTTTTCTCCACAGCCTGTTGGGGTCTGCGGCTGGGGGCCGAGGTAACTTAGTAGCTTATATTAGGGTCACTAAGATAGTCAAGGCCCAAGGGCCTTCTCTCGACTGATTATTCTTTAGGGGATTACTTCACTTGACCCTATTGTGGTTGAATCTAAGAGCGGATTTGGTCCTTAATCTGTTCAAGGATAAGCACATAAACACGAGTGGTTTCTAGAAAAACAACCAGTCCCAAAATTGTTCCAATTAATGGCGTACCTGTAACTGTTTCCAAGTAATGATACATTTAAGTGCTAAAGAAAAGCATCAATATGATGCTTCTAGTAGTTCGAGTATTCAAAACAAAGGTCCAAACCCAATTAAAATCCAGAAAGGGCAACTAGCACAAAAGGACCACTCTAGCCATGGGAATAGGGAACCTACAAATCAACAAAGGACTCAATGCTCAGAAACACCTTCCCCAACAACCAAGGATGTAATCAATACATCACCTAAACCACTGGGGCAAAGTTTAGTTTGCGCTTTGCCCTGCATTTGAAGACCAAACAGTAGACGAAGTCATGTAAACTTTGTAATAAAAACACCCCTAGCATACATGCAAAATCTTTACCATCTCATCTATATTGATAAGCAAAAATATTTTCTCACTGATCAAGAAACAATTTGTGCTACACAATACTTGAAAAGATAACAACTATGCCAACCGAGCCCTCCCTTTCTATAAGTAGCAAGACACATAACCGTTCCACCTTGTAGGCAACGAGTGACTAACCACCTACGTCACACAATACGTGTGCGTGAGCAATAGTGCGAGCATGAAAACGTAAACTACTAAAAAGTCCGCGAGAGCTAGAATTGAGAGTAGGATCGGATCCAACTTAAGGATCATGTGACGAAGCTAACAACTGCTGTAAACAAGAAGCAAGTCGGTGAATTATCAGCTATTCTCTGTTTGGTCAAGGTGCTATTGTGGTCATAACTTTGACACAATTCCCCCAGGTTAAATTCTCTTTTCAAAGAACAAAATTAAGCCTTGTAAAGCCTAGTTTGCCAACTTGAGCTATGGTTTTCACCTCCCTCAAAACCCAAAACATTTCAGTGATTCCAAACCTAATCTTACCTAAATGATTTCTCAGCAACTAATCAGAAAATACAATCAAAGACATCACCGATTACACCTGTAACCGTTCAAACCAGGGCCGGCCCTGGGCATTTGAACTCGTTGATTCACTCCTTGTTTGTGGATCGGAGCCCCAACATATCATGTTTCAGCATCTATATCAATCAATCCATACACAAAAACAGAACACACACACACACACAAAGAGAGAGAGAGAGAGAGAGAGAGAGAGAGAGAGAAATGGGTACCTGTTCGTTCGATTCCCGATTTCGTGCTGGTTCGGATTCTGATCGCGTAGAAATTGGATATGTCCTGCGACAATTACAAAGAAAACCCTATAATTTGATCCTTGTCACAAGTTACTCTCCCGCTAATTGTAGTTTTTACCCAAATTTGAGTAAAAACTCGATTTGATACGAAGCACTTCAATGGACAAAAATAAATCTAGGCATAAATTTAAGTAAAAGTCTCATTAATGGCATTGTTGTAAATTTGAGGCAGAGAAAATAGCCTTCAAAATTTGATGTTGGATTTGGTTCTCACCAATTTTGGTGAAAATTTTGAGTAATATCAAATTTGGTGAAGGATTTGGTGAAGGAGTGGAGTGGGCTTTTTGGTGTTTTTTACTCAAATTTGAGTTTGATGTAGGATTTGGGTAAGGAGTGGAGATGCTCTAACACAACATTTTATCATATGGCACTCTATTGAGCAATGTAAAATGACTTTTCATCTTTTGCCCAATAATACAATGTCACAAAAACATGTTGTGTATATTATTGTGTAAAGTATTGTGTTGGTAGTACCCCTCTTTATGACACCATCAACTAGTATTCAGCTTGTTAACTAGAACATATAGTATATACCCATTTGAACTTAGTTATGAGATGTATGTTCCGAGTTGTCACACAATATCACTATCAAGCCATTTTTACTACACTCACTCTAAGCCATTTTTACTATGCACTCAATCTAAATCACACGACTCTATATATCCTACTCAACTTCTCTAAGGGGGGCTGTTGCATCAAACCATTTGAAGTCGTTGTAAGTAGGGACGGATCCAAAGGGGGGCACGCAGGGTCATGTGCTCCCGCTAACCCCGCTCAAAACTACCCAAAAAATTATATTATATTATATTATATTATATATATAGCATAATTATGTATATCATATTATATTATATATGATATTATATAATATCATAATTATGTAATATAATGTTATATTTAGCATACACACTCATATATATCTCAAAAAAATTGAAATGTAGAGTTAATTTTAATATTCAACTTTCGTTGGTTGTTTCATTTATAATTATTGGTCTATAAATTGTTTGTTTATTTGAAGATTTATCTTTTGATTTTCATTATTTTTAACTGTCGTGGAAAAATATTTTTTAAAAAAAAATCATTAATGAAACCATCTCAGGCATTCTAAGGACTTGTCAATGTCAAGGTAAATCATACTCTAAAAGTTGTCTAATATTGAGAGCTATTTTTTGATTTTTTTTTTTTAATAAAAGGTATGCATTATAAACTTCAAGTCCATAATGAATATCTTAATTTAGCAAGATCATTGACTAAAAAATTCCACGATTATAATTAATAAGGTGCCTCCACTGGAGTGAATTCTTGGATCTGTCCCTGGTTGTAAGTTATAAATTTCTAGTTACCACATCATGTCACAATAAAAACTATGTTTACTATCTCAGAAAGTCTATAATACATACACCTCTTAAATGTGTGTTCTATATGCACCTAATGTATGGTCCAAATTGTGTCACCTCATAAAGATTCATAATCGTAACTTTTATACTAAAAACTCGTAACTTTTTAGCAATATGATTCATAATATTTTAACTAGAAATCGTAACATTTGCTTCAGATTCATAATCGTAACTTTTATACTAAAAACTCGTAACTTTTTCGCAATATGATTCATAATATTTTAACTAGAAATCATAACATTTGCTTCTCGTAACTTTTCAACAGTAATTCCTAACATTTTCACTAAAAATCATAACGTGTGTCGTAACTTTTGTACTAAAAACTTGTAACATTTTGAAGGTGCATATGATACACACCCTATGATATTTTTATGTACTCAAATATATGGAATCAAACTCAACTAACAATTGATTCTCTAACTTTCACAATAAAGTGTTCAAGTCGTGCATATGTCTTCGTGGATGGTTGGTGAAACACACAAAATGTACTCAAACGAAACAAGATGAACACAACACTAATGGTTTCTATCTTAACTCATTCATTATTCTTCAACACACTAATGGAAAGTGTGGATCAAGAGTTGCATTTGAAAATTGATCAAATGAACCAAATGGAGTAAGACTTACTTAACAAAGAACTGAACACAGGCACAAATTCAAGGCTTTATATACACAGTATAAGTAACTCTAAAACAGTATTCCGTTACAAAACAAAGAAAAGAAAGACACAAAAGAAACTAGTATTATTAGAAAAATGACAAAGAAATCCTAAACAGCTCTTGGTTTGTATGCCGAAAGGATTTCCAGTGATCTACAACTCATCTTTCTGGTGCCCATCATCGTCTACGGGACTGGTATTATCTGTTTTGTCTCTGTTGCTTCGGAGCTTCTCCAAAACTTCTTCAAAAGGAGGATCTCCTGGTCTTCGGAAAACTTGATCCCCTATCTTAATCTCGTATGCTTCTGGTTGGTTCAATACAAACTCTTTAAGCTGGAGACATAGCAGATACATATCAACAAAGAGATACGTTCGAGGTTTAGAACTAGGGAACGTAGAATTCTAACCAAACTTACAAGATTAGGTTAAGACATCTCCAAACAAAAGTAAAATTCAGTCCGGTAATAATCAAGAAAGTTACATAAAATGAGATACCATCCACAATGAGACCTAGGGATGTAAAATCCACAACACATGGGTCAAACAAACTTGAAGGAGGATAGCAATCAATCTTACTCAAAACAGAACACACTCCAGCAATTAGCAAACAATACATAAATACATACATGTATACAAAGGAAAAGTCTAATACACAAACCTCTTAAAGGTGTGTGTCATATGCACCTAATGTGTAGTCCAAATTGTGCCACCTCATAAAGATTCACTACATTTTAGTGCGTCTCGTAACTTTTATACTAAAACCTCGTAACTTTTCAGCAACATGATTCATAACATTTTCAATAGGAATCATAACATTTGCTTCTCGTAACTTCTCAGCAATAAAATTCATAACATTTCACTAAAAATCATAACATATTAGTGCGTGTCGTAACTTTTACACTAAAACTCGTAACATTCTGGAAGTGCGTATGGTACACACCCAAATAGGGGTTTAGTGTAGCCTTTCCCGTATAGAAAAGACAAGTACATATTTTATTAAGCAAACAAATTGGTTGCTAAACCACGGAATTGGTAACTATAATTGTTGCCCAATGATTCCTGCCTAAGAAGCACGGACACGGGACATGGATATGACACGATACGGACACGTCATTTCTTCAGAAGTTAGGACACAGACGCGGTTGGCGACACACCAAATAAAATATATATTTTTGCATTATAGAGGTACCTTATGAATTTATTATGAAAAATAAAAACATCATTTCTATTAAAGGAAGATAAAACCCACAAAAGCAAAACTTCTATGAAGATGAGAAGCAACGGTTACCGTGTAAATAGTCATGAACTAACCATCAGCTAAAATTTTGAACTCTGGACCAAGTTTTGAACATTATATTTTGACCTGCTAATGTATCCTTCACGTGTCCCAAGAGTGTCCCCTACTTGTTCTACAGTGTTCACAAACAGAATACTAGACACATGTTTAGGCGTGTTTGGTAGTGTCCGGAGAGTGTCGTGTCGTATCGTGTCCATATCCGACACGTGTCGGACACGGATACATAAGGCCGACTGTCTGTACTTATTAGAATTTCTTGCCTAGGAATTAAAACAAGGTTTTTTTGAGCTTATGAAATCATGAGAAACACTGATCTTGACGTTGCTCGAAAGAATTTATAGCTTCAATAGAAGACAAACAGCTGAAAAACATATTCACATAACTCGTGGTAATTGGAAGTATCTAAAACTTCAGATATGGTTTGAGAACCATATAACAACCAGTAAGTATCCAATTTTGTGCATTGTGCGCCATTTCATCATCCACTTTAGTTGAAAAATAGGCGCAACTTCTCAGTGGAACATAAAAAATGGTTTGAGTAAAGGATAAGAAATCTGCTGACTGCAAAAGGAAAAAGAATTCGGATTTCCTGACATGTAACATACCTCCAGTGAGTCTTGGCCTCTCTGCATAGTGAACATAATCGTGCCAAGATCAAAACCCGTAAACTTCGTCTCAATAGCCCCAGTTCTTGAAAGTTTGGACCATTTCATAGCAATATCAGATACCATATCCTGAAAATTATGAGAGTAAAAATAGAAGAATTTGAAAGATGAAGATTTATTTGAGATATTGCACCCTTTTTTTGGTAACTGAAGAAATCTTATTAAAGAGCAACTAACAAGAGGAGGAAACTCAGAGTACAACAATTACAAAGGCAAAGAGCCTAAACCAAGGAAAATAATCCATAAAGAAAGAATCAGCCTAAGTAAATAGAATACAATGTGAAATCTGTCAAGTATTCCAGAGTAAAGAGGATTAAGCAATAGAGTTCAAAATTCCAACTTTGGGTAGCTTTAATCTTCACTTCAAAGGCATCTGTATTGAGGCAGCTGTAAGAATACAACTAGCCAGGGGCGGAGCCAAGGGGGGTCAAGCGGGGTCACTTAACCCCACTGAGGTGTCAAATTTTAATAGGATATGCATAATATTTTTTAGAATTTTTTATTTTTGCCCCTTGTATGTGGTAATTTTTGCCCAACTACTTGCTCTCCTCCATACCACTGACCACACCAAATAATTTTTCTTGTAACTCTCTAATTCTATTCACTACTACTTGCCCTCCTTACCACACCCAATTATTTTTTCGTGAGAAGCCAGCTAAAAAACTTGTTGAAGCGCTTAGTATTGGTGATATTCTAAGTGGCCAAGGCCTCAACCAAGAGACAACTCTTATTCGTGCAAGTGATACACGTTGGGGATCACATTATGGCACTTTTGCTTAGCTTGCAAGACATGTTTCCAGCTACAATTGATGCGTTTGATGTAATATTGGAGGATGCATCCAATTCAGAACAAAAATTAGAAGCCTTTCGTTTATTGATGTGTGGTCTAGTGTCGAGTTTTCAAACTTGAAAGGAATTGGTGATGTTTCTCGAAAGATGGTTGAGACCCGAAAAGATATAGGGTATCCATTGGTTTTCAGGCTTTTGACTTTGGCTCTAGTTTTTCCTGTTGCCATAACTACAGTAGAATGAGCATTTTCTGCCATGAAGATTTTGAAGAATCGATTTCATAACCGAATGGGTGATCAATGGTTACATGATAACTTGATTGTGTATATTGAGAGGGAGATTTTTAATAGTATTACAAATGAGGCTATTATGCAACGATTTCAAAATATGAAAAATCGCCGGGGTCACTTGTAAACGCTTTTATAGGTTTTAAATCGATATCTGCTTAGCTACTTTTTGTTGGTATTCAAGTGCAGCCTTTTGAGGTCGGTTGTGGACATGGTTATAGGTTGTATATCTGAGCTACTTTTTGTTTGGCATTTCAGTGTATCTTTGGGGATCAATTGTAAATGAAATTATATGTTATTTAATTAATAGATATCTACTTAATTTAACTCCTTTCTCTATTTCGCATTTTGGTGTTTTTTTTTGTTCTATTATTCTACTTTAAGAATTTGACCCCACTGACATTTAATTTTGACTCCGCTCCTGCAACTAGCCGCAGAGCTATCGCAAAACCAAATAAGCTCAACGTTTCCACATGAATTAGGAACAGTTAACAAGAATATAGCACCATGATGAAATCAATCAATTCTTTATTCCCGGTAACAACATTAAACAGAGAATTTTTCTTATCTTATACTCCTGTGTACATTCAATAATCCAAAAACGCAAAACAGGAAGAGAGAGGGAGAGAGAAAACGTTTTGCCATACCGGAGTTCGTTTGACGTCCCCCAACCGGAGCTTGACGAAGCCGAAGACGGGTCCAAACTGCCGCTTCATCATTTCGGCCTGGATTTGGGGCAAATCCATGCCGGAGAAATCCGTCGGAGGAGGGTCGAACTCGGATTTGGACGATTTCTTCCCCCATTGCTTCCATCCTTCGTCTTCTTCGTCGTCGATCACGCCGGCAAGATCGTCGGTGATATGGATTCTTCGTTTGCCTCCTCCCTCTGCGAATTGGCTGGTTCCGATGAGGATTGTTGCGAGGAGGAGAGAGAGGAGGGGAGAGATTTGGTTACTCATGAGGATTGTGATGGTGTTTCGGTTGATTAACGAAAATTTGAGGATTTGGTGTATCTGTGTTTTGTATATATAGGTTTTGCAGGAATCAGGATCAAAGTGTGTGTTTGAACTTTGAAGTTGGTGTGTCACACGTGTTCGGTAGACAAACCGTGTCACTGTGTCGTCACTATATTCCCTTCCGAATTGGGGGATGGTGCCCCGTCTGAGTTCGGTCATGGACGGCTCAAATCTATTTAGTAGCAAATAGTTTCGATTTGTTTGGATAAGATGTGATTTGAGTCGCCTATGGCCAACCACGGACAGCCGTGATTAGCCAGCATCTGTGGAGGACATCACCCACCCCATGTAGGTCAAAGCTAAAATGAGATTAAATGTTATTCCTTTTATTAAAAAAAAACCTTCTTGCTGGATTTTTTACCCCAATTTTTTTGTTGTCCTGTCAATTTTGCGTCTAATTTTTATGGATTATTGATTCACTCGTCTAATTTTTATGAATTATTGATTCATCTAAACGAGAGAAATCTGAAAAGTGAAAAAGATATGACAAAAAATTTTAAAAAGTTTACTAGATAACAAAAAAATCCAAAACAAATGTAGTAAATTTTTTTTACCATACTTTTTTACTTTTAGATCCATTGAGAACAATGAAACTCAGAACTAATAGAAGTTCATAAAAGATAAAACCATATTATGACAAAAAAAAAATACACTTGAGGGTTCTACAAGTACTTTAAAGTACCATTTTAAATGTACTTTAAAATATAAGTGAGACCCAACAAATATATATTTTTATACTCTTAACGGGTGTAATGGTACAATTAGCAAGAACCTATTTTTAATATTGACAATTGCGTTGACTAGTTCTAGCTTATAATTGAAGCACAAATTTTATATGATTTTGCTATCATACATTTCAATTTATATTATATACACAAGGTTGTCATCTCCCAACTTTGAACAAATAGGAGACTTGTTTTCTTGAGGAACATCCTCCAGGAGCAAAAAAAACAAGCCAAATCTCTCTGATTTTTCTTCTTTTGTCATGGTTGCATAGTAGGGGCAAATCAAGGGGGAAAAGAAAGTAGAGAAGAAGTAGGTATTCGCAGGGCCGGCCCAGGGCATTTGGGTGCCCTAGGCCCAATCGCCACGTGGTGCCCTATACATTTTTACAACTAAACAACAATAGTGGAATAATTTGTCTACCAAAACACAAAATTTTACTATGTTTTTTTGTTAGCGCTTCAAATTCATTTTAGGAAGATTTTTTGCACTACAAGTTTACAACTTTAGTGATAAATTAATTAAATTCATTTTTAGAAACATATTTTGCACTAAGTTTACAACTTTAGTGGTAAATTAAATGCCCTCACTGGCATACATGATACACACAACCGTTAAAAAAACCCACCGAGCTCGAGCCACATACAAGCCAAACGCAAGTCACAAGAACAACTCATATGATTACAGATTTGTTTTCATAAGATTAATAGACTTACACGCATGTAGTGCATGTGGCATCACTTCACACATTGTGTAACCATTGAAGATGGAAGTGCACATACAAGCCAAATGCAAGTCACAAGAACAACTCATATGATTACAGATTTGTTTTCATAAGATTAATAGACTTACACGCATGTAGTGCATGTGGCATCACTTCACACATTGTGTAGCCATTGAAGATGGAAGTGTTGGCACATTAAATAGGGGTGAAATGCTGTCTTTTGGAAGCCGGACAACACTAATGAGTGGGGAGTATTGGTTTTGCTTTGTGTTTGCTTCCTTTGGTAGTCCCACATCGAATAACTCACCTTTAGGGAATCCCATATAAATAAAAGAAGCTACCCCTAAGCACCTGATTGTGGAGAAGAGTTCAAGAGTTTAATTAACTTTGGGCTTCTTGGTCTATAAAAAGACTCCTACTCAAACTTGGTACCAAAATGTTTGGGAGTGCCCCGAATTTGGACTTTGGACCTTTCTAGGAGTACCCTAGGCCCAGGCCTCATGGGCCTTGGGCTTGGGCCGGCCCTGGGTATTCGCAACACTCTCCTTCTAATAACCTGGTAAACTCATTTGCTAAAATCAACCATAATTTAATCACCTGGTGGTGAACTCATTTGCTAAAATTAACTATGATTTAATCACCTGGTGAACTCTAAAATCAACTGGGTTGCTAAATTTTTTTTGGAAAACTAGCATAATTCCTTTTTCATTTTAGACCCTAGCATAAATTTCAAAGAGCTTTTTCTTCTTCCAGTCAACGGAAAAGCTCTGTCCAGGCCAGCTCTGTTTTTGTGCAATGCCGAAGCTCTGCGAAAATTCTGAGCAAAATCAGCAACTTCTTCCATCTGAAGCCAGGTATAAATAAGTTGTTGTTATTTATATGTTGTAATTAGTGACAAAGAGTGAGTTTCCCTTGCTTATGAACTTCATACAAGTTGTTTCCGTTAGCAGAAATGCTAAGTGCCAAGAAATATTTGCCAGAAAGTGGGAATGAGTGATCCAAACTGTTATTTTTTAAAAAGTGATCTTTATATTACTTTTGTAAATTTGAATATTTGAATACTAGAAGTTGCTTAACCTAACAACTTTTGGGTAAAAAAAAAATTGGCTTGAAACTGGGATGGTTATTGTGTGTTTGCTGTGCTTAACCTCCGAATTAGTCAATGTTTCTAGAGGTTGACTTTTTGTCATTTCAAATGTTAATTTAAAAGTCTTTTTTTTTTAACTGCAATTTAAAAGATTCGTTCGTATACTTTTTTGCGTTTGGAACTTGGAAGGATTAGATTGTAAATTAACACGAGGACAAAATAAATTGTCCATATTCTAAAAAAGGACGTGTGCAAATCAATTACGTATCTTATTTGTATGTGGATTAGCATGTGGGACCCCAACTAACTAACAAACAAACCATCATTTGAATCAATACAAAATTATTGAGAGTAATGATAGAAACACAACTTTAAAACACAACTGCGGACACAACTGTATCCCGAACTATTGGATGCACTTGGACCGACATATATCTAACGGGTCCGGACATAGTTATGTTCGGAAGGTGAGGTGTCAACGTACTAAAAGGTCCTGTTAAAAAAAAAAACGTACTAAAAGGTAAAAAGAATAACATCTCGCACGCCTATGCATCTAATTACTCTTTTACGTCTGCAATTCTTTTGCTAGTGTCACTCAAAAGTTTAAAGTACGGGCACTTAATTTGGGAGGCTGGCTTGTTGCTGAAGGGTGGATCAAACCATCTCTCTTTGATCGCATACCCAACAAAGATTTCCTGGTTTGTACTCCCTCCGTCCCAAATTTCTTGTCTATTTACGTGCATGCTTGCCAATAAAGATTTCCTGGAGTAGTATATTTCCCCACGCCAATTTCTGTCTGCAGATGTCCATTTTTCCTGTTCATTCTCGCAGCTGCTCAATGATACTTCATTTTTTTTTACCACTAGGATGGAACTATGGTACAATTCAAATCTGTAACACTCTGTAAGTACCTTTGCGCCGAAGCAGGTGGAGGAGAAAACATAGCTGCCAACAGAACTGATCCTTCAGGCCAGCTGGGAAACATTCAAAGTAATAATCTTGTTACCTTGTTATTATGAGTCTTGAGTTTGTCAGATAACTTGTAGTATTTGATACTAACTACGCCATATGATTGTATTCTTGGTTATACTCCTAAATGTTTTGCGAATGCAGTTGTGGAGGATCACTGAGAACACTTTTCAGTTGAGGGTGTTCCACAAGCAATTCATGGGACTTAACAGGGAATGGTATTGATATAGTTGCCGTGGCAAAGACACCCGGTGAATCAGAAACTTTTGAGATTGTGAAGGGTCCCAGGAATTCAAGCCGCATTAGGATCAAAGTGCCCAATGGGTCCTTTTTACAGGTTTTTGCTCTCCTTTTTTTTAATAAGGCACCGTGTCGACTATATTCAAAGGAGCTATTTCAGTAGTTTCCATAGGGGATGATATCTAAAGAGCTAGCTACTTAAGAATATGATGAAATAAATTTGAATTTGCTATTTAACTTTATCGTTCTATGAACTTTGTAGGTGAATGCAGAGGGCCGTGTGACAGCTGATTCCACAAGGGATGGTAATTGGGGAGACAATGATCCATCTGTATTCGTCATAACGATTTTTGAGGGCCCTCTTGGCGAGTTTCAAGTAACAAATGGTTACGGTCCAGTTTTGGCACCACAAGTTATGCAGGTATTTTTTGTTTCTGAAGTAATACGATGCACAATTAGGTGCTGAAAAAATTGATGCAACTTTTGTGCATGTTTTAGGAGCACTGGAGCACGTTAGTAGTGGAAAACAACTTCAAGTTCATATCTCGCAACGAACTGAATGCAGTGAGAATTCCTGTTGGGTGGTGGATAGTTAGTGATCCAACTCCTCCACTGCCTTATGTTGGGGGTTCCTCGCAAGCCTTGGACAACGCCTTCTTATGGGCGCAGTATGTTTCTTATAACCCCACGCTTCATCTTCAACTAAAGGACTGCTAGCTAGATCAATGGTGAATGTTGTGTTTGCAGAAACTATGGGATTAAGGTTATTATTATTCTCCATGCTGCACAGGGCTCTCAAAATGGTTGGCACCACAGTTCTACTAGAGATGTCTCTCAAGAATGGGGATTGTCCAACGAAAACATACAACAGACGGTTGGTGTTATAGACTTCCTATCTGCCAGATATAACACGACGACGCTTTTAGAAAAGCATCAAGATTTTATGTTCGATACACTATTTTTTTCTCTTGATGCGCTGTGAAGTGGTTCTCCATTTATAGCATTACTGCTCGGTAACAATTGGAATCTCACTTTGGTACTTTGCTTTTTGGTGGACATATAGGTATGCTGAGAATCCGAGCCTTTATGCAGTTGAGCTGATCAATGAACCTCTCTCCCCTGGAGTCTCCCTACATATCTTGACCAAATACTACTGTGATGGCTACCAAGCTGTTCGAAATAACTCCATGTAATTATGGCAAACCGGGTAGAACCAGCTGATCAAAATGAACTCTTTCCTCTTGCACGTAAGCTCCCACGATCAGTCAACGATGTCCACTACTACAACATCGATCTATACTGATAGCTTCAAGAGAATCTCTATCCAACAAAACTTGGATTTTGTCCACACCGACCTTTCAACTCGATTGAGTCAAGTTACTACATCCAACGGGCCTCTCGCTTTTGTAGGTAGTACCGAAATGCCTCTTATTTTCTTATAATATGATATGGAGGTAGAATATTCTTTTGCAGAAACAGATCAGCCTCCTATATAGGTAGGACTCCGATATTATGAACGAGTCAATGCTGCCACGCAAAAAAATGAACAGCCTCCTGTTTAAATTTTCCTCGTCTGGCAGTGTTACTATTTTGGGCTTCTTACTGGCCGGCCCTATTTTGTCAAGAGTTTTTCTTCCAAGCCCACCTCATGTCAAACACATTTCCCTTAAACCCATTCCCACGCGCAGAAGTTAAAAAGTATAGCTGTCGCATCACATACGCGTCAGGCTCATAGGCGCTTGTAGGCGTCACGCGCGCGCCCATTGGAAGTTCAGAATATCTGGTCATTAAAGTCCTTTCCACGCGCGCATTAACATTATTTCTCTTTCTGATGACCCGCGTCAGCATCACTCTCTCTCTCTCTGTACTGTGTACTGACCGCGTCATCATTATTGACTCACCCGACCTACTCCTACATCATCACGTGCGTGCAATACTCCCAATCTCAGCTTGCTTTCCTTATAGTACATACCTCAATTGTTTTAAACCACTTTTTATTTTAGTCTTTAAAATAAAATAACTTTTGTTGTATACCTTCATTTTTTTATGAAAATTACATATTTGAAATCTATTCGATGAGATCTTTGAAACAAGATCCATTTTGAATATGAAATTTTATACATGTAAAAAAAGTTATTTTGTACCCATTAATTAAGAATTCACAATCATTCTAAATAATTTACACCCTCTAAAATGAAAGAATTCACATCTCACAACTCACTCTCTAGAAATGAAAAATACACAATTCACACCCCAAGAAGAAAAAATTCACACCCCTAAAATGTAGAATTCACACCCTCCAAACAGAAGAATTCACAGCCTTTAAACGCAGAATTCACATGTCGCCACTTGCTTCTTAAAATACATAATTCACACCCTCAAAATGCATAATTAACACGTTCCAAAATGAAAGAATTCAGAACCCTCAAATACAGAATTCACACATCACAACTCACTCTCCAAAATACACAATTCACACAGCTCAAATGCAGAAAAATGAATGGACCGCTGAATGGGAGTTTAGGGGGGCTACAAAACTGGATTACCAAAAGTTTGCCAAGGCCAATTAAAAGTCTACGAGCAGGCTAGTTTTGAGTGGGCTTACTGGTCTCTTAAGAATGTGCACGACAACTGGAGTCTGGAAATGGATGATCAACGAGGGTTATATCAGTTTGAAGTCAGGCAGCTACTTCTGCGATGTGGTTTCTTCGGTGATGAGGTTTCTTTGGCGACTTTGGAGGTGGTTTAGACGGCCGCCCAAGGTAGATGGTTTAGACGGCCAAGTGACAAATCCATCGATACCATAGACGGTTCTTTTCTGCTGTTGTTTTGTTTTCCTTCAAGAGATTTTTCAGTGCCGAGCGGGCACCATCCTACGTGGTTGCCCGAGCGGCAGTCTCGGCCATCCAAAAGTGTTTTGTACGGTCCAAATTTAAAGAGAGAAAGAGGAGTGAGAGAGGAAAGAGAGTGGTGGCCGGCCTTTGCCACTTTTGAGTTGGCTTATTTGCAACATTATGTATTCGCATTAGCAAAATGTTAGTACTACATTTTGAAATGGTAATAGCGAAGAACTGTAACTGGTTCAAATTATGTTGATATAGAACTGATCAAATCAAAAGCCTAGCTGATCTACATGCAACATCTTGTACAAACATCACCCTATGAATGCTTCAAAATACTTACACAATAGATGTATGGGCGTGAAAATTTTAAAGTGTGCTCATTGTCACTAGGGCATGTAAAGATTTGGTTAAAAAATTGTAAATTGTGGTATGCCAAAGGTATTTAGCTTTAAAGTTTTAAAGATTAGGCGAGGTGGACATAAACTGATCAAAACACATGCGATAAAAAAACAAAATAAAAAATGTAATTTAATTGTTGCGCAAAGTTTGGTGCATGATAAGTATGGGCGCAGTGACAACGTGATTTTTTTTAAATTTATTTTTATTTAATTTCATGATCTCTTCACATGCCAATCGCATTACACTCAGTTTTTCTTTTTTTCTTTTTTTAATCTCCATTGCATTACACTCAGTTGACCACCATAAAATATCGTTTTTTTCTAACTTCTAAGAATTATATTACATAATGAATTGGCAATACCTCGTACCCCTCCATGTACTCCCATTTTGTATAGGCCCACCCTGGGCTAAAAACAGTGGCGACTCTAGAAATTTGGAAGCGCGGGGTCATTTATAATCATCAAAACTTTTACCATTTATAAATCTAAAAATATACAACAATAATGGCAATTAAAAATCTAGTTCCAACAAAAATCACATTTAAAACTCAACAAGCGTGGTTGGTTCATTACTTTCCCTTCAAAGGATAGGTCCGGAGTTCAAGTCCTAATGAAGGAGGTGCTCGACTAAGTACTAACCCAAACCATCCTATCCTTTAGAAGATTGAAAAATTATCCAGTATGGTGTCGCCATTAATTCAAATGGAGTTATTTATATATTTCGGTAAATTTAAGTATAATAATAGTAAATTTTTTGTCCTGTGGGGTCGCCTGACCCCACTCCCTTGGTTGTGGCGTCGCCATTGCCTAAAAACACGATTCAAAACGTTCATTTTGTAGAGTACGCAAATAAGGACACATCTGTAAATATATATATATAATTCTGGCTCCTTTCCAGCACCTTTCACCTCCAGTCCTCTCCAATTTTAAATTTTGTGGGCTCGTCCCGAGTCCATAACGATGAGGAGAACTGTTCATGTTATAGATCTCGTAAAAAATTCAGCCACATCATAAATCAAGTTGATCGGATACCTATCAATACTTGATTAACATGATTTTTGATGTGGCTGAAGTTTTCGACTAATCTCCAACGTGAATGGTTCCGATCATTGTTGTGGCCCAGGATGAGCCCAAAAAATTCGAAACTGGAGAGGACTAGATGGGACGGGTACTGGAGATGCATATCCTCGTCATTCATTTTACATAACGAAATGCAACTTTGTTCACGTGTCTATCAATATACTATCAAACTAATTTTTCACATATACTTTCTTCTTTGTTGCTTGTTTTGCAAAATCAACGGTTCGGATCATGATTGTTTCTTCGGGTGGGCCCGCAAAATGTGAGTATGGATAGGTATGGAGGAATGGAATATGAAGAATAGTTGATCCTAGTAGAGTAATGGCATCGAGTCAATTGCTTAATGCATGTGCATCCCATAATTTTATTGTTTGTTCATTACTCTGTAGATCCCAAAATGGTTCTTTTGGGGGAGATTCATCTCTGATTCCTTAAATTTAACAGTTTTTTAGTTGTTTCTCTCCTTTGACTTCTGGTGGTTCGATAAATCGCGGGGCGTGCACATGAATTCCACAAGTTGGGGGTCTACTTTATGTAAAATGTCATAGGATATGTAATTTCATCAAATAAATAATCGTAATATTAATAATACCACACCCTCATAAATCAATAATTTGAAAGAATACCGGATGCAGAAAATGCTATGCGTACCCCAAAAGTTGCACCCCAATTGCACACCTGATGAGGTGGAAGCTGACCAGATTAATAACCTGGGCCCACCTTAAAAAATTTCAACAATGATACATGTACAACAAAAGTCTCCAATTAATCTCCAACACACTCACATGTTGTGTGGAGCCCACACACACTTCACACTTAAGTGTGTGTGGGCTCCACACACTATGTGAGTGTGTTGGAGACTTGTTGGAACTAGTTGTTTATCATTTTTGAAATATTTACCCCAATTTTTCGAAATTTGGGAATTCACCGGGCCCGAAAATTGGGAAATCCTTAACCAATTAAACCCAGATTTTCGAAAAGAATGCTCTCAAATGCTCTCCAGCCATTGATGCCCTTCAGGCCTACCTCCTCTCGTCGATCATGGACATCACCGCCATCTCCGGCCACCAGTAACACCGCCCCATCTCCAGCCACCAGTGACGCTGCCCCCAAAACGCCATTGACGAGTCACCCTAATTTTGAGATTTGGGGGTTTTGAAAAATTAGGGAAAATTGATTTTTATTAAACTCAAAGACTTGTTAGGAAGAAACAAAAAAATCAGGGATGGTTATTTCTACCTTCAATTTTGTAGAGATGGACTCGATTTTGGGGAGAGAGAGAGAGAAAAAGAAGAGAAGGGCGACTTCAGTCGCAGTCCTTGGCTTTGGAGGTTGAGGTGGCTACGATGGTGATTGCTGGCAAAGGGATCTAACAAGAGAGAGACATGGTGGCTACAGATGGGGCGGCGTCACTGGTAGCCGGAAATGGGGGTGGCGTCCATGATCGACGGGAGGAGGAAGAGAAGAGCTTCAATGGGGTTTCGAACAGAGTGGGCCCCATGTTTTTAATCCCAGTCAGCTCCGCCTCATCTGGATGTGCAATTGGGGTGCAACTTTGGGTTACCCATAGCACAATTGGATCGGATGCCTATTTAAACCAAGGACTAGATTTGTAGTTTTATAGTCCAATTTGATGCTCGTATCCGATTAATTAAATGAACCCTTAATTATTATTTTTTCCTCCTCCAAATTCCATCGCAATCTAATACTCAAACGGAACTGAAAGCGTTGCATCAAAGTTTTGCAATAAATAAATCTAGTTTTGCAATAAATTAAAGTTATTGAATTCGGCAACTTTTGCAAGCCCAATTATTCTATGATCTTAGGGCCCAACATCCTTATCCTGCACACATTCCGTACATTCAGTATAATGTGTGGTAGTCTGATAGATAAGGATATTGGGACATCAAGTGACGATGTAAGATTCTCTGTGTCTGCCGATTTATAAAAAAAAAAAAAAAAAAAGGGGATTCGTTGTGTTTGTTATTATATTAATGACGAAGTTAAATCTTTCCTCGGAAAAAATAAAAATGCTTGGTGGCTTGCAGCCGATATTGTCTGTCACCAAATTAATTAAAACACTATGCTATCAAGACAAGCCTAGCTAGCAAGAATACGAGGTTGGAAATGCAACATTTATTATTTCATTCGCGCATGTAGTCCGAGTCATAAAACGCTGGTAAATGGGAAGCGGGACCCTGTAGGGAGATAACACTACAAGGTTGTAGTGAGCCACATCCGGCCGTTCATCTCAGCATCGACGGTTCGGATTTAATCCCAAGTATTCCAAATGATCCAAGCCGTTCATTGTTTGAATTAAAATCCGAGCGTTCGTTACCGAGATAAACGGCCGGATGGGCTCACTACAGGGACCTCGTACCCGGTAAAATGGTAGATTATTCTTATTATTATTGAGATAGCTAACCTACACTGGAATACTGGATTATCCAAATATTCCTTCTACAGGGCCTTCTTCGAGCTCCTTTTTATGATCCGAGCCGCTTATATTTTTAAAGTTCGTCAACTAAATCAAGTTGTATAATCACACTTATGCAGCACTTTTTTTTATGAAAAAGTGAAAGTGTAGACGACGACCAGTATGATTTTAAATAACCGCCCATTTTACCATAAAAAAATTCATTACAAGTGTGGTTACCATCATTCAATCAACTTTAGTTTTTACAAAAATGATGCATTTTATGAACCCTAGAGTATTGCAGATTGGATTATTAAAACGGGCCGGAAAGTGAACCGAACAAAAAGGCTAGATGGTCGGGTCTAAATTAACAACCGAAGAGGAGCCACTAATGCAACAAAATTCTTTACTCAATAGTATTATTTATGAGGCTGTGGTACGTATTGTTTACTCAATTAAAAATTTCTCAATGTTCCTTAATACTGTTAATCAACATTATTGTTTTCGTAAAATTAAATCATGGTTTATCAATCTTTTGGTAGAAAATATGTTATTTATGTTTATCCCAAGATGAATACAATAATGATATGCGTTATCTAAGAGAAAAAACTTAGGTGTCGGACAAGTAACACGTGGCGATACCCATCGCACATCGGACATCACGTATGCGGTACCCTATTCACACCAAAAAAAAATTCAACTTATCTAACAGTATGTTTCTAAGTGATTTGTTTATTTTATTATTATTATTTTTTTGTCATTCGTCAATCCTAATCTATTACATGGGGGGAGGGGGGAGTGGGACTCGATCCCGGGATGCAGTGTGGGGCATTCAAGAACTCTACCGCATGAGCTAGCCACCACTTGCAAGTGATTTGTTTATTAACTACATCAATAATATTGGCTATGACGTTAAAGTCATGATGTCACAAGGTGGTTTTTGGGCTAAGGGGTTCAATGAGTCTCACGACAATGAGACTAGCTGGCAGCCCGAGTCCGGTTGTTTAGAGGGTTTGTTATCTACGTAATTGATTAGGGTTTGATTTTTCCGATTAGGTGACAAGAAAGTAATTTATTGTGAATCCCTTAATCCGCTTTAACTAGACCGATAAAGAGATTTATCAAAAGTGCGCGTAAACTAGTCCGAACATGCCCGGGAAAAAAATAACCAGCCGGCATTTGGTTACAAGGCAAACTAGAGAGAGAATAGTGCTTTGACTCAATAGCCTTAAAGCCGCCCCCAATAAATTCACGTGCATGGCACTAATTTTAGTGAAGTCTTATTCTATTTTATACATTTTTTTTATTTGTTGGACTGTACGTCGGGATAATACCTGAATCATGCAATAATTTACTTTAATGATAGGACCGTTATGGTGTAAATAATTGTTGACTTGAATTTTATAAGTAACACAATTTAATTTTTAGATAGAATGGACCAGAGATGTCTCCACTTTTAATAACTAGCCAGCCACTTATAAAACTTGTAATTCCAACTCTGATTCCATGTTCATAAATTTATAGGAGTATTTTCTTATTTCTTGTATTGGTGCAACGATTTATACCCTAAAGTATACAATAATTTTCTTTGGTTAATTTAAATGGATATCTCACTGCAAGATCTCTCGCGCTATTCAATTTGATCGCGACCAAGGATATTAAATTAAAATTTCAAGTAGAACAAAGGTTAAAAGATTAACCCTAAGAGATTGACTTGATGGTCCTGGTCATCTTTGATTAATTTAGATGAATGTGTAACTGTACGATTTCAAACCAAAAAAAAGCTGAAAGATTAGTGGCTTGGTGGTCGTCATTCGTCAAGACCAGCCGGAACTTAAGATTTTACAAACTCAAGTTTCAAGTTCTATCAACTCTTTGGGCCGATTAATGAGGGATTTTGCCCTTATTTTAATTGAGCCTCCTCAAATGAAAAATTAGATTGGTCCTAAAAATTATTGGAGGCCAGCATAGACAGACAAAAACTTAAAACATCAAAAAAGCTAAAATATAGATAGATTTGAAAGGAATCTGTGATGTCCATATCGTTTTAGGGTTAGACCTCAATGGATCACAAAAATTAGAGGCCTCTCTTTTTTTTCCCTTGACCATTTTTTCTTTTTTGTTTTTGGGTCTAGCTTTTCCCTCCAACCAAAAGGTACCCCTAATGTTCGATCATTTGCACAATGAACTCATTGTGAAAAAATACATCTGAAAAATGCTAATTAAAGGGACGGGGTGCTTTCCCTTCAAGGACAGCATCAATGCTGAGCCGATCATAGTCGTCCGTGGTTGTCCATGGAAGGCTCAAATTTGTTCGGCAGCAGACAGTTCAGATTTGTTTGGAGAAGATATGATATGAGCCAATGGTTGACCACGGACGGCCGTGATCGGCCAGCATCCATGCTATCCCTTCGGACAGCACCAACCCCGTGTCCAATTAAAGACACATATGTGTACAACACTCACATTGGGAAGGGCACTCGGTGTGCGTCGATCCCTTGCCCAATTTAAGTGTTCGTACAAATATTTGTGAATTTTTTGTATGTGTCTCTATCATTACTCAGGACAGAGGGGAGGTGCTGCGCAGCATGCTGTGCGGCACTCGGCGCGGCCGTGCCGATGTCGGTTCGATGATCGGAGACGTCTATTGCGTAGAGCTCGTCGAGTACTACAAGTGTGTCAAAAATCAACTTGATTGGATATCGTTAAGTGCGTGATCGGAACACATAAAACTTGAAAAAAATTGGAACACATATGACTTGAAACACTAGATGAAAACTATTAAACCCATTTTTTTCAAGTTATTTTTGTTCCGATGACACACTTAACGATATCCGATCAAGTTGATTTTTGTTATACTTGTAGTACTCGACGAGCTCTACGCAATGGACGTCTCCGATCATCGGACCGACACCGGCGCGGCTGCGCAGCACCTCCCCTCTGTCCCATTATTCAATACAATATTGGTTGAATTCGATTCCCACTGCTGCAATCAAAATGGACTAAAATGGCACCAAATCGTTACTGTATCTTCACTTCACTATTTTAACTTTTTAACATTATAGTATGCCATAAAATGACCCTGACAAAGCTTTTTTCGGCACCAACGTGTAGATTTGCTCTTATCGGTTCAACTCAACTTTGTGTTTGGTTTTAGAAATTTCTTTCGTGTTGGTTTTCAGTGTTTTGGAAAGGGAAAATAGCTAAAAATTTGGAAAAGTCATTCATTTAGTAACTTTGTGTGTAAATCTAAACAATTATTTTTACTACATTAAAAACTTAAGATTTTTTAGAATAAAATGATGTCTTCAAAATCATTCATAAGCTCGAAAGGCGTAAACTCCTTTCAGTCATCGTTTTTATCAAGCCTGTAATTAGTTTTGTTTCACTTTTATTTCAGGATTACGAATCGACGATCCAAGCATGGTTTTTTTGGGCTACAAGAGAATTTTATTGGAAGTTGTTTAAAAGCAAAAAATTGTAACAAAATAAATAAATAAAGATGGAGCATCTCTGCACATTTATTTCATATATCCCTCGAACAATATTTACAAAGAATTATCAATGACCTTTTGTTGCCTTCAAAAGTCATACATTCGTGTGATTTTTTGTGATCTCTCTCGATCACCCAATATAAAGATCCCTACCACGGAAAAAAAATTACACGGTTCGTATATATGTATATAGGAATTTTTACTTTGTCAAAGGTTTTTATTTAACTGTAACTAAATTATTTTTCCTATAAATTAATATTCCTTCAACAGATAAGCATGTTACAATTTCATAAATTCGTCAAAGGTTTTTATTCAATTGTAACTAAATTATTTTCCTAATATTCCTCCAACAGATAAGCATGTTACAATCTCATAAATTCATAATTAATTATTCAATGGTACCAATTCCTCTCAAACTGAGCCGTCTTATAAATAAAGGGCGACGAAATCGGACCGCAATTTTTTATTTTCTTGGCTAAGCCAATTACAAGAGAAAGGAGAAGAAAAACAAAAAGAAAATAGCCAATTTGAAAAGAAAAAAAAAAACAAGAAGAGGTTGAAGATCCCAAGAGACATCTGACCTTTAGACAAAAATTGACCTTTTTAAATTAGCAGCCTCAATTGATTGCTGCTCAAAAAAATGAATGAATCCTTGTGAAAAATACATCTGAAAAATTGCCAATTAAAGACACATATATGTGCAACACTCACATTGGGGAGGGCACTCGGTGTGCGTCGATCCCTTGCCCAATTTGAGTGTGTGTACAAATATTGTGAATTTTTGTATAGATTTGTTCTTAGAGGCTCAACTCAACTTTGTGTTTGGTTTTAGAAATTTCTTTTGTGTTGGTTTTCAGTGTTTTGGAAAGGGAAAATAGCTAAAAATTTGGAAAAAGTCATTCATTTAGTAACTTTGTTTGTAAATCTAAACAATTATTTTTACTACATTAAAAATTATGGTTTTTGAAAATAAAACGATGTCTTCAAAATCATTCAGAAGCTCGAAAGGCATAAACTCCTTTGCATAAACTCCTTTCAATCAATCATTGTTATCAAGCCTGTAATTAGTTTTGTTTCACGAGCCCTGTTACAGTACATGAAACCCAAACATGAAATGGGAAAGGAAAATCCATCCAATGGGTGAGATTTACCCGGTGCATTCATTTACAAATCCTAGATCCAAGCATGGTTTTTTTGGGCTTCAGGAGAATATTATTGGAAGTTGTTTACGATCATAAAATTGTCAAAAATAAAAATAAAGATAGAGCATTTCTGTACACACATTTCATATATCCCTAGCTCGAACAATATTTACAAAGAATGCCAATAATAAAAAAATAATATTTAAAATGTTCAGGAAGTGATGGGGCATTTAAAATGATGTTCCTTATTTACTCATGAAGGGTACCATTTTATTGCTCCTTTTTTTTTTTTTTAGCTTCGAGTAAAATTTTTTTTTTTTTGTAAGCTACTTATTTTTGTAGTTCGTTAATTTTTTGGTCGATGTTCATTATTGTATTGTGAATTCTTCTATAAAAATATATATGTATACTTAAGCAATTGTCTCTTATTAATTATTTCTTTCATTAATAAAGTTGATTATTTCATCAAGAGGAATTATAAGGGTAAAATTATTAACATAAATTTCACAAGAAATACTAAAAAATAAAACCAAATTGATTTAATTAATTGTCCAAAACTTGTGTAGAGTTAAAACTTAAAACAATGGTGCTCATTCATACTCCAAATGAAAACCCTAAGAAGTTATTCTGGTGGTCAAAACCGGGAACTTACGAGTTTACTCCCTCTTAAGGTCTCAAATTCGAAACCTCTTAGGTATTATCAACTCATTTGGGGCCAACAATGGAATTGGACTACAGAATTAGTCAATGTGCGTGTAAGTTAGCCCTAACACCTGAGTTATAAACAAAAGTTCTCCAAATAACTATTTTGTATTTATTCATTAATTTGCCAGGGTGGTTATAACCATTTTCTTCCGTTGTTATGCATAGCAACAAAAAATGCTTTTCCATTTATTTGTTTGATACTTATTTGGATTCGAATTTTAAATTAGCCCATATACTTAAATGATAAGCCAACCTTCTTCTTTGTTTTTTTTTTTCTCTTTTTAACCATTTATGATAATTCGAAAGCAACTCCATTTAGAGCTATATATTTATCTATCGATACTATACGCAAGTGTATCACATATATCAATACTACAGACAAGCTAATCAGTGCGTTGATCATCTTGCACACATTGGAGTTGAACAAATTGACCCACTGGTGGTTTTGGAGGACTCCCCTCAATCTATTCGCACGCTTGTGCTGGAAGACACCCTGGGTGGAGGGCAGTTTAGAGACTAGCGGTTGCTAGTCTTGCTGTAGTTTTTCCTTGTTTGTTGTTTTTTTAAACTTCCGTTGTACCCAAAAAAAAAAAAAAACTATATACAAGCGTATGTAGACTTTAAAATCGTCCAAAAGCTTTCCTTTATTTTTTGAATTTTTGTTTTCTCAAATTCTAGAAAACTGAATCTTTACCGAATCATCTTCTACTTATTATTGTTTTTTTTTTTGCCAGACAATAGGATGTTAATATGTTAGTAGAGGTAGATTACTACGGCAGCCAACGTCGTTCTATCAAATTAAACAATAGATTTTTTTTTTTATCAAACTTGAACAATAATTAAAATGCATTTATTCCAGGAAATAATTATAATACTATTTATATTTCATCTGGAAAATAGTTTAGTGCATCGCACGTGCTTGTACGGTATATGGACATAAATGTACTGATGTATACGTATACATAACCAACAGGCCTACGTATACAACTATACAAAGGGTGTTTCACTTGCTCTCAAATTCTCAACTACAATGACAATTGGCCTGTAGGCCATGCCAAATCCCTGTTTGGTTCAGCAAAAATTTCCATTATCATCCCCACCCCAAAAAAAGACAATGAATAAAAGAATCAAAGAAAAGTGAGAGCTCACTTAGCAGTTGTCAAAACAGCCATGGTCCCTTTTCTTGATATTTTTTCCTGCCTTTTCAATAATTTAAGAGTTGTTTTTTTGTTTTGCTTATTGAGGGTGCAAAACATTTTACCTCGACTAATCCCTCGGGTATATGTAGTCTCCGTATCACATGTACTAGGTAATTACCGGGTCTAGGCCCTAGGTTAACCTCAAGGGGAGTGAGTTATAAAATTTCATCATAAGTCCACCCTTTGAGATTCTTAGCGGGTTTAGGCCCTGGGGTTACGAGAGCGTGTTATGAAATTTCACTATAAGTCCACCTCTTGAGATTCAAACCTTAAATCTTCCATTTCTGACCCAAAAGATTTGGCAAGGACAATTAAACCTGGACCTTAGGAGAAAGTGAACCCTTAAATCTCAGGCCTTGGCCAACCCCTCTGAATTTTAAGTGGAACGGGGGTAGTGATGTTCTTTCGGAAACTACATGGATACTGGGTCGTAATGGCCGTCCGTGGTCGGCCATGGACGGCTCAGGTCACATCTTGTCCAAACAAATCTGAACCGTCCATTGCCGAACAGACCTGAGCAGTCCAAGACCGACAATAGATAGTTGTGATCGGCCAACATCCATACTGCTCCCGAAGGGACAACTCCAACCCAGTGTAACGGGGGGTACTAGCTAAAACCGGGGGCGTAGTTCTACCACGGTGACATCACCGTTCCACTCACGCCCAAAACGAGGAAAAAAATTTCAATGCCTAGTGGGTACCATGTGGTGCCGGCTCGCGCACGTCCTGCCGTAAAAAAAATGCAACGGACAGCTCATATTGAAAGTGCCAAATGTATTAAAAAAAAAGAGAGAAAAGAAAAAGAAAAGTGCATTTTAATCTAGACCGTCCGTTGCTTTTCTAGATGACTGAATGATGCAAACCAAAATCTAGGATATATTAATAAGAGAGAGAAAATCCAAAAATGGGATACAAGGAGCAAAAACTCTCAATATTCTTATCAATATATCAAAAAAATTACTAAATGAAAGACTCATACACCCATTTATAGACCCACTAACACTAATGACACAAAATAACATTATTACCCCAAAAGTTACTGCATCAGACTCTCCCTCTAAAGAAAACAACTTGTCCTAAAGTTGGACTACATGACACAAGACACCAAATAAAGACAACATAAAGTTTTTATTGTGCAGCTTCGAAGTAGACATGCTGTTGCACTCCTTGTTCAACGTGTCACCCCACAACCAATCTTCAATAGCAGCTTCTTTTTGTATACATCCACCGTGCCCATGCTTATGTGCAATGAAATCATCCATGTACCATGTGTCTTGTAAATCAAAATATCGTCGTAGTAGCACATCACACACATTTCCAAGTCGCACCAAGAACTATCCACCTTAGCATGTTGAAAAGTCACCACACTATGTTCGAAACTTGCTTGCTTGAAGACAAAACCCAAAGGGTCAACAAGCTGTCCCAAATCATCTTTTCCTTCTTTTGGTAATCCCGAATAGCGTGTGTAAGGAAATGAGACCCCAAACTTCAACAAATCACAACCAATCAACAGTATCGACTCCAAATACTGACCAAATTGAATCAAAATTGCAACAAATCAATGCAAATCACCACAAACTTCGCCAAATGAGAGAACCCAGTTGAAATCTGACCTCAAAACAGTACTTCGAGTGTTCAAACAGTGATTTCGAGTGATGGACAGTGTTTTCGAGTATTGAAACAGTGAAAAGAGGCTCGAAATCAGTGATTACAGACTAGGTCGAGTACAAGACAAGTGATTCGAGTACCACACAACAAGAATCAAGTTCAACCGAAGTGTTTTCGTACCTTAATCGAGGGTGAACAACGCCGAAATGGTTTGAACCAAACTCAAAATCTGGATTCGTGTGGAACCGAGGTCTGTACGAACCTTAAACGAGTAATTCGAACCCTGTACTGTAGCTTCGCAGGTCTGGGTCACTATTTCGAGGTTCGATCTGGGTTTTCGAAGGTCAAACAGTGTCGACAACTTTAGATCTGGCTATAGAAGATTCGATTTGGGGTGCGAAATGGGTTTTGATCGACCTAAACAGCAAAAATCAGCTCAAAATGGTCAATCTGTGGGTTTTAAGGGTCGAAATTGAGATTTACAGACTTGGGTTGAGTAGATCTTGAGAAAACAAGAGATTCAAGAGCTCCGGCGAGGTTAGGTTTCCGGCGGAGCTTCCGACGAGATAAAGGGTTAGGATCTGAGCTCAGTGCTCTGCTACCAAAATGATGCAAACCAAAATCTAGGATAGATTAATAAGAGAGAGAAAATCCCAAAATGGGACACAAGGAGCAAAAGCTATCAATATTCTTTTATCAATATATCAAAAAAACTACTAAATGAAAGACTCATACACCTATTTATAGACCCACTAACACTAAGGACACAAAATAACACTATTACCCCAAAAGTTACTGCATCACTGAATGTGCGCAAACAGATACCACGTCACAGTTCAAAAAAAAAACACAGATACCACGTCAGCAATATTGCTTGACATTGAAAAATTCCGAACCCGTTACCCATCACTAAGTACAGTGACCCTGCTCGTTTCTCAGTTTAGTTTTAGTTTTAGTTTTGATGACATCATTATTTCTCTCATTTCTCTCTCTATCTCTCTCCACTCATTACACCTGACGACATCATCAAAACTAAACTAAACTATCTAACCAAACACAGCCACTATAACCTTTTTCCTATAAAAAAGGTAACCTCGCTTCCTTTCGAATTCTCAAGCACAAAGACAGAGTCTGGTAAATTGACCCCACACCCACAAGGGAATCATCTCAAGCCTCTCCAGTCTCCACCTATCTTCAATGGCTGCCTTGACCAATTTGATCAAGAAAAGATCCTCCTTTTCCTCCATTAATGGCCTCAACAAATCCTTCAGGCCGTTCTCATCCGAACCCATTCTTGATTCTTCCCCTTCTTTTGCTCAGAGAATCAGGAATCTCCCCATCGATCTTCCTGGTACCAGTATCAAGACTGAAGTCGAACAAGTAATCTCTCTCTGACTCAATTATTACTCTAGTACTCTTTTTTTCCCGATAAGTATTGAACGGTAATTGGTCTGATTGAGTAATTGGTCTGATTGAGTAGTCTGTTTCAATATTTTATCATCAATTTGCCCAGTTCTTTTATTGACCCAGATGGAAAATGACTTACAAACATCAAACACGTATTGTATCCCGAATTTCATCTGGCATCTACATTTCTAAGAAATTTTGAGTCAGTTTTTGGGTGTTTTTGTGTTAAAATTTGATCATTTTGAGACCCAACAAACACGTCTCTGTTCTTTTGTGCCAGTTTGTTTGTCGCAATATATGTGATTCTGTTTATGAAATAAATATAGCTTACGTAAGTGGAAAAAAAAGAGTACAAATTCGAATTTGTCGTTTTAACTTCTGATTTTTAGCAGGATTTTTAGGTCATGATAATGTAACAACAAATCACTTGTCTGAATCGAAAGTCCTTCAAGATCTTACAAAATTTCAGAAGAAAGATTCTGTTTTTATACATCTACCATTACTGATATAAATCCGTATCTATATGACATTATGACTATATATGTCTATGCATAGAAAAAGACTTTTCTTACTGGCTGCTTTACATGTTCTTGGATTGGTCCAATGGTTCATTGTTTCAATACCACCAAATTTTTTTTTATTTTTTTTGTCGGTAGTTTTGAGATAACTTTTAAAGATAAAGGCTGTGTTTGGTTCACATTTCCAAAAAAAATTTCAAAAAATTCCTTCCCCATCTCTCATCTCTCCAATCATTAATCACTTTTCTCTCTTTACTCATACCCCTTTCTACAATTATTAATTCTCATTTCTCTCTCTATTTCTCTCCAATCATTACACCTCTCTCTAATTATTACTTTTTCCAAAAACTCATCCAAACACTATCTCAAAAAATTTCTTCTCAAAATTCTAAACCAAACACAGTTTAAAAGTTTTTTTTTATAGGATTGTGTAATTTTTCGTTTTAAGTCATTTTTTTTAATATTTTAACTTTTTTTTTAAACTTTTTTGAATAAAGGTATACAATATACACTCAAAAAGTAAAAATAAATAATAAAAATTTGGTAAAATTGTTAAAGACAAAAAATACCTGGATGACGAAACAGTGAAAACTTTTAGAGATAAATTTTCTAAACTACAAACCAAACAAAGCCGTATCCTATGCTCTTTTTTTATTTTTATTTTAAGTTCGCACAGTTTTAAAAAATATATATACCGATAATCATACAATTCAATTTCTATATGGTTTGAACGGACCCGAGAAGATACCCGAACCATCCAATTCTATTACTCTGGTCCCAAATCACTATTTGGGGACCTCTAAAAAGAAGTGTCTATATGGTGTTTTTTGTATTCAATATGGATCATGTTTGATAAATCTTAATTAATTTTTATTGAACACATTATATTTTAGAATCATTGAAAACGTTAGCGATGTTTAGATATAGATAAATGTTTGAGTTGCAGCAAAAAAAGAACAACAATTTGAAACGGAGAGAGTATTTTATAGTTGGCCAATATTCCAGTGCATCGTAGACGACATATAGTGTGCGGGCGCCCAAGAGGCCTTGAAGGACCAATCTCCTGTCTAGTTTTTCCTTGGTACAGTCCGGTTTAGTTTTGGTTTTGTAGAGCTTGTTGTGTTTGTAGTTCACGTAAAAATGATCTCGATTGAATATCGATTGGTACATGAGCAAAACAGATTTGTACAAGGGAAAAAATGGGCAATTTTAGTTTCAAGTTATTCTTTACCATCTCATTTTCCTCGTACAAATATGTTTTGTTCAGGTACCTATCGATACACGATCAATCTAATCTTTTACGTCGACGACGTACCCGTTGAACTCTACAAAATGAATGATTTCGATCATTGTTGTGAGCTCCAAAACTAGACCATAGTGGACCCAAATAAAAACTGTTACTGCCATGACAGGAGACTGGTCCCGCATTGAAGTGCTGAAAGGTGAAATCTTGTTGATCTAATGTATTCCATGTCTAGCTACTGCACTGCACCATGTAGTGCACCATCCGACCGTCCATTTTGATAATGGACGGCTCGGATTTAATCCAAGGAGTGAATTGAATCCGACCGTCGATTGTTTGGATTAAATCCGAGCCGTCCATTGTCGAAATGGACGGCCAGATGGTGCGCACTGCACCGTGTGCACTACAGGGACCCCTCGGCATGGAGAACTTCCAACGAATATTTGACATTTTCTGTGTTCGATTTGTAGTGTAACTGCCTTATTTGTTCTTTCCTTCTTGTCTTTTCTCTATAGGGTTTATTTTGATTTTATTTCAGATGCAAATTTGTCTAAATACAAATGACATCCTTAATGTTTCACTAAATCTCACTTTATGCTCTTCAACCAACCCCTTATACTTGGGTCTGCTGTTATAAAGTGGCCCTTCCCTCCATCTATCAGAACATCTCCAACCATGCTTCATTTTCAAGGACCATTTTTTTTTCTTTATATATGGAGAACAACTTCAAAAATGAAAAACATTCTTCGAATGTGACCAGGTGAAGCAGCCCTCGTTGGCTTGACCATAGTAACTCTAGACCCAAAACTAGCCCACAAGGGATCAAAGAGCCGTAGCTTATACCACCCAACCAAGGGCTACAGAACACAACCAGCTTCACGTGAGGGCGAATTTTGAGGGGGGTGTTGACCGCACGACTCCAACCTTGGACCTCTTGCCTTCTGCAAAAAACATAACAAGAATATCTTACCCAAAAAAATAAATAATAAATAAAATTATAACAAGAAAACAAAAAATTTTGAGCAGGGACATGTTTCGCAACTGGTTCATTAAACAAAAAACCATAGTTATAGCACTGTTTTGGAGTTTTGAATCTTATTGATATGGCCGATACATTACCGACTGATGTTCTTATTGTAATAAAACATTTCTCACATTTCAGCTTATTGGGAGAACTCCCCTTGTATATCTCAATAAAGTTACTGAAGGCTGTGGAGCCTATATTGCTGCCAAACAAGAGATGTTTCAACCTACTTCAAGCATCAAAGACAGGTAAGATAGTTCTTCGTCAGTGTTTATCCATATCACTTGATCAAGTTCTTGCACATATTTAAAAACTCACGATTGTTTGTCGGATCTCCAGACCAGCATTGGCCATGGTCCTAGATGCAGAAAAGAAAGGGCTAATTACTCCAGGAAAGGTTAGCAAAGTTTTCGCTTTTTAGTCATTTTTTCGCTTTTTCAAGGAGCAGAAACAATGAGAATTTCTGAAATGTAGTTCTCCAGTATTTTTCGCTGAATGAATACAAAAAACGAAAATATAACAGATGACAAAACCCCAATTTGCCAGAAAACCTATAAGAAAACTCATTGGTTGATGCACTTTTAAACTTGTTTTGGGGGGTTCTTTTTGGGTCTCTGTGTAGGTGGAAAATAACCCCTTTCAAGAAACACAAGAAAATAAGCTTTCATCATATTGTGGAGTGTTTAGTTTCTGGAATATAGATTTTCTGAAAAAACCGATTCTCAAACAAAAACCAAACGGGATTGCTTCTAGTTTCTGTCTCCATATGTTTCGTTTCGTCCTTTGGTCATTTAACTAATTTCAGTATACCAACGGCCTCTTGACTCGTATTGTTTCTATATCAGACGGTGTTGATTGAGCCGACATCAGGGAACATGGGTATTAGCTTGGCATTTATGGCAGCCATTAAAGGGTACAAGATTGTTATGACCATGCCCTCTTACACTAGCTTGGAAAGAAGGGTGACCATGAGAGCATTTGGAGCTGATCTAGTCGTCACTGATCCAACCAAAGGCATGGGAGGAACTGTTAAGAAGGCTTACGGACTTTTGGAATCCACACCGGATGCTTTCATGCTCCAACAATTTGCAAATCCTGCCAATACACAGGTAACCAAAACCTTCGTGTCTTTATTTTCCAACGCAGACTACCAGAGTCGTTTTCCTGAAATTCTGTCATATGGATTTGTGGACTTAGGTGCCTATTCGTGTCCAAGTGTCAGATTCATCTCTTTGTTATTTCAAGAACACAGTTAAATGGCCTACTATACACACATATTAGCAACAACAAAAAAAAAATTATTTTCATGGGTAAACTGGTGTTTTTTCCATTAGAGTATTTTGATCACAATATGGAAGTTTATGCATAGTTTTCGTGTTAAACTCGAGTTACAAACATGGTAGTCAGTTGAATGTGCGACTAAACATGTCAGACAAATATTCTAAGTCCGATGAGGGTACTCTGTGCGTTAAGAGGATTCCGCCATGTGGATATGTGTTTGTATTGGTTTTGTTTGAGTCACGAATTCGTGGAGGGATTTACCAAGGAAAAGGACATCCCGTGATCCATACACAACCCTCGTTTGACCATGCGTGTTTTGTTAAGTTTTAGATATTCCTTTGAGTGCTGGTTTTATTATATCGCGATTGGATGTTCAAACTAACAGCCACAAGAAGTGATTGACTTGATAAATTGGACACAGGTGCATTTTGATACAACTGGTCCTGAGATATGGGAAGATACTAACGGAAAAGTCGACATCTTTGTAATGGGAATTGGAAGTGGAGGCACTGTATCTGGTGTCGGACAATATCTCAAATCAAAAAATCCTAATGTTAAGGTGAAACTTATATGCTTTTTCATCTGCTTATGAGTTATATTTTCTTCATAATTGAAAATCCTTAATTTTTTTGCAATTGTGCAGATATACGGAATTGAGCCCGAAGAAAGCAATATACTGAATGGAGGAAAACCAGGTAAAGGGTTCAGAATCATCATGTTCAAGCCTTGTATCGCATACGTGTTTTCTTTTAGAACAGATTCCTGAGTATTTATGTTGTTCCAAACAGGCCCTCATGCCATAACCGGCAACGGGGTTGGATTCAAACCAGATATATTGGACATGGATGTGATGGAAGAAGTTCTTATGGTAAACCATGTTGATTTTGTTGTTATATATCTGATGGCTTCAGTTTAGAAAATGGAAAAAAAGGATTAGACTGTGACATATATACTCTCAAATACTACAACATTCTACTGATCAATTTGGCTTTTTGGCTAAATTTATGTTTTAGGTTTCCAGTGAAGATGCAGTGAATATGGCAAGGGAGTTGGCACTGAAGGAGGGGCTTATGGTAATTTCTCAAATCAATGTTCTAAATTCTGAAAAGTTCGATACACACGTAGTGTACATATTTTCTTGGATTGTCTCAGACGAAAGGACATAAGAAGAAATGGCTGCGACGTTGTTTTTATGACATATCATTGCGTAAGCAGAAATGGCTGCGACGTCGTTTTTATGACATATAAACCTCATTTTTTTCCATGTAGGTGGGGATTTCATCAGGGGCTGCAACAGTTGCAGCAATGAGACTCGCTAGAAAGCCAGAAAACAAAGGAAAACTTATTGTGGTATGAAGAACTTCGCCCCGGCTTATTATATATACAATCACTCGCATCTTGGGATTAACTTAGTATAAGCCTTAACAAACATTGTTATTGTCCTGAATGACAGACGATCCATGCGAGTTTTGGGGAGAGGTACTTATCATCGGTCCTGTTTGAAGAGCTGAGGAAGGAAGCTGAAGCCATGCAACCAGTTTCTGTCGATTAGGGCCGAATGTGAGCAATATATAAGCTCATGTCACATATGTTTTAATGATCGTTCGTTGAAAACTCTCGTGTTGTGTTGTTGTACCGGATACATATATCATATATGTGTTCTTGAGGTATCAATCTGAGGAGGATTGATTATTTGGGTTAGCATTGATGAAATTGTGAGCTCATGAAAATCTTTGTTTGGTTTCAGCTAGTTCCATAGTTCCAATAATGAACAAGCCACCATGCTCATAAAATACTCGGTAAATAGTCGATAATGCTAACGACTGCCCTTATGGCTGTTCTTGTAACGTCCAAAAAGTGCTTTGATATATATCCGTGACAAGTGATCAAAATCAATTACTATGTATATCGAAAATCCTATTGTGTATGCCATTATATAAGCAGAGTTGAAATAATTTGCCTCGTCCTCCGGCTGGCCTATGCTCGAGTTGCTCCGGTCGCGATGGAGCCATGGGAAAACAGAAAATCAAATACGAATCGGCAGGCCGGAATCGTATATCTTTTTCCCACAGTAACAATTCGTTCCCTTTTTCATTTCTTCAGGTAAACGGTAAATAATAACGTTATATGAATAGCCAAGTGTAATTTCCTTAGACGCTGTATGCATAAGCATGTGAGTTTGAAATTAAAGCCAAAAAGGTTGAATTATACTATGTTGCTGCCAAATCCAATCCGTTAGGCAGTGGTGGAGCCACCTTGAGATCCGTGTGGGCACATGCCCACACTGCCCTTTCCTATTTTATTACTCCAGTTTTACTTTTTTCAAAGCTAAGGGGTGTTCGAACCAGTTTACGCGCACCTCAATTATTCTTCTCTTCGGTCCGGTCAAAAGCATCACATCCACGCCGGGGCTAGAGGATTCACAAGAGATTGATCTCTCTTGTCACCTGGCCCCAACAGGTTGCAAAGTTTCGAAGATGTTAAGGTTTATAACTCATCCCTGTTGCCACTTGAGCTATCCCTTGAGATTTCTTATTTTGCTCTTTTTACTTGCTACTTGAACCCTTAGTCACGTAATCCTTCAAAATGGTCTTTGTTCCCACTCTCAATTCGCGATCTGTGCTCGCGCTCTCAATCTTCGCTCTCATGAGTTTTAGTTGTCTTTGAGGTTTTTGGAAAACTCTTTCACCGCCCTCCCGCACCCCATCTGTACTCGCCCGCGCATTATGTGAGAACCAAACAATTTTATTATTTAAACAATTCTTCACTTTACAAACATTGGAGTTATATTCATCTACTTTTAGGTGGGTTAATAATAAAATAACACTCTCCACAAGCCAAAAACTCTCATTAACTTCTCACGCTGCAAGATGCATGCCACCATCACATCTTCAACAACCATAAACTCGTGGGCGTGTAGTAGGTTGTCGAAGCATGGCTATTCTCGGAGCTCGTGATTAATTTCTAGTGCTCACTCACACTAATGCATAATCCTGGCTACGCCACTAGCAGTTGGGCATGAACATATAGTTGGCTTAGTTCATACAAGTTTAGCCCTGACTTTAAATAGCCATCTGCCAACAAATGGTGGAATTGATCCCCAAAATATAATCGAAACGTGCATAAGTTGGTCTGACAATCCTCAGTTATTACAATAAATAAACATCTAGGTCGCTTCTTAATTGACTTGTTTTGCTGATTAGTAGTTCAAAAAGGTCGATTTCCTTTCTCTCTTTTTTTGGGGGTGTGTAGCTGTTCTCCTGTGGGTGAAAGAGAAATCAAGATCTTGATTCTTCCACTCTTAATTTTTTTTTTCAACTTAGACTGTATTACTTTATAATACAATTTTTTCGGTAATGTAAGGTGTCCTGGGTCAGTTTGCATGGACTTCGGAGTAATTTCAGCCCTTCCCATAGCCATTTCATACGCTTACACGTGAGAGTGAGGTGGCCATAAGAGTTGTTGACAAGAAAAATCGAATCCGAAACTTAGAACGAACAAACTTTTAAGTCTCAAGCCAAAACCCGGCCAACCCTTGGGGTTACAACTTTCTCAGCATGTACTTTAATACGTTTGGGCATTGATTCTGTTCCTTTCTTGACTTGTAGGCAAACTGCACGCATTCCAATGTCCCTACTGGAAAGGGTATACCATAATGATCAAGAGGTGGACAGGCCGGGGTAGTCCAGTTCAAGCCTTTTGAGCGGATAACTCTGTGGGATACACACATGTATCGCCTCATTTGGATGACGTATTAGTTTGAGAGGAATTAAATAGTAAGGGGATAAAATAGTAGGGGTGATTAAGGCCTCCTTTGGGTAAAAAAACTTAATCCAGATTATTGGTTTTTTGGTTTTTTGTCAAATAATCCAAAAAACCGGTTTGGTTTTTTCTTAAACTTAATCCAAATTATTCCCTCCTTTGGCTAATAATCCAGATTATGGATTATTGGATTATTCGTTTGTCCTTATTAAAAAAAATTTGAGTTCTGACCATAATTTTATACTTGTTAGATTCGTCTCGCCGAGAGGAATCCAGAAACCACAAAATCTTGATGCAAAACTAACGAATGCAAAAAAAAATTGAATAAGGACAAACGAATAATCTGGATTATTGGATTATTACCCAAAGCACTCTGGTTTTTTGGATTAAGATTATTACCCAAAGCACTCTGGTTTTTTGTACCCCAAAAAATCAAAAATCTGGATTAAGTTTTTTACCCAAAGGAGGCCAGGGTGAGCCCACATTAATGTGAATATGTGATAGTTAAGCAGAGGGATTAAATAGTCCATGCTTTGGATGAGGGATTAAAAATGGTGGATTAAATAGCCCATGGTTTGGATGGAGGATTAAATGGGAGGATAAGGAGGGTGGATGATGTAAAATGATGGTAAAAGACAATGTTACCCTTGTTCTTGCATATATTAGAATATCTATCTATATATTTATATAAACGCCAATAATAATTCATTTTATATAAAATTTAATATTTACGTTGTTATACATATTTATATTTATTATTTTAATAAAAAAATGAAATTCTTTATTTCTAAGTTAGAAATTGATTATTTCGGTTATGTAATAAATATTAATACATAATATTAATTCCTAATTAAAAAATGAAAAATGTGAACAATATGTTGGGTTTCTTTTATTAACATGTACTAGGAATGGATTAATTATTATTTAATTCATTAGTTAAAATTTCATTACTTAATTTGTAAAATTAAAATTTCATTACTTAATTTGTAAGGTGGTATTTTTTGTAAATAGTTTAACTACCTTTTCAATTTTTCAAGTGATACAAAACTTCGTAGCACAAGTGAGAATCAAGTACTTCAATTAAATTAATAGATTAGATAGGTGGCTTCATTTGTATAAAAAAATTTCACCGACGTTTCATTTGAAGATCACAAGTGCATTTGGACCAAACTCTTATTGTTTTTAACAAACGAAGTCCACGACATAATTTAGTTATATGATATACACATAACCTTCCTCCTTACTTTAATACGGTCAAATACTTAATCGATAGCTATGGATGTTTTTCAAACCTTTATTCCTAAAGCTTTTGTAAAGTAAATTCTTTTTAAGATGTCAACCATTTTCAATTCGTTTTGACTTCCTCTAAAATCATTTACATGAAAATGTGGGACAAGTCCATGATTTTTTTTAAACAAACAATTTCTGAAACAATGTTCCGCAAAATAAGTTCTCAAACAATGAAACAACAATCAACCAAATAGTACTCTTCATGTTGATATCTTTTGTGTGTGGTTTAGCGGAGACAATACATGGAAGGGTCCATGTATTGTCCACAAGATACAGAAGCTCTTTGGGACTGCCCATCACAAGGGCATGGAGGCCCTGATACCACAAAAAACAGGTACCATATTGATGCCTATTCATGAAATGCAAGAGCAGCAACAAAACAAGAGCACCATTGATCAAGAGAATGGAAAACAAGAACACTACTCATGAAATGCACCTATTAATCGTCAAATGCACCTTTTCATGCCTCTCCCATAGAAACAAACAAAGAAACAGAAAGAAATATACAAAAAATAGGGAAAAATAATTAGGGTTTGGGGTAAAAATCAACTGACAACACAGAAAACCCATTGAGCAGTCAGATCCGATCCATACCTGTCAGAGTTAGGTCGCAGAGTCGCCGGAGTTAGGTCGCAAAGTCGCCGGAGTTAGGTCGCGAAGTCGCCGGAGTGGTAGGTGTTAATCGGTTGAACCCACAATTGGTGACAATCGCCCAAATCGCCACAACCCTACGCCTTTCTCTCTCTCTCTTTCGTTTCTCAGATTAGGGCTCCAGAAACAACGCAAAAGAGGGAATCGAAGGGTAAAAAAGTCATTCCACAAGCTCCCAACAGCCCAGATTAAACATAGGTACCCCCCTGCTTGTATTTAGTCGGGGCGAAGCCTGGGTATCGGAGAAGGCAGATGAGCGAAGCAGGGGGAGAAAATGCTTGCCAAACGGTGGATATGGCGTGGAGGAGGGATAAGAGGAAGGGGGGTTATTTAGTCAGGGCTTAAAAACTGCATCCAAACGACTCCTATAGGGCTTATGGTCCTTAAAAAAGGGGGAGAAGTTTTGGGGTATATTAGTAAGCCATTTTTTCAAGGTATATTAGTAAGCCATTTTTCAAAGATTCTGGTGCATAGTTGTAAGGGTTTTGATCTGGAAACGATCTCTGAAGTGAGATGTTTTGAAACCTGGATTTGGATTCACTCCGGTACTTGTCTCGAATAATCCAATAATTTTCTCACAATGCAAAAAATAGCACTATTTAGTATCTACGGCAAGAGTTTCATGTGGCATCCACATTGTAGCCATATCTGGAATAGTTACTGCAGAAGATTAGTTTCCTTAGTTTCTAGCTATGAATTTTGTTTGTTTATCGGGTTTCGAACAAACAACCAGTCCGAGAACATGAATAACTTTAAAACACAATTCTGCACATAACTGTGTCCAAAACCGTATCATATTTGCAAAGTTAAGTACGGATTCAAATACACTTGAATCAGAAAATTCAAATACACTTGAATCAGAAAATTCAAATACACCTGAATCCGGTATTTCAGATCCGATAATCCGGAACCGAAAATTCTAATGAAATCTGGATTGGATCCAAGCTTAGTGGATCCGGATCGGATCCTGATCAAATCCGACCCGTAATACCGGATCAAATTCGGATTTTCGAATCGGATATCCGGAATTCGGATCCGGATTAACGTTTTCGGATTTGTGAATATCGGATCCGGAATTCGGATCCAAGCTTATCGGATCTGGATCAGATTCGGATCCTCTTGGATCCGGATAGGATCCGACCCATTGACAGGCCTATTTCTAGCTATGAATTTTGTTTGTTTATCAGGGTTCGAACAACGAAAAGTCCGAGAACATGAATAACTTTAAAATACAATTTTAGACATAACTGTGTCCGAAACCATGTCATATTTGCAAAGTACGGATCCAAATACACTTGAATCAGAAAATTGTATTCTAAAATTGTGCTCCTAACTTTTTGTCTTGAAACAAGGAGTTGAGAAGGAAGAAATATGAGGATAAAAAATGTGTCATGTGATTGGGCCAACTGGTTGAAGTCTTGCAGTTTTGGCTGCTTTAACTTTTGATGCCTCTTTTTTTTTTTTGTAGAAACTTTTGGTGCTTTTGGCTTCACTCTTTGGACTTTTTCGTTTTGGTTTTCTCCTCTGCAGGCAGGGAAAGAAAGGTTTCAGAATTTACAAATTTTAACGCATTCCTTATTAATCTTCCCCTAAAGAATAATAGTAGTAGTGAAATTAATGGTCCTAGACCATTTTGGGGAAATTTTTCATGTTCCTTCCTATTTCAAAAAAACAAATGAACCTAAAAGATGATAAAAAAGGATTTTAATTTTTGTTATAGAAATGCTACCCTTTTGGGAAAACTTGACAAAACTTAGCAAAATAGGGGGAAAAAAAATATTCAGTACTCTTGGAACAACATTTTCTATGATTTTTTTTGAATTGACATTAATGTGTGATGAAGATGGTTTGCATAATAGTAATATTTTGGGAGCACTGAATAATCTCTCCAAGAGAGACGGGGAGTGTTGGTCTGCTGCAATAGGGCCGTTGAATGTGTTTTCAACGGCTTGGATTTCATCTCGGCACTTTGTTAATCCGAACTGTTTATTGCCCAAGTGCAACCCAAGCCGTTGATTGCCGAAATCAATGACCCTGATGCGCACACCAAGACTACACACTAGGAGTGCACCCCACCCCTCGGTCCCTCCGAGAGACCTCAACACCCTTTACAAGATAGAAAAATAATGGCAAATAATTTCAATCTTGCAGCCAATGATTTGGGACTCTTTGGCTGTGTTGTGTTTTGAATATCATTGATCGAGGTGCGTGGGATAAAAATATTGGAATAGTGTTGGGGGTACTGAGAAGGTGTTTGCACTAAGGAAAAAGGGTTGTGCATTTAGTCCTCCTCCTCAAATTCCCCAAGTCCCTTTCCCCTTTAACCCAGCATCCGATATGTAACCACAGTTTCCAAACCTTACATCAAAGTTACCATAAAGTATTCAAATTACAAAAAAGGAAAAAAAAACCTCAAAAAATGTATATACTCCAATATATTTCCTCTGTTCCATATTTCTTGTTTACTCTTACTATTCACACCTCAAAAATCATTTAAATTTTTATATATATAATGTTATATAGGTTTAATATGGATCTCGTTTGATAGTTCTCGAATGAGTTCTATAAAACACCGTTTTCAAAATTGTAAAAAACATTAGAGATTGAAAGATATAAGCAATTGAAAAATAGCACGCGCGCATATAAATAGACAAAAAATTCGCGACGGACGGAGGAAGGATGTCTTCTCAAGTTCTCTCCTACGACTGGAACATCTTGTCCAACCTTTTCGTGTGGATTTTCTCAAGCATGTTTTTTTTATAATCAAATGTCCGGATCAGCTTACACACATCTTGATTAATTCTGGAGCTTTGGAGATAACGACTGGACATAACCCCTCGTGGCCCCCAAGAGTTTGTTGGCAAGGGGAATCAAAGCAAACCTCTAAATTCCAAAGTAAGACTACTTTGCTAACGCATTTGGATTTTTCTCGAGCATATTTTGATAATCGAAACCAATTCAATCTTTAAAAACTTATTGAGGTCATGAACAAAGCTAACAATTGGGTTCATGGAACATCGATGACACATTTTTAAAGCAAATCTATGCGACAAAAATAGGCGAAGTGTTTCAAACTTTTTCTTTTTCCTCATTTTGGTTACATCAAATGTTCTGAAAATGGTCCATGCCTGCTGAATACGACTTTATGACCGGAGTATAATTTATAATTTCAACAAATTTCTAAAAAGTACTGTAATTGGTTTCGATAATCAAAATTAACCCCCAAAAAAAAGGTCAAAAAAGACAAAACAGGATGGTTTAGTTCCAAAGCTGACCAGAGAGGATCCCTTCCATAAATATATTTGGGTTGGGTTTCTCTCTATAGCCCATCTCTTCGTATCCTTTTTATATTCTCAATTTTTATTTATATCTTGGACCAAAAAATATAATCCGAACCGTGAGACTCATTTTGGGGTTCCACACAAATGATCGGAGCAGCTCATTATTTTTAAAACGCTTTTTTAAGAGCAACTATGAATAATTAGCGTAGAATCGATCAAGTCTTTACCGATGTTAAAATGAGCTAATATTTTAAAGTGGCCCTTAAAAAAGTGTTTTGAGAATATTGAGCATTTTTGATAATTTGTGTGAGACCCCAAAATGGATCCACAGAAACAGTGTATATTCGAAAAAAGTATTTTAAGAATATTGAGCGTTTTCGATAATTTATGTGAGACCTCAAAATGGATCACATAAACGGTGTATATTTGATGTACATGAAAATATTGTACCCATAAACCAACATACTCATACGGTGGTGTACTAGAACAAAGGGAAGTACACGTAGAGAGAGGGAGAGGGGGTGAAAAATAGGAAAAAAGGGAAAGCATCTAAAATAACAGCTTAGGGTTTGACTGAAATGCAATTTTCGTGAATTTTGCGAAATTCAGAGAGAGAGAGAGAGAGAGAGAGAGACAGAGAGGAGAGAGGAGGGAGAGTGTGGGATCAGAGCATTCCGGCACCTTCGGGGGGATCGCCGGGCACACCGGCCACAAGATCGATCTCTCATTGGTCGCGCCAAGTTAATCCCCCTCACCTATTTCCAGCAGAATTCCCGCTTTTTCAAGAGAGAGAGAGACGAGAAATGCATATCTAGAGAGAGAGAGAGTGGAGGGACACGAGACGTCATCTGAACACTTGGGATCGGGGTGCAAAAGGGCTTTAAAGGACAGGTGTTCAATAAAAACCGCGTGAATTTTGGAGGGATTTGATTTGACAGCCAAGACTCCTCCAGTTGATTTTGTATTAATTCTTTTTGTGCTTTTGTATGCAATCGGGAGGTGGGACCCAGCAGGGCGCTGGCCATGGGCGGAACAACCCATCGGCCGCGTTGGGACCTCCTTCTTCTTCGGCATCGCCGACGGCGTCTTCGTCCTCCGCCGTTTCGACACCGCATTTAGGGTTTGATTCTATTCAGCTGCAGCAGCAGCAGCAGAGGCAGGTCAGTGTTGCTTAAAAAATTCGTCTTTGCTCATAAAATAATGGTTTGGACTGAAAATTGTGACTTAAGGAGTGGTGTAATTGTCACAGCTCAATTTTAGAAATTGCTCGTTAAATTGACAAATGGCTTTCCCATAGTATAAATTGGAGTGGAGTGGAGTAGTTAGTGTGATTTTCACTGCTCAATTAGATTGATCAGTTGTTTCGAATTTGTGTGTCAATTTATTCTTCTCTCCTTTTTTTTTCTTTTTTCCGGGTGATTTGTTAGACGATTGGTATCTAGTTGGGTTGATTGAAACATTTTGTTATCTATGTGAACTTCACTGTCAAATTGTTAATTTCGCTGCTGAAGGAGTTGTGCTCTGTGTAGTAGATATACCCTTATCGTAAAAGGGTGCTTAAAGCCTCAGGTGCTTGATTCATGCGGACAAATGCTTTTATTTACAGTTTACTTTTGACTTTATTTTTTTTTTGTTTTTTGCTGTGCAATATAAGAGCTTGTCGTATTTAATGATGGGTGCCATTCTTTTGTCTTCTAACTTTGTGCTTGTTACGACTTACGCATGGATATTGTTGGTGCAGGCATTGCAACAACAATTTCTCAGAAAACCTGAAGGAAATGAAGCCAACCCAGCCTACCAAGCCGGTGGTCTCCATGGACTCTTGAGAGGGGGGAATTTCGCCTCAGCTTCTGGTGCAGCCCAACTGCCTCAACAGTCGAAGAACTTCATTGATTGGACTCAAATGACTCCTTCCCAGCTTGTTCAATATGGTATGGCAGCCCAACTACGAGCTGCGGGAATTCATCCGCAAGGAGAAATGGGAATGGCAGGGCCTTCATCGGCAAAGGACCAGAACACTAGGATAGGCAATCTGAAGATACAAGAGACCATGTCTATGCAGGCTTCTAACCAGGCCCAAGCTTCATCATCTAAGAAACAGATAGAGGAAGCACAACAAGAGGTTGCCGGTCAAACTAATGATCCCAAGCCTCCAATTCAGCCAACCTCTATGGGCCAATTAATGCAGGCACAGGTTCAACAAAACATGCAGAAAATTCCAAACAGCCAGTTGTCAATGGCTGCACAGATGCAAGCTTTAGTTAATGAGCGTAATATTGACTTATCAATTCCTGCAAATGCCAACATGATGGCTCAGCTTATTCCACTCATGCAGTCCAGGATGCTAGCACAGCACAAGGCAAATGAAAACAATATGGGTGCACAGTCTTCACAAATGACAAATGAGAGTTCTCCGCGCCAAAATTCGTCGAGTGATGTCTCTGGACAGTCTGGGTCCAATAAAGCTAGGCAGACAGTTGGGCTTGGCCAGATTGGCACAGCTCCAAATGCTCCTTCCGCTAACAATTCTACCAGTTTTCCAGCACAGCAATTTCCTGCTCATGTGAGAGAAAACCAGGTGCCTTCGAGACAATCGATGATGATGGGTAATGGAATGCCACCCGTGCGGCCCCCACAGCCACCTGTGAACTTGAACCAGGGTGGGGATCATACATCCCAGACTAAAAGCTCATCAACTGGCACTGAAGCTTTGCCAATGCAGTATGGTAGGCAATTGAACCGTTCTTCTCCACAACCTGCGGCTTCACCAATCGATGGAGGTTTGGGGAATACCTTTTCATCTCAAGGTGGCGTAGTTCCCCAGATGCAACAGCAGCGGTTAGGTTTTACCAAACAGCAACTCCATGTTCTTAAAGCTCAAATATTAGCATTTAGGCGTCTGAAGGTTTGCAAACTCTATCCTTCCCACCCACTCAATCACATGCTCCTAATGGCTACCCATTAATTTGGGGCGACTACTGGTTCAGTGGTTAGAAAACTCAGCCTACCAACCTCTAGGTTGTGGGTTCGAGGATAAGGACAATCACTTTGTGCATTTAATGCCAAAGGCTAGGTTTGTACCAAATCTATCCCTCCCAGAAACCCCATTAATGGGTATAAACAAGGCTTATTTGTTTTAATGTCACCGGTTCTTAGTACTTACGTAGTTTGTTGGACTTACTGTTCAAATATTGATGTAAGGATACTTCCTTTTCTTCTTTCTGACAGAAAGGAGATGTAACTCTCCCACAAGAACTACTTCGAGCCATTGCTCCGCCACCCCTTGAAGCGCAGCCGCAGCAGGTGCTTCTCCATTCTGAAACAGGTAGTCAGGATGGATCTGTTGGGAAAAATGCTAAAGACCATGCGAGACTATCAGAGTCCGCTGAGAAGGGTCCTCGGGTTGTAGCATCATCTAGTGGGTTGAAAGATTCAAAAGAGGAGGCCTTCACAGAAGATGGGAAAGCAAGTGCCTTGAAAGCGCATTCACAAGGCATTTCAAATGTGACCGAAGAGCCTTTACCAATGGTTCCTTCTGGAAAGGAAGACCAGCAAAAAACCATATTTCCAATTAAACCAGAAACAGAAGCTGAACATAGTAACCAGAAAACTCCTATTAGAAGTGATTTTACTGTAGATGGGGGAAAACCACTTGCACCACAGGTTGCTGTTTCTGATACAATGCAAGGTAAGAAACCTGTACAAGCAGCCAATGCGCTGCAGCCAAAAGATGTTGGTTCTACCAGAAAATATCATGGTCCACTGTTTGATTTTCCCTTTTTTACTCGTAAACATGACTCCATTGGGTCTCCGCTGATGGTGAACAACAATAATTTGGCATTTGGATATGATGTTAAGGACTTGCTTGTTGAGGAAGGTATGGAAGTTCTGAGCAAGAAAAGGAAAGAAAACTTGAGGAAGATAAGTGATTTACTAGCCATGAACGCGGAGAGAAAAAGGATAAGACCGGATCTTGTTCTGCGGCTGCAAATTGAGGAGAGAAAACTCAGACTATTGGATCTTCAGGCGCGCTTGAGGGAGGAGGTTGATCAGCAGCAACAGGAGATAATGGCAATGCCTGATAGGCCATATCGCAAGTTTGTCAGACTCTGTGACCGTCAAAGGATGGAGCTCACTAGACAAGTACAAGCCTCTCAGAAAGCCACGAGAGAGAAACAACTGAAAGCTATTTTTCAGTGGCGCAAGAAGCTTCTTGAGGCTCATTGGTCAATCCGTGATGCGCGAACTGCCCGGAACAGGGGAGTTGCAAAATATCATGAGAGGATGTTGAGGGAGTTCTCTAAGAGGAAGGATGATGATCGTAATAAAAGAATGGAAGCATTGAAGAATAATGATGTTGAGAGGTATAGAGAGATGTTACTGGAGCAGCAAACTAGCATCCCAGGTGATGCTGCTGAGAGATATGCTGTTCTCTCATCTTTTTTAACCCAAACGGAAGAGTATCTTCATAAACTGGGAGGTAAAATAACGGCTGCAAAGAATCAGCAGGAGGTCGAGGAAGCAGCAAATGCTGCTGCTGTCACTGCACGAGCTCATGTACTCTCTCTCTCTCTCTCTCTCTCATAGTATATATATGCGCGCGCGCAAGCATTTTACTTTCTTTTGTCATTTTAATTTGTAATTTTGCTTCCTTGTACCTTAGACATCAATTTTTGTCATGCAGTTAAGTTTCTCACAGCCTCATGTGCATCCTCGTGCTTTTCATTGATTTGATTGTTTACATGTGATTTTTTATAAAAGGGTTTGTCTGAAGAAGAAGTAAGAGCGGCAGCAGCTTGTGCTGGAGAGGAAGCAATGATAAGAAATCGTTTCTCTGAAATGAACGCACCCCCCCAAGATAGTTCATCTGTTAACAAGTAAGCTGGTTTTTAATATGATAAGATGCTTAATCTCATTAATTCATAGTGAGAGCAGATAAAATGAGGGAGTGCCGTCAGTGGAATCATTGGCTCCAAAAGTGGAAGTTTTGTGCTTGAATGAATGCAGTGGTTGTAGGCTATGCAAGAACTGCTCTGCTAGTGACAGCTGGATATGTCATAATTTTGTTTTTGATGCGTCTTTCCTTCAGTTTAGGTTCATCATATGTACCTGATGTTCAAAATCTCTTTTTTCTTTTACCTTGGTTTTTATTTTCTTTCCTTTTGTCTCCAGGTATTACCATCTTGCTCATGCTGTGAATGAAAGGGTCACAAGGCAGCCCTCGATGCTACGGGCTGGAACCTTAAGAGACTATCAACTTGTAGGTTGCAAGTACCTTTGTGTATACTACTAGTTTTTGATATTAATTGTCTTGTCTTTGTTTTATTATGTTCATTGTCTCTTCTGATGCAATTGGGAAATTTAAGTTAATTGTTGTGCTGGATGGGACAGGTTGGATTGCAATGGATGCTCTCGCTGTATAACAACAAATTAAATGGAATTTTGGCAGATGAGATGGGTCTTGGAAAGACTGTACAGGCGAGTGTCTCATATATTTAGTGGTTTAGATTTTTTTCTGCTGCCCTTAACCCCCTTAAGAGCAAAGAAGAGGCTCTGTTTAGTAATTCTTTTGTGATCAACTTATCTTTGTGCTGTTTTCTTAATTTGGAAAGTTTACCAGTTTGACCTCACTATAAAAGGTTCAATGTTTATGAGAAGAGACTTACTGATGCACTTTCGTACTGTTTTCTTTGCCCGTGCAGGTGATGGCATTGATTGCTTATCTGATGGAGTTCAAAGGAAACTATGGCCCACATCTTATTATTGTTCCAAATGCTGTTCTAGTGAACTGGAAGGTCAGTTATTGACTTGTGTAACGGTAGTGATTTTTATTCCACCATTCTGTGATCTGACTTTCACAGTTATTTTTCCCAGAGTGAGTTCCATACTTGGTTGCCATCTGTGTCCTGCATTTTTTATGTTGGTACGAAGGATCAACGGTTGAAGTTGTTTTCTCAAGTAAGATGTTCAGGCTTCAGAGTTATCATTTTTTTGTGTATTTTGATTTCGAGCTTCTGACATGTTGCTGATCTCTTGTTCTTTCCTTGTCTAGGAGGTTTGTGCCATGAAGTTTAATGTCCTTGTGACAACTTACGAGTTCATCATGTATGACCGTTCAAAGCTTTCCAAAGTTGACTGGAAGTATATTATAATAGATGAAGCACAACGCATGAAGGACAGGGAATCTGTTCTAGCTCGAGATCTTGATAGATATCGCTGTCAGAGGCGCCTACTTCTCACTGGCACTCCTTTGCAGGTTTGTTAAATAGATTCGCAGTGTAGAGTCACATGCTATGCATCTGTATATGTGTATGGTTTTGTAAGTCTGCATGTTTAGTGTTCCAAGTAATCCATATACTCTGCAGTATTAGTTGGCTGACTTTAGAAGTTTGGAAGCTTCTTGGATAAACCATAATGCCAGTTTTTTGTTGTAGTAATATGCTTACCCCGATCATCCTTCCCTGCCTTAGAATATTTCTTCAAATGTCTGGTTGTCTAAGGTAAGGTATGCTCTGGTCTTGTGTCTAATCAGGATATGAACATTTTATGTCATTAATATGATGAATATTTCTACTCATCATATTCTCCAATCAAGCTTGAGAATAAGTTCAATGGAAGGAATCTGTTCTGAAAGGCAAATAATGCTCATAATTTGCAACAGTTTTTGGATTATGGGCAGATATTTGCACATATCTCTGTCATCCACATTTATGCCGTTTTTCTGTAATATTGTCTTATCAGCCTTTGGTTATATAACCCCAAATAAGAAGTGAGTTTATTGATTGAGATTTATACTAAAGATTGTGAATGCGCTTTCTTATGTCGGAATAATTTACTTGAAAGTGGTTAACCCACCCAGAAAAGAGAGGAGAATGAAATTGTGCTGTTATTTGAGATCCTGGAGGTCTATAAGCTCTAATTTTATAATTCCTGGATACGACATAACGCATACCAAAATTTTTATAAGAACAGGAATGCATATTTTCACTATCCAGAAATTGTGCATAGAATTATGACTCATTGACGAAATAAAGCTCTCTAATTAACTCTTTTCTTTTCTCTTTTCTCTTTATCATTTTATTAATTTCAAGTTGAATTGTAAAATCAGTATTTTGGCCCTTTGTTATGCAGAATGATCTCAAAGAACTCTGGTCACTTCTCAATCTACTCCTCCCTGAAGTTTTTGATAACCGGAAAGCATTTCATGATTGGTTCTCAAAACCATTTCAAAGGGAAGTTCCCACACACAGTGTAGAGGATGACTGGCTTGAGACTGAGAAAAAGGTTATCATCATCCACCGACTTCATCAAATTCTGGAGCCTTTTATGCTCCGACGTCGTGTTGAAGATGTGGAAGGCTCACTTCCACCCAAGGTATGCTGTTATATCCAGTCTTGGTGTATCAAGTACTTTAGTTTCATTAGTTTCTAACAGTAATATTGCATTGTAGGTCTCCATCGTTTTAAAATGTAGGATGTCAGCTATTCAGGGCGCTGTGTATGATTGGATTAAGTCTACTGGTACTCTTCGAATTGACCCTGAAGAGGAGAAGCTCAAGATTCAAAAGAATCCCATGTACCAGTCTAAATTGTACAAACCTGTGACTAATAGATGCATGGAGCTCCGGAAAGCTTGCAATCACCCCTTGCTTAATTACCCTTATTTCAGTGATTTCTCCAAGGATTTCCTCATTAGATCATGTGGGAAATTTTGGGTTCTGGATAGGATCCTCATAAAGCTTCAGAGAACAGGACACAGAGTACTGCTTTTTAGTACGATGACGAGACTTTTAGATCTATTAGAGGAATATCTGCAGTGGCGGCGGCTTGTGTACAGACGAATTGATGGGACTACTAGCTTAGAAGACCGTGAATCTGCTATTATGGACTTTAATAGCCCTGACACTGACTGCTTTATCTTCTTGCTTAGCATTCGTGCGGCTGGAAGGGGTTTAAACCTTCAGACTGCTGACACCGTCGTCATATATGACCCTGATCCAAATCCTAAAAATGAGGAACAGGCAGTTGCAAGGGCCCACCGTATTGGACAGACAAGAGAAGTGAAAGTTATCTATATGGAAGCAGTTGTTGACAAAATCTCAAGCAATCAGAAAGAGGATGAACTGAGAAGTGGTGGGGTAGTTGATTCGGAGGATGACCTGGCAGGTAAAGATCGGTATATGGGATCCATTGAGAGCCTCATACGCAATAATATCCAACAGTATAAGATTGAGATGGCCGATGAGGTTATTAATGCTGGGCGTTTTGACCAGAGAACAACGCACGAAGAGAGGCGGTTGACTTTAGAGACATTGCTGCATGATGAAGAGAGATATCAAGAAACTGTTCATGATGTCCCCTCACTTCATGAGGTGAATCGGATGATTGCTAGAAGTGAAGAAGAAGTAGAGCTCTTTGACCAAATGGACGAAGAGCTTGACTGGACAGAGGAGATGATGAGGTTTGACCAGGTGCCTAAATGGCTCCGAGCCAGCACAAGAGAAGTAAATTCTACTATTGGTAGTCTTTCGAAAAAGCCATCAAAGAACGGCTTAATAGGTGGCAATATTGGCAATGGATCGAGTGAAATGCCTTCTGATATAACTGAGAAAAGGAGGGGACGGTCAACAGGGAAAAAGTACCCTATTTACAGGGAGGTGGATGACGAAAACGGAGAGTTCAGTGATGCTAGTTCTGAGGAGAGGAATGGATATTCGGCACAGGAAGAAGAGGGAGAAATCGCTGAGTATGAAGATGAAGAATTTAGTGGTGCTGTGGGACCACCTCCACTAAATAAAGATCAATCAGAAGAAGACGGAGGATATCAGTATCCCCAAGCTTCTGAAAGCAATAGACATGCCATTGAAGAAGATGCGGTTGATGAAGATCATGCAGTTGAAGAAGCTGGATCGTCAGGATCATCCTTAGACACTAAAAAATTGACGAAAACAGTCTTGCCTTCTACGTCTTCTCAGAAATTTGGGTCACTTTCTGCATTAGAAGCAAGGCCAAGTTCTCTTTCCAAAAGACTGGTATATTTTACTCCATATCACTTTCTACTTTGAGGCCCTGTTTCTTTGACTGAAGTAACAATGAATGGATATATTAGCCTGCAGGATAAGTAAGACTATCGGATAGTAGTGAGGGGGTTACCAATACCATATCCCCTTGGGTATCGTATATCACAGAGTTTTGTATTCTTTAATATCGGACAGATAATTGATACTAGCCGTAAAAGCTTCTACCAAGTGTGGTTCCCTTTGATTTATAGTCCAATCCAATGCTTTAATTCGGACAAACAAATGGGGCCTAATGCTTTACTGTTGGAGTCATAGTTTTATGTTAGCTGATTAGTTTTCTTCTCATAAATGATGCCAGGCTGATGAATTAGAGGAAGGTGAAATAGCTTTATCTGGGGACTCTCACGTGGACCTCCAGCAATCTGGAAGTGGGATTCAGGATCGTGATGAAGGTGAAGACGAACAGGTTTTGCAACCCAAGATAAAACGGAAACGTAGCATTCGGCTTCGACCACGTCCTACTGCTGAAAGGCCAGATGAGAAGCATCCCATAGAAAAAGCATCTCTCCGTGGTGGAGATTTATCTCAGTTGCCATTCCAGGTGGACCACAAATATGAAGCACAGGCAATTATTGACTCCGAACTCAAACCGCATGGAGATCCCAATTCTTCGAAGCATGATCAATGTGGGCCATCCTCGAAGAATAGGCGAAATTTACCATCAAGGAGAACTACGAATTCATCAAAGCTGCATGCTTCACCGAAATCTAGTAGATTGAATCCCTTATCAGATGCTGCTGAGCATCTGAGGGACAGTTGGGACGGTAAAGTTACGAACACTAGTGGGGCTTCAACTGGTGGCAGGATGATGTCTGATGTTATTCAAAGAAGGGTATGTGTTACTGGATACCTTAGGGTCATATTGAGTTGGTTTATTTGATAGTTGTTGGTTGTTACTTGCCAAGTTACTTTTTCCATCGACTGTTCTTTATATGAATTTTTCTGTACATTATCTGGCATTTTAAATGAGGAGCTGCCATACTCGGTTTCCATTTCAAGCATCAAAATTTAGAAGTCTGTCCTTCATGATTAATACTTATACCATAAGTTCTCTCCTTTAGCCTCTCTCATGACATTTTATCTTCTCTTCATTTTCATCTTGGTTCTATTGGCTATAAATTATAAACCTCAAAATAACAGGAAATTATTCACATTTGCAGTGCAAGAACGTAATTAGCAAGTTCCAAAGGAGAATAGATAAGGAAGGTCCTCAAATTGTTCCACTGCTGACGGGTTTATGGAAGACGAGTGAAAATTCTGGTCACCTGAATGGGGGTGCAAGTAGTCGTTTGGATTTGCAAAAGATTGATCAGCGTGTCGAGAGATTTGAGTATAGTGGAGTGATGGAGCTTGTGGTTGATGTGCAGTTTATGCTAAAAAGTGGAATGCAGTATTTTGGATTCTCGCATGAGGTATGGCTGCTTGTTAATTCGCCTTTTGCTGCTCAATATTAGTTTCGGTCTTTCCTAATTTATCTGAGCATATTATTTTACTTATTTCCTTCTGCATGGAGAGACTTGAACTTGTGATCTCTCCCAACCCTAGTTCTCATACAATATTAAGTTGCCAATTGTTCCAAAAGCTTAAGTTGGTAGGAAATGAGCTCAAACTGGATATCAAGCTATTTAACAAAAACATCCTTAACGGGCAAAGCTGATATGTCAGATTTTTCTCCCGAATTCCCATGAATGAATTGCCTTTTGTGCTGTTTTGTCGCCCATAAATAAAATAAACATGAAAAATATAAAACTTCAGGTTATCTGGTTTTATGTTCTTCTACCAAGAGAATTGTAACATTCAAGTTCTAGATTCCATAATTGCCTTTGTTTCCCTCCATTATCTCTCGGTACAAGGGGGCATTTTTTAGGGAACTGCGTAGTTTAGTACTTCAACCTTCCTTTAAGTTTTCAATAGGGTGCCAATCTTTTCTGAAGTTTTTAAAACTTGTCAATTTCCTCTCAAACATATTGATGAGCTGTTTATCCGCGGTGGTTTTTGCAGATTAGATTCCCTTCCAAGATAATGATTTTTGTAGCCTCTCATATATCTCTTGGCAATTGGTTTATTATTGTGAATCTGTGATACAATATATAATGTTTTTCATGAGGATAACTCCCCGGTCTCAAGAGTTACATCTCTCTCTCTCTCTCTCTCTCTCAATTTTGTGAATATTTCACGTTCCTTCAAAAACTGCACAATTTTGGTGAACAGGTGAGATCTGAGGCAAGGAAAGTGCATGATCTTTTCTTTGATATCTTAAAGATTGCATTCCCGGACACAGATTTCCGGGAAGCTCGAAACGCCCTCACGTTCTCTGGCTCATTATCTACCTCTACCTCTGCTCCATCTTTGAGAGGCCAAAGCAAGCGACAGAAACTGATAAATGAGGTGGACCCCGATCCAAGCCCTCCCCAGAAGCCCCTGTCCGGTATTACCCTTCCTAGAAGTGAAGATAGAAGTACCCGATTCTTAACTCATCCCGGGGAGCTTGTTATCTGCAAAAAGAAGAGGAAAGATAGGGAAAAGTCTACAATGAAGCCAGGGAATGGATCAGTGGGCCCCGTGTCACCCCCTAGTGTTGTTCGTACCACTAGAAGTAGTTCAAGTCCAGGTTTAATCTCAAAGGATACGAGATTGCTTCAGCCACGGTCCCACCAAACTCCTCAACCTGTCAACAATGGTGCCGGTGGGACTGTGGGTTGGGCAAATCCGGTAAAGAGATTGAGAACAGATTCTGGGAAAAGGCGGCCGAGCCATTTATAACTCGACTGTAAACTTTCTGTTTCTGCTACTGCTGCTGCTGAGACCATTCCGGGGTTAGCTGTTAGCAGAAGTGTAGTGATCTCATACTTGTTAGTACAGTGTAGTAAGGCTCTCTGTTGCTATCTTTGTATCTTTGCTTATTGGTCTGATGGTATAGTTAATTAGGTGTGCCGGGTGAGCACGAACGTTGAGATAATGATTTCTGGGCTCGAGCTCATTTGAGATAAGCAGCTCTATAAATATGTAATCCCTGCCTTTGGAAATTTTCGAATTTTCGTATTACGCTGAGAAAAAATCACAGTTTGAAAAACATTTACTGTGTTTCATATGCTAATTGTAGGGGTTGAATAAATGGCATAAAAATTGTGGAAATGCCTTTATGTACATCTTCTTTTTTAATCTTTCCTTAAACTCAAAACTCCAAATAATTTGAAACACTTTCTGTCTGTACTTCCCAGGAGTCCAGGATCGACCACCAAACCAAATGGGCTCGTTATAGAATAATAGTTGGGTGCTGTTGCACTGTCATGTGGTATTCCAAACTCCCCCCACAACTCTACATTCACGTGCACTATTTTCACCAGTGATGTATGGTTCTGGAGGGTGATTATGTTGTACCTGAAGAAGAAAAAAAAAAAAAAAAACCTTTGTATTTTTTTTATTTTTTGGTTAGGTAACTTTCAGATTGGGGCAGGATCCCGGATTCATGTTCAGAATGGGATGGAGGTGATTCCCCGTTTGGGGAAAGGTTCAGGAATGGCGGCTGATAGGGAGTTCGGGGATCAAAGGTAGGGAATAGGGATGGTCAAATCCATCCCCGATCAATCCCGTTGCCATCTCTAGATCTTGTTTAATACTACCTCTTAACAAGTTCTATTAAACAAAATTTTTTAAATTGTCAAAAAACATTATAAATTAGAAAACTTGAGCAATTGAAAAATGACACACATACTAAAAAAATAATTTGGGACGGGGTAGTAGGTTTGCTTTCCGATTGGGTAGATGGATCGGTCTCGTAGTCCTAGGGGAAATTTTTTAAATTGTCAAAAAACATTATAAATTGGAAGACTTAAACAATTGAAAAATGACACGCATACTGAAAAAATAATTTGGGACGGGGTAGTAGGTTTGCTTTCCGATTGGGTAGATGGATCAGTCTCGTAGTCCTAGGGGAAAAATTAGATTTGACAGGACAATTTGAGTGGTCCTTCATGTTTTGCTGCCGGCTAGAATAATATCCAACTGATGAAGGGGAAACCAACAACTTTAATCTGCAATTTTATCATCTCAAAATTTGGAGACATTTTCTTCAATTTCTACAGGGTATTAAAAATCTTGTCTGCCCTTGGGAACAAATTCCATGGTTCTAGTGATTTAATTCGATAAAAGATTTTTAAAAAAAATTGATTTAATTGGACACAACCAAACAAAACATTTTGAATGGCAAGCAACCAACAGACAATAGTTGTGAGGTAAAGGTGAGGGTGTTTGGTCCTTTAGAGAGAGTACGAAGTGTGAGGATTCGAGGGCGTATGTAGTGTGAGTACATAGTCCCTGTTGCCCTCTCATTGCCACTGCCCATACTGTAGATGCTATTTGAATCTGTTATTGTATGCAGATTTATTTCTGAATCTATTGGGTTGGGCCCTTCTAATAGTTGTGTGCCTCTGAGTTTCCACTCAGCTAGGCCCTTTTATTAGCCGTGTGCCCTTCTATTGTTAGTGCTATTTTCTGCTGCAATTCCATTTGGTACTTGCGCTGCTACTGCAGTAATGGTTGCTGTCAAAACTGTTCATAATTAAGGTTGTATGACTGTGGACTTCCATGTCCTGGGCTGCCATGTTCTGGGCAGCTGCTGCCAGTTTGCAGTTTCTGTTCATGTAGTGATCTACTAGTGATAGCTCATGTGAATACTTGTTTGAGGTGAGTGTCCCTTTGATTACTAACCTATCCTTGGGGGGTTGTCCCTAGGAGCATTTATACCCTTTGGGAGGGGGGTGTCCTCCCCTACTTACCATCATTCTCACCCAAGTTGTGTTGCATCGCACTGCTGCCAAGGCTATCGGTTATCCTCTGCAGCAACGTGGGAGGGTTTAGACGGCTCGTTGGGCCCTTATTCTCAGAATATTGTGTGCTTTGCTAGTGTGTCTTTGTTCCATCCAGTTTGTTGTATTTTGTTAAGTTGTTGTTGCATCACACTGCTGCCCAGGTTACGGTTACACACTGCAACAATGTTTGTTGATCTAGTATGCTCGTCAGGCCCTTCTTGTGTGCCTTCTCGTTTATGCCGTGATGCATCCAGTTTGTTACTGCATATTTGTTGGTTCTGCTGGCAGTTTCATTACTGCTCCGGGACAACCAAATTCCAGACGTTATGCTGCCCAAAATCTCCAGAATATTGCCCAAATTCCTACTGTAGCCTTGTGGCCATCCCCGTAATTTTGCTTAATTTTGTTTTTTCTTTCTTTTCTTTTTTGTTGTATTTTGTCCTCCCTGGGGTATGCCCCTTGTAGGCTGTATATTCCTTTTGCCCCTTTTATTTTCAAGCTTGGTTTACCCAAAAAAAAACCAACAGACAATTTCAACATAAAACCAACGACAGTACAGTAATATTTACAGAGGTACAAAGGTCACCAATAAAACAGGCAGAGATGTTCTTTCCATCCTCCCTCAATAAATGGTTGTTTTTTGTCTTTTTTTTCTTTTTAGAGTTGGGTACAGAAACAGACACATAATGTACAGATGCAGATTCTTACGAAATGGAGGTGGCTACGGATCCACGGGCCCAACCATTGCCTCATCGCTGGAGTCATCCTCCTCGTCTTCACTCATCTCGTCATCACTTGATTTCTCTTCTGGAGCAGCTCCCGCATCTTCTGGTTTGGCGTATTTCTCACAATATTCTGGATGACAAACGAATATGGCAATGACACTTTTAAAACTTCGAAGAAGAAGGTAGATAGGGAGAGAGCATAAAGGCAACACGAGTGATGAATCAGAAAATGAAAAGAAACAAGCAAGCCTGATCGATCTGATCACAACCCTTTTTGTTAGGATATGTAACTGCCAGGATACAAAAAGAAAATGATGATCCAATTGTTCTTCCAAAAGTGATTTAAGACCTCAGTGCAAACCGGGAAGTGACTAAAACTGCAGCTGTGAATCTAACAGCTTTCGATATCACAAAACAAAGCCTTGTGTTTAAACCAATTATGGTTGGCTACATAAATCATTTTTGCAGACTTGGATACATGAAGATTAGACAAGGTTATAGAGCTATTGTCAGTCTCTAAGTTGCATGAAGCGAGTGCGGGAGCGTGGGAGCAGGGGAATATAAAAGCTCTCAAGGTTGGGAGCAGGGGAATATAAAAGCTCTCAAGGTTGGGAGCAGGGGAATATAAAAGCTCTCAAGGTTGGGAGCGTGAAAGAAACATGTACATATATTATGAAAATAATGCAAGTACAGAATATACACTTTAAAACTACAATAATTTTACGGAGTAAAAATATGGGCCAAGTCTACCTTAAATGTAAGAAATGGGCTAGTGTTGAAATGTATGGTTTTCTTTTCAAGATATCACAACTTGGGCTATGCATATGAGCTAGATTGAAAACCAATTTATATAGCTAAGTAATAAATTACTTTTTTTTCTATACCAGTATCATGCAAAGCTCCCATCTTCGTAAGGAGCAAGCTTACTTTTTTTCTATACCAGCATCATACAAAAGCTCCATCTTCGTAAGGAACGAGCTCCCATCTCAGTGGGAGCGGGCTCCAGTCAAGCTCCTTAGTTGGGAGCGGCGAATCGAGCTCCTAATGTGGGAGCGGCACCACTTTAGGAGCTCCCTGCTACTAAGGTCAGTCTACCTAAGGCATAAACCTCCTTTCCTGCGGACGTGTGTTGAAGTATGACCCTAAGCATGACACACAAGGATAATTGTTCCTCCAAAGGTGTTTGCTTTGTCAAGTCCCCGAAGCAACCACAAAGGAGACATTATGATCTTCCCCCATCATTTTAAGAGCATATATTTTAATAACTCTCCCTACCATTCAAATTTCTATTGAACGTGCCAAAGAAAACAAAATCCTATCAGACATCAGAAGAGACAGAAGTTTTGGGTCTGAACAAAATCACTTGATATTTTGTAATGCCTATGAGGTGAAGATACTTTAATGCACTTCACAGAAGACAAGGCAAAGAAAACATGATCTTGTCATTACATCCATTGGATCCTCTCACTTCTACGTGCATATGCTGTTCTAAATCATCCTCAAATTTGTTTTAGCCCCCTGATTGCACCAGGTGCTTTATGCTTCTTTAATAAACCCATTTTACCACCCAACACATCGCCTCAAAACTACTACTATTGAAATTCCAAGGAATAAGAGAATCGTAAACTATATCTCATCGAAATGCCGAAAAGTTTGATCACAACGATGTCAACTTTAAGAAAGTTCTCAAACGCCTCAAATCCAGACATGAAGACAAATGACAAGCCCAACTACAAATGAAGAAATCTGTACCATGCTTAAGCCAACAATTGGCAATGCAAAGGATTTTTGTATGGACAGCTGTGTGGTCGATAATGTGAAACCCATTATTGACAAGCAAATCACCAGATAATTATCTAGGATTGCAGATAAAAGAGGTATATTCAGAGACTGCGGCAAGTTTGTGTTGTGTTTGGTTTTCAAAGCTAATCCCAGCAGGGGCCATTCCAGTAGAGGTGTTTGCCTTTGTGGAAAGCATTTAAGAATCTCCTTCCATTCTTATCAAAAGTGCTCAACTGAAAGTGAATTAAAGGTCGGGGTAGGAAAGACAAGTACCACACAATGTCACACATACAGACGCAGAGGGGTGGGGGTAGGATGAGCTGCAGACCTTTTCTAGTGTCTTGGAGGAACACATGGGGTCATCAAGTGATAGTACAAGAGGTTGTGATTAGATCATGAACCAAGAAGTTTTTGTTTTTGGACAAGAAGCAAGCTTACCATCATTAGGCCAAGAAAACTTGAAGATCGTTTATGTAGGGTTTCACTGCGATAATTTTTTGTCACAACATCGCAGCTATTTTGTGTGTTCCCTTCAATTTGCATTGGTTAGTGTTGATTCTTCCTGTTCCAGATCCATCCACATCTCTCTTACATTTGCATTGAGTTTCATCCGATCCCTAACCATAGTTCAGTGGGGTATATACTTTGGTGTCTGAACAGATAAAAGACGGTTACTTTAGGCTATTAGAACACAACATGTTGATTTCGATTACCGTGGCACTTCAATTTTTTTTTTTAAACTGCAAAATGGGTGGGAAGGGGCTACCAGCGTAATAAACCCCCTTGGGCGCGACCATAGGGGTTCCCGACCCGCTGTGGAATGTCCGGTTTGACCCATAGCTACTGCCCAGAAAGGCGAGTCCGTCACCACAGCACCACCTTGGTACTAGATGGACAAAGTGCCCTCCACGCAAGTCCCGCAATACAATGATACCCATTGACACCTGATAATGTGTGGCTATGTACAATGCAGTCTCAAATCTAGTGTTTGGTAATTTGACTGAAGGCATTACGAAACAAAAGTAGAGCTCACCCTTGAAAACTGGCTTGTAAACGAAGCTCCCCAAGAAGGTTATTTGATGTAGAGCATTAGGATCATAACACATAATTGCCGTTAAGAAAAAGAAAGTGCATAGGATGAAATGATGGTCTTTAGCCAAGTAACTTGAATCACATTGAAAGGAGCAAGAAAGATTAAAAGCACAATGGCTACCGGAGAGGAGATTGTCCATAGTCCTACATCCTAGTCCCTACTGATGCCAGAAAACTTTCCCTATGATATCCCAATCCCACAAGTCCCACATCTAGAATTCATAAGAAAATGAATTGGAATATAAGGGAATCCGACCAGCCACTGTATAATTTGAGGTTAACCTTTGAGCCGTGTGGTTAGGCTAAAAGTTAGCAGGTCAGCTGGGGCGGGTAGATCAGTGCACAACTCCAGTCTACATGGTGGGGGGCCACCTCTAGAATCTGCAGGAGCCACCTCTAGAATCCCAAAGTTGGAGCAAAGTGCTATGCAGGATTAAGTGCTATACCATGGCTACTGGGGAAAGGTTGTTGGGCCAATGCAACGAGGACGTGGCATCACAAGGTGGGGAGATTGTGATATCCCAATCCCACAAGTACCACATCGAGAATTCATAAGAAAATGAATTGGAATATAAGGGAATCCGATCAGCTACTGTATAATTTAAGGTTAAGCTTTTGAGCCACGTGCTTAAGCTAAAAGTTAGCAGGTCGGGTGGGGCATGTCGTTACATTCCCTGACAGTTGCAAGTCCAGAAGGAAGAAGCACGTAGAATCATTTTGATATTGCCACAAAAGAAGATTGAAAAAGACTAGGGCTCGGTGAGTAAAGAACACAAAAGCCAAAGAGAGGAGATGTTTCAAGTTTTATTAGGTACGACCATGGGTCCAATTGCACATAGCTTTTAGTTTCCGACGTCTGCAGTGGGGTAGGTGACGCAGCGGAATTCACGAGAAACTAGTTAGCGTACTAGTTCAAACGATAATAGGTCTCGAATCCTCAAGAGTTCTTGAATCCACAAGAAGAAAGAGATTTAACTCAAAAATTGTTATTGAAAAAAAGGTAAATATGCCCATAGGCTACATCCTTATTTATAAGCTAAACCAAAACTCAACTAGGAAATAATAGAATCTTGCTAACCAAGAAAAACAATAATAAGAAAACTAAAAAGACTAATAATAATAAAAGATTTTTCTTAACCTACTTAGGGAAATTAAGACTAATGCATAATAAAAAGATGCCAAAACAAGTGGCAGAAAATTAAAATATCCTAAATCAATCTTTTACTAAAATAACGTTTCCATCAAGTGGCAGAAAATTAAAATATCCTAAATTAATCTTTTACTAAAATAACGTTTCCATAAATTAAAACCCTTAGTATCTTGTCCCTGCATCAGTAGGCAAGGGAACGTAAATTAGTAAACTTTTTAGCTTTAACCGCCCAAGAGCAGGGCAGAAACCCATCTAATGTAGGACTAAGGCTTATCATAAGACCCAGTACACAGATTGCCATTAGGCATAGAAGCTAGATGTTGTACGAGGCACGACAAAGTTCTGTACACATTCATGGAACCCTACTACTGCATCTAAACAGTTGAAACCTTCTCAGAGATGACTATAATTGTAGTAGGGAATTTTAATCCTAGTCGCATTAGCATTCCAAGACATGCACGACTGAGACTTGAGAGCATATAAGTTTAGGTAGGTCAAACCTCCGTACCTCTAACTCTTTGTTCATAAGCAGCTCGGTCGCGCATCATGAGAGCAGCAGCCTCCCCATTCAATGGGTCTGATGGGTTGGGATACAACAGAAGTTGTGGAAGGAACACTTCAAATACATTTACTAGATCTGGCAAAACATAGGTGAACAGATAACTGTTAATTATTTATTTAACCAAAAGCTATCTTTGTCTTTATTCATTAAGAAGCCATTGCAATCTTATCAGTGAAAAACAGCAAGAAAACTTCTTTTACCAAACATAGGACTCCACGTCTGATTGATAACATCTAGGCACACGGAGCCTGACCTGTATAAAGTACCGCAATACGATTGTCAAATTTTGGAACCATTCCTCTCTCAGCATACAAATATGGTGCACTGCCTACACAGAAAATTATAGAATGGTAACACTTCACTTACATTTCATCAACATTTGGGTGATAGATCTTGTTAATAAAGCCTATCGATGGAGATTTATAAGGATAAGCATCTGGAAGTTCAACCCTTATCTTCCACACACCTCCATGATAAGGACCTGCCAGCCAAAAATTAAATGGGAAATGACACTGAAAGTCCAAGAAAATGCCTTCATTTGGTTATAAACAATCCATTCAATCCGATTTCTAAATTTAGCAAGTTCATTGATAACTACAAGTAAACAGCACGTCAATAAGTAACTCCCTTATTGGGCATTAAAGTCCAAAAGAAAAACAAGCTTATGTGAAATTAAAGCCCAGAAAAGGGTATACAGTAAAATAAATAGTATTAAAAAAAACCCAATTTGCAGAAGTAATCGAATCCCATAACTAAACATCAAACCCAGATCAACAAGAATTTTATGCACAAAATCTTAAGAAGTATTTACAAAATAAGCAAGTTCATCAGAATATCAGATAGAGATGGTCAACAGAGCAAATCCAAATGAGAAGCAACCGGAATTTACAAAAACCCACAAGAGAAAACACTGCAAAGGCTCAAAAATCAATAAACAGGACTAAAGGGTATCTGATTGAGATAAGGGTAAGAAGATTTACTGTCAGTGGGTCCATTGAAATGTACATAGAACTCTTGCATGCCATCATTGATCGTCTCTACTTTGTAATCACTCATCATCCTAATTTTTAAACCAAAAAAATCAAGAAAACAAGAATCAAACAACAGGTCCAAATTAACAAGAGAAAATTGAAGCAACAACTAATTCAAGAAGATCAATTAGAGGATTAACAGTTTCATCAAGTCCATCTCTCTGCGTTTACTTGGAGAAGACATGATTTTTCCCCTGAAGTTTTAGCCTTTTTCCCTCTTTTGATGGGCTAAGAAATCAAGAAAGTAGTTTTAGAGAGAGAAAGAGGTGAAAGGAGAGTGAAGGGAAAGGAAAGCAATGACTTGCTTGCGCAACTATAAGAGACGCAAAATGGTTCAGACATCAATGAGGGGGAAATGGGGATAAAAACCAGATTATTGTACTGTATTTGCCATTAGGCCCCTTTAAAATACTTTTATTTTATTCACATTACTTCTAGTTTCAAGATTCTTCTATTTCATACCCTCCAATCCTTGACAGCTAGCATCTAGTATGGTTCTACATATGGTTTAATAAATGCTTTGTTGTCCCTGTTGTCATCACAAACCCAGCATCTAGAAGATTTGTGAAGATTTATTTAACAATTTTTAACTTCAGAATTATCAATATGAAATCATTTATATTCAGATAAGATAATGATAATATGCATTTAAACAAAGAAAATTGTGCACCTCCAAAATAGAGTAGTTGTCACACCTAATTAGTGAGCCTTATAAGTCTTCATCACTCATAAAAACACTAGGCCTTTTCGAGATAGGTGTTTTTTTTTTTTCCGCGTGTATGATTGTATGTCTGAGATTTTTATTTCGGTTGTGTTTGTATTGCTATTCAATGCAGAAAATTTGAGATTATTATTTCGGTTGTGTTTGTATTTTTTTTATTCAATGCGGAAAAATAGCAGTTTTATTCTAATCCTTTGTTTGGATAATGAATTAAGGAAAAAGAAAATGCAAGAAATGAATAAAAGAAATGAAATGACTTCATTCTTTGTTTTGTGATTGGAATTTTATTGTTTCGTTTAAATTCCTTGACCAATTCAAAACTAATGTGAGTGATTATTTTTTATATTTTTCTGCGATTGACTCGATAAAAGATTCCATTGGTGCAATTTATAGGAAACTCAACCTACCTAAGGGATGTTCTAAAAAATACCTTAGAGAAAAACCTAATGGTGTAGGGTTAGATTGATAAGTCGGGGAAGAAAATTTTTGGTCTTAATGGGAAAAAACAACTTTTTCTCTATGTCAAAAAATGACTGTATTATGAAATAACTTACAAAAGAATATTCCACACTTTGAAAAAGTTTAAAAGAAATATCAGTTACGTGTAAAAAGCCGAAAAGTGGCTCTCAAAACTTCTTAGAATTTAAGAACCAAATTTAATTAACTTCAAATTTTGCTTATAATTTATGACAAAAAGTTACTACTTTACTGTACTTTTGAATTATGCTTAGAAAAAATCCCAATAACATAAATTTATTGACCAAACCCTCCCCCAACAAAGGTTGAATTATTCAGTGCTCAACATTCCAGCATCTCACATTCTTGTGGGATCCACGACAAAATACATGGACTTCACATAAATTTGTAGTGCCGAAGTGATCCGGAATACCACGTGGCCGCAAAAACCAACTTCTTCCAATAATATAACTTTCTTGACCAAACCCTCCCCCAACAAAGGTCTAATTATTCATTGCTCTCAAGCACGATCACTTAATGCTTTAGTACACTTTAACATCACATATTCTTATGGAATTCATGACTAAGTATATATATAAATCCTACATAAATACGTAATGCTGAAATGATCCAAAATATCACTTGGCCGTGCCTACCGACTTCTGAATAATTACTCCGCCACAAAGGTAATGCTGTAGCCATGAATAGGATATGTTGACAGGTGGTATCCCCAGTCACATCACTTGACACCAATCACATTGTACGCAGCTTAAATGGTCGTTAAAGCAAATTACGTGATCATCTTTCTCAATGAGGATGTTGGGTTGGCTATAAGGCTCTGTTTGGACAGAGAAAAGTAGGGTTCCAAAAAAAAGATGAAGTAGTAATGGCCTTATTCGTTTTCCTGTTTAGTTTTAATTTTAGTTTTGATGACATCATCATTTCTCTTATTTCTCTCTCTATCTTTCTCCACTCATTATACCTGCTGACATCATCAAAATTAAACTAAATTATCTAACCAAATACATCCAATATAATTTCTGGATCATTGTGCCATCAGAGAAGAAACCACATAAAGTAAACATCAAAAAAATATTTGTTTGACCAAAATTCTAAAAATAGGTGCCACCAGAGCCCACTCCAATTAGCTTACCTTAGATTCATTGCACTATCCCTCTTTACATCTTTCATTGATAGATGATGGCTCCTAGCCTCCTCCCAAATGCACACATTTTTCTTGCATAATGGTACAAGCATATATGTTGACATGTCATTGAATTACAGAGAGTGGAATTACATATAGCGAAAAACTTCACATCCACACCTCCCGGAAATAAGAAAAAATTGGTTTTTTTTGTGTTGCAAATTTTTTTTGGAAAATCCGATCTGTCCAATGTGTTCAAAAAGTGTTTTTAAGGGTCCTCACCGGAAATCTTCAAAAAAAAATACCGGGAGGGCTTGATCCAAGCAGTTTTCGCAAAAACTGTATTTATATATTTTTGCGAAAACTGCTTGGATCAAGCCCTTCCCGGTATTTTTTTTTTAATATTTTTCGCGAGGACCCTTGAAAACACCTTCTGAACACATTGGACGGATCGGATCGTCAAAAAAAATTTGGATCAAAAGTCCAGAAATCAAAAGTCCGGATAAGAAGTGGAACCTTACATATAGTGACTAACTTTAACCCAAAGAGTCATAGAAAGGACAGAGGAAGTGTCTCGTAAGCACAAGTTTTCCCCACCACAATCACAAGTTATAATTTCTTCGGTAAATTTTATAGGATCATGAATGATCTATCTTCGATCAAATCGGTAAGGAAATTGGCCGAAGAATTTGTGAATTTACTAGGATTCTTATTGCTAAACCAAAAAATAATGACTAAATTTGCTTGACCAAGGGGTTGATAGAACGTGATTATCGATGTCACCTATGAGTGATGATTCATGCTCTTGGATTATCGTCATGTGGTGCTCTAAGGGCCTCCACCACTACACATTCACTGTAGCCTCCAACACTTAGTCATGAGTCATGCATATGTGTACAATGTGGGAGGCTCTTAGGGCATCTCCATTAGTCTCAACAAAAATTTCGCCATTTTGTCTTAAAAAATGTCATATAGTGATATAGCTAGCCAAAAAATATCATCTCTATCCAATAGCCTAGCCACTTGCCTCAACCAAAAAAAAAACACCTCTTCATCGTCTTCTACCTCTAGGGCACGAGAACGTCACGCGCGAGAGTGGATCTCTCTCTCCGACACGCGCATACGTTCACTGGAGCGTGCAAGCTCCGGCCAACTTCTACAACAACGAGTCTTACACCATTGAAATCGCCTCGACAAGACCTACAACTCTCTGGTATCAAATCAATTTTACAATCACTCCTTCGGCGAATCGTTTCCTCGCCAAACCTCGCCTCCTATGGCCAGGTACTATAGCTGCAGACAAAATGGCGAGGTGAGAGGCGAGGCTGCTGGGAGTTGATTTTGGGGGTTTGGCTCAACATTTTGCAGGAAATCTCCAGCTGCCGAGGCTGCTGGAGATGCTCTAAGAGAACAAAGTGACGGTACTCCAAATACACTGGATAAATTTTCATCCGCTATGAGACAATTTTCCTTGAGATTAATGTACCAACCTTTAAGAAGACAGGGACCAATTATACGTACTTAAAAATTCTAGTATTTTTATACGGTTGGAGGATTACTTCTTTGAAATGAACAACCCACATTTTCCATTCTTCCGAAGAAATTAGGGAGAAATTATGACCGTCATGCAATATGTGTTAAAGAGCTTGAGGCTAATGTCGAGACGATTGAAAGAGCTCTCTTATTTTGTACTTTGTTGTATATCTCTTGTTTGTTGGGTTGTTTTCCTAAGATTTTTATCAGTTTATTTTAAGCGGGGTCGTTATAAGTGTCGCTGAGTTTTATTAAACAAACAATTTCTTCTTAAAAAAAAAAAAAAAAAAACTAAATTGCACAAAGTGCTCCACGTTTTACACGTGTGGGGTACACCTTTCTTTCTTTTTTTTTTTTTGGAAGTGAGGGGCTGTTGCAAGATCCACACATATCATAGAGGAAAGATGAAGGGGTGTTTTTGGCCACGAAAAAAGAAAAAGTTGATTCTTAGACGGAATCGTTGTAAGTGCCGTTGGACTTTATTAAATGAACAATTTCTCCTAATAAAAAAAAAAAACACCCTAAATTGCACAAAGTGCTCCAAGTTTTAGACGTGTGGGGGGGGGGGGGGGGGGGGGGGGGGGACACCTTTCTTTCTTTCTTTTTTTTGGAAGTGAGGGGCTTTTGCTAGATCCACACCATAGCATAGAGAAAAGAGGAAGGGTTGTTTTTGGCAAAAAAAAATTGATTCAGATTTTATTTTGAAAATTGATCTAGTACATATAAGAGTGTCAATTCTTTCACCCGACAGTGGAAATTGTGAGTTTTTTGCTACTGTTGTTTTGGATCCTACCGTGCATTTATTATAGTAATCTGAATCGTTCATCTTGTAAGGCCCATAGAATAATATGTCCACTAAAAAAAACCAACATGATCGGATATTGACACACATATCAAAAATTGAAATTACGGATTTTCATTATTAGAATGCAACTTGGAAGTATTACATATCATTTGAGCAACCAATTTATACAAAAGGATGAATTTTGGGGGATGGGATATTGGTGCATATTTGAAATTAGACAAGGATTGTAATTACACATGTAAATACTCCAGAACAATCGCAGACTGGACTTAATTAGAGAATCAATCATCTAATAATTGCATTTAGTATATGACAATAGGCAACAATAGTGAAGCAAAGAGGGCTTTAGGTGGAGTCAGTCAGACCTCTAAGTTGGATAAGATAAAATAAAGGGTCACATGATGTCTTCACATCTTATATGTGGCTCCAAAATTAGATACATGTATAAATCTCTGGCAAACAGAGGAGATAAGACCTTCATAAAAATATATCAAGATTTATTTTATTTTATTTTTTGAAAACCAAAATATGTCATGACTAAATTACAAAAAATAATTCCACTTCTATCTTTATTGCTACTAGAACTGAGCTCGAGCGTGAAAACGTCTTTGAATCACAGCAAAAATTGAGAGAGTGAGCGCAATGCGAGGATTGAAAGCGGCAACGCACACCGTGCAGGGCATTTTGAAGAATTATAAAACTAAAGTGAACTCCTAATCTCTCAAAATACTCCTAAAAATAGATCCTGCCAAAAATACTACCCTCCGTCCAAATTGGACGTCCAGCAATTCTAAACCAATTAAAATGGCAAAAATGATTACACTTATTCAATTCAATTTCCCAACGATGCCCTTCAACTTTAACAAAATAGCTATTCAAAAAATTGGACTTGTCACTTCAGGGAGAAGGGTAAAAATGAACAAACAATTTAGAAAGACAATTTTTTTTGAATAAAGCCATAATAGGTGGATTATTGGGCCAATGGGCCAATAATCCACCTATTTTGGCTTTATTAAAAAAAATTGAGTTTTGACCATAATTTTATACTTGTTAGATTCGTCTCGTCGAGAGGAATCCAGAAACCATAAAATCTTGATGCAAAACTAACGGATGCAAAAAAAATTTGAATAAGGACAAATGAATAATCCAATAATCCGGATTATTGGATTATTACCCAAAGGAGGCCATAGTCCCCATTCATTGGGGGTATGGGCGGGAGATGATTGAAGACAGACCTAACCTTTAGCAATATGCATAAAGTACCACTGAAATAGTGGCTCCCTTAGACTTTCAAGAACCGAGAAGCTACAGCCTACACTGACGTTTTGCATCTGGATAATCTAGTTTGGACAGAGGGAGTGAATGATAGGATAAGGAATTGGGTTGGACATAGCAGCTGGCAAAAAGAGTTGGAATCATAATCGAGGTTGAATTCTTTTCGAGCTAGGTTACGTACATCTCAACTAATCTTAATGAAATTCTTAGATAGTCAAGTTCAATACAGATGATAGATCGGTTTTTTAACTACATGGACTGCCCAAGCACCTTGCAAGAGGGAGCAGGTTCAGAAATGGGACAGACAGGAATGAATGACAGCCCTACATGTCAGTAAAATTTGATCTGTCGAACTGTTTTCCAACAATAACAACAGTACCTTATGTAATCCCCAAACAAATGGAAAAACAAGCTGGTAAATTCTACCGACAAACCTAACATTTAATAATATGCACACAAAATAGTTGATTTCAACAGTACCCATATAATCCCCAACAGATGGAGGAACAAGAGGGTAAAATCTACCAAAAGACCTAACCTTTAATAATATACGCACAAAATAGTTGATTTCGGAAAGTTCTAAATCCAGAGCATTAGTTACCCAACAAGATGGAAATGTTTTCCGATTATTAGGGCTTGTTTAGCAACCAACTTTTCAAGTTTCCATTTTCGCATTTTTGAGTTTTAGTTGTTTGACCGAAAAACGAAAAACTGTCAAAATATGTTCTGATTTTTGCAATTTGGAGTGTAGAACTGAAAAGTAGGGTGAGAGGAGTTTTTTGGCTCCTTTTTTCCACTTTTCTCATTTTGATTGACAAAAAGACCTAAAGAATGTATTCTGCCCATATCTCTTAAACACTACTCTTATTGTAAAGTACGTTCTGCATATTTCTCCCAAACACTCTACCATATTCAAAATACATTCTAACCATAATCCACAAAGTCAAAAGGCCAAAAAGTTGAAAATGAAAAGCTGCAATTCTGTAAACAAGCCGAATCGAGCCGAGCTTTAGAATGTTTAGATTCATTCATTAAGTTTTTAAACGAACCTGAGCCGAGCTCGAGCTCAATGACAATTTCACGAGTCAAGCTCGAGCCGAACTCACTTAGGTTTGAATCAAACTCAAACTTGTTTACAAGGCTTAACGAGTCAAAAATATTAAATATTTATGCTCTCATACAGGTCTAGAACTTCAAATAAAAATTTCACTTCCTACATGAATAAGTTTATATGTACATAACATTATAAAAAAACGTATTAAAATTTAAGTTTGTAATACTTTTAAAAGTTTATACATGAACAAGTGATGAAATTTTCATTATGTACATGTAAAAGTTATACATATTCAAGGTTATAAGTGAAATTCTTGTGACATATACATAAATACTCCAGGTTCGCGAGCCTAACCGAGCCGAATACTGTCAGGTTCAAGTTCGGCTCATTTACTAAACGTGCCTAAAATTGAGACTTAGGTTTGGTTCGTTTAGTACTCGAGTCGAACTCGAACGAGCTTTTACCAAGTCGAGCCTCAAACAGTTTACAAACGGCTCGGTTCATTTGCAACCCTAGCTGCAAATAAGCCTCCCAAATGGATTTTTCTAAATGAATTCAAACAACTTTGGATTATGGTTAGAATAGCTTCTTCGTGGATTTGAACCCTAACAAATTCACCCAAGTCTAGAAGTGAAAAATGTGACATACTAAAGAAAACAGCTACCAATGTTCTAAAACTAGCTAGGTGCTAATCGGGTGGAGAAAGGGCGCCTAGGCCCTAGGCGTCGACTAGTCGGCCACCTAGCGCCCTAGGCGATAGGGCTGTCCAGCGGATCATCCAATCCGCCAATCCGACCAATCCGAACCGATCCGAACCATCCGTTGATCCATCCGTGAATGTTCGGTTCGGCTCCGGATCGAGAATTTCTTATCTGACGGTTCCGGATCCGGATCGGATCGGATCCGATCCGCTCGATCCGCTCAATCCGCTCAATAATCCTTCTTTAATCTGTCAAATCCCCCCGATCCGACTCGATCCGATCCGATCCGTGAATGTTCGGTTCGGTTCCGGATCTTAAAAACCATAATCCGCTATGAGCGGATCGGATTGGATCCGTATCCGATCCGTCCGGATCCGATCCGTGGACACCCCTACTAGGCGAGGACTAGGGGCTGACAAGTCGGCTTCCTAATCTAGGTGTTAGACCAGCGCCTAGCACCTAGGCAAGGGAATAATCGGCCTAGGCGGCCAATTTTTATAACACTGACGGCTACTACCACATGCCCTTTCATAACTCACCATAATGGTTGACTAACAGAGAAGCCACAGAAAACACAGGTCACACAACAAAAGGAAAAAGGAGGGTAAGGATAGGATCAATCATGCCAAGCAAACGAAACCAAATCGAGCCTTGTGTCCTGATCAATAGGGTTGGTTGCATCAATTGTTATGCTTGTGTTCAATTAATTAAATTCAATTACCGACGTCAAATTAGTAGATGTCAAACTCAGTTAAATGACACCTGCAATGGCTCTTTATGCGACATGAACTCACCATAAGTGCCAAGGAGAGAACCAAAATGGAAATGGATAAAGCAAAATACATTTCTCACATCAATTTTTTCCCAATATCCACATGCCAAAAAAAAAAAAAGCATATAATCTTTCTCATAAGAACTACAATATGAATCCTAACATTGGTTCCTTTCTCCGATCCTCAAAAACTTTCAAAATTCTCTCAACAATCATAAGGCTTGGTTTAGGACCAGCCCTGCCGTTAAAGTAACTGACTGAAGAAAGAATAAATGGGTAAAAGTAATAGTACCTGTGCCAGATGCTGGGAATCACAATGAATGGACAGAAACCTAAAGTATATGCTGAGAACCAGAAAAAACATGAACCAAAAACACTTCACCAACTCAAGTGGCTTGTGCCTCTACAATTAGCATCTTTCACCGCTACATGCGTGAAGCAAACTCTGGACCTGCCCTTTTACTAGCTTTTTCGGTGTTATACCCATCAAGAAACATTAAAAGCCAAAACTTACATATCAACAGCCATTGCTGACTTGCAGTTTTGAGTGAAGAGTAAAGGTGAATTTTCGTTGAAACTGTTGAACATGAAGACAAAACTGTTGCACTTCTTGATCCTAATCCCCAGACAACTATTTCACCTTCGAGTGTGGCTTCTTTGGGGAACAGAAAATGGAACCTGAAGATTTAAGTGCATCATGCCTATACCGATTAGTCACGGGTCCAAACTCTGATTCTTCATCATCACTCTCAATGTTACTAGGAGTGGACCTATTCTGGTAACCCCTACGGCGTAAAAGAAAGACATTAAAGTAGTAGCTCACCAAATCTTCCCGCTTTTTGCTAGGAAAATACTTAACAATTTCATTCCAGAAACACTTATCCTGAGATGCGGGATTTGACTTAATTATCTCCTGGAACCTTTTTTCTTCTTCCTTTGTCCAAGAAAGTGAAACTTCCTCACCCATCCTGTCGAACTTCGAGCGTTGGAAAGCCAAACCAAGTTCAAGCTTTACTCTCACCCTTTTCTCGGCAACGTGGAATCTGACGCATTCAACAGAACCTGGGTTTTCACATCCACATGAATCTTGTCTTCCTTTCCCAATGCGATCCCGTTCGATTAGATATTTGCTCGGTCCACCACTTTCTAGTGGCCAAACCCGCGAGCCTAACCATCTAGAGTCACTTTCACAAGTCTCCCCACTCCATTCCGGTACATTAGCTTGAAAAAACGGCCCCACTGGAACCCGTTTCCGGTTCTGATTGTCATCTAAAAAAGTAAATACTGAACTTGAAGACAGGGTTTCTGATTCTTTGTCCAAGTAATCCTCTAACTGAGTCTGAGTACTTGATGATGAGTCTGAACGAGGTCGTATTTTGGTAGGAAGTGATCGTGATTCTTTTGCTGAAACAAGCCTCTGGCTGCTTCTTAGCCTCTCAGATCCACCATGATCATCATACATCGACGGATGCATCCTTTGCTTCTACAAAGATTCAAAGTTTGACTATATAATGCAGAGAAATGGAGAGACTCATATTTCTTCACATGATCAACAAGTTATTGAACGGGGGAAAAAGTGCAGTCAAATGCTCTGAAACTCAGCTAAGGACCACCGGAAATAAAAAATTTAGATTGCATTTTGCAAACTACTAACAAAACATACACCTAAACTGAAACTAGAAAAGACAGAGCAATCACAGGCCCGTTTGATTTGAGTGAAAATGATAGAAAGTACAAGAAAGAGGAAAATATTTAGCATTTGATTGAAAATAGCAGTGGTAGAAAGTTTAATTTTTTGTGAAAGTAGCCAACTCTTATGAGACTTCAGGGGCAGCTCTACTAGTATCCCAGGAAGTTCAGGCGAACTTGTTGGGTTCAAAAAATGTACTGAAAAATAAATTTTTTTAGCCATAAATTAAATTTCTTTAGTAATGTCAGCGGTGGATTACTCGTGCAAAGTCAAAATAAATGAAAGTCCAACTAAATTTGGATAAAATTCTATAGCCCAACAAAACAAAATAAGCCTAGCCCAATAAATTTATTGTTTCTTTGATCAAAGCCCAATATACTATTAGGATAGTGGTGGAAGCAGCTAGCCTCAATTAGGATAGTGGTGGAGGCAGCTAGCCTCAAGGCATAAAAACAAGGGTCTTGCTAACCACCACCCAATAGGTGGAGGATAATAGGTACATAAAGACAAAAGAGTTCGGATTTTAATACACATTTCACAGATAACAATACACTTTCACGGATATTAATACACTTTTCTTGGATATCAATACACCGTTTCCACATTATCCTCCGCCCATTGGGTGGAGGTTAGCATTTCCCTAAAAACAAAGAAAAGGGATTCAGGGAAACCAACTTCTTCTTCTTCTTTTTTTCCTCTCTCTCTCTCTCTTTGTATCAAAAGAAAAACTCAAAGAACAAGGAATTCAAGGAACCACACAGAATCAGAACAAGCCAGAGAAAGAAGGAAGAATTAAATGCTACCTAATTTTAACAATGTTGATAATGAAGATATAATTCAACGCTTTCAAAGTATGAAGAATCGTCACTCGTCGTTGTGGAATGTTATAATTATTGCCATATTGGAGTCTCTTTTTGTCAAACAATGGAAAGTGTATGTATATTTCTCTTTTGCCAAGGTAGATTTTTTTTTTTTTTTGCATAGAGCTTTCAATCAATGACACAGTTCACTCTGTTTGGTTGAGAGTTTTGAGAAGAATATTTTGAGATAGTGTTTGGATGGGTTTTTAAAAAAAATAATAATTAGAGAGAGGTGTAATAATTAGCGAGAGATAGAGAGAGAAATGAGAATTAATGATTGGAGAAGGGCGTATGAGTAGAGAGAGAAATGTGACTAATGATTGGAGAGATGAGAGATGGGAAAAGAATCTTTTTGGAAATTTTTTTAGAAATGTGAAGTGAACACAATGAACATGTAATTTTTGTCTCATTGGATGAAAATCCTGAAGTCGCCCCTGTGAGACTTCCCATTATAGTTGTCCGTTTCCTATAGTGATCCATAGTGTATGCTAAGGATTAGTTAATATCCATAAATATTTTATTGCAAGATTCTCACCTATAGAAGGAAATAACTAATAATTCCTTCCAATACCCTTTTTCACTTATCTTTCTCTCACTTTCACTTTCCACCATAATTTTTCTTTCTTGGCAAGAATTGGATATACTAGCACTCAACATAGCGCTTGGAAAGTGTTACTAGATTCATAAACTCGTGTTCCATTTTCAAAGTGCATTTGAATAGGTGTATCATTCAGAATTCCAACCATGAAGAAAACCTCCAAATACTAAAATTATCATGCTTCTCTACCCCCGCAATGACCTTATATGATCAACTCTGACCAAGTTGACCGACTAATAAATCATGGCAATATGTTTTATAAAAATTCTTGCAGTCCCTAAGAAATTTATTTCACATCAAATCTTTGGTAGAAAACACTCCTTCCACCATCTCCCCTGAAGGGCTACCAAATTATCCACTTTACCTAGCGCTTTAACATTCTATCTCCTCAAAAATATTATACAAAATGAATTTGTTAAACAAGACTGCATCATTGTCCATCTAAACTCTTACTCCCTCTGTCCCAATTTGCTTGCCCCTTTTGGGGAAACGAGTTTTTATGGGGAGAATGATGTGATATTTAATTGGGTTTGACTTTCTCAGTTTACCCCTATTTAATGCTTGATGACATGACACTTAAGTGTAATAAGAATGAACAAAAGAATAATGTTGCTTAACTTTTTATGTCAACTTTTCAAAGTGGACATTTTTTTTTGGGTGGGACGGAGGGAGTACAAATTTTCACCTCAATTATTGGGAAGCGAATCAAACAAACAAATTAAATTCAGTGATTGAGGTGAATGCTAGGAAAAGCTGGGAGAGATGAGTTTGGGATGAACAAAATCAAGATCATGCAACTCTATGGACTGTTAGAGTAGTCACCTAGAATGCACTGCTTCAACCCGTATGATTCTGATTCTGAACATGACACAGGTTGAGCGAATCGGAGCCACTGTTAAGCAACAACTAAGACAATAAAGATCTGAAATTAATACAAGCAGAAAGGTAAAATAATTCATTGTACAATATACCATCAAGGAAAAAATCCTACTGTCCAAGCATATTTTAGTCAATTGACAACTTCATAAAAAACGATTGGAGCAAAAGACACATTGCAATGCACACAAAGCATTTTGGGAGTGAATCGTATGATAGGAAACTCGAGTTTTTAGGACGTACCAGCCAATTCGAAATTGATTGCTCAGCACTTCTATTGTCATTTATTTTAAGAAACATTGCCTGTCGGGCCAACAAAACCTGCTTCCATAACTGTTCACTCCCATAATGCTTCCAATCAGGCCTTTCAGGTAAGGCTCCAATTTCTGGGTCACAAGGATTCTTTGCAACCTTGACAACCCAATCCAGCATCCTCCACTCACACTCCCGCTTTCTCTTCCTATTAGAAAGCACACTTGTACCAGAAATCATACTATCTTCGCCTTCATACAAATTTTTACTGTCTTCGGCACTTTTCCTGCTTTCATCTGATTCCACTAAACCCAGAACCTCATTGCCATTGCCCAATTTCCCAACCATAGAATCCATGTCACTATCTTCCAAATCCAAATACGGGTATTCTCCATTTTCGTTCTTCTGATCCGAAATTTCCGATGAAGACCCCCTATACTCATTCTCTAACTCCATTAAACAATCACTCAGACCTACACCAATATCCTGTAAATCACCTTCTGAGTCCTTATCTTTTGCAATTACAACTCTGTGTGACCAGCTATCTAATATATCAAAACGCTTGTCGTAACTCGTAAACCAAAGTCAAATCTGAAGCAACACCAGAACCCAACCCAAACTCTTTCGCTACCTAATCCCACAACCCCTCCGTGGAAACATACCCACCTATTTCTCTCACTAACAAGTAGAGCTTGAACACATCTACTGATTGCCCATCTCCAAGCATTGCAGGTTCAGGCCGAAAACAGTCACTCCAACAGGTCTGTTTGCGAAAAATGTACAACGATAAACTGAACAAACATTGAAGCCTGTCTTCTTCTGAACCATCAACGAAATCCTCTGAACCACGTTTGAAATCATACCAAAAGTTCTCTGTTTGAAGCTTCTGGAGGTTTATGAGCCCAACTAAAACAGACCCATAAGCTATCTTCTGCCACCCTGTCATGGATTATGAATTCAAACCCTAAAAACCAATGACATCTCACTGCCACAAATCTGCATTAGTTGAAAAGAAAATAGGACATATACATATATATGCCCCATTGTAGAGAAATAAAGCAATCGATGTACATGCATAAGCTATCTTAGACAACCCCGCAATGGATTGTACATTTAAACCCTAAAAGCAAATGATACGCAGGAAAAAATATATATAAACAAATATATCCACAGAGCGAATTGAAGATTTTTCCATGTGTACATTTACAACTCTGTACAGAGATAATCAGAGGGATGGATGTACCGATTAAACATCTGGGTCCTGTAAGGGAGATGGTTTTTTGGCGGGAAGTCATTGATCTAGGGCTTGAAACAAATCTAGGGCTTGAAACAAATTTTGCCACACCATCATTAATGCCCCACCCTGTCTCTCTCTATAAAGAAACCAGAGGAGAGAGGGGGGGGAAGAGGGCCTTTTCAATGTGGGAAATTGACCGTTTCTCTACGGAAAATCAAAGATTTGTCATTGGGGAAGTAAGGAAGGAGAGACGTACCAGTATTTTTGTTGGGTTTTTTTTGGGGCCTTCGAAGACCTCTTTGTCCTCTTTTCAACCCCTATTTTTCGAAGGGTCCTTTTGTGCAATAAAGGGGTGTGGGGAGAGATCTAATAGGAGAACTTTGGAGGTGTATTAGGGCTTTCCAAGGGGGGGCTTGACCTTGATTTATACTAGTTGGCATCATCAACTAACCATGGTTGATTTAACTAGGGTGGTGGGGTCTTGGGTTGATTGTGATGGTTTTGGGAAGGGCTATTTGGGTATAGGAAACAATAAAATCTTTGTTAGAGCATCTCCAATGGAAGAAGCAAATTTTTATACTTCCTCAATTTCAATTTTTTTGTCCCTCGTTCTATTCTAACTAACTATAAAATTGTTCGTGTATTCTGATCGATAATGGTTTTCATTATTTAATATGAATCTTGTTTGGTAGATCTCAATTAGTTCTATTAAACAATGTTTTTAGAATCACATAAAACCCTATAAATTATAAGATACGAGCAATTTAAAAATTACGCGAACTCTAAAAAAAGACTAACAAATTGGGATGGTGAGAATATAAGATAGCGGAAAATTGAATACAGAAAATCAATGGGTAGTCTTAATTTATATTAATATGGTGGAAATAATTTCCTAAACAAATGTAATCTACATCATGATTATAGTTTTTCTTTGTCTATAACATTCTCATTGTTTATGATTTATGTAGCAGAGTATGTTTACACTTAGAAAAGCAACCCTCTGAAAGTTGCACTAAAGAGTTTTTCAAAAGATTTTAGCAACCCAGTTGCTAAAATCAACCATGATTTTAGCAAATGAGTTCACCATGTGCTAAAATCATGGTTGATTTGATCATGATTTGACCATGATTTTAGCACCTGGTGAACTCATTTGCTAAAATCATGGTTGATTTTAGCAACTGAGTTGCTAAAATCTTTTGAAAAACTCAGCCACGTATGACTACCCAGTCAAGGTACTCATCCCTAGAAACTGCGTTTTTCAAAAGAGTGCTTGCAATACTTAAAGAAAGTATGACTACCCAGTCAAGGTTTGACCGGAGTACCTCCGATGCTTAAGTTAGAGGCTATATGAAAGAGAGGAAGATAAAATTGGACTTTGTACGTATGACTGTATGAGATTGTGTGAATCTTTAGACGATAGTCAAAACCGGTTCCTTTACTTGATGTCCAAGATGTTTAGCCTGTCTAGGATAGACTCTTATCCCTCTATCCTTGGAGTTTCACCATTATAGGGATATTCTATAATGCCAATCAAGATAGTTTCTGTGCCCGATTTTGAATGTCTTCCTTCTCGTCAAGATCTCTGCTACCGCCCTCAAGCACCTTTTATAATATTTATTATGGTGATTGGACTTACTCTGCCCCATTAAGAAGGTCCATCCCAACTAGGCCCAGTCAGTTAGAGCCATGCTTCTTCCTAGTGTCGTCCACTAGTTTGACCCAATTATTTTGGGGCCCAAAATCCAGCCCACTTCAAGCTACCTCATAATTGTTCGTTGATAAAGCCAAAATCAAAGTTTTATTTATTTATTTATTTATTTTGAGGTTTCTGCTAAGAGAGTTATTGTCCTCTTTTTCTCCATTATAGTTTCTCTACTGTTTGTTTGTCTTATTTCTAGTTGTTTGGTAACATTTAGAATCAAATTCTTAGTAATTCGATACTCAGGTGATTCTATTATGACGTTTGGATTATTTTAGCAATGTTCTCTAAGTATCATTTATTTTGGAAATTACTAAAGTCAAACACTTCCTTTATATACGGATTGAGCCAGGAATCCAAGATTTTCATGGGAGTGGGAGGGATCAGATTCCTCCCCTATTAAGGAGAAGTAGGGACCCTGTAGTGAGGTAACTCACTAAAGGGGTTGTAGTGAGCCTCATCCAGCTGTCCATCTTAGCTCCGACGGCTCGGATTTAATCCAAACTCAAAATGATCCGAGCCGTTCATTGTTTGGATTAAAATTCGAGCGTTCATTACCAAAATGGACCCTGTACCCCTATTCAGGAATGTGATTCCTCCTGAATTGAGAGATCGGAAATCACATTCCCATTCTCACTCTCCCCAGACATAGGAATGTTAGAGTTTCGGAATCACATTCTCAGTTCCCTTGAGCCATTTTTTACCTTGTTTAGCCCTCATGTTCCTTAATTCGAATGATATAAACTTTTTACTTCAACCCTTCCAATTATCTTCCTCAACTTATAGTGTAGATCTTTGGAGGATTTTCCTTGGTGAACATCAGCATAACAATATCTCAATTTGAAATTTCAAATCTAGTTGAACTTGAATCTCGCATGAGCTGTCAATTAGAATCATGCCTATGCGTAGAGCACTCAAGGACCATTTTTGACAATTTAATTATTAGAATTTAGAACTACATAGTTTTATGGGTTTATATTTAATAGTTTTGTGAGAACTTAGAACTTAATTTACGGTTGTGAATTCTGATATGTGATCGTTATGATTGATTAATTTATGTTTGTGATATAATACTGTAGAAAAATAATGGGCTTGTTAGACGGGTTTGGAAAATAAAAAATTCAATTTGGGTTGGGCTTGAGAATACTAAATGAAGCTTGATTATTAATCGGCCGAGCTTGAGCAGTGACAAGTCTCGTTATTATCTAGTATAAGTCCGACCCAAACCTGACCTGGTGCTTTGTATGTGGACCCCTAATGTAAATACATTGAACACGGTTCCACGAAATCTATTGATAAGTCTACTTTTAGTTTTATTGAAATAGAAAAGGGGTGTGCAAATATTTTATGCACTATTTAGCTACCCACACTTGTTATAACTCAGATAAGATCCAATGCTAATGCATCCTAACAGATTAGATCCCAGCCTCTACTATTTATTAAAATCTTAGCCTCTTATATCGTTATGTATGATGTGATTGTGATCCAATGATCAGAAGTTTTTTTCTTGCCCTTATTTAATTGACCGCTGTTAATTTTACTATTGCGGTTTATTATCTTACTTAAATCCCTTTTCTCTTTTATGAAAAATGCTGCCTGCAACATAACCGCAGTTCGGAACCGCAAATTATGGCGTAAGCTCAGCCTCTGAGGGCTCCAAGAGCTCGTGTAGGAGTCTCCTTGTCTTATCTAGCCTTGTGGTAGTGAACCATTAGAGGTGCCCTCTCTACTCAATGCTTTCTCTTCTTCAGTTGCTTTCCCTTAGGCAGCTTTGTAAAAAAGTGCCTTAAGTAGCCCTCGAGGAGTCCGTTTATTCTCTCCGTCTGAACTTTCAAAGGCTGACCTTAGGCGGACACCCATCTAAAGTGCAATGGAGGTCACCAACCTAGGCCATGACCCTTCTTGATCACCCATTAATTGTTGAGGCTGTGCGAGTGATAATATAACCAACCCATCAAGTGTAGTTTGGTTGAGGATTTATCCTTGCATCCAGCCAATCTGCCCTGTGCACATCCTTAATAGGAAAGCTACAAACATGTAGCATTAATGCAAGTAAAAAAGAAAAAATGAAGCGCGTTATTGAATTTTTAATTTGGTGTAGTGTTTGATCGTCTCTTGACATACCTTTTATCTCTCAAAAATCATTATTCAGACCTTCAAAATGAATAATGGAAGCTCTCTAACCATGCTTCATTTTCATTCTTCATAATGAAGGATCAAAGTTTGATTCTTTACGTGGATCATGAGAAAGGAAAAACACTTTTCAAATCTTCTCTTTAGAATACACGTTACTTTTGACAACATAATGCAACTTTTGTAAAATTAGTGCCTTTAGGAATGTATTCACAATACCTTTAAATTCAATGCATGTAGGGAATATGCATGTTAAAAAGTACATTTAAGATTTGAAAGAAAAGTTGAGTTTTTGGAAGAAACAGATGATTTTTAAAAAAACTAAAGATGAAATGAATAATTGTGCTGGAGTTACACACTTCGTCTTCTATTCGAAGAGTCAGGTCGGAGATGCTCTTGGTCACATTCAGTATAAAGCTCACTATAACAATTAGTTCTCAAATTTCTCTTTAAACGAGAAATTTTTCAATGCCATAGGGCATGGTTGAGGGCGATTCTAGACCACACCAAATATGTGGGGTCCACACATTTGAGAGTAGACTTCACATGTTTGTATAGTCTAAAATGGAGCTCAACCTTGCCCCAAAGACATTGAAAAATTTCTCCTCTTAAAGCCAAAGGAGCCGCAAAAAGGTTTTGACAGGATTGTAAGTCTTAATCATAACAAGGCCCCAGCAACAATTTACTGATTAAAAAAAAAAAAAAAACAAACTTTGAGTGGACATTCATACAAGAACAACAAAAGGTCCAAAGGCTCATATTAAAACCTACACGACCACGCGCCTATATCTTCTTGCAAGTCTCCATCAATTATTATCAAGCCGCTTTCCAAAAGATTTTAGCAACTCAGTTGCTAAAATCAACCATGATTTTAGCAAATGAGTTCAGCAAGTGCTAAAATCAATTTTTTGAAATAAAAAAATGAAGTGGTTCCGTGTATTGTTTTTCGATTTTTGTCGCACCAAATTAAAGTACTCCTCGTGTACTTTAATTCGGTGTAAAAAATTTCAAAAAATAATACACAAAAACACTTAATTTTATGATTTGAAATACTATGATTTTAGCACCTTCTGAACTCATTTGCTAAAATCATGATGATTTTAGCAACGGAGTTGCTAAATTCATGGACCATATAGAGAACTTGCATTCTTCATGTGGATGGAGCTTGAAAGGAAGAAAATGTGTCGAGTGGCCTGGGCATTATTGCAAGTCTCTCATCTGGGAGTCTTGTTGCTTAGCTTTCCATATCTTCATATAGTAATAGCCCCCCTCCAAACAAAAATTCAAGCAATCCAACAGAGTGTTAAATGGGCTTTAAACCACAATTACAATTCTATTGATATTTATTCTGACTGTTTTAATGCCATCATGCAGATGAATCCGGGGGGATGTTATGCACCCGGGTGCTTTGCACAATGCTGTGCAACCCTCGGCCATCCGATCGTGTTTTGGACAGAGTGAATGTGTTTTGTTTTTTTACCGGTAAAAATAAATGAAAATTGCCGAATGCATTCGGGCCGTCCAAAACACGATTGGACCGCCGGGCGTGCTCAAATCCCTTTATTTATTACCATTTACTACACCAAAATTTAACAAGAGTTCAAGATTCTGAGATAGAAAATGGCGAACTCACATCCACCTATTCAAAATAGCTCGTTAGAGTATCTCTACTCCTTACTCAAATCCTACATCAAACTCAAATTTTAGTGAAAACCACCAAAAATCTCACTTCACTCCTTCACCAAATTTGATATTACTCAAATTCTTCACCAAATTTGGTGAGAACCAAATCCAACATCAAATTTTGAGGGTCATCTTCTCCCCCTCAAATTTACAACAATGCCATTAATGAGACTTTTTCTCAAATTTATGCCTAGATTTTCTTTTTCCCATTGGAGTGCTCTATACCAAATCAAGTTTTTACTCAAATTTGGGTAAAAATTTGAGTAAGGGGTGGAGATGCTCTTAGTAATTCTTTCCGTGGTCTTCATTGAGCTTTGCTAACAGCATCGTGTTCCGTGATAATTAAACTTGGAGGACTAAATGGTATACATCTAAACTTAAGGACTAAAGTCAGAATAGAGTAATACTCAAGGGATGCAAAATGTAATTTGCTTGATAATTTTGGAAGGGAATGTCCGTGCATTATGATTTTTTTTTTTTGGAACTGGTCCGTGCATTATGAAATTGCCAACGAATGGTTTTTACGCTAAATTACAATTTTGTCCTTTAATTTAAACATTTTAAAAAGGTTGGTCAGAATAGAGTAATACTCAAGGGATGCAAAATGTAATTTGCTTGATAATTTTGGAAGGGGAATATCCGTGCAGTATGAAATTGCCAACGAATGGTTTTTACGCTAAATTACAAATTTGTCCTTTAATTTTAACATTTTAAAAAGGTTGGTATAAAAGGTTGCTTTTTTTCTTTTTCTTTTTTGGATAAAAAGGTAAGATCAGTTTTAGATACCTCACAGTTCCCAAAAAAAAAAAAGATTTGTTCAAATATTGTCAAGAAAATAGTATGGAGTCTGACTGAAAATTAAAAGTCACTTGTGGCCCATCAACGAATTACCACAACAACAAAAAAAAAAGGAAAATGAGTTCAAGTGGATAATTAGCTGTAATGTCGGGGCAAAATAATGGATAATACTTTAAAAAGAACAAAGATACAAAGCTTCACAATAATTCAATTTTAAAATACAGAAAATTGGTCTAAAGCCAAAGATACAAAACTTCACAAGAATTCAGTTTTAAAATACAGAAAATTGGTCATAAGACGTGTTGACCTTTTCCTAATAAATGGAATCTAGTTTGTACATAGCGGGTAGCATATGCGTAAATAATGAGAAAAACTTGGGTGCCGCCGGTTACCACATGACGGTACCCAATGCGCATCTTTACTGTCTAAAAGTTTTTTGAATGGTTCAGATTTAAGAAAGAGAAAGAGGAGAGAGGGAGCGAGAAGTTCGGATAGTCCAAAACACCTGTAGACGGCCGAGATGTGCGGTTAGAACCTCAGACACAACATGTGCGATACCCTATTTGCACCTAAAATTTTCTCGTAAATAATTATTAGCTCGGAGAACTTGCAAGATGAGTAACTTGGTTGGGTGCTTGTTTTAAATTCATCAAGATATCAAATTTGAGTTTTGGCGTCTACTAACTTATTGATCTTCTAATGTATATTGTGTATGAGTTTCTTGTTATTCCTAAAAAAAAATAACTTGGAAGGGTACAATGCGATTGACAGCATATTTAATGGCTAGACCTTCTTCTTCAAAAAAAAAAAATAATAATAATAAAATAGAAAAAAAAAAAAGCTAATGGCTATGAGCGCATCAAAAAGTGTTGAAATGATTTTTAATATTTCCGGTAATTTTTTTTTATATAATTTGTAAAGTCTCACTTATTTCTTGTAAGCAAAATGTTTAAGAATGTTTGAAAATACGAAGTATAAAGGATAGATGGTTTTATCGAAATGTCCTGAATAATTTAAAATGGTCGAATAATAAATAGAGAAGGTAAAAGGATTAACCAACAAACAATGGCTCGAGTAACGATTCTTTTCTTCCATGGAACACCAAAATGAAGTGCAACTGGGGACAAATTACATATGGGAACCAGCTCCCCGTCTTTCTTGGACTCACTTCAATGATTGAAAAATACTTTATGTTAATCGAATACCGACAAGTATATGATCGAAACACAATTATATAGCAAAAATGAAATCCAATCCACTGTGTATTATGTAATTTTATCAAGATAAAATTGCTCTAATAATTTCATTGGCCGATATTCAATCACCGTGAATTTTGGCAGGATTGATGTTTCTCAGTGAAACCTAACAAATGAACGGTTTTGGTCACCAAAACAGGCCCATAAATAGCCCAACAACACGTGCTAGTCCGACGAGGATCCTCTTCCTATAAACAATGCAACCAGCCAAAAAAAGACCAAATGCATGATATAATACTTGTACATGGAAGAGAAAAGGAAATTGATAATCTGTACATCACTGAAATCGTCAATACACAGATGGCCGAGCTAACCATCCATTCTCTAGGTGGGTAATCTGCCGGGCTGCATTTAGCTCCCTTCAACAAGAACAATTATTCAGTGCCCGGCTTCTACACCACTACCATGCATTTATGTTGAATCGAAGACTAAATGTATGGACCCCATGTGGTGCGGAGGGGTCTGGGGCACTGGATAATTACTCCTTAAACAAACACTGGCAGATTCTTCAACCCTGTGACCTTAGTATACAAGGCCAAGCTAAAAAATTCTAATATATAATTATGAACAACCTAAAGATGAACTTCGAGTCCATTGGCCCGTACCATTTACAACCATTACCCAACACAGGTCTGCAGTATCTGAGTCGGCAAGCTTCTACTTTGAAGTTTGAAGAGCCGTGAAGCTCCGTCTTCAAAGCATTACTTCCCTTCATATATCATTTCCTGTATAATTGAGCAGCAGAACACATCTGTGAGCAAAAGAAGATAAGTGCTGGAAAACAAGGAAACAAGAATTTTCTTCCTATATGTGGAAAAGTTCGATACAGCATGAAGCAGACCTGGTCGCATATAGGGCAAGTGTCGCTTCTTTCCATCCACTCAAGGATGCACGAAAGGTGAAAATGATGTTTACATTTTGTGATAATCTTTGGGTTCTCTGCATCGTATTCTGCAAATGATGATTCGGAATGAAACAGTTAGTCAGGAGATCCTATTTTAGTTTAGATGAGTTCATGCAGTTTCCCCCCTAACCAAGAATCAAAGTTTTATTGGTTTGTTCGTTGCAGAAATGTTTCCTGAACGTTATGACACTACAGAGAATTGAACGTACAAAAAACTGAAGCCACCGCTATAATCCTATAACTATATGAAAAATTGTCCAGTATTTTGAAATAAGTTTCAAATACAAGCTTACATATTTGCTATGTATAATTGCGTTTGAAACAGTTTTGCTATATTCTACTGTCTTTTGTTGGAAACACTAGAAGCTCGTTATTCCACTACAATGAAAACATCTGCATCCGTCTCGCAAACAAATAGAAGTTTGAACCTTGTCTGGGGGGACAGACATCCTTGACATAAATAAAAAGCATGATAGATCTACTAAAAACGAAATGCATTAATCTAGTGAGATTCTGCCAGTAGTGCACCTTCAAGACAAGTGGGACAGACATCTTCATCTTCCATTGCTGATGCATTAAGATCACCTGATTTTAGAAGTTCAAACTTAAACTTCTTCGGAGAGGCAAGAAGAATGTCGGAGACAGTTTCACAATCTGACTCCTTAACATCTACACATGTTGACAAATTTTCACAGCCACTGCCATTAATACTGTCGCTCAGGGACTCGGAGTCTGTTGATTGTGAACGACCAAGAACCACATCATATGGGATAGGTGCAGGAGGGGCTTGATAAGTGTTGGGGGTTGAAGTATCCAAATTCAAATCAACCAGGAATCCAGCAGTCAGTACCATGGGTGCACTATCATGAGATGTCAAGGACTCATGCTCTTCCAAAATTGGAGGACACTGCAGAAAGGACCAAGAAACTTCATGATTGCTAATCGGAACCCAAAAAAACATCCTAATGCAACACTCAATTTTACATTTTTTTTGGACAAGTAATAACTCATTTTTATATTTTTAAAAGAGAACAATCGCAGACTTCCATTTAACATATTTTCCGAATTCTAGTATCACGACAAGTAGGAGATAGTAGGTACCACAATATAAACAACCTTGTGCCTCATGCACATCATTAAATGAGTGGCCAGCTAATTATGAAAAGGACCAGTGATGTTGGTTTTAAAGATTATATGGTTGAAAAACTGGGATTGGAAAGTGACACCTGAGAAAACAACTAAGAATCTTTCGTACTGACCGAAAAAGAACCTTTCTTGACTCTCATGATTGCAAAGTCATAGAACAATCCCCTCAGACAAGGTTCAGACTTCAGAGTTAAGACTGAAAAATCTAAAAAAGTCATGAATTTAGCAATACCCAGTCTTCCCAGAAAACAATTGGGACCACCAGTCTGAAAATTTACGCTAGAGCTAAAAACATATATCACCGAGTTGCTACGGGACTTATGGACTGATATAGCTACATGGAATTCAAGCGGTAACATGGTAAAACAAAGAATACATCAAGAAAATCGCTTGGTCAACTTATTTTCCAACAGACGGAAGCAAGATCATAAAGAAGTGAAGACATTCTTGAGAATGGAAAAATGTGGTTAGCCCTGAACTACCACTCATGGCTGGCACATGTGTTTTTCTTTCAATCAATATAGTCTGATAAGGGAGATGTGTTCCTATTTAAGCGGCATAAAGCAGGAGACCATCAAATCAAAACAATATTCTGGAAAGAAGATCAACAGACAAATTTACCCAAAAAAAAAAGATCAACAGACAAGAATGATTGGTGACTAAAGGGTGATAGAAGAAAGTACTGACATAGTAGTATACTGGTGTTCCATGTAGCTGTGGTATTCTGGAAGAACAACAGCAACCCCCCATTCCTGCACTGTTTGTATTATGCACTCAAATACCTGGGCTCATGGCATGTTGCATCCTGTACATGAAGCATACGTCACTTGGGCTATAGCCAATGGAATTATAAAGCTTCTAGGGCGAAAACTGCAAGGCATGCTTTTAGAAGCATGAATTTCAAAAATCTGCAAAACTAACACAAAAGTTACATTCTGGAAGAAGAAAAAGTAGTACACAGCGTTCTTCACATATTTCCAATTCCACTGCACAGGTTTGTGCTTATTTGGAGTGAGTTTAAACTATGAATAGAAATAGCTCATCTGGCTACTATGAGTCTATGACATCTATATCGCGCACACTTGAAATGCTGGTCTAATGTCATCGGGAGAGCCAACCCACTGGGGTACACCACACAGGATAAGTATCTTAACTCTTGGCTTGCAGTTGTTAGATTGATAAAATATAGTAACATTATTCGAAATTTCCAATTACCCAACCAGGGGTAAAGAAATGAACCATTATCAAAAGTTTAGTTTTCGCGCAGCAGGCAAAATCTTACCTCAGGTGACAATATGAGTCATTTTTATGTTTTCTAGAGCATTACAAAGATAAATCCAATGTAATCCTCTTACTTCAATACTTAGTAGAAGATATGATCTATGAAGACGTGCTTATCTCGTTTATTAAAGTACTTTCACCATTCATACTCATGAAATATTAACTTCTACAAGAATAAAAACGAAAAACCAAAGGTGCGCTCCGCCCGGTGACTAAGAAATGGGTTTCCGCTTGAATTGAAGTGATGAGGTCGCAAAAAGGGAAGTAGGGCTCCCATTGGTGACTAAGAGATGGGTTTGCGCAATTGCGCTTGAATTGAAGTGATGAGATCGCAAAGAGGGAAGTAGGGCTCCCATTGAAACGCACCTTTGGTTATCAGAGAGCCTTGACTCAGAGAATGAAGGTGGCCAAGCAAATAGATGTATCCAGTTACAACTTGATTGACAACAGACCTCCGCCAGAACTGTACAGCAAAACCAGTTTTTCACAGAATCACAAGCAAATTAGCAAACGATCTCCCAAAAAGTTCTAACATTTATTCACCATTTCTGATACCAAAATATACCCAATTGAAGCCTTTCGACAATTGAAGTTTTACATTGAAAGGACATGTAAAATCTTCCTCAAATAGAACCCCAGCCAAGTTTGGTAGACCAAAGAACATCAAAGCAATGAGGTGCCACAAAAACAACAAAAAATTAAAGGCCTGGAAGCCACTAGGTGAAGTCCAACTAACTTCCCTGACGGTCAAAAACTAAAATTTCAATCCTGTTTACAATTATCTCCTTTCTATTTGACAAATGGAATAGAAATTAAGCTAATTACATCAGTCACATGCTGTAATTATCAGTTAAGGGACTGAATTTACAAGAATTGATTTCCAGTCTAAGGAGAAGAAAAAGAGGAGAATTTTAACAGAAGACAGAAAACCCATTTGAAAAAACAAAGCACAAGGACGTAAGAAGTTGAGGGAATTTATCCTACCTGATTTCAAGTATAATCAGATGAACAAGAAGTTTTCTTCCTTTTCCCTTCTGGGTAAGCAAACCCAATTGAATACAAGGTGCAAACAGACCTAAGCAACCATATAAGCAATCATTTTACCGACAAGCAAATTGCAGCAAATATCTGTCGGCATAATTATACTTTTTTAGAGCGCAAAGGGTTACCGAAAGCCTAAAGATTCTTGTTAATGTTAGGTGGCCGATCCTGTGTTGTTCCGTTTTGGATGGTGGTGCGAGACCCTGAGAGAGAGGAGAGAGAGAGAGAGGTGTTTTCCCGACTTTCGTGTCTTCTTTTTTAACTCTCTTTTAAGATGATGAGTCTTTGGTTTTGGAAACCTTTTAAAAGACAAAACGGGAAAAAGGCCAAAAAAAAAAAAAGGGAAAACAAAACAAAAATTTGCTGATTTTCTTGCCTTTTTGGCGTCGGCCGGGTTTGAACCGGAGACCTTCAGTGTGTTAGACTGACGTGATAACCAACTACACCACGACACCACGACACCAACTCTGAGGTGTCACTCTAAAACAATTTATTTCTTAATTAATCGTATTTTGATGACGAGTGCACTCAACACATAACTGCTTGATTGTGATAATGGATGAAAGTGACTCACTGAATCATAACTATTTTAATGTAGTATTTTTTTAAGTAGTACTATGAAAAATAAAACAAAAATTCGATGTGTATGCAAGCCTGAGGGTGCATCTTGACCGTGCGTGTTTTTTACGGTCCGAATTTAAAAAAAAACTCTTCCATGTAAGAGTTTTGGATCGTCGATTCTTGAAATGGACGATCCAGATGTGTTCTTACGCGTACGTACATGTGCGCGCATGTACGCATGGCGGGTTGAGAATAAAATCTTCCTTTAAACACTATAAAAAAGAAACATCACAAACATTGCATTAAGATTACCATGATGTTGAATATTGGAAAATTTAAGACAATCATTTGAATTAATATATAAATTCTATTAGATAATTTTATACTACATTGTTCCAAATCAATGATTCAATGGTAGGCTCCTTTATTGATGGGTGTAATTACGATTGGATATATATATATCTCATGCAGGGACGGAGTTTAAGAGGGGATGCGGTACGTGTCATCCTTACATAATAATAATATAAAAAAAAACTATATTTGTATTGAGTAATATTATTCTTTAAAATACTTTTGGTATTAACCAGGTTGATGAATGATTAATCAATGAAAGTGTGTTTAAAATGGAACCAGGGGAGGTGCTGTGCGGCCCCGTGCTACGCAGCGTGTTGTGCGGCCCATTTAGGTGCCGCTTCGGCACCGTTCCGACGATCGGAGACGTCCACCGTGTAGAGCTCGTCAAGCACTACAAGTGTACCAAAAATTAACTCGATCTGATATCATTAACTGCCTCATCGGAATACAAATAAGTTGAAAAAATAGGAACACACATGTCTTGAAACACTGGATGAAAACCATTGAATCCATTATTTTCAACTTATTTGTGTTCCGATGAGGACTTAACGATATCCGATCGAGTTGATTTTTGGTATGCTTATAGTACTCGACGAGCTTTACGCGGTGGACATCTCCGATCGTCGGAGCGGTACTGAAATGGGCCGGACAGTACGCTGCGCAGCACCTCCCCTGGCTCCGTTTAAAACGCGTGTAATTTTTTGTGTATTAGGTATGTTGATGGATGAATACCCTATGAAAATGAAAATGTGTATCATTTTTTTTTACATTAATTACTCCCTCTACCCGTAGAGGTAATTCCCTACAAAAAAAAAAAACTCCAATTTTTAGATAAAAAATGAAGCACTTACGTGCATAATTTTTTACATTCCTTAAAAAATAAAATTAAAGAACTAATTGAAATTTTTATTCTTAAATTGCACATTATATTAAAATAGACTTCTTTAGAAAGGTAAAATATTAATTTTGGATGTCATCTCTCAATTAAAATGCTAGCTCCGTCCCTAGTCTCATATTCCATATGGATATGTGATCCTTCAGATTGATAAATTTGATATCCCTGCCCCTCACTAATACGTCTAAAAATTCCATTTGGATCACTTCTCCACGCCAACGTCTGATTCTATTTCTTCAACGATTCTCCTTCGGTTCTTCCGTTCATAGATTTTATATGATCAACAAATGCCGCAACCTTCCAATCCCCACCGTCCATTCCAAACGTCAGTTATCAACTGCCATAACTGTAAACCCAATCAACCACGAAGGCCAAAAAAATGACCCCCATCATTTTAACAACGAAATTTCCCATCTGGGTCGATTTAGAGCTTCAATGGCGGGTTTAGAAACAACCCATTTCTTGAACTCATACTTAACCCCTTCCTTCCTTTCCATTGCCTTGAAAAACTCTGCAAAAAAGGGTTCTTTTTTTGGAGGACTACAGCTACATGGGTACCTATACAAGTCAGGGTTATGTAATGTATTGTCATTGCAAAATCAGCTCCTAAATGTTTATGTCAAATGCAAGGAATTCTGTGACGCTCGCTATCTGTTCGACGAAATGCCGGTGAGGAATATTGTAACTTGGAATACCTTTTTTTCTGGTGCGGCTAGCTGTGGTGCTGGTTTTAGATCAGTTCTCCGTCTGGGTTTTTGCTATTTCAAGAGTATGTTATTGCAAATGGTGCGCCCTGATTGCATCACGTTTACGAGTTTGCTTTGTATGAGTATTGAGCTGAATGATATTGAGATTGGCAGGCAGTTGCATTGCTTTATGTTGAAATTGGGACTGTGTGTGTACTGTTTTGGAAGTAGTGCTCTTGTTGATCTCTATTCGAAATTCGGTTTAGTTCGAGATGCAAGATGCACTTTCGATTGTTGTTTGGAGAAAGATTTGGTTTTGTGGAACGTGATGGTGTCTTGCTACGTTTCGAATTGCTTAGGAAGAGATGCTCTTTTGGTCTTTAGTCTGATGCGGTTGGAGGGTGTAAAGGGGGACGCTTTTACATTCAGTAATCTGCTCAATGCCTCTGCCATTTCAGGATTTCCAGAGTTTGGTAGGCAGCTTCATAGCCTTGTTACTAAATTGTCATTTGATTTAGACGTGGTAGTGGCTAGCACACTTGTTGATATGTATGGGAAGAATGAAAACATAAAGGATGCTCGCAAGGCCTTTGATGGAATGATCTTCAGAAATATAGTCTCATGGAACACGATGATTGTGGGTTATGGACAACATGGTGACGGAAAGGAGGCAGTAGAACTTCTTGTGGAGATGTTTCGAGAAGATTTGTGTCCTGATGAACTAACTTTGGCTAGTGTCCTTAGTACATGCGGCAATTTATCCTCCTTTTCGGAAATTGTGCAACTTCATGCCTATGCTATAAAAACTGGGCTTCTTGCTGTTCTATCAATTGCAAATTCACTAATAAATGCATATTCCAAGTGTGGTAGCATTGCCATGGCATTCAAATGTTTCAGCTCTATTGCAGAGCCCGATATTGTTTCGTTGACTTCAATGATTAGGGCCTATGCATTCAATGGTCTTCCAAGAAAAGGTATTGAACTCTTTGATGAGATGCTGTTGAATGGTAAAACGCCAGATCGAGTTGCATTTCTTGGTGTTCTCTCTGCCTGTAGCCATGGGGGACTAGAAGATGAGGGGCTTCATTACTTCAATCTAATGACTAATGTCTATAACATTGAGGCACATTCAGAGCACTATACTTGTCTCATTGACCTACTTGGGCGTGCCGGTCATCTAGATGATGCTTTAAAAGTCTTGACATCCATGCCTTTTGAACCAGGATCAGACGCGTTGGGAGCCTTTATTGGGGCATGTAAGGTCCATGGAAATTCAGAATTAGCAAATTGGGCAGCTGAAAAGCTTTTTGTAGTGGAACCAGGGAAGCAAGCTAATTATACCCTTTTGGGTAACACATATGCTTCTAATGGTTGTTGGGTTGATGTAGCAAGAATTCGGAAAATGATGAGGGACAGGTGCAATCATAAAGTTCCAGGTTGTAGCTGGATAGAGATTGCAGGTGAGATTTATACATTTGTGTCAAGTGATAAATCCCACCTTCGAGCGTTAGAGGCTTATGCATTATTGGAAGTGCTGGTCAGATTAATGCAGGAGGAAGACCATGTGCCTAGCGTAGACTAAATTTGAATGCATTGAGGAGGATTGTGTCCTTGTTTGTGGAAAAGGAAGACTCTTTTGCATGCAGAAAATCAATATTGCGTGCAACGGTAAAGGTGATTTAGGTTGTTCAAGTGCAGGCCATCGAGAAGTTTTCTGATGGAGATACAAGACCGCGTTAGCCTGTAATGAGCATTTGTACTCAGAAGTATTTAATTTATACAGAAGAATAAGGCTGTGAGGTTTACAGAAGAACAGATACGATCAAATTTCTGACATTGGTCCTATCCTTTCCTGTCAAACCCTCTCCATCAGAAAAAAGCACAAAAGGAAAGGCTAATATAGATCTTTATAACATTCAAACTTCCCGTCGCTCTTCTGTGTATCAGTTTTCATGTGGTTTACTAAATACTACAGATGGAACTCATTTCGCGGCACCAAATACACCATTGGATAATAAGAATTTACACTGCCTGCCTCAGTCTATACAGGAAAATTGTTGTATTGGGTCGGAGTGCCACCACTGAACTATGAATAAACGACTTCCTGCATCTTTTTATTAACCTCTTGAGAATGAATCCTGCCGAGTTAACTCATAGTTAGCATCTGGAGGACCTCCACTCTCTCCATTTACAACAGTTGCTTTTGAACAGAGGAAGAGGAAAGAAGAGGTGTAAATGGAGACGTGCCACATACTGCAAGTCCATTTGACGAACCAAACGTTAGTAAAAGGTATTCATGCAACAAACGAGAGAGAGAGAGAGTTTTCATCTTGGTGTCCTCATACCTATGCCAAATCCAGTAGCTTTCACTGGTTTCCAGGGTCCAGCTGATTGCAGCCATTGCTAAAGCAGCAAAACCTGCAACTACAAATCCCCAGCGGAAACGCTTTACAAGTGTCTTAACGAGATTACGGAGCCACCCTTTAACGGCTTCCCACCTGTCATGGATGTAGACACTAATTTGTTAGGACAACGATTCCATCCAGAAATGTTATCTATAATATGCTGTAATTGCAAGTTGCATCCATAATTCCATAGGCTATGTTGATTTGTTACTCCTCCCTTTCCAAGTTTTATGTGAACAATGGAAAATAGTGTCGAATTTCAAAGAAAACAAGTGGAACCTGTCAATTCTCATGGATATCCAGATAGTCCCTCTAGTAATCTTTGAATTTTATTGTCAAAATGAAGCCTTTAGGTTTTGTTCAGTGATTACATGTTTACCTCAAACACCTAAATCCAAAATCTAAAACAGCATTCAAGATTATGATAGGAGAAGCAACTCACCCGTAAAGGAAATTCTGGTGGAATTCTGTTGTGAAGGAAACAGACCTATTTTTGGTGAAGAATTCAATCAGCCACCCAATTAGCAGACCTAGAGCCCCAATCGCCATTACAAGAGCAATATTTGAAGGACTGCAACAATTAGTGATGGTTAAAAGTCTTCCAATTAGATTTATATGCGTGAAGTGTCATGATTTAATACCTGGTTGGTCCAGTTGCAGCCATAAGGGCAGTAATAATTGCTACAATTGTGTGGATTGTCCTCCTCGAAACTTCGTCAATATTAGCTAGGTACACAAAAGTACTCACCACCGCCATGAACGAGAGCCAAAAATCCATGAACTGTGAAGACCAAAAATAACTCGTTAATAACTTATCACAAAAAAGAAAGAGAGAAAAGACTGCACTTGAAAGACAGAGGCTATAAGTAGTGATACCTGTAAAACATGATAAGATAATGGACACCAGGTGCCAACGTCGCATGCATGATATAATCCACTAGAAACACCGCTACACATGAAAAGCACCCATTCTGCATATGCCTGTAAAGAGTAGAAAGATAGATCATCGAGACATAAACGAGATTTCCAAAATGAATTTTCTAGCTTACCCAAATATGTTAAAACTTTCCATTCCTATGGTAATGAGGTAGGGAACACTACCTTCTGGTGAAGGGACCAATAAGCAGGAAGCAAGGCTGCAGCATTGGAAGCAATAAGGGCAATTGATTGCCATATGTGTCCTGCATGTGTTTTCAGCAATTTTAATTTAGCGAAGAAAAGCAAATGAACAAACCTTTGCACAGTGTTAGCAAGAGAAATTCATTACATGTTTATATATGTAACCGTGTTAATATGGTAGACATTTCAAATAATAGCAGAAAATTGGCAGAACCGTTAGATGTCTGGTTAGGAGTAGGATTTACCTTTACGTGATACAATTTCAATGCTACAGTCAAAGCCTCCATGGTCTCGATCACAAGAGCAGTAGCTGAAAACAAAAATTTTAAGCGATATGAGAAAGTGTGAATTTTCAAGCATCCAGTATTCACGTTAAATAACACCAATTTTATGACCCTCCGGAATGGAAAACGGAGAGTTATGGACTTGAATAGCATATTTATCCACCAAGCAAATAAAATATTTACCAAAAAATAGGAGGAAAATAAAACCTGTATATGATTAATCCACTTGCATCCATGGAAGATTCACACTTCCCATGAGGAGAAGAGCATCCCCTTGGGCATCTCTCTAGTGAAATAGACATGGTAGTTTGATTTTTGGAAGCAGTATCACCATTGTTCAGTTGCCTTAGTCCGACACTCCATGTTCCGCTTCTGATATAGAATATATAGTAACTAACAGTTTGATTGTCTGCATCATACGGCTTAAGAAGCATTGAGATATTGCTACTGCTTCTCGGGTTTGCATAGTAGTAGTCCCAGCTACTGGGAGATGGTAATCCACCATATTTGGCATAGATTTCGTAATTTGTTTTTGCATCTGTGGTTAGTTTGACGTGGAGATTGACTCCAGCAGCTCCGGAAGGAATGTCCAGAAGAAAGTAAGTCCAAGCGTCGTTTAACTTTTCCTCATATGAGGAGTTGCTTAAAAGGGGTTCCAGAGGGAAATTTAGTGAATCAGAGGATATCTTCTCACTTATTGGTACATACTCAGCTTGGAAATATGGATTCGTCCTAAGAACTGTCTGCAGACAATCATTCGCACCTTGTCAATAATTAGTCCTGCAAATAAGTTCTTCAAGAATCAACAGGAAGCACAAACACCATGGAAATAGTACAGACACCAAGGAAATAGTTGCATGAAACATGATTAGTCGACAGAGAGTTGGCATTAAGAAAAAGGAACACGAACATTACATGAAGCTACTACGTGGATTATGAGTAGGATAATGCGAAAATCGATAGTTTCCTGAATCGTACGAGGCCTGACAACATATGCAGTGGATATAACTAAAGTTCATTAATGTTTCAGGCCACTCAGAGTTTTGTGTCAAACACTCTGAACAAGCACTTGTTCGGTCATGCCAAATGAACATAAGATGCTAATTAACGGGCACATTATGCGTTCATATAGCACTGTACTACTATGCAGATAAGAATCAATTATCCAACTAGGTGGAGGCCCGTTGAAATAAAAAACAGGACCAGCATCTATTTGGTATTCGAGTTTCTAGGAAACAAAAACAAGGAAAAGTAAAAACAAATTACAATTTTCATATTGTTTTCATTCTCGTAAAAAACCAGTTTTTAAATGTTGGAATATTTTTTAGTGTTTCCTAAAAAGTTTGCCTCTCTGCATTTTCAGGGAAATGACCACAGAAATGATACCAATAGGTTTCAAAATGAAAAGCAGCACAAGCACAAGTTGACGAAAACATATATTGAAGCACAAAATCTTAATAATCCAACCTGAAGCATGTATCTCCCCGATGAACAGTTGAATCCAGCTTTCCCCTCAGGACATTCAAACACTAGCCAGTCCAAAGAATAGCAAACTTTCACATCCATGTCCACAACACCTCCAATTTCATTTGACAAATTAAAAAGATGAACAGCAAAGTACCAGCGACCAACTTTTGGATAGCGTATAACTAGAGGGTCTTCACTGATATTAGCAGAATAGTCATGCAGAGTGGCCTGCGGTATTGCACCATGACGTGCATAACACGTCAAAGTAAGTCCACTGCCATTCAAAGTACCATTGGAAGATGTTTCATTCAATTTCACATTTGTTGCCATTACGGTTAATTGTTCTACTATCCCCACTACATCAAGCGCGTAGACTTTTGGCTCAAGACCTCCATGGCACGAATTCCCATCAGAGTTTCTGCAAAAGACAACATTTTCTTCTGTTTGGTTGTACAATTTAGCATCTGAGAGATTTTCTGTTAGATTGTAGTTTTCAGCACATGAAAGCAGATCAACTGTTTGGTTGCAATATTGGCCCCACATCGATGGGGTTGTGCATCCTTCCACACTTATATTGCCACTGAACGAGTAAACTGGACCCCGATTAATCTACAATGTCACAAAAGCAGAAATTATAAGATCCAATGTTGTTGTATGCTTATATTGCCCAAAAAAAAAAAAAAATTCCTTTTTGCCATTAGAATAGAAATAAGAGGAGAATTATGAGAGAGATGGAAGATCGGAACATAAGGTAAATTGAAGGGGTGCAAGGGTATTAAAAATTGAAGTGGAGTAGATATTAAAAATCACTTATAATCAACAAAGATTAAATAGTACTACCATTTTTGACTGTGTCCTTGTAGGTCCAATGCCATTAAATAGGCCCCAATACCAGACTCCGGGAGAAATCTGTACAAAAACTTTGCATGTCAAACTCAGATAGACAATTCAGAACTTCTATGCACCACCCTGGTAAATAAGCCTCATAGTTAGCGTAAAAGAAAACTATTCTAAAAGCTTTGAATGCGAAATATGAAAACATACCTGCTCATTCGTTAGAATCACAGACATATTTTGTTGCATGGGATAACACAGCTCTGCAATCTGTAGACCTTGTACGTCACCAAAATATCCTTTTGGTGACGAATCTAAAACTGCATTCAGAAAGAGAACATATCTAGAACAGTTGGTTTGCAGAATAAGGACGAAAGAAAAGGGAAAATCCTCAGTTGCTCCAAACCTCCAAGAATAATAGCAGAAATACAAGTACTGCATATTTATGCAGAAAATGGACTAGAGATAACCAATTTGCAAAAATCAACAGACTAGTGAAGAATACAGCAACCTGAACAATATCGGCAGGGATTTTGAGTATCAATGTGAAACGACCACTGATTTCTAGGATCTAAAGATGTGGTATGCATTTTAAATGTTCTACACTTACTGTGCCTGCAATCAAGGGGCCATGACTCCATCGAAAATATGGACCCAGATAGAGATTTGTCCAAAACAGTCGTCAGGCACACAGCAATAACATCTGGGACAGGAAATGAAGGAAATATAAGTTTTACCTAAACCAGTCAGAGAGGTGCTGTAAACATCAGGCAGAGGAGGGCTGCCTTCTCGTAAGCATATGATCGGTAACTTGATTGAGGGAACATTCTTAATTTTCTTCGGGTCCTGCAAGAATTTGAATCACACACGTGATGAGAAAGCCAATAGGATAAAAATTGGACAATTGAAAAACCAAAGATCATGCAATGCTCGTGTATTAAGAACAGAACAGTTGCATAAACCTCTAGTTTTAATGTATATAGTAGTCAATAAAATTCTGTCTACGTCCAGGAACTTGCTAAAGACAAAGATTACCAGTGAACAATTTGATACATAAATCCGGAAGCAGCTTTCGAAGAAATTTACAGAACCGAGAACAAACTTAATTGAGGAAGCTTGATAATACTTACAAGGTCTACGTCTGATTCCAGTGACACAGACATTGAAGAGAACCATGGTGGCAAATCAACTGCAACAATACATCCTTAAGAAAGCAGAAAGTAATTGACCAATAAAAATATAATTGTTCATTGGGAATGAATGCCAGCCGAAACCAAAAGGCAATTAGGATATAAAACCAAAAATAACAGTAACGATAAAAGGTAACGTCCATACTACTAAAGGAATTGGTCACTGAACATCTGAACTAAATAGTGAAAGATAAATAAGAAGCATACAAGCTACATTGCCGCATAGTCAATGGAGAAGCCACCTTAAGGCTTAACCCCAGAGGTGGCAACATTTCTCCAGGCTTCCATGAAATTTACCCTCTCAATATTTGATTTTTGTGTAAAGTCTCCTCAAAATAACCATATCCCTACATATATGTTCACAAAATAAGCACATTATTTCTGGTCAGCTTATGTTCTGGACCTCTGGTAGAATGCTTTCTCTTTGGTTGCTTAAATTCACCCAATATTCAACCAAAATAATTCTCCACAAAAAAAGATAAAATCCCAAGCGAAAGACGGATAAACAGCAATACAAAACTTAAAAAGTGCTAAAACTCGTAACAGTATGTGAGAAGAATGACCCATCTCGAAATCCGTATTTAGGAGTTTTAGGAACAAAAATGCTAGGAACACAACTATCCGGACACAACTCCGTACACAACCCTTCAACCAATCAAAAATCAAAATACATCTATTATTGCAGTTTTATATTCCTCTATATAAAACAACTAGTTGACCACAATCCTTCAACCAATCAAAATACGTCAACTCGAGAAGACCCAAGTCCACGGCAAGCTTCAAAAACAATTTCTCAATTCCTTCTTATGTCATCTGCGATCATCTTGTAACGCGTACGTAACTCAATCAAAGAAATCAAATTCGACCCATTTCAGATAACAACCCACTTCGCATAATCATAAAATCAACGTATTACCCAATCGAATCTGATATATTTCGAAACCCAATCAGGACCACCAAAAAAGATCGAATTTTGACATCGGCCCATTTCAGTTAACAACCCACTGATCATAACCCATAAACAGAACAGATTACCCAATCAAATTCAGTAATTAGAAATCCAGTAAAACTGTATGTACATATAAAAATATATACACACACACAGAGACAGATAAACGTATACGTTCGGACGAGTAGATTGGACGCATGCAAGTACCTCTGATATAACGCCATTCGGACGGACGGAGCTGAGTCTTGGGGTAACTGAAGCTGGAAAGAGTGACGGAATTGTGCGAGAAACAGAGGCCATGAAAGCATGTAGATACGAATGCGACGAAGAAACAGAGATTCAGATAACGACCACCGACCATGATCGAATTATCCCTCATTTGCGACGGCTATAATCATTCAGTGCATGTATGAATTGTGTGCGTGACGATTGGGAAAAAACAGTAATCTGATAGGCGCAGAGATGTCCCTCGCCTGATTAGATTAATGGGTACGTTCGAGTATGTTGTTGCTAGTTTTTTATAAGGCTGGAAAATTTATTAGGTGCTCTTGGAACACCGTAATTTTTTTTTTTTTGGAAAGCTACATGTCCACTTGTCCGGGCGTGCATGCGCGTACCTTGGTTAACCACGAAGTCCTGAACTCAAACACCAGATAGACAAACTTCTAGTCAAGGGTGGATAGAGGGTGGTGCATGCGACAGCCTGGGTCCCTCCACACTTCCCAATTATCTCATTATTGGTACTCCTATTATATTTTAAGTTTTATTTGTAAAAATTACTCGTGTGTTATCAAATATCAAGGAAGGTAAGTCCTGAACTCAAAGACCAGATAGACATAGGGATGGCAACGGGTAGGGTATGGATCGGGGGACCCTATTCTACCCCCGATCCCCAATTGTGAAGTTCTTCCCCATCCCCACCTCCATACCCAAAAGGGATATTGGACAATCCACCATACCCGCCTCCCATTGGGGATCGGGTATATTCGGATAAATCCATATCCAAACTAGTTGGAAAAAAAGAGAGGATAAGATCTAATTTATGTGTTCTATAATAACAAAAAAATCATTTAAAACAAAATAGAATAGAAAGTTGCAAAGAAATAATAGTCTACCAAGATTATATAGAATTTTAAAAACTACCATCATTAAACTTTTTTTAATATTTAACCATATATAGTTTTAATTTGGAACAATATACATCAATTATATCAATATGCATACTTATATATACACACATACATATACTACAATATGCCCGCATATATACATACATTCATAAAAATATGTATACATTTGAACGGGGCGGGTACGGGTATTCGGAGACAGGTATCACAAAATCATACCCGCTCCATTTTCAACCGGGGATTCTTTAAGTTCTACCATACCCGCTCCTATTGGATGAAAAATCAAATAATATCCGCCTCCAAATAGCCGGGTTTGGGGCAGGTATCCATCGGGTTTGGGGAAATTGCCATCCCTAGATAGACAAACTTCCAGTCAAGGGCGGATAGAGGGTGGTGCATGCGACAGCCTGGGTCCCTCCACACTTCCCAATTATCTCATTATTGGTATTATATTTTAAGTTTTATTTGTAAAAATTACTCGCGTGTTATCAAATATCAAGGAAGGTCTCGTCAAAATTATTTTATATGTGAAGATGATATTTTATTATTAATTTGATAAATACACGATTTACATAGGGTCCGGTCCTCTCGCATTATGAATCCTGCATACGCCACTGCTTTCATCGCACCAAAGGAGATGGAACATAGTAATTGAGTGTCATCATACTCTTCGTAACCATGTAATTTATTGATTTTATGTCAAGTTTTCTGAATTATTCCATCTCCTTGGCGAGAAAGTAGAGTAAATAATATTTTGAAGAAGTTTTAAAAAATGCACAGTCTGATATAAATTATTTGTTCCATTAGGGTTGTTCTCGAATGGATTTTACCCTTGATTTTATCCATTGGTAAAGAAATTTGATAAAATCTTAGATATATCAATAGATAAAATCAAGGGCTTGATTTTATAAAATCTTGATAAAATTCATTCGAGAACAACCCCTAAAAGGTGTTCATTTAATTTTGATCATATCTTATTCTTTTTAAGTTTTATCATCGTGGTTCGGGATAATAAATAATTAAAAATATTGAACACAAAATTACTAAATTAGTACTCCTACCAGCAATAAAAATAAAGTGAAACAAAATAAAAACCAAACTCTCCCTTGTTCCAGGGTTCATTTTAAAAAGAGAGGTTGGCAAGCATCCAATAATTTTCCGTTTACGTTGACCATTGTCCGCTGAGTCTGCTGGGTTCTGTTGAACCTGATGACCACGCGCTCCAGATGGCGGCTGAGATTATATATTATATATATAGTACGTTTTTTTTTTATCTGATTTTTTATATTACGTTGTCTATGAGAAAAACTTGGGTGCTAGCGGTACATTACTTGTGGTGTCAATCACGGGTCTTGGTCGTCCGAAAATATTTTGGATTTGGTTATAATTTTTCCCGCCACATAGTATTTGTCTTTGTCCGGCACCCAAAATTTTCTCTTCTTTCCAATGAAGGTCATTTTTAGTAGTTATTTACTATTCATTTACTCTTTCCATCCCAAATTGTTCTAATCTTGAAAATTCAACTACTCACTCCATCCGAATTTGTTATTCCATTTGGAGAGTTTATGTCACTTCTCAAATGATTATATCTTATACATTTATAATGTTTTTATGTAATTATAAAAACATTGTCTTATAAAAGTAATCTAGATCTATCCAACAAGATCCATATTGGATATATAATTACTTGCCAATTTAAAGATATCACTAATTTTTTATCCAGTTGCAATAGTACAAGGGACAAACAAATCCGAATGGAGAGAGTATTTTAAGGAATAAAATGATTACACCTAAAAGGATACTAGTATAATTTTCCACATTTACCCTTGAATTTCTCGAAAACTATTTTACTGATGGAGGTGCACCGACCTTGTACCAACCGACCTTGGAACCCTCTTATGGGTCTCACACGAACGATCAAACCGTTCATTGGTCTTAGAATGATTTTTCGTGGGGTTCCGCAAGAACGTTTTAAATGAAACAGAGAGATTTTGGATCAACCATTTACTCATGTCCAATGGAGCTGATTTCTCGCAGGGTCTTTCGAAAAATCATTCTTAGATGAATGAACGGTTTAGAATCGTTCGTGTAGGACCCACAAGGGGTTCCAAGGTCGGTTGGTACAATACACCCCATCGGTACCAACAACAACGTTGAACATTATGGGACACTTAAAAATCTACTAATTTTACAATATTAAACTAGCTAAATTATTTTACTAACATTGCATTCTTGCATTCACGCGTTGTTGCTTGTAGGTATGGTAGTTTTATGAATCTAAATGCATGAAAAATTAGAATAAGAGAGCAGATAGGAAATAGAATTGTTACTCTTTTTTTTTTTTTTTTTATCTAAGTGATCTAATAATTCAATACACTTTGTTGTTGAAAGTAATTTTTTCGCTAATCAAAAAAAGAAAAACACATAATTTTATTTCATATCTCTGTGCATAGCACGGGTTCATGTTAATTCTTCGTTGTTACAGAAGTGGGCGGTGGAACTGGGTCCACAAGAGGGCGGTGGAACTGGGCCCACAAGATTGTTTGGAGTGCGTGTAAATTGACCTAGATACACATCTTATATATAAAAAAAAATAAAAAAATACTCTCTCATTTTAGTATTCCGAGAATGGGTATGTGGGAAGACTGCAAATCCTACTCAAACATCTTTCAATTTCATTTTTTGGTGGTTGTCAATACATTTTCCTAGCGGGATTCTTATTGCTAAGCGTTCTTTGTCCATTATGCTTCGACACCCATCCAAACAGAAATTATAGCTTGCTATGAGGCTTTCAAGTGGGTTTTATCTCATAATTATAATATGGTTCATATCTTTTCTAACTGTTTCAATGCAATAATACAGATAGTAGGGAATGCTGAGTGTCACTACCATGACACCTTTTTGTTGCGCAACATGATATCGGAAGTATCCAAGCTATCTTTTTGCCAAATCACAAAAGTTGCGCGTCAGTCAGTCCAGCGAGCTCATATTCTAACAAGACAAGCGCTGGACCTTTTTGTTCATCACCCGGACAGTGATGTTGAAATATCTGATCAGCCTTCATCTGTTACTACTATTGTCTAGTATTGTTATAATGTCTTTGTGTTTCCTTGTGTTTTGTTGTCTTTATGTTCCTCTTTGTTGGATGTTCTTTGTGATTCCCTAATGAAATTCTTCCTATTTCTCAAAAAAAAAAAAAAATATACATTTTCCATGATGTGCCTTCCAAGGTGCACCATTTTAGGGGACCTTCACATTCTTAAGTAGTACGGACTACGGAGTAATATGAAAACGAAGGAGAAAGAAACTTCTAAAATTAAAAATTCATGCCAACGCGTTTTTGGTATACTTGAAAAGTAAGTTTCTCTCTTATTTCAAAGATCTAGATCTAATGATCTATTACGTTACGTAATCCATTCAATGAATGTGAATAATTTTCAACTTTTGTAATATTTCATTAATGTTTTGCGTCAAATATATTGAAAGTTTATTTACTTATGGTAAGCCTTTAAAGGTAAACCCGTTATTCAAAACGTCTTATTTTGTGCATTAATTAAGGATAAATAGAGACGTAATTAGGACTACAAACGAGTCAAGCTTTAAAATTGCAGATTCTTTCATTAAGTTTTGAAGCGAACCCGAGCCAAGCTCGAGTTTAAGTTGAGCTTGCATAAGTTTGAGTTGAACTCGAACTTGTTTATAGGACTTAACATCAAAAAATATAAGATATTTATGCTCTTGTATAGGTCTAGAGCTTCAAATTAAAAGTTTATTTTGTCAATAAATAGGTTCAATACGCATATATCATAAAAACATGTTAAAATTCAAGTTTATAGTACTTTAAAGGTTTATAATGTTTTGGTTTCCCTTTTAAGTTTGACTTTTCTTGGAAATTTTTCAAAATATATATATTTTTGGTCTTGAGGTACTATTATAAGTCCTAACACCATTTTCCATCACATATTTCTCTAGAATATATAATATGGGTCTCACAAAAATGTAGTGTAAATACTATATAGAATCGCGTTAGAGCATCACGTGACTGTGGCCCATTATTCCATGACCACAGAAATAAAATTGAAAAGATTCATGATCAAACACAACCTACAACATCCACCATTTAAGCAACCTATACTCCCTAACATTCTTTTCTTTTTTCAGGAGAGGTTTGATCCAAAACATGAAAATTTTATTCGTAATCTTTCTCGAAAACGAAATGTGTGGGTGTGATTCACTCATTATACTATGCACAGGGGCGGACACAGGGGGGGGGGGGGCGAGGGGGTGTTCGGCCCCTGCACTCCCCCCAATTTTCGACATATTTTTAGTGTACTTTGAGATTTTTTTGTAAAATTACTGAAGAGCGGCCCCTGCAAATTTGGCAAAAACGGCGATCCTGCGTCCGCCACTGACTATGCATATATAGTACACTCAGTAAATTATATTCACACATATTATTTTCGAAAAAGATTTCAGAGAAAGATTTCATGGTCCACGGAGTTTTCCCGTTCCTTTTCAGAAAGTCTATTTCTGGTGCGCCAATCCAATTAACCAAATCAACGTCTAAGCCCATCCGCTCATGAACGATTGGCCTAATGGCCTCAAGCCCTCAACCCATGGAATTTCGGCCAGGTAGTCGATGGCGAGGTCGGACTATCGGGTCCGACCAAGTGATTGAGGACGTAGGAACCACATCGATCCTGTGGGCTGTGTCAACGGGTCAAGCACGCAGACAAGTGGCAAAGACAGGCACAAGGAGTGCCGGGTTTTTCGGTCCCTACACAACTCTGAGCATCTCTAATTCATTTAAAATGAAGAATGGATGTGACATATTAAAGAGAAATTTTGTAATTTATGCTCATTTTTTTCTTAAAAGGTTGTACTAAAAAAATTATACTTTTTGGAGGGATCTATCATCCGTTTTAGATATTTGATTCTTCAAACTTACTTTAGTTATTTAAATATGAAGTACCAAATTAATTTTAAAGAATGGATGTGACAAAAATGAGGATTCGCCCCTCCAAAAAGTATAATTTTTTTTAGAAAAATGAGGCATAAATTACAAAATCTCTCATTAATATGTCACATCCATTCTTTATTTTAGAGGTTTGACGATTGGTTAGAGGTGCTCTAAATACTCCCTCTATTTGTAATACTTTTCTCCGTCCTCATTTGCATAAAATTCATCATTTACACCTTAGCAATTAGCTGAGTTTTTCATAACTGTGTAGCTAAAATCAACTATAATTTTAATAAATGCTTTCACCATGTGCTTAGAAATATTAAAGCCTATTTCATTTATGAAACACGAAACGAATTTTGGAAAACCTTAAACCCTTTCTCACTTATGAGTTGCTGACAACGTAAAATACCACGTCGTTAAGACATTTTTACTTTTTTACGAAACCTAAAAAGAGTCTTGTTAACCTCTGTCTAGTAGACCGAGGATAACAGAAACATGAAAACAAAAGAGATTAGTTTTCAATACACATTACACGATAACAAGACACTTTCACGAATATTAATACATTTTCCTCGAATATCAAATTTAAAAATACAGAAAGTCTAGGGGCACACCCCCTCAGTCACATACAAGTCACACCCACTCGTGTAGGACCTAATTCGAGGTCCCAAATGAGTGATCGGAGCCGCTCAATTTGTTTAAAATATTTTGTAAGGGTCCCTGAAAAAAACCAGCTCAATCAGATACCGGTAAAGGTTCGATTGTTTCATTAAAGTTCAGTTCCTGAATCGAACGGACCAAAACTTTAACAAACTTATCAAGCCTTTCTCGATATCTGATTGAGCTGATTTTTTTACAGAAACCCTTAAAAAAATATTCTAAATAAATTGAGCGGCTCCGATCATTCGTGTGAGATCTCGAAGTAGGTCCCATACAAGTGGGTGTGGCCGGTACGTGACTGAGTGGGTGTCCCTATAGAAGGATTCTAAAAAATAAGCCTGAAATGAATAAAAATTGACTGTCCTAGCTTCCAAGGGACTCCCACGTGCATTCAAAGCATTTCCTAATCTCCGTCGGGACCACTCCACCAATACAGATGTACGTTGCAACATTCACGGTCAAGATTCACTTTTTATCATAATAACATACTCCCCAGTTGTATATTACAGAAATCTCGGAACCTTTTTTCCGATCAACGCGAATTTCTTAGCTGTACTTTTCATTTATTGCTTTTTTTTTTGTGCAACGGAAATCAATTTATTGCTATTCTTTTCGAGAAAAACTCGGGTGCTGAACATGTACCACACGAACCCTTCTATATGCACCGATTGCCTTGCACAGACCACGTACCGACGGCGTCGCCGGCGCCGTTGTGGGTCCCAACCGGACGATCTGAGCAATTTTGAATGAAATGGGGTGATTTTGGATCGAGCTCATACAGCCGTCCGATTGTCTCGATTCCCGCGTGAGCCCACTCGGAATTCGATTATGAGAACGATGAACGGCTCGGATCAACCGGTTGGGACCCACAACGACGCCCGCGACGCCGTCGGTACGTGGTCTGTACATTTCCGTCGTTCCCTTATCTTTTTCGGGTACCACACATGACTATATTCATCTCGCATATCAACTGTCTGAACGTTCAAAATACTTTTGGCCCCTAAATTTCACTCACTCTCTCTCCTATTTGTCTCTTTAAAATTTGACCGGCCGAGATTGACGCTCAACGACCGTGCCCCTAACTGCTCGGCACCCAAAATTTTACTCGTATTTTTTCTCCCCATAACGAACCTTCGTCTCCATTGCCCAATCAAAACGCTTAGTACTAAATTTCCGACGAATCAAAAAAAAAAAAAAAAAACCCGCTTACTAATAAAGCTTATGCACCTCGAATTCAGAGATATATATATCAGTTCCCCAGTACATTTATCTCTGAATCTCTCTCCTCTCTCTCTCTCTCTCTAAAATCTCTGCATTTTGTCCAAGTTTAGGGTTTGATTTTGATTCCGATCGTAGAAACAATGGTGTCGCAGGCGCATCTTGACAAAATGACGGATCGTCAGAAGTATCGGAACCTATGGCACACAGATCTCATGAGCACCATGACGGCCGATCCTGCGTGTAAGCCGTCGAAACCTTTTTTTGTTTGTTGGTGTGTGGAAATTTTTTTAGGATAGAACGGATATTTTCAATTCTCAAAAAGTCACCTTTTATGTTTTTTTGCTAAAGTTTATGTATTTTTTGTTTCGATAAACAAGTTTTGGCTGATTTTGAAAATCCTTTTCTTGAGGAATTTTTTAATTCTTAAAAATTCACCTTTGGCTTAAGTTTACGCATTTCTTTTTACAATAAACAAGTTTTTATTTATTTATTTAATTGAAAACGACGAGTACATGTTTGGTTGATTTGATTGGAGCTTTTTGATTCGGTTGATTTCTGTTTTCAAATTTTGATTTGATGAATGATTGGTACTCCCTGTGAATTTTGTGTTTGCAGATTGCTGTTTCTCGGCCATATGGTGAGCGCCTTGATCTCTCTTATTTCGTTGATGATTTGCCTTGTTTTTTTGAGATTTGGTTCTCCTTTCACATTGGTAGTTGAGAGACCAAGGAAAAGAAAGTTTGAGTCTAGTGCATTGTTTGGGGAAGACGTAAGAAAGGAAAAGGAAATTGATGAAGTTTTCCCCTAGTTTCCTTAGTTTCCTACTTACAGATGGTAATTGGAAAAAAAATTGGAATTGATTCCTAGTTTTGTCAAGAGATTAAAAAAAAAAGTGATTAAAAACCTTCATCCAGCCTGGCCTGATTACATTTACCTGTGTTGATTAAGTTATCTTTCCAAGTTACAAACATAATATAAGTTGAATCGTGTGCATTGTTTGGAAAAACAATCTAGAGGAAAGGGATGTTTTGAAATCTTGTGCATTTTTTATGTCTAAGAAATTTAGAAGAAATTTCAGGTTTGAACGATCTGCACCTTATGATTCAGCATGGCCTGATAACAATAATTTGTCGTTGATGATGCTATCTTTTCAACTTGGAAATAAAACAAGTTTGAATCTTGTGCATTGTTTGTTATCTGATAGAGAATTGGGACAAGGATATATAAACTGAAATTGAAGATTTTGAACTTTCTCCCCTGTAGCACCGTATCCAGGAAATTACTTATTGAGAAACCTTGGAACAACTTCCTCTTGTTTTGAAGAGATGAAAACAAAATGTTGAAAAACAGACTCAACATGGCCTGATAACACTAATCTCTCTTGGATGAAGTTATCGTTTGGACTTGGAATGAAATAAACTTGAATCTTGTGCAGTGTTTGGTATCTAAGTAGCCATAGGAAGAGAAGGGAGAAGGAAATTGTCAAGCCTGAAATATTTGCCCCGTGGTCCTGCATATAGGGTGCATGTATGCGATCGAAAAACTTTGGGTTGATTTTGTTAGTTGTGAAGATAAGGAAAAGAAAAAGGTTAATATTTCTTAAGTTATCTGGTAACCATGTGTTCTAATTTCACTTATCATGTGTAGGACATATAGAGTATGCTCTCATTATGGTATTTGTGGTTTTCATATTGTATCTGTTAGGAACGTGCTTTATTTGTATGCGATAGTTGCAATTATGGGACATGTTTTACCAATAAAAAGAAAGTATGGGACATGTGGACCTGTTCCGGATTGTGAGTGAGACCATCCTTTGTTTGATGGATCAGCTAATGAACAGTGGAAGGATTGTTTTATTAGTCTGTCTTTTGTTTCTATTATTTGATCATACGTCTGTAATGCATTGTATGTTCCATAATGCGTCTTGTTCTTTTACCCTTTCCAGAAGTCGATGACTATTCATAGCTATGACACCAAAGAAGAGTTTGAACCAATGCTTTATCGTTGTCCTAGTTAATCCTGATTCGACATTAGTCTAGAAGTTAATAGCAATAAGAAATAATAACAGATAGTGAAGTTTGAAAAATTTAATGTATTCACGAAATAATTGTATTAGAAGGATCTTGAGGTTTCTCCACCAACAAGTATTGGAGGGATCTCAGCATACTAATATAGGGGACTAGATGAGAAAGAACTAGGGGAAGCCCTCTATGGTTTGAGTGCTCTACTTCAACTTAATCTAACTGGGGGCGCATTTTTAGTCCTGAAATGTTCTTTATTCTCATGACTCACGAAGAGTCGTATCATTCCTGTTGTATATCAACCTTAAAATCTAACCACTTCTGATGTTTTAATGTTCTTTTCTTGCATTACCACATTGTTTATCCTTTTAGTCAACATGCTATTTGATACCAATTTTTATGAGCAAAATGATAACTTGAAAGTACTTTGATAATGTGTTATGGTGGTACTACTATGAGTGTGTCTAACAAATATCTTTATTGTGTTTTAGTGCTCCCTGTGTATCTTATATGCTTCGCAAACGAGCTCTTTATGGTGACATGTCAAGGTAATCAGTGCTTTTCTTATGCTGTTACAACAGAAGGAGATAAAGAGCTTCTGTTGCTTACGATTCTTGATTGTGTTTTTTTGTCAAACAGGTACACATGCTGCGGTGGATATATGCCCTGCAGTGGTCGATGTGGAGAAAGTAAGTGCCCAGAACTTTGTCTTGCCACCGAGGTAAGAGATTATCTTCCACTTTGTGTATATGTATTATGTAGCTTCATTTGTCGCGCAGGCACTATGTGATCCAGCTCATTCTCCCCCCTCTGCACATCATTTCTGTTAATTTCCATGTAAACTCACTCTCTCTTTATCTCTCATGCCTTTGTTTCCTTTGCTCAGGTTTTCCTTTGCTTTGGCAATTCTGTTGCATCAACTCGCTTCATGTTGCAAGACGAGTTCAACATACAGACCACACAGTGTGACAACTGCATTATTGTACTCTCTCTCTCTCTCTCTCAGAATACATAGTTGAATGCTTAATTGCTTAAATTTGTCACTCACATTTTGTCAATCTACAGGGATTCATGTTCTGCCTGCAACAGTTGGCCTGTATATTTTCCATTGTTGCTTGCGTTACCGGAATGGAAGAACTTCAAGAAGCTTCTCAGATACTGTCCTGTTTTGCGGATCTGGTTTATTGCACGTAAGTCCTTTGTCATACCATTGTCAACATCGTTAACCTAGAATCTCCAAAAACTTGTACTGAATTCATGATTTCTATTTTTGCAGGGTTTGTGCTTGTATGCAGGTAATTTACTGTTTAGTTGGTTTTCTTTTCACTGTTTGTTTACATGCAAATTGCTACGCACACATCCATCACTACGTACACGATTATTGGGGGGGGGGGAACAAAAATAAGAGGGAGAAAATCTTAGGTACTCTCTTGCAAGTGATGGTGAGACTCTGTAAACAATGATGTTTGATCCATCAGTCCTTGAGAGAGAGAATGTAACGATAGATGCGTAACTAGCATTGCTCTTTTGGTATTTAAGCACTACTCTTATAAGCAGACACTTCATTTTTTTACCTGTTTTTCCCTACCGCAAGATTTTTGTATTTTTTTGTTCATCTGCTTTACAGTTTTCATTAAATTTCAAATCTCCGAGGAAAGTCAACAGTAAACCTTAGATGGTTTAAGGTCGTAATCATTGTAGTAAGATTGTTCAATAAGCTGCTAGTACCCATCAAATTTTGCAAGGGCTTTCTTTTGCTTGAGACAAGGTTTTCCATCTAACTTCAAGGTCCTTTTTCTCTCACCTTAAGTAAATTACTACTGTGGAGCAATGCAGACACAGCATAAGGTTGAAATGGACAAAAGAGATGGCAAATTCGGACCACAGCCGATGGCAGTTCCTCCTGCTCAGCAAATGTCGCGAATGGATCAGCCAGTTCCTCCATCAGTTGGATACCCACCACCACCGGCATACGGGCAACCCTACGGCTACCCACCACCCCAGAACCAAGGTTACCCACCAGCTGGTTATCCTCCACCTGCAGCTGCTTATCCTCCTCAGGCCTACCCCCCTAGTGGTTATCCCCGGTGACATTCTCATTACTTTGGTTGATGTGCGAACAAAATTATAACGGAAGCATTTTATGTGAAGTGGTACTGACAAAAGACACATTTTTAGAGTGGCCATTATTTTCGTTGGGGTGTTGTGGATGTCATTACGAGGATCGTTACTGATATATTGGTGATGAAGCAAGACTAGAACTCCCTCTGTGTACAATTTGCTTTGTTACGAATCTATGAACCACTAAACCGAGTTTGTGTGTTGTAATGTCTTGGGCTTTTGTGTGTGTATCGTTTCTGCATATATTTTGCTATTCCTCATCTGTTTTCTTTTGGTACATAAGAAAACAGAAAGAAAAACAGGAAATTAAACTCTTTCAAAGGCCACCCCCCTCATATCCGCTTCCAAGAGGGGGATAATTTCCACGGGAGGACAGATATGAGACACCCATTTGTGCTCTTGTTCCACTCCAATGTTAGCAAGCTTGTCCGCGACTGCGTTTCCTTCACGATATGTGTGATTCAATGTGCATCTGGTGATGGCAAGAATTGCCTTGCATTCTTCAATTAGAGTCTTGTGTGGAGAGTGAGCAGGAGTCTCTCCTTTGATGAGCTCTATGGCCGTTGCAGAATCTGATTCCACTTCAAGCGCTTCCATGTTTTGGCTTCGGGCCAACTCCAGACCTTTGAATATTCCCCATAGCTCGGCTTCTAGACTTGTACAATCTTCAAGTCTTCCATAGAACCCAAGCACCCAATGGCCTCTCTCTTCTCTGAAAACACCACCAAATCCAGCCGGCCCTGGATTTCCTCGACTGCTCCCATCAGTATTGAGTTTCAGCTTCCCCGTGCCTGGAAATTTCCAAGAAATTAGTTTGATTTGACGAGCACAAGAGGAAGATCTATCCGGAAAAGCGTTCACAATTTCAGAACTAAAACTCAAACATTGTCTATAGATGCTTGTCGGATCAGGATTAATATTATCAAACACTTTCTTGTTTCTTGCTATCCAGATTTTCCACAAAATCACAAGAACTAAAACAGAGTTAGAAAAACCCCCTGAAAAAGCTTTGGACTGGTTGATATTGGCCTTCAACCAAACTCTCCAATCTTCCAAATCGCTTGAGGGAGGTACCTGGATATGAGGAATTCTAGACCAAACATTAGCACTAGTGGGACAGACAAAGAATAAATGAAACAAATCCTCCCCAGTAGCATCACATCTTGGGCACATGTTTATGTTAGAAAGACCTCTTAGATACCGATGTTGATTAGTAAGCAATTTACCATGCATGCATGTCCATAGGAAGCCTTTGAGCTTAGCAGGAACCTTAAGCTTCCAAATCCATTTCCAATTCATGTCAGAGTTGGGTAAACCAGAAATGTGATCATAGGAGGATTTAACCGAGAAATTTCCATTTTGGTTTAACATCCATCGAGGAGTATCCTCAAAATCAGCAACTTTGGGAAGGAGAATATTAGAAACACTAGAAGAACCAGCAGTGCCCAGAGTCTGGGTAAGCAAAGAGTCATTCCAATCCTTATTAGCTGTAATGAAGTCAGCCACTTTAGCATTATTATTAAGGATCAAGTGGTCATTGTTACTCAACACATCATTCCCACACCACCAATCATGCCAAAATGAAAGGTTTTTACCATTACCCACTATCCATTTGACATTCTTGATCACAAAATCTCTCACTTTGATCAAACTTCTCCATGTGTGAGAAGCTCTTTTGTTACTAGGCCAATCTCTAAAACTTTGGTTTTTAAGATATTTACCCTGGAGCACCTGGATCCAAAGGGGTTTTTTTTCTGTGGAAATACGCCAACCAAGTTTAGAAATCAAAGCAAGATTAGAAGTAGCAGCTTTACGGATACCCAAACCACCTAGTTTTTTAAGTTTACAAACAGTGCCCCAGTTAACAAGATGAACTTTTTTCTTGTCAGCCTTATCCCCCATAAAAAATTCCTATTCACTCTGTCAATTTGAAAAAAATTGCCAGGAGGTTTTGTCTCCAATGAGGATAATTAAACGAAGAAAAGTTTTGAAAAAAGTAAATAGAATAACTACTTGAGTTCGTAAAAAAAAAAAAAGAAAAAAAAAAGCTACTACTGATAATCTAAAATTGTTATTCACAAGAAAATAAAAACCATAGAAGGGATATGTGCCATATTGTGTACGGTTATAATTATCTACGTCTGCATATGCATTATATGTTTTGACACATAAGAGAAAGAAAGTGAGTTTCCGTTTCATTAAGCTTGACTTTTTTAGTTTTTTTTTTTTTATGGAAAACGTGAAAAACAAAAAATCTAAGAATCTACTTAGTGGAATGGGTCTCCATATGGCCCATAATCCTATGTAGTGAGAACTGAGAAGATCTTATCAAATTGGTTGTGTTTGTATCTCTCTGCACAAAACATAGTTAACCAACTCCAACATTAAATAGTTAAAGATTAAACCCCATCATGCACATTTTATGTTGATTAGAAGATGGTTCGACCAAAAGCTAGAAAAGCACTTGTAGTTTGAGATTCTTTGCAGATTATAGCTTTCAAAAATTGTTTTTCGGATTCACCCACCTTTCAAAAAATTCTTTCGGAAAAAAAAAAAAAAAACAATGCAACTTGTACCACTAAGTACTTGGTTCATTGGGTAAGAGCTTGGAGTTTCTCAGCTCAAAATTTGAATACGAGTTTCCATAGCCATTGGGTGGGGCTCAACATACAATTGTGTCTGTACTAAGCAGTGAGACTTTAAGGGGAAAAACAACAACAAAAACAATGCAACTTGTACCACACTAATAAGTACTACTTGGTTCATTGGGTAAGAACTTGGAGTTTCTCAGCTCAAAATTTGAATGCGAGTCTCCATAGCCACTACGTGGGGCTCAACATAAGATTGCGTCGCTACTAAGTAGCAAGACTTTAGTTTTGACCCTGACATGGGTATGATGATTTCTTTTGCATATGGTTTTGTGGTGCTAATGTTAATACTCTCTTACTCCAATTCAAAAAAAAAATACTCTCTTACAAGTATGTGAAATTAGATTATGTGCATATCCCATTTCAGTTCCCTAATAAAACCAAAATAAATGCTAATTTCATGATTTTTTTCCCAACTTACAAGGATATTTTAAAAAATCTACTGTTAATGCTTTAGATTTCATACCCCAAAATCGAAAAAGTTTTCAATGCCGACAGTTACGACGTGGTATCCGATCGCGCACATCCGACCGTCTAAAAATGCAACGGACGGCCAAGATTAAAAGTCGCGGATGATATCTAAAAAAAGAAAAAAGAAAAGTGTGTTTTAATCCGGACCGTTTGTTGCATTTTTAGACGGCCGAATATGCGCGAGCGAGTATCACGTCAGTCATGCTTGCTCGGCACTGAAAAATTCCTCCCCAAAACCAATCCCCTGTGCCCACTTTCTCAAGTGTGAGCCATTGATTTATGGAGGAGTAAATGGGATAAACAGTCACAGACTCACAGTACATAATAGCCTGGGGATAGAGACGGATCAAGCACAGAGTCCAAGCTCAAAATCATACTTCATGAAGACCACTAATTGCCAGCTCTCTCTCTCTCTCTCTCTCTGACTCTCTCTCTCACACACTTAGGTGAGAAATTTTTCAGAGCCGAGCAGTACCGGTTGACACTGCCACGTAATGTCTGTCAGTTCATCTGAACCGTCTATCCGTGTTATGGACAGCTCAAATCTGTTGGGGTCATTTTTGTAAATTTATCCCAACAAAATTAGACCGTCTAAAATGCGGATAGATGGTCCGGATAAGCCGAAGAACACCTTGTGACAGTGCCAACTGGTACTCACTCGACACTGAAATTTTTTCCCTCTTAACTACTTTAGCAGATAGTCAGTTTGGAAGGACAAACTTGCAGTGCCATGATTAGTCACAGAAGTGTCTTTATTTTGGAGGAGCGACTAGTAACAACCCCACTATTGGTACCGATGAGAATCGTATCGATTGGAGTACCGCCGGATCCAATTACGGATTTCATACAAATAATTCGAATCGTTCAAAAATTTTAAAAGATTTTTTCGAGTGGTCCCGCTAGAAATAAGCTTTAAAAATATTTTGGACACATGCTTGCTTTGCACTCAGAAAAAATTCTAAAATCCGCTCATTTGGTTGTCTTTAATTTTTAAAAGTATATTGAAATATGTGAAATATGTATGTGAATGCGTGAAAGTGTATAAAAAGTGAAAAAAAATACACTTGAGTGTTTTTTAATCTTCTTACTTTGTTGTCAGCTCAATAGGCTGTCAATAGAATGACCCTTGATCAGCAAAATAATATACGGAATAACATACTCACGCCGGAGGATAAACAAAGTAAAGATGAACAAAATTGCCCCCTTCTACTTTTTATAGTGACAAGATCCGATCAGATCGGCTGTATTTGTATCTCTGCACTAAACAAATTTAACAGACTCCTCTCAAGAAAATCCTCAAAAACTTTGGGAGCATCTTCCCAGTTTCATTGTTTCCAAATAACCATTCCATTGGCTAAAAACCCATTTCAATTGGGGCTGAAACTGGATGTTTGAAATGATAAATGAACCAGATAGGAACACAAAAAATAAGGAGAGGTTATTCAGTGATCTTGGGCACCGTATGTGATGAACCATATAGGAACACAAAAAATAAGGAGAGGTTATTCAGTGATCTGGGCACCGCATGTGGTTCTTCGACATCTCTCAAACACCATACTCATGTGGTTCTTCGACATCTCTCAAACACCATACTCATGTGGCGCTGGTACGTTTATTGGAAGACCCTCAAAAAATATGTTGTAAGCTCTAAAAAGCCGAGCTCATTTGTGTTAGCAATTTCATTGAAAACACATATCCTGTGTATCAAGGATGGAGCCAGAGGGGGACAAGTGACGACGGCCGCCACCACAAGATTTTCAAAAAAATGCAATTTTTTTATAGAAAATAAATTTTTATTCCCGAATTATATAGATTCGCCACCACTAGATTTTTTTAATCTTTCATCCTTATAATGTATTTTGTCTTTTTATTTTTTAAGTACATTTTTTCGCCACCACAAAAGTAAAATCCTGACTCCGTCCCTACTGTGTATCCCGATTTATGTAATTTATTTTCTTTCTTTATTTTTAATATGTCAGTTTTGGAAGTGGAAGAAATTCAATGTAAATCTGTGTCGAGATATCGAGTTTTAAAAAGGAACGGAGGGAGTAATATTTTTGACTTGTCCAGGCTCGTAAACAAGTTCGAGTTTGACTCAAACCTAGGCAAGTTCGGCTCGAGCTCAGCTTGTCAAATTTTCATTGAGTTCAAACTCGGTTCAGGTTTTCTTAGAAACTTAATGAACAAACTTGAACATTCTAAAACTCGACTCGATTCGACTCATTTGCAGCTCTAGTCACATACTATAGATTAATCATTAAAATCTGGTTATTCTTCAGATAAAAATTGAAAAGCTTTCTTGAGTGATTTTAGTTTTTCGCTTCCATTTAAGGAGCGCATCTAATTTTTTTAAATTGATGAAAAAATGTAGAAAATTTCGAACAGGAATACTCTATTAGTGAATAATTATTCGATGATCAACTAAAATTATGGGACAAAGAGAGAAGAGAAGTATCCATCATCATAATAAACAGGCACGATTGGCAGGCTTAATAGTATTGCTTGCATTCATGACTCACTTCCATTTTTACTATGAGCATAGCCTAAGCTGCTACAAATTACAGAATCCGGGTGGGTGTTGTGCATCCCTCGGCCGTCTGATCGTATTTTGGACGGCCTGAATGTGTTTTGATTTTTACCGGTAAAAATAATTAAAATTGCCGAACGCATCCGAGTCGTCTAAAACATGATCGGACGGTAGAGGGGTGCACAACACCCTCTGGTCCCAAATTACAGTAGTCCTAATAATTAGCTCAAGCTATACATCAACGGATCTGCAAAAAAGTGAACCTTGAACAACATATGTAAACCCTGAGATTATTAGTATGTTCTAATTCCTGACTTAAATTCAAAATTGACTTTTTGCGTTCTACAAGACAGATTATTTTCTTACAACACATCGACTTAAACACTGACTTAAGCCAATTCCTAACTTAAAGTCGTTTAAGTCGGGAATTGGAACAACTCGACGTCGAATCACAAACAAAAATCAAATAGTGTCGGGGACCTCAATGTCATGATGTGCAATGCATCACAAGCAACAATTGTGAGGAATAGCCATAGTCATTTGATTTGGTTCATTCTTTTTGACAGCTCTCCTTCGAAAAGAAGGTGAGATTTGTCTTTGCACCCAAGTCAAAGAGACGAAAATCATTGGTTGGTAAGTCTTCGGACTTGATTCTTTTTTATTTTGTACTAAGATACACGAAACAACGACACAATCTCAACGAAACGAAAGCAAACTACAAGCGTCTAGATAAAAAACGTGACGTGAAATATCACTTTTTGGGGAACTCAAGTTCTGCCGATCTACATTCTCTACACGTGTAAATTTATTGACTTGTGATTTTTTCGATTGTGATTTTTTCGATAGCTTACGGAATTGACCAATCTCTCTGTCTACTAACTGGCCAATTAGCTCCGGCCCAAAAATCGTAAATCGGGTAGAAACTGACCCGATAAAAATTGATAGCATTTGTATAGAAAACATGATAACAACTCATTTTCCTTTCCCCTATTTACACCCTGAATTTACAATCTCTACATATCAAACCAAAAAAAGAAAAACCCACCAACATTTCACAAACCCGAACCCGAACCATAATCGCCGGTAAAACCCGACACATCACAGGCGGCCCAGAGCCGTTGATTGAACTCGTACTGCATATTATGGGGCACTAAGGGGGTCCTACACAGGGGACACGTCTTCTGATCGTGATCCATCCAACGGTCCACACAACCCCGGTGGAAAATATGCTTGCAGTTCGCCAACCACCTGATCTCCTCCCCAGCCTCGAACTCGTACAGGCACACGGCGCAGCTCTCCGTCGCGACTCCGGCTGCGGCGGCCTCGAATTCAACGACGGGGAGGAATTCTCGGATCAGAGCGGCGGACGGGGCAGGGTAATCGAGTGTTCGGATCGGATTTTCTTGGGGAGAGAATTCGGGTTCGAGGAAATCGGAGAGGCCTAGATAGCGTAAGAGGGTTAGAATGAGGAGTCTGATGAAACCCAGAAGGGAAAGTATGTGGACGAAGAGGTTGGGGAGGAAGACTTCTGTGTAGCCCACTGGAAACCCCATAGAAATCTAGAGAGAGAGAGAGAGAGAGAGAGAAGAAGAAGAAGAAGAACGAGGCTGAGAGGGAAGGATGGAGGAGAGAGAGAGAAGAAGAAGAACGAGGCTGAGAGGGAAGGACGGAGGAGAGAGAGAGAGAGAGAGGGGAAGCTTCGGATTCTGCTGTGATGAAAAGGTTTGGATATATAGACAGTAGGTATAGTATAGACGAGCTAGGTGCAGTAGAAGGCTAGGGTAACAGCCTGTGACGTTTTGCTTGTGGGGCTCACCTAGCATTTTAGCATATACTAGTGCATCAAAAGTTACTGGTCCTGTTCGGTTTAAAGTTTTGTTTTAGTTTTGATTTTGTTGACATCATTATTTCTCTCATTTCTCTCTCTATCTCTCTTCACTCATTACATCTGCTTACATCATCAAAACTAAACTAAACTACAAATCAAACACATCCACTGTAATTTGCAAGTGGTGGCTAACTCATGCGGTAGAGTTCTTGGATGCCCCACATTGTATCCTGGGAATGACGAATGAAAAAAAAAGTTATTCACTCTGTTTGGTTTAGAATTTTGAGAAATTTTTTTTTTAGATAGTGTTTGGATGAGTTTTTGGAAAAAGTAATAATTAGAGAGAGGTGTAATGATTGGAGAGAGATAGAGAGAGAAATGAGAATTAATGATTGGAGAAAGGGGTATGAGTAGAAAGAGATTCCTTCCCCATCTCTCATCTCTCCAATCATTAATCACTTTTCTCTTTCTACTCATACCCCTTTCTCCAATCATTAATTCTCATTTCTCTCTCTATCTCTCTCCAATCATTACACCTCTCTCTAATTATTACTTTTTCCAAAAACTCATCCAAACACTATCTCAAAAAATTTCTTCTCAAAATTCTAAACCAAACACAGTGAATTTGTACTTTTGCATTTTGCTACCACACCTCAAAATTTAAAAGGTTACGTTATGTTATCTTGTGGTGGAAACTTTATATCTAACTCAAAATTAATTGACAGTGAGTGTAAATGTCCAACATTATATTAAGTGATCACACATTCTATCTCCAAGCAATGAGAGACAACCATAATATGGAACCATTATATATAATTGATCACTCATTCTATTTTTGTTGTGGTTATCAGTGACAACTAGAATCCAAGATTATAACACAGCTAGTATTTAAAAAAAGAAAAAAATTTGAAAAAAAACACAGTGTGCTTTGATTTGGCAAGTTAATTTTTTTCTTGATTTAGTTTGTTTATTTATAGAGAGAGACTAATTCGAACTGCTGCTGTATTAATGAGAACTCAAACCATTAAACATTGTTAGAGGGTATTCAATACTACTTTCCCAATTGGTTTGAAATCTTATACGATTCCTATAATTAATTCATGAGGTGTTTGGCGTTTTAAATTCTCAATTACTTACGAGTTTTGAAATAGTATTTGCATGCTACTAATTGGATAGAGCCGGAACCTAATCAAAACCGGATTAGTCTCGTGGTTAGGGTCTGGTCAGTTTCACACATATATTGGTTAGGTTTTGGTTTCCAATTTTTTTATAACCGTTCAAAATGATCCGGTTATTGGTTTTCTTAGAGAAAAGGGACTAATTGACACTGCGAACACCCTTAGTTTGAGGGATCTGTTGGAGCACAGATTTCATAGTTGATTCTTCAATTTTTTTTGACAGTTGATGTTTGAGGGATTTGCTAGAGATGCTTGTAGGGGCACTTTCCTGGTCACTCAGCTCCGGTCTTGTATTGAGCTAAAAACTGTAATGTGAAATTATCAATGTTTGAGCAATAAGCGAACTACAATTGTGTAAAAAATCAAGTTGAATAGCCAGGTAGCTTATTACTCCCTCTGTCCCAATTTTATAGTCCCTCGTTCTATCCTAACCGGATAAAAAAACGATTATATCTTTCAATCGGTAATACATTTTATATGCAATATGGATCTTGTTTGATAGATCTTGATTTAATCTAATAAATAAAGTGTTCAAATCACCTAAAACATTGTAGATTATAAGATATAACACTTTGAAAAGTGGCACAAACTCCTAAAAGGGACTATAAAATTGGGACGGAGGGAGTAATCAAATCCAATAATCTTGTTAACTACTTCTAAAATCATATTTGCCGTAGTTTTTACTAAAAAACTAGATTTGTTTACTAAATTAATAACATTGTCTGATTGACTTAGTTTTCTTACTGGATTGTTAAATTGCGTCCTAGTAAAATATAATGAACGGTTCGAATTATGTTTTCGAGCTCAGGATGAAGCCCGGATTGAATACACAATAGTCTACTTTTCCATTTGGCACATCAGGCCGTGTGTCCAGTTTCCTGAGGTTACGATTGAAATCACACAATGCTTGTGTTTTCCTATTACGCTTCTACTCTGGACTCCGGACTTCCGGACCTCCACGTTCCCGATATTTTTTTGACGATCGGAATGGTCCAATGTAAGAGTAAATAGGGTTTTCCTATTACCCTTATTTACTTATTAAATATAATTTCAAGAAATATGGAGAATCCAGCCACCAATCTCTTGGCTGGTGAGCAAGAGTGAATAAGGGTTTGCCAATCGGTGGGACAATCTCGTGTGGCATAGGTCAACATGATTAGACCTCCAACCGTTTGGTCGTAGTCGTGATCTCAGAGTTAAAGGGTTTACTTCCTCTTAAAATTTCATGTGAGGCATTTGTTCCGGTTGTAATTGAGGCCCTGTTAACGTATGACGAGATTGATATTCTATAATTAGTCAAGATGTACCTAAACCGGACACTTTATGGTGTTTTGGCTTAAAAACAAACTTAACTTTTTCTTTTGTCTTTATTTGATTTTTTTTTTGTGTTTGTTAGTTTTGCATCGATTTTTTTGAGTATTATTGGTTTATCTCTGCGAGAGGAATCCAAAAAGGTAAAAGATTATGAGTAGAACTCTCAATTTTTTGAATAAGATCGAAAAAAGTATAAAAATTTGGTTTTTTAACTTATTTTTGTCTTTATTCAAAAAACTTATGCTTCGATCATAGTTTTTTACTTTTTTGATTACTCTTGCCGAGACGAACCAATAATACACAAAAAAATTAATGCAAAACTAAAAAACATAGAAATAAAATAAAATAAAGACGAAAAAATAAGTCAGCTAACTTTTTAGGCCAAAACATTAAGAAAAAAAAAAAAAGGTCAACATGATTAGAGACCAGGGCAAGTTAGCAAAACTGCATACGTGTCACGTCCTTTTTCTTTTCTGGTAGAAGTAGTTTTTTGGGGAAAATCAGTGGATGTCTGCCTAAGTAGTTAATTAACTTTGTTTAAGTATGTTTAAAATAATACTAATGCTTATGAGTTATGAGAGACCAAATTTTGCACGACACTCTTTCTCCTTTTCTCCCAAATCTTTTGTACAAAATGTCAACATCTAGAAACGTCTAGGTTTCAGTACAAGATCGTGACTCAAGGATGGAGCTAGAGAGGAAGTAGTGGCGATTGCCACCACAAGATTTCAAAAAATACAGTTATTGTATGGAAGAAAGAAAATTCATCCCGGAATTATATAGATTCGCTACCACTAGATTTTTTAAAAATTGTTATCCTCTAGTTAAGTATTTATATTTTCGCCACCACAAAGAAAAAAATTCTGGCTCCGTCCCTGTGATGTGACTTCTACATTGTTAAAATATTGTTTGATGGGGTCAAAAAGAAAAAATTTCTAAAATTCTCTATGGGGAAGACTATGCATTCAACGATGGTACTATTATATTCGAGTGCAAAACCACAACTATAACACTATCGTCTCTGCCGATAGATAAGTGAACGAGAAAATAGGAAGGAAAGTTTTGATCATTGTTTTTCTTCGTCTATTTATATGGAAGAATACCGAAGGTCAAAAGTAGATATTGTCTTCTACAAAAAAAAATTAATTAATTAATTAATTCGATAAATAAAATGTGGTCTTTTTCAGATACTGTAAATAATACTAATGTTAGTAAAATACTTGCAATTAATTTTTATCTTGTTTGTAATGATAAAAGTTACCAAATGGAGTCGTTAAGTAGCTCAATTTGTCTGTCAAGCAAGTTTAACAAGAGTTCAAATAATTTAATGTAAATACTTTCTAAATAAATGGCCATCGCTGCTCAAAAAACATGTCCTTTTCACGTCGTCAACCAAGTTTAACAAGAGTTGGAATAATTTAGCTCAATTCGTGTCAAAATACATCCACATCGCCATAGTTGTTGCCATTTTTCTTAATTTAGCATAAATAGTCAAGTATGTCTATCATCATCACGCAACCCAATTTTTCGCTAATCATTGAATCACTCATAAATATGTACACACCAAACTAACTACCACAAGTTTTGCTTCACCATTTTTTTTTTCAAACCGGAAAAACTTATTATTATACTAAAAATTATCCATCCAAAAATACAAAAAAATAAAGAAAAATACAAAAGCGGTAAAACTATACAGCACCGACGATGAAAACTACCAATATGCTCGGATAATTTGCTTCACTTCTACTTATTCCTCTATATGAAAAGGAAAACCCTACGGGTACAGAACGAAATGCACAGAAAATGTACAAAGCATGTTTGGGGATCCACTTTTGGGTCTCACACGAGTGATCCAAACCGTTCATTATTCTTAGAACATTTTTCCGAGGGAATTTTTGATTGAAACGATGGGGTTTTGGTTGAACCACTTCTAACCGTCCGATTGAGCTAAAATTTTGTGGGGCCCCTCGGAAAAATGTTCTAAGAATAATGAACGGTTCGGATCACTCGTGTGAGACCCAAAAATAGGTCCCCGAACAGGGGCGGAGCCAAGATTTTGGTTCGGGGGGGGGGGGGGGGGGGGCAAGAATTAGACGCGTTCAGGGAGGTGCAAGGATTTTGGTTCAGGGGGGCAAAAAAAAAATCAAAGAGGGGTCAATTAGCAATTTTGTGAGGTATACTAGTAAAATCCCTATAAATATTTGGGGGTCAGGGGGGTCAACTGACCATTCGTGTCTCCATGTGGCTCCGTCCCTGTCCCCGAACACACTTTGTTCATTTTCTGTGCATTTCGTTCTGTATGAGTAACAACCTGCATATGTAAATCCAACGCACGAGTAACTTGTTACAGTATTTTTTGCAGAGAGATTGAAGAATCAAATCATATTTGAATTATGAAAAATGAGCCGATCGAACCAATAGTTGTCACAGACTCCACGTCAGTCAGCCAAACAGTCCCATCAATCGTCTCATTTGAAAGGAGGACAAAATATGAAACATCACCACCAACCATGAGTTTTCACTTTCCATTCATTTTTATTTTTTTTATAGTTGGATGTCCAGACTAATTTGCGCGCACTTTTGATTAGTTTCAGGACTTTAGAAGTAACGACCAGACATAAACTTCAGTGGTACCAAGAGTTTGCTAACAAGACGAATAAAACCTGAAATCTTAAGTGAGAGCAAATTTCAAAATCCGAGAGTAAAACCACTTTGTCAATCTCTTGGGCGGCAGCAATGTAGTAGAACTTAGAAGCCACAGGACAGGATATAGTGGCAACGTTCCACCCAATTCGGGAGTGGAAAGTGGCCCCATAAATTACAGTAGCCTTTTTGTCCAAAGTGGCCTTATGGCCTCGTAGCATTATTTTCAAATTTTTAATGATTTTAATATTTTTGTCCTACTAGTAAAAGTATGCTCCCGGTCCAAATTGTTGCTTCTAATTACTATTCGAGACCTCTCAATGAATTATTGCTCCTAGTTACTATATTTTGAATTTAATCAGAGCATCTACAATGCACTGCCGAACAAACTTATGGAAAGAAATTTAGCCGCGTACGCATCAATAATCTCTATGATCCGATGCGATGATTAGATGGATCGTCAATTGTGAAATCAAAATAGGAAGCCAAATTTGGCCGAATGTTTAGCAGATGCTAAATAAAAATGTGCCTAAAAAAAGGATTATTTTGGCATGCCATATATTTTTCTTTTAGTATTTGCTTTTTTGTCTTCCGAAAGGAATTCTTTTCAGATTTCTCCCACTCATCCCTAAGTCCCTTCGCAATTGGTAGTATGTTTTTGGTCCATGATTTTTCTAATTTTAGGTTTTTTAAAAACTTTTAATTTGGTAAAAAACTTAAAAATTTGACAAAAACCATAAGAATGGAAAAGAAAAAAAAAAAGTGCGAACAAACATTGCCTAAAGCCGAAGCCAAATAGTGGGAAAAAAGAATGTAAAACGTGGCTTCCAAGTTGGCTATTAATAATAATTAACTTAAAGCAGTAGTGAAAATGGTATTTGGCTTTCGAAACCAATCATGTTCAATTAACCAGACACAAATAGCTCCCAACTAGAAAAATTTGATGAGTACCCGCAAATCCAAAATTATTCGAATCTTAAAATATATCTTAATTAATGACTACAATAATTGATGATTACACATTTGACCTCATCTTGATCCCCAATTAGTCCGGCGGCTACAGGCACAGATGGGTCTGAGGGGAACGACTTTGAGGTTACACGAATGATTTGAGCCGTTCAATAATTTTTCGAGTGACGACACACAAAATTAGCTCAATCGAATACATGTGGTGCTTGTTCCAATCAAAAAGAAAAATTAATAGAATGGATCAAACACCTACACTCATCCGATTGCGCTGATTTATAAATGTCACGACTCAAAAATACTTTAAAACTATTGAACGGCTTGAATCATTTCTGTTGGACTCCGGAGTAGGCCACACAGATCTATCTGTACAACATTTTTGTTAATCTATTGTCCTTTATTATGCATGAATTGATCGGAGTTGATAGAACTCTTGAGTTCAATCCACTTTACATGCAAGTAGAGTGGTAGCTCGATAATAGCACATTGTACTCCTATGCATTTGGTAAAGGTTCAAACCTCACCCACCTTATCCCCAATCCTTAAAAAAAAAAAAAAAAAACCCACTTTACATAATGGCAACCATCCTCCACCTTTTTGGTTAAGTTGAAAATTTTCTTTCTTTTTGGGAAAGGATAATGATACGGGTACAGAAAAAAAGGGACCGAAAATATACCGATCGTGTTCGGGGACCTACTTTTGGGTCCCACACGAGTGATCCGAACCGTTCATTGTTCTTAAAACATTTTTCCGATAGGCCCCACAAAATTTCAGCTCAATCGGACGGTTGGAAGTGCTCGAACCAAAGTCTCACCGTTTGAATAAAAAAAAATATTTTAAGAACAATGAACGGTTTGGATCACTCGTGTGTGACTCAAAAGTGGGTCCCCGAACGCGATCAATACATTTTCTGTGCTCCCCGTTCTGTACGGGTAGCACTGTCCTTTGGGAAAGGCCAACGTTGAAAAGAAAAATTAGTAGTGAAATGGGTGATTTTGAAATTTCTCAACATGGATTTTCTTGGATTTTCATCTAGAAGTTCGAATGTGCTTTTAATTCATTGAAAACAATGGTTGAGTATAGCATTTGCAAGTTTAGACTATTATAAGAGGTATGGATATTGTATTTGGTTGACTCGTGACACTAACTAAAAGCGTAAGAGGTTAACTACCAACTACAAAATCAGAGTAAACTCCTACACCCGTGTTCGAAATCCGGCCAAATCAATAAACACATAACGTGCAAAGATAATCAAGAACAGAAAACAAAAAAACGTAAAAACACAGATTTTACTTGGTTCCCTAGCAGAATATTAGATACATCTATGGCTCGCACCAGTTTCTATTATGTATTGGATGAAGAAAGAATATATGTTACATCAACTGCTACATATAAACATGTTTACCTCGAATCGGCTTGACAAGCGCAAGAACATATCCATTCTTCCAACGTCAATAATAAAACAGGACACGGGGTTGTTGCTGTGCATGGAATGCACAACAGATGCTGTACACTATCCGAGGTGTCTGTTGCTCGGATAAACGGCCTAGATTTCACTTCGGCACCTTTGTATTTGAACTGTTCGTTGTCTAGCGTATAAGATGAAATTTGGACTGTCCATCTAAGCAACTGACGACTCGAATGGTGCACAACACCTATTGTGCATCAGTAACTCCAAATCCAATAAAACAAAACAAGTCCGATACCAATCTACAAACACTACAAAACAATGAGATCTAGGGGTCTAATTTGGGACCCCCCCCACCCCCCACTTGAAATCCCATCATGATAAGAGGAGAGACAAGGAGAATCCATAGGCCCATAAAAATATTATGAGTAGAGACCAAACTTTAATTGGGTGGAACCACAAGTGAAGGAGACAAGGACAAATAGCGTCGGTGGTTCGAACCCTGGCCAACCAACAAAGCATCATGGCTCGGATATGGACACACCTCCCTCCTCCCCATTTCTGTTTGAACATGAGGTTACTGGGCCTGGTCTGGGCTTTGCCTAGTCAGGCCGAGACATCTGTGGGTCCAATTGTCTCCCTGACAAGCACATCCCTCCAAACCCATTCTCTCCATAGTTTTTACCTTGCATACATTAAAATGTGCCCACAATGATTGCTTAATGTTTTTTTTATTATTTAAAAGTAATAATGCCAAAGCTGGTTTTATTAATGTCAAAATTGTAGTGCGTAAGTGTCTTGTACTCTGTACGTGGTACGAGTTTTTTATGCACTTGAGTTTTGGCATTATAACTATCCTTTTATGTTTTCGATTTTTGGAGATGAAGATTAGAGAGCCATTCTGCCTAGAATTTTGGTATCCTTGTTCATCTTTTTTTTATTTTTTTGTTAGATTCACGTTATATTTTTTAGATTAGTCATCCGTCTCAAAAAGAGGAGTTTAAAAGTAAAAAAATATGACTTAAAGTGAGAAAAAGTTCACTAAAGAAGAAAAAATAACCAAACAGTTGGTAATTTTGTCGACTTATATGAGTTTTTGTTGTCTCAAAAAGAGGAATCTAAAAGGTACATTAGTTGGCCGCTACCACTTGTACCCATTGGATTGCACCCACATATCGCAACCATTGGATTGTTCCCAAGAGCCATTTATATTACATTTCACGCCTGTGTGGGACCCATATAAATATATATTCATAGTAGTGGCTGAGATTGAATTGATCCGAGGGTTAAAAAAATAAAAAAATAAAATAAAATTCGTTAATTTCCAAGGCAATAAGTTATCTCTTGGCCAAAAGGAGAAACCCTCCCTGTTCTCAACCTAATGCAAATCTTCAATCTTGATACTATGATTCTATTTTGGTATTGCTATGATTCTGATTTGGTATATAGGAACAACTATGAATTCAAAAAAAAAAAACTTAATTTCTACTCTTACCTTTCCTATTCGACTCTTGCCTTTCCTATATTCCAAACTCTCTCTCTCCCTCTCCCCACTCTTTTCCTATTCCCGACTCAAGGTTGTAATTTTTTGTTGTTGTTGCAAATAGGCCTGCTAAACGGACCAAGCTACTCAAGTTCAAGTTTGTGTTTGTTTGTTGAAAGCTTGTTCAAGATCGATTTGGTACATAAACAAACCAAGTTTAAACATTCTTTTGAAGCTCGTTAAGGTTTCAAACCAAGCTTGATCAAGTTACTACTCGGCTCATTTGGAGTATGATATACAAAAAATTCAAGCTACTCGAGATCGGCTCATGTTTGGTCTGATTAGAGCTCGTTTCACAAACAAGCTAAGCTCCAACATTTGTATTTAAAGCTTGTTATGTTTTCAAACCAAATTTGATCAACCACCTGTTTGGCTCGTGTGACTTTTTATACCCGCTAGTTGCATTGCATGGTGCCGCAGGCAAAGACAAATAGTTAAAGTAGCGTTTTGCCCCAAAAAGTTATGCATTGAAACAAATGAATCCATAGTTTAGCATGTGGATTGAACATACATAATTGGTATGCCGTAGGCAGATGCAATATGCTAGTTAAATCATAGCTCTGGAAAAGAAAAAGCCCAAGCTGAACATTTTTTGGCTCTCAAAATGGCTCTGCATTGGAGGAGAAAATTTTGATCTTGAAGCCAAAATATGACTTTGGCTATTAAAATGGCTCTCCGTTTGGCTGTATGAGATACTCTTACACTCCATTTTTTTTTTTTTTTTTTTGATTTTTTTGGGACAAACAGATAGAAGTATATTAAATTAAAACAACCGGCCAAAACCACCGGCTAAAAGACCATCGGCCAAAAACCACAGGCCTACAAAAAACAAAAAATACAAAAAAAAATAGCTAAAAAGAAAATGCCGCCATTGTCGGAGCTGTCACCACACCGCCGCTGCCGTCTTGTTGGAAGTCCGGATCTGGAAACCCCAGATCCGGCACCCTACTTTTTCTTTCATTTGAATTCCAAGTGTTTATGGATGCTTAGACCACACTAATTATAAGGTACAGGTAGGTTAATTTGGTAATGAACTAATCTCACATTTTTGGGCAGCCACAGACAGACTCCATGCACTGGATCTATCTTTTATGCTTAAACAGATTGCATCAATCATTGTCACCTCTCGAACCCATTATCTTCATACATGCATACCCACAAATCCTAGTCCCAATCATGTCTTCCTGTAACCCTTATTTGGGGAATATTTCTGTGGAGTCCTTTTGGGTGGTCTTCATCTGCTTTAAATATACTTGTAAAACCACATTTGAAAGTTTTGATGTACTTATTTTGCTATTATTTAGGTGATATCAACAAATATAGTTAGAATTAAATCAAATTTCAGGGTACAAGTAAATAAAGTAAAAAATGATGTAGAATTTTTTTGTGACTAATCTTCTGAAAAAAGGGCTATAAAATGAACATTTCCGATCTATGTGGACCTAAGGTGAGCCCACATAAAGGCAAACTGGACAAGATTTGATGGTAGATAGACCGGAAGTGGACTTTCTCCACAAACAGTCCTCGTAAAGGAATGAAACATTTACCGTTCAAAAAGAGAGAAAGGAACACTTAAAATTGCATTCCGAGATAACCGATCCACGTCGTCTTCATTGTAAATCGCCGGGAGAAAAAAACCCTTCTTCATTGGAAACTTGCATGAGTGGCCAACTTGACTACTCTAGTTGGTTGTAATTTCTCCCGCCAATTAGTTTAACTCGTTGCACACGCATAAATACCAAATAGTTATCTTTTTTCTTTTTCTTTTGTTTCGTATTTGATTTAGATCTCCATCTACCCTCGATTGGCATGTTCACTTAACCCTCGTTTGGATGCTAAGCTACTTGTTAAAAGTTAGTTTACGAAATTGCATCCAAATGATACATCCCTTACCCGAGGTGTCCAGGTGGCATGAGCTCAGTGGTGGGTTGGGTGCATTGGAGAGCATTGGAGGATTGGCGCGTCTGGCTAAAGGCATTAGTAGTTGTTGTAACTAACTTTGCCCAAATTCTGGAATGTTTAGTTATAGTTAGTTGTATTCTCTCTTGTTACTTTGTAAGTCGGTTTTCCCATATAAAGGGGGTTAGGTCGTGTAATTGGGATTCATTGAATTTTCTTGTAAAAAGCCATAAGCAAGGACGAGAGCTCCTTAGCAGTTTCATGGACGAGAGTTCCATTATCAATACAATCATTTCTTCTTTTCCGATTCCATTTCATTCCAATCTCTGACTGAATTCTGCATTTCCATAAAAAGTTCTTATCAAGTGGTATCAGAGCCTGTGTGCTTCCTCGGATCAAGATCAACCATGGATACCAGATCTCAAGAACAGAAGCGTAATGAGGAAGCTATCAAGTTGCTACGGGAAAGTACAGATGCTTCCATTAAAGAACTTAAAGAACTGATTGTGGCTATGAGCGTGAAGTATGATCAGATGGCTACACGCTTCCCTCTTCAAGATCGTGAAGAAGATTCCCACTCCCACCATAACCGCCAATCTTCTGGTTCTACCTCGATACAGACACGATACACCAAAATTGATTTCCCTCGTTTTCAGGGAGAGGATCCCTCTGGCTGGCTTTACAAATGTGAGCGCTTCTTTGAGTTCAACGCAATTGAAGAAAATCAGAAGGTCAAATTGGCCGTGATGCACCTTGATGATAGGGGTGTCCAGTGGTTTCAATGGTTTGAGAAAACCCAAAACCCTATTAATTGGAAGGAATTCGAGTATGGTTTGAGGGTTCGTTTTGGCCCTAATGTCTATGAAGACGCCATTGGAGAACTCACCAAGCTGTGCCAGATTTCAACGGTGAAAAGTTATCAGGAGAGGTTTGAGGAGCTGGCCAATAGAACTCAAGGGTTAACCCAAGAATTCTTCGTCAGTTGTTTCTTGAGCGGATTAAAGGAAGAAATTAGAGCAGCAGTGCAAATGTTTCATCCAACTACCATTTCCCAAGCCATTGGGTTGGCCAGATTACAAGAGGAAACAATAGAAGCCCTCGCCAGGAAATCAAGAATTCCACCTAAGCCTAGTGGTGGTTGGGGTTCATCTTTCCAATTACCCAATTCCAGGATTCCCAATTCTGTTGGAACACGTACTGAACCAAAGCCTAATATTGGGGTGACTTCCAAACCAAACCCCAATCAAACAAATCCTGTTCCCCTAGCCAATCCTCAATTTCCTGTCAATAAGTTAACTCAAATGGAGATGGATGCAAGAAGGGAGAAAGGCCTCTGCTTTAATTGTGATGAACGCTATGTGAGGGGTCATAGATGTTTGAAAAGGTAGTTGTATCTTTTGATTGGGGATGATGATGAGGAGGGAGAAGAAATTCTAGAGGCTTCATCCACAGAGGAGCATGGTGAAATGGATGTCCTTATCTCAATGCATGCCTTGGCTGGAAGCAACTCATTCAAGACTATGAGGATGCAAGGGAAACTTAGGGGCAGGCCCATTACTATCCTGATAGACTCAGGTAGTACCCACAATTTCATTGAGCCTAGTATGGCCAGGAGTTCTGGGTGTTTGATTGAACCTACACCTGACTTAGCAGTTGCAGTAGCAGATGGAAGCAAGCTTTGCAGCCAGGCCATTTGCAAGAATTTAATTTGGGAAATGCAAGGTGAAGAGTTTATGGCTGAAGTCAGATTGCTTCCCTTGGGAGGCTGTGACATGGTGTTAGGAATTCAATGGCTCAGTACGTTGGGTCCTGTAACTTGGGATTTCAAAAGTCTGACCATGCAGTTCACCTATAAGGATAGGGTACTGGAGTTAAAGGGCAATAATCAATGGAAAATGGAACAAGTTTCAGCCAAACAGATGGGGAGGACCCTGCAACAGCTGAAACAAGGCTTCCTTGCACAAGTCAGTAGCATATCAGTTGTGGAGGACAAGCCACAGGTACATCCTGAAATCTTACCGTTATTACAAGAGTTCTCTGAAATTTTTGATGAGCCTACTTCTCTTCCACCCTTTAGATCTTTTGATCACAAAATTCCCTTGCAATCAGACAGTACTCCTGTACACATTAAGCCTTACAGGTATTCCTATGTACAAAAGAATGAAATTGAAAAAATAGTTAAGGAAATGTTAAATTCTGGGGTCATTAGACCATGTGTTAGCTCCTTTTCTTCTCCAGTGTTGCTAGTAAAAAAGAAGGACAATACTTGGCGTATGTGTGTGGACTACAGGGAGTTAAACAAGTTAACTATCAAGGATAAGTTCCCAATTCCCATTATAGATGAGCTTTTGGATGAATTATATGGTGCTAAGGTGTTTACCAAGTTGGATCTAAGGGCTGGGTACCATCAGATTAGGGTATATCCAGCAGATGTGGAAAAAACAGCTTTTAAAACTCATGAGGGCCACTATGAATTCCTTGTGATGCCTTTTGGATTAACTAATGCCCCTTCAACCTTTCAAAGCTTGATGAACCATGTTTTCAAGCCCCATTTGAGGAGGTTTATCCTAGTTTTTTTTTATGACATTCTGATCTACAGTCGGTCCATGAGTGAACATTTGACTCACTTGTCAGCTACCTTTTCATTATTAAGGACTAACAAGTTGTTTGTCAAGTTTTCAAAATGTGCTTTTGGACAAACTAGTCTAGAGTACTTGGGGCATATCATCTCTGACCAAGGGGTGGCAGCGGACCCTGTCAAGCTTAAGGGAATGCAAGATTGGCCCAGGCCCACTACTGTCAAATCTTTGAGGGGTTTTCTGGGATTAACTGGGTATTATAGGAGGTTTATAAAAGGGTATGGCAGTATGAGCCAACCTCTTACCAATCTCCTTAAGAAAGAAGCTTTTGGTTGGCCAAATGAGGCTGAGGAAGCCTTCCAAAATCTCAAGACAGCAATGGTTACTCCTCCAGTATTAGCTATGCCTGATTACAACAAGGTCTTTGTTATAGAATGTGATGCCTCAGGTCATGGAATAGGGGCTGTATTGATGCAAGAAGGCCATCCTATAGCCTTTATGAGTAAGGCTTTAGCCCCAAAACATTTGGGACTTTCCACCTATGAAAAAGAGCTGTTATCTGTGGTGCATGCTGTTCAAAAATGGGGACATTATCTAGTGGGAAGACATTTCCTGATCAAGACTGATCATCTGAGCTTAAAGTATTTGTTGGGTCAGAGGATCTCCACACTTATGCAACAGAAGTGGATGACTAAACTCCTAGGGTTTGACTATGAAATTGTATACAAGTCTGGGAAAGAGAACCTTGTTGCGGATGCCTTATCTAGACATGGTAATGAAATGGTTGCCACTAATTTGGCTTTGACCACAGTGCAACCTGTATGGCTGCAAGTCTTAAAACATTCAGTGGAAGTTGATGAGGAATTGCAGAAGTTGATATCACAAGTGGTAGCAAACCCTCAGTCCCATGCAAGGTACAAATGGCATAATGGTGTATTAACCTACAAGGGCAGATTGGTAGTGGGGAAAGGGAAGACCATAAGGGATATGCTCATGTTAGACATACATGCCAGTCCAGTAGGGGGCACTCAGGAGTTGACAAATCTTATCGAAGGCTTAAAAGATCGTTCTATTGGGTGGGCATGAAGAAGGAATTAAAGCAATTTGTAGCAGAATGTGATGTCTGCCAGAGGAGTAAAACAGAAACATTGGCTAGCCCTGGGTTACTGCAGCCTTTGCCCATTCCACAGAGGGCTTGGTCGGAATTATCCATGGACTTCATTGAGGGGTTGCCACTATCTAGGGGAAAATCAGTAATTTTTGTGGTGGTTGACAGATTAACTAAATACGTACACTTCATGGCCCTAGCTCACCCATTTACAGCAGCGGAAGTAGCTCAAATATTCATGGATAATGTCTTTAAACTCCATGGCATGCCAGTTTATATTGTAAGTGATAGAGATAAAGTGTTTACCAGCCAATTTTGGCAATCTTTATTCACACTTCAAGGTACACAGTTGTGTCTTAGCACTGCATATCATCCTCAGTCAGATGGGCAGACTGAAGTAGTCAACAGATGCTTGGAGATCTACCTTAGATGCATGACAAGTGAAAGACCCAAGGCTTGGGTTCAATGGTTAGCCTTGGCAGAGTGGTGGTTTAACACCTCCTATCACTCTTCCACTCAATGCACTCCCTATGAGGCCCTCTATGGCCAAGTTCCTCCCACTTATATTCATTATATCCCTGGCTTGTCTCCGGTGGCTGCAGTGGACCAATGGGGTCAAAACAGAGAATCAACTCTCAAATTGCTCAAGGAACATTTGACCATGGCTCAGAATAGGATGAAACAATTAGCTGATACCCATAGAACTGAAAGGGAATTCCAAGTTGGAGATTGGGTGTTCTTGAGACTTTAACCATACAAGCAGTCCTCAGTCCAATTCAGAGCCAACATGAAGCTCTCACCCAGGTTTTTTGGGCCTTACCAAGTAGTGCAACGTGTGGGAAGGGTGGCTTACAAGTTGGACTTGCCATCTACTACTAAAATTCATCCTGTGTTCCATGTTTCATTCCTAAAAAAGAAGTTGGGCCAGCATGTGGTATCTTAATCTGTCCTACCAGCTGTTTCTGAAGCAGGCACGTTGGAACCAGTTCCTCTTGCTATTCTTGACAGACGTTTGGTGAAGTGGAAAGGACGTCCTGCCACTCAATTGTTGATCCAATGGTCCAATACCTTTGTAGAAGACGCTACTTGGGAATTTTATCACTCTCTTCAGTCTAGATTTCCTGACTTCCTGCCTTGTGGTCAAGGCTCTTCTCAAGGGGGAGGGAATGATACATCCCTTACCCCAGGTGTCCAGGTGGCATGAGCTCAGTGGTGGGTTGGGTGCATTGGAGAGCATTGGAGGATTGGCGCGTCTGGCTAAAGGCATTAGTAGTTGTTGTAACTAACTTTGCCCAAATTCTGGAATGTTTAGTTACAGTTAGTTGTATTCTCTCTTGTTACTTTGTAAGTCGGTTTTCCCATATAAAGGGGGTTAGGTCGTGTAATTGGGATTCATTGAATTTTCTTGTAAAAAGCCATAAGCAAGGACGAGAGCTCCTTAGCAGTTTCATGGACGAGAGTTCCATTATCAATACAATCATTTCTTCTTTTCCAATTCCATTTCATTCCAATCTCTGACTGAATTATGCATTTCCATAAAAAGTTCTTATCACCAAACGAGGCCTTCAGGGCATTTGAGTAGACTTGGCTATTGCTGTCTTTAATTGGGAAATTCAGGCTTGAAATTTGGAATAGCAGCTGAAGTAATTATTTTTTTTTCTTTTTTTAAATAAAAGTGCAAGCATGGTATCCCCCGTCACCTCTGTCAGAAAGTATTGTCTTGTTCACACCATCTTAGTATTTGTATACGGGATCTTACCGCACCTATGTTAAGAGTGAAGCTAAGGTCTCAACACGTGTGGGTGATGTTAGAGGCCCATTATTTGTTCGAAGTTTTTAGGGGGAGCCCAGTTCATTTAAGATTATAATTTAACTTCAGGGCTAGACCTAGTTTTTTTTCTTCCCTTTTTTGAACAAGTAGGCCTGCTAAAGTTCTCAATAAAAGCCCATTCCCAATTCAGTGAAGAGCACTGGCCACCCATATCGTTTTATTGGGCCCGAAGAAGAGTCCATAACCCCTAAGAGACTCTCACTCCATGATTAAAAAAATAAGTCTCTTTATCTTTTTTTGGGTACATAAAAAAGAAATCTCTATCCCTCAAAAGAAATGTCGGTTTTGTTCGAATATGAACTGAAGAGTAATTTTTTGTTCTCAAAAAGAATATTTGTGATCGGATCCAAACTGTAGCATTAGTATGTGGGTCCCATTTCGGCTGGATTTTGCAGAGAGAGAGAGAGCGCAATGCGTAATTGGGTTTTGGACTGGGGGCCCCACTGCCCAGTTTTGCAGAGAGAGAGAGAGAGAGAGCAATCCGTATTGGGTTTGGACTAGGGGGCCCACTGCCCAGTTTTGCCGGTCAAAAAGGCTGGGGTGGGGCCAGGTTTGTAGGTGGAATTTGAAGAGGACAAGTCAGATTTTTTAAAAGCGTTTCAAAGGCTCATTTTTTAAAAGGAGTCAAGAGGCCTTCCGAACACAGCCGTCAATTTTGGTTTCGTAGCACCCGAAAACATATAAAATATAAATTTTTATTGTTAATAACAGAATTTGCCAGAGCTAAAGTTGGAGATGTGGCCGCTTTAGGCTTTTAATAATTTATGAATTTTAGTGAGGCCGTACTTTGTTACCCCTTATAAATATTCTAACAGAAAAAAAGCTCAATCTTTAATCTTCGCTTTAGGCCACCTGAAAACTTAGAGCCGACAGAGAATGTATTGTTTTAGCTGGTTAAACATTTATAAGCAGGGTCAGCTCTAAGTTCTGAGAGGCTTAAAGCGACTTTTTAAAATAAGCCCTCAATTAACTTTGCATGGTTAAAAAAAAATAAAAATATTAGAGAAGAATAAGACTTTTCATCTGGAAGCCATTACAATTATTTGAAAGCAAAAGTATCCAAAATCGATAACCATTACAATATATCAAAAACTTTCAATTCCAACATAAATTCTTTCTATTAATTTCAGAAAGCTCCTCTTTTTTTTTCTTTTTTTCCGGAATATCTTCAAGATTTGCATGATAAAAGAATTAGCTTTTCCTTAGAAGGGCAATACTTGGTAAGCGAGGTATATTCTCGAAAATAAGTTAGTATGCGATCATCTTTTAACTTTTTTTATGACACTTAGGCCCCCTTGGTTTTTCAAAATAAAACAATAGGGGCCAAATTTTATCATGCTTGGACCCTTTCACTTGGGTCTTATTTTAAATTGCCCCCTTAAAATTATTAGATAAATTAACTTTAAATTTTATGTAGGTTTGATTACAATATATAATATAACTGGGGCCTCCATAATTAGTCAAAATTTGAGAATTTAAAACGGTGGCTTTATGGCCCATAAACGTCTCAGTTTACAGGGTGGGCAGTGCTAACATAAAATAGTGCACTATTGAACATGAGAGTCATGGCATGGTGTACATTCTCAACGTTAGCAAACATTATGATATTTACAAATTCAACAATTCTAATTGGACCCAACTACGGGAACCAAAGGAGTTGAGTACCGAAAATGTATAATGGCATGCGAGGCTCACTTTTGAGTCCCACACGAATAATCCGAATAGTTCAATAATTTTTCTAATGTCTCTCCAAAAATTCAACTTACATTTTCGATACTCAACTCCTTTGGTATCCGTAGATTTATCGATTCTAATTAATCTTCTTAAATACTAGTACTTACATTGGTCCGAGCTTTGAAACGTCGTGTATAATCTTGAAATTGTAAGCTTGATGATCTCAACAACCATGATCTCCTTCGATATATCAAGTGATTTTAGCATATGTTAATAAAATTAATTAGTGATTTTAACAAATATTAATTTTATCAGATTTTATTATTAGGAAAACTCACTAAACAAACTAAAATACAGATTTTCGTTCTCGAAAATCTCAGATCCACTCCAACTGTAATGGGTCTTCTCTCTGTCTCTCTCCCCGACTTGAAGCAATGCTTTGTGAATTCTTCAGGAAAACCCTAACTTCCCATTTCTGATCCAATTCGCTTTCTCTATCTATACAAACATATATCTATAGTGCATATTTCGCGCGAAATCGAAGATGTACATGGCATATGGATGGCCGCAGGTGATCCCTCTTGAATCGGGTCTCTGTCCTTCTTCCGAGAAGATTATTTACCTCAAAGTCACTAATCGCCTTTTGCTGGTCGTCGCTCCTTCTCATTTGGAGCTCTGGAGCTCGTCTCAGGTATATTTACACTCTCAATTGTATCTATTTACTCGAGTTCATGGTCCATGGTGATTTCTGTATATAGAGCTACACACACACACACACACACACTGGTATAACTATGGTGCCGGTCCGAATTGCATTGTGTAAAAGGAGGGAAAGTGATTTTTTTTGCAATTGAGATGAATCCGTAGCGAAATCTGAGATATGGAAGTAGAAAAAGAGGAGAAGAAAACTAGGTTGGCAGTTTCATTTGCTCTTCTTGGAAGTTTCTTTGGGTAGTTAAAAGGGTATTTCAGGAAATTAAAGTGTGAGCCGGCGTCATAGCCGTGGTTTGCACCAAGAGTGGTGTTCCCTTTATAGTAGTAACTAGACGCATGGGCAGACGCGATGTGCTTGCGAATGTGTTATAAAAAATCCTGAATTTTGATTAATTTTGTAAAGAAATCAGGGATATGGAAGTGAGAAAGAGGGGGGAGAGAAATTTTTTATAGAAGTTTTTTTTTTAGGTAGTTAAATAGGTGGAGCCTCCCTTTCTAATAGTACTAGATATATTTACGAAAGTTGTGTTGTTACTACTTAAACAGTGTTGGTGCATTGTTGTGGGAACCCAATTTGCTTTCATTTGGAGAGTGTTTTCAGAAATAAATATAGATACATGGTGGGTTGTATATTTATGCTAGTTCATACTTCTTATTCTCTATTACTTCTTGAACAATGTTGGTGCATTGCTTTGGAAATTGGATTTGCTGTTGTTTGGGGAGTGATATTTTGAATTTGACGTTTTTTTTGTAAATTTTACTTTAGCACAAGGTGAGACTGGGGAAGTACAAGAGAGATTCAGATTCCATTCAAAGAGAAGGAGAGAATGTGCAAGCTGTCTGGAGTCCAGATGCCAAGTTGATCGCCGTTCTTGTAAGTTTGGGATCTTTGCTTTCATAAATGATATTTTCCGTTGGTTTCTGAATTTTCATGGCTTACATTCTAGTCTTTTACGGTTTCGTGTGAAGTCGTGATAGTTCTCGTGGTGCTAATATTGATCCATAGCTAGAATACTAAAAGGAGGATTTGTATCCGGATGATAGGTTAAAGTTATTTTTAAGGTGGATGAAGTGGTGGGACTTTAGCTCTCTCGATCTTGTGGAACGATTGTCTTGCTTGCTAGTTGCTATCGTACTTTGAACTTTGGTCAGGAAAGATTTAAGAGGTTTTATGGAATAAAGAGTCGAATTTAATCCCGATTCAGGTTCTGAGCTGAATAATGACAAGGACTGGCACATTTTTTTTTGGGTTGTTTTTTTGATTCAAGAATAGGCATCATTCTCTCGCCGGTCAGTAATATTTAATTCGACCTTTCGGGATGAGACAGATGCATCATATTGGCCCAAGTGTGATGCCTAAAAGTGCGATCAAGGAGTGTGGTAATGCTTGTGACTGCTGAAACTCCCAAATTAGATGGGTGTCCTTATAGAATTTTCGGTTTTTGAATTGTATCTATCACTCACATTGCTGGCCTACTTTTGCAGACCTCATGCTCCTATCTTCACATTTTTAAGGTCCACTTCACTGAAAAAAGTTTACATATTGGAGGAAAGCAACCATCTGGCTTGTTTCTTGCAACTATTTCTCTACTTCTCAGGGAGCAGGTTCCATTTTCTGATGCAGAAGTAGCAACGTACGTGAACCCTGATGTTATACGTTTTATGTCTGTGTACAAGTTCAACTCTGTTAAAATTAGCCTTGCTGTCGATAGGGACTTTTAAGGTTAATATCAAGAACTTTAGTTCATATTTCCTTAAACCATATATAGAAGGTGAAGACTAATATCCCTTGGATACAATGAACTATGAGTACATAACTGGATGATCCTAAAGATGATGTTTATTCTTGCCGTATCCGTATCGTGTAAGAAGGCATAAGATTTACCCCTTCCAGTTCGTTACTGCTGCTGGAGAATTATTGTGGTTTTCAAGCTGGATATGGCCTGTACAATCCACATACCCCATGTGCTCTCATTAGAAGATACAGGTCCAAACACCTCCTCAACAAGGACTCATTTCTCCTTTTGGCGGTTTTTAGGGGATTGTACTTCTCATAGATCAGAGAACTCAGTATTACAGCTGCAGAATTTTAATTGTATTGTCTGGTCGTTTGGTACATATTGAAAAACTGATTGTTTTTGTTGAACATAATGAAGTACCCACTTCCATTGTTACATTATTTTCTTTTAATCTTGCATTTAGCATCAAACTCATGAGATTTTCTCCGTGCATCATGGCAAATTGTTGGGCTTATATTGATGTTACAATAGTTAGTTTTGTTCTTACCTTTCTTTCTGTTTTTGGGATGACCAGGAGCAATATTGCTTGCGACAGCAAACACTTACTATTTGGACTATCAGATGGATCTTTATATAACATTTCCTGGAAGGGGGAGGTAGTGTTTATGTAGTGGGCACTAGCAGTTTTTATCAAAATTTTAATGCAATATTGAACCATGCATGCAAAAAGTGTATTTGAACTCTTTGCTTTCAGCAATATCTTGCTTCTGATTTCATATCAAACAAAACCGGCAGCTTCGGCTTTTGATTTCAAAACTAATTAATGTATTTTCAGTGCAGTTCTACGGGTCCTTTCGACTTAACTTCCACCTAGAAGAGGGGAATGAAGCAACTAAGTTATTATACTCTCGAGACAATGGTCTTGCTTCTGAAGGGGTTCATGGAGCCTTCATTCCCAGTCTTTATTCATCTCAAAGGTCTGCAATTGTCCAGCTGGAGTTCTCTCTGTCCTTACGGTTGCTATGTGTGATATTCTCAGATGGACAACTGGTCATATGTTCTGTAAGTAAGAAAGGTTTAAAGCAAGCTGGGTCAATTAAAGCTGAAAAGTTGTTGGGGTCTGGTGATGCTGCATGTGCTTCCATAGCTTCGGAGCAGCAAATCCTTGCTGTTGGTACCAGAAGAGGTGTTGTTGAGCTATATGATCTTGTAGAATCGATATCACTCATTCGTTCCGTATCTTTATATGACTGGGGGTAAGCTTTTTTGCAGTCGCCTGAAGCTAAGCAATTGGTGGGATTTCTGCTTAGTTACGAGATTTAATTCTATTCTTTGGGAAAATACTCTTTGCTTATTAAAACAAAGTTTGAATTTTTGCTTCTGATTACATAGTAGAACATTTCAAGCAGCTTTCTAAAGTGCCACAAAAGGTTTCCAAAGTAACCCTCTCTTCCTCTGCTTCTAGTCTAATACATATGTTTCTTTTAACTGTTCAAAATTGTCTATCTGCTTAATCCCTATCTAATATTTTAAAGTTATTTGATTACTGTTCACTTCCAAATGGTCAAGACTTCAATATCAAATCGGTGCTTTTTACTCTCTGCAACAATTCGTTCACATAGTTATGTAAATCGGGATACTGATGCTAGGAATGGTCCAATGGTAACCAGGGCTCTCCCTTTCCTTGCCTCTGAAGGGATGAACCATTGGGACTCCTGTCGAATAGCCCATACCTTGTAATTTGAATTTTTTTGTCTTCTTACAAGAGCCTTGCTGTCATTTTGCTTCTTACTCCATAGTTCTGCTCTTATGATGCATTCTTTGATCTCATGTCATTTTGAAATGGGATCTATTATCTTTGGTTTGCTTTTGTTTTGACGGTTTAGTTTTATTAGACATTTTAGTAGATGATGGGATGGGATTTCTCCATTTTGTATCCTGATTCCTGAATGACGATAATGTGTCTTGCCTGTCGTTTTTGCAGATATTCAGTGGAAGATACTGGTCCTGTCAGTTGTATTGCCTGGACTCCTGATAATTCCGCTTTTACAGTGGGGTGGAAGTTAAGAGGACTTGCAGTTTGGTCTGTCTCTGGGTGTCGTCTAATGTCTACTATACGGCAAATTGGTCTAAGTTCGGTGTCTTCTCCAGTAGTTAAGCCAAATCAGGATTGCAAATTTGAACCTCTGATGGGTGGCACCTCACTCATGCACTGGGATGAATACGGATATAGGCTTTATGCTGTTGAGGAACGATCATCGGAGCGAATCATTGCATTTTCTTTCGGAAAATGTTGCCTTAATAGAGGAGTTTCAGGCACTACTTATACCCGTCAAGTTATCTATGGTGAAGATCGACTGCTTATTGTGCAGTCTGAAGATACTGATGAACTGAAGATTTTGCATCTTCACCTTCCAGTTATATATTTTATTTAATCATCCTGTGTACATTTCTTATATTTCGTTGTATGATATGTATGCTGCTAACGTTGTTTTGTTTGAACTAGGTTTCTTATATATCACAAAACTGGCCAGTTCTGCACGTGGCAGCCAGCAAGGATGGGATGTACTTGGCTGTGGCTGGCCTTCATGGCTTAATTTTGTATGATATACGACTGAAGAAGTGGAGAGTGTTTGGTGATATTACACAGGAACAAAAGATTCAGTGCAAAGGCTTGTTATGGCTTGGGAAAATTGTTGTTGTCTGCAACTATGTTGATTCTTCTAACACGTGAGCTATATGTACATTTTTGTTTGTTGAATTCCTGTGGGCTATTACTTACTACCAAAAAAGCAATAAAACAAACTGAAAAAGAATCCTAGGGGCAATTTGAAATGATGTTGGTGGCGGGATATTGAAAACCATGCTTATAGTTTCAACAAGCAATAATATTTGATGCGTTGATCATACCCTTGCTGGTGGTCCAGGCATTTATGGAACCTGATCTTCTTTTTGCATCTAATTTGCTTACTGTACACAATCCCCATCTTTCGTACTTGGATGTGAAGACATTGATCAGACAGCAATTCGATTTGCAGTTGGCTGGTCAATAAGTTTAATTTTGTTCGTTATTCGTCTATTCAGACGTGACTAATATCTGGTAATAAGTGGCTGGGCTTGGATATGAGAAGAGCATAGAGATAGGGATTTCATGTTACCATTATACATACTAGGCATAAATAGATGACACATCATGACAGGTTTTAGAGTGATGTGATGTCCAAGTTTCCTTTATTTTGTCTAGTAATGCTAATAAATGTAACTTGATCCTCAGAAAGAAGAGGTTATAGAAACATAATCAGAATCAAGCTGGTCTCAAAACTATGTTTCTTGGAGGTGGCTTTTGGCAGGGGAGACTTTTGAATTTTTTATGGAAGTTGATCATTCATTACCATTCAAGTGTTAGATTCAGATGCTAATTATGAAATATCTACTTGAATTTTGTTTTACATTTCAGAAATCAAGTGCATGATGCATTGGCATGCCTCAGATTAGGTGAAAATTGTTAAAGTATCCCTCATTGCTCATCTAAGCCACCCAAGTTTGGTTAATAAATTCTTGAGGTTACTCCACCTATTGCCAATTGGTTTTAGGTTGGAACCCTCTAAGAAATTTAACATGGTATCAGAGCTAGGTCTTGGGTGGCCTCATCTCATGTGGTCAAGTCTCCTTGCTTGAGTCAAATCTCCTAGTCTTCTCAATTCGTACCTCCACGTGCATCCGGGCTGCACGTGAGGGGGAGTGTTAAATTATCCCACATTGCTCATCTAAGCCACCCAAGTCTGGTTAATAAATTCTTGAGGTTACTCCACCTATTGCCAATTGGTTTTAGGTTGGAACCCTCCAAGAAATTTAACAAAAATGACCCACACTATAGAGTGGCATTGGGCGTATGCTTATTGGGACACTTAATTCATATACTACTTCTGCAAAATATATTCTGCTTTTCTACCATGTTTTCTCAATTTTCTCGTTTAAGCTTCACGGAATGCATTACAAACCTTACACAACTTGAACTTAGCCAACGTTATTTCATCTTTGGAAATGTACTTGCTAAGTTGTTATTGACTTGCTTTACCAAACCAGAACCTATGTAAGCTGTTACTGAAGGTGCACTTAGAATTAGCAATATTTGTGTTGTTCCTTGTCTGAAGATGATTAGCTTTAATGCGTATTACTTGTTTTTCAGGTATGAATTGCTTTTCTACCCTAGATATCACCTCGACCAGAGCTCATTACTTTGTAAGAAACCACTGCTTGCAAAGCCAATGGTGATGGATGTATATCAAGATTATCTTCTCGTTACTTATCGCCCGTTTGATGTCCATATATTACATTTGAAGATATCTGGTGAATTGACACCTTCTAGCACTCCGGATTTGCAGGTAAAGAAACATTTCTGTGCTCTCTGCTTCTCATTTGACTTGATTGGAGAAACTGATTTTACTTGTTGATGCTGTTGGGTTTGTAACTTTTATGTTGCTCAAAGAATGAGATTGTTTATGATTATTCATCATTCTTCACACGTTTTTAAGTGATAAGATGACAAACAGCTTTCTACAGTACGGGAGCTCTCTATCATGACTGCAAAGAGCCATCCTGCTGCAATGCGTTTTATCCCTGATCAGCTTTCAAGAGAGCATGTCTCAAAAAGTCATATCTCAACTCCTTCTGATATGTTAAGAAACGAGCCTGTGAGGTATGCGCTTATTGTCGAAATTGGCGTATACAATCTACATTTGCACTACAGATTCACAAACTATGAAACTACTGCTGGATTTTTTTTAATTTCTCTAGGTATTTGATATCTTCTTTTGATCGCCCTAGGTGTTTGATATTGAGGGTGAATGGGGAACTTTCACTGCTTGATTTGGATGATGGGCGGGAAAGAGAGCTGACTGACTCTGTTGAATTGTTTTGGGTGACGTGTGGTCAATCAGAGGAGAAGACAAACTTGATTGAAGAGGTTTCCTGGTTAGATTATGGCCACAGAGGGATGCAGGTAAATTCTCTTTGGCAAATATATTTTCGTTTTGAGTGCTTGCTTTGTTCTACTCATCTGATTCATCATTGCAGGTTTGGTATCCGTCTCCAGGTGTTGACCCTTTCAAACAGGAAGATTTCTTGCAGGTACATTTGGATTGTTGTTTAGGCTGTTTAGCGCTTTTCTTACTTTTTTTTATTGATGAGTCTTATGTTGTCAGTTGGACTTGATTAGACAATTAAGTACCATGAAGTCAATGGTTTAGTATTTGAGGATTTATAGTCCTGATCTGATCATCTGGGTCATACGTATCCTGAGATAATCGAGTAACTTGACATTAATTTTCAGTTAGACCCTGAATTGGAATTTGACCGTGAGGTATACCCTCTTGGTCTTCTTCCAAATGCCGGAGTTGTCGTTGGTGTTTCCCAGAGGATGTCGTTTTCAGCTTGCACAGAGTTCCCTTGTTTTGAGCCATCTCCACAAGCTCAAACTATATTGCATTGCCTACTCAGACACCTTCTTCAGGTACCACTTGGACCCATTAGCTTGTAGTTCAACATGAGCAAGTTATCATCTCTTTATACGTTTATGAGGTAGACCCAACTGAAAGTGCTGTCTTTCCTTTATATTTGGTCAGTATTGCACCAGAATCTTGCGTTGTTTTATTGTTAGGCTCTTCAGTTGTTTCATAAGTATGTCGTGGCAGCATGATGATATCACTCTATTTGTTCTGTTTTGAAGTACATTTCTTTCTTCTAAATTCCCAGCTATGTTTCTTATTTTATGTTCGCCAGAGGGACAAGAGTGAGGAAGCTCTGCGTTTGGCACTACTATCAGCGGAGAAGCCTCATTTTTCTCATTGCTTGGAGTGGCTTCTTTTTACAGTATTCGATGCAGAGATTTCCAGGTAACTCTACTTGATCAACACTCCAATTCCGAGCCTTGTGACTTCGTTCAAGTTTTTCTCTATAATACTTATTTCAAGATTCAGTGAAGGAAAGGGATTTGGGGCTGGTATGGTGCTGAGAATTACATGAAACTGATGCTGAAGTGAAAGGAGCTTTCCTGCACTTATTATCTATTCTAACTGAAAGGCTCTATGTTACTTTTCCTGAGTTTGAGTCTCCTTCACTTACCTTTGACACAAATATTTCATCCATGCTGTATTTTAAATCATCTGTTATTAGGAAAACATGACCATTTTGCTGTGGTTGGGGATGGGGTTATAGCGCTTGAGATACTGGGTGGGTACTGGGTAGGGAAGGAGTGCTTGGCTTTGGAGCTCTACTACCATTTTCTGTTTATGCATCTCTTTTCCACGATGTTGTGACTGTAGTCTACATGATCATGTTTCAGTTTTTGATTGTTTCTGACTACTCTCTTGTAGGCAGAGTGCAAATAAAAACCAAAACTCTCTCCCTATGCGTCCTGCAAAATTCTCTCTTTTGGAGAAGACCTGTGGTTTAATTAAAAACTTTCCGGAGTATTTTGATGTGGTTGTTAGCGTTGCAAGAAAAACTGATGGCCGACATTGGGCAGATTTATTTTCTGCTGCCGGAAGATCAACAGAGTACGTCATTTCTCTTCTTTTACCTTTGATTTCACGTATTTTGTAGTGTATTGCTGGTGGTTTCCCAGAGCCATAATTAACATGGACAAATACGTCAGATTCCGACAGTTTATTTATTTATTAATTAATTTATTTTTTATGACTGACTTGGGAACATTAATACAGAATAATATGGAATCTGATAAAAGGGTTGGATTGACCTGTTAATTCACATCTCCCAAGTAATTGGGTCATAGTGGAAGCATGGAAAATCTTGTTTTCTTGCATCATGATTGGGGCACTGTAATTTGATGGGCAATTTTGCAAATTCAATAAGCTTGTTTTCTTTTCCTTTACTTTTAAGAGATTGGTAACTTATTTAAGAGATAAGTGGGAAATAAGTATGTTTGGACTATGTTATATAATACATTTTTGTGTGGAAAATAAGCAAACCACAGGAGGCATTTTTCACTGATTGATAGAAGTTACCAAGCATTGGTATACCGCTAAGTTAGAGGGCAACCAGTTCGTGCAAATAGTACCAGCTGTTTAAATCAATCGGTTTAAAAATAGCTAATGGCTTTAAATGTATTGTCTAGTTGTGAAAGGGAGCGCTTTGTTATGCAGTAGTGATCGGTGTGTTTGTGGAAAGTAGGCATTACTGATGGGTTTTGTATTGTACCTACAGCCTATGATCGCTTCTGGAGGAATATGTATATGTTTGTGAGCTGTATACACCAATTGAATTAATTCCCATAATTATGCCATATTACAACTCTTCCAAACAACACAACATCAAATCTACTTGATACAATCTGCCAGCTGGGCCTGCTGAAAGCAATTCAAGTTCCAAAGGGTTATCTCCACGGATCATTCTCTTTACTCTTGATGACTTCTACCTACGTTACATAGGCTTCCGGAAATAAATCAAATTTTCACTGTGACACTTTAAAACCTGGACTAGGGTATAGGCTATGTCCCATACTTCCCCATGAGATACTTGTTTATCTAATGGAACTAGACACCGTCGCTATATATTGATTTTGCTTCATAACATCTGCGAAATAATTTTCGTACTTTTTCAATACTCTTATTTCATAAGCACCATTTTACTCCCGAATAGATGAAAATGTAAATAATAATTCTTTTCGCGAGTCCACTAACCCTTCTAGTGAAGGATTGATGGGTCCGACTCCTAGATGCACAGCCAGACCAGAGTCCATGTAGCATATGGGCTGCACTTAAGTGGCAATTCATTTTTGGAGTGGTCATCTTTTTCTGTACTCCTATTCAAGTCAAAAGTTACTTGACTCATGGCGAACACAACTCCAGTTCTGTGAAACGTATAAAAGTAGGTCTTCTTACTCAACGAAAAATTTAAAATTCTGAGGTGTGGTGTTATAGAATCTTTAGTTTTTTCCTAGTGGACCTCTGCTGGCCTATAGTTAAGCTGACGAAAGTGAGTCTTTGTTATGGAAGATATTCTATGAGTGGTAAAAGCTTGCTTCGAAGTGTGAGGAAGTAGCTCAAGTCTGAATATATGATGGCCCCCCTCTGCACAATTAATGCCAAACCTTAGGTTTGTATTCTGTGTCTTGAATATGCTCTCAGCATACTTTGACCATGAAGGCCTTAGCTGGGACATAATTCTTGATAGATGCTTAGGACTTTGTTCATGGCTTTCCTCTCTTTTGGGTTGGTATTATTTTTGTTGTCAGTTACCAGAAATGATTGTTTTCTATCTGTGTTGAATCATAGGTTTGGGCTTTTTCTTTATTACCAACTCCTACCATTAAATTGAATTCAACTTCCACTATAACTAATGATATTTACTACTTGTGCTGAATTCTTAAAAAATCTCTAGGTTGTTTGAGGAGTGCTTCCAGCGAAGGTGGTACCGGACGGCAGCATGCTATATACTTGTCAGTACTAAAATCATCTCCTTTTGTAATGTGTAAGCTTTGGAATTTACCAGATGTACTAAATTAGGAAGTTCCAATACAATACAAGTGTATCATTTCTCTCTGTTGGAAAATAACCTTGTAGACTTCTTCAATATGGTGGTACTGTGTTTACAATATCACATGTGAGAAATGTTCTTCCTACAATTTAGTTCATGTGAAACTGGTATTCTCAAAATCTCTTCTTTGATGGAAGAAGTTCCAGCTGTTCATCTAATTTTCAAATGCCCATTCTTTATTCTTAATTATATAACTTTGATGCCAGGTGATTGCTAAACTTGAGGGTCCCGCTGTTAGCCAATACTGTGCTTTACGTTTATTACAGGTAATCACTGTCCACAGTTGCCGCAGTAGGTTCCATTTTCCCTTTGCATTGGCTGTTAAGTCATTCTACTTTGTTATAGACCTGATAAGGGGTTTCAAAATTCTGCAGGCAACACTTGACGAATCTTTATATGAACTTGCTGGGGAGCTGGTATGATATTGATGTACTCCATTTTTTATGCTTCATTAAGAAAAAGGTTAATGCTGTAACTTTTCCCCTCCAACATTGACCTTCCTCCTTCATTTTCAGGTGAGGTTTCTGCTCAGATCTGGAAGGGAGTATGAACCTTCAAGTACGGATTCAGAGAGACTATCACCCAGATTCTTGGGATATTTTATTTTGCCTTCTAGTTACAGGAGGCAATCTTTTGACCCAAAAAGGCAATACTCTCCACCACTAAACTAATTACCATGTGAGGAATCCTATCAAAGGTTACTAAATTTCATTACTTAATTTTCTGGTTGCAGCCCTTCATTCAAAGAGCAGAATGCACACATTGCTTCTGTTAAGAACATCCTAGAAAGCCATGCCAGCTATTTAATGTCGGGAAAAGAACTTTCTAAGCTTGTTGCTTTTGTGAAAGGCACTCAATTTGATCTAGTGGTGGGGTAACTCTCGTACCTTGTTTATTGTGAATAAATGCCCCTATTTCGTGATCTTATTTCATGTGCTTATAATCTTATTGCAGGAATATCTCCAAAGAGAAAGGTATGGAAGTGCTCGCTTGGAGAATTTTGCTTCAGGGCTTGAATTGATTGGACAAAAGGTAATCTGGATTTTTTTCCATATGTCGACTTTCTTGGGGCACGTTTGAAAATGTTCTTGATTAGGTTTGGTGGGTTAGGGAACATGTGGACGTCCACATGTCTCTCTCTGGCGTTAATATGATATTTGCTGCCAACCCCTAGTACCAGAAATTGTACCCTATCTAGTTCCCCATACGGGTAACGACCTAACACCATGGCGGGTGGTGTATTAGTTCGGCGCTCTTCATCCAATGAACCAAAATAATTCTCCTCCCCTTAGCCCGGCCTTCATTCCGCTTTTGAAATACAGTATACTATCAAGCCACATGTATGATCTCATTGATTCTCCCGTGGACCGTTCCATCCACATAATCCCATCTTTCCTAATCCTCCCTAAAGCTAATCTGGCAATCAATCACGTGCTTGATTTAATTGGGTGGCTGATGTGTCTGCAGGTTAGGTAGACATGAATCTTAGTATCTTCAAGAGGCTAGTTTTCCTAAAAGGTGACGCGTAAAAGAATATTTACCCTTTTTCTTCTGGTTTCTGGAAACTAATAAGTTGCTTTAACCATACAATTTCATTATTTTAGTTGGTTATATCCACGCCTCAGGAAATGGAGGCCCGAGCGTGAATCTTCCCCCTCTAAAAAAGAAAGGAACATGAAAAAAAAATGCTCAGAAGAAATGCCTGACCATCAACAATTTAAAAAAATTGCATCTCTTTTTGTGGGTAATTCAAGGCTATACTACTTGGGAAACAATCATATAAAAAACGCTACCAAATTTTGAAAAATGTTTATTAGTGAGCATGAGAACACTACCTTTAGGCTTTTAGAGGCATTTGATAGTTCATAGAAGATCTTTTAAATGTTTAGGGGATGTAGATGTTCATTTGTACATGTGGCGTATTGCATTTCCTGACAGTTGAGTTGTTTATAACGTGGTTCCAGCTTCAAATGGGTACACTACAAAGCCGGTTGGATGCAGAATTCCTTTTGGCTCATATGTGCTCTGTCAAGTTCAAAGAGTGGATAGTTGTCCTGGCCACTCTTTTACGCCGTTCCGAGGTATGATTTACATAAGTGACAATGGCATTGTCCCCTTACCTGGGTTCTTTATTGAACATTTCGCTCGTATGCTGTGTAACAGGTTCTATTTGATTTATTCCGGCATGATATGCGGTTGTGGAAAGCCTATAATGTCACTCTTCAGGTCATCGTCTCTTAAAATTTGATTAGGTTACGGTGACTATCCATTTACTTGCCTCACTTTTGTTTCTTGTTGCACCTCCTGCCTTTCAGTCGCATCCGGCATTTGCTGAATATCATGATTTGCTTGAAGCCTTGGAAGAAAAACTTTCTTCTGGCGAAACGACGTAGCTTTTCTCAACAAGACATTTTCTCAGGGAGTCAGAAAAGATTTTAGAAGAATCATTTTCAAAAGGAATGGTAATTCATTTTGTTCTTCTGAGAGCACGTTCTGTTCGGGAATATGTAACTGGTGCATCGGATGAGTGTTCAAGACGCGGAGAAGTGCTCTTTGTAGATAAGGCAGTTGAAATTCGAAGTCGCAAATAGTTTGTGTTGATATCTGGTTTTGTAGTTGTACGATGGGCTGGACCCAGGATCTTGTTATTTGTACACAATTTTATGCAATAACACCAACAGAAGTTTTACATGGTCTTTATGAAGGTGGATAGTTCCTTGATAAATCTTCAAACACAGGAGTAGAAGTTTTTTGTTGCGATTATTTGAACTTACAATGTGAACCAACTCATGGCACGTGCGTCTGATTTCATGGGTGGAGATAATTATGTTACTGATTTCAAATTACAAGAGTATGAATACTTGACCTCTTTGAGTCTGATTTCACGTCATGTACAGACATGTTTGTGTGCTTACAATTTATTTTTGACGATCAAACTTGCCCCAAACATCTATTTGAAGTTGTTCACCTTTTCCCTTTTCATAGTAGATGGATATATGTAAATAAGTGCTGCGTGTTAGCAAGTTAGCAATTTTCTGTAGGTGGGTTTACATAGATCATAATTACATATTGTATATTGTCGAATAAGGTTCAAGTGGTGTTGATATTACCCATTAAGCTGTGACCGGCTAATTGACAAATCTCTATTAGCCCGTATTTTGGTTATATCACGTGCGTTACGTGGGAGTACATATTTATTATTCAGTGTAGAGATCATTAAAGGCCCATTAGGGTTTCATCTATTATGATGGACTATGCTGGAACCAAGGCCCATAAATATGTAGTTAAGTTCCCACTCCAAACCCTAATCTCTTTTCTCATACCATACCATTATGTGTGAGATTAATGTCAAGATTAAGAGTAGAGCTTTGGAGGTGGAAGACGAACAACCACACACAAGGTTATCATCCTCCATGGCGGCATGTACGAATCCGCTATTATTTTCTTCTAACGGTTTGACATGAGATCTTGGGTTTAGGGTTTCTTATGAAATTCTTCACTGCGTACAAGTTCCGGCCAGGATGATTGGGAAAGATCAAGGCAATTTGAACCACTAACATCACAGTAGTTGCGTAAAGGCTGTAAAGGTGGAGAAGAAAGCATCCTTCCTAACAGGCTTACTAATGAAGATATCTAAACTCTCGGTTTAAAAATCAATGGGCCGGTTCTAGGGACACATAAAAAAACAAAAAAAGAATGACACTATTTCAAAAAACAAAAAAAGAACGACACTATTTCAACTATTGAAATGGATGACTCAGATTACAATTTTATTGTTGTTAAAAAAAAAAAAGATTACAATTTTACTTAAACTCTCTCTTACAATTTTACGCGTGCGAGAGAGAGAGAGAGAGAGAGAGAGAGAGAGAGAGAGAGAGAGAGAGAGAGAGAGTTGAGTTGATGTGTCTTTTTTTGTGTTTTTTATGTGTCTCCAGAACCGGCTCCAAAAAAAGAAACATGCAAACAGAAGAGCGGCTCTAGTTCAAGATGAACTTTTTAAGTCCCGTTAATGGAATGAAGAAGTGCATCACCAACTGAAACTAAGGGACTCAAAGTGCAGGTTCTGTGCCAAACTAGATGAACAAGCGGCAGCTACCTCATGTCTCATCTTCCTTGGGCCACAAACAAGGACTCCAACACTAGGTTCCTTGCGCTCGAGCAAAATTCCTGCAAGAGCACCTCAATCCATTGAGATCTATGGATTTTATTGAAATCGTACAAGAAAACGCAAAAAGATAAGAATCTTCTGCAGTAACACGATAGACGCAGAAAAATGTGTTGAATACACTTTACGGTTGTATTGCTTGTTGTTTTGGAGAAGACATTTGATCGAAGCGAAAATTCACTTACTTTTTAGCTCAGGTCTTCCACCATAGTTCACCTTGGCAAAAGACTGGTGGGGCAAGCTTTCCAACTCCCTGCCATTTTCTACGTTTTGAGTTTGTTCAACTTCCGTTGGTTTTGTTCTCTTGTTCATCAGAAAACCTATGCTGGCCGCTATGGCAATGGAGATGCATGCGAGCAACATATTTATCATAGCTTGTAGCGTGTGTGAGTAAATCTTGTTAGTGTTGTGATCGATGGGGTAGATGTAGTATCGGGTAAGGATGCCCATGAAGAGGAGGTAAATGATGAAAGACGACGATATAATTGCACCGAGCCAGAGCCAGCCGTTAGGACCCAAAGTTGGAGATAAAGGTGCATCCTTGGCGTTAGGCTTGAACCAGATGGTTCGAAGAATCTTTGGCTTCTCTACCGGCGGTTCTTTCTCTCTTGTTACATAGGCATCAATTTCTAGCTCCAAGTTGGAAAGGGCTGAGGGGTTGCCAGAAATTGGAACGAGAAGGTCTAGCATGGTGAGGTCCGATGAATACTTGAAGGCACATATGAGAAGAACCCGTGATGTCTTGCTTTTCAATGTCGTGCTTGTAAAGATGAGCTCTCTGATAATGGAGATGAAAGGCGCGATGCCACTGCCTCCACTCACCATCACAAGTATGTCATGCCTGCAACAATTTTTTTGGTACAAAAATCACCAATACATCCCATAAATTGAATACTGATCGATCCCTATCTCCCAGTCTCCGAGTCCGAACTTTACTTTTATCACACGATATGTCGTATAATCAGATCCGTGTGGTAGAAAAATGGTTTGTAAAGGTTTCAATTAAGTCTTTTATGACATTCGACATCGCATCTGTAAGTCTGTTTTTAGAACGGTCGCAGGGAGTGACATTGTATAACCAAATCCATGGGGCCATCCCTCATGATGACGCTCCCATGACTCGAACCCCTCCTGGCTGCTTTGATATCACTTGTCGGACTGCTTTTCCGTCATCTTACCTAAAACCACTTGGTGTTAGGAAGGGTTTCATTTAAGTCTTTTATGACATTCGACATTGTACCTGAAAGTCTGGTTTTAGAGCAGTCGTAGGGAGAGGGAATGGCATTGTGTAACCCAATATCTATGGGGGCACTTCAGGCCCAACAATGAAGGTAACATTTCTCATTTATTCAACATTTCACTTACCTAAAAAAATGAGTTGAAGCAAGTCCATGTGGGCCTTCGACAGACACGTTGAGATGGTCCACCGGAGATGGCGAAGAGAGCATTTGATAGAGCTTCTTAGTCCAACTTCCTTCATTCTTGATGATGACACTTAGCTTGTCTGGTTCAAGATTGCTGTTGGAGCAAATGGTGAAAGGGTGCCACTGCAGCTTTGAAATGCTTGGCACATTTATGAAGATCATGCTTGTTGGAGTGTAACTCAAATCTGAAAGATCAAAAACCAAAAGCAACTCATAGGGTGCTTCAAATAGTAAAAAATCATGCACATTCCATTGAATAAGCATATAAGTAAGTACAATTTACCCAAAAAAAAGAAGCATATAAGTACGGTTGATCGCTTTATAACCTTGACTTTTTGAGAAGTTGAGCTCCAGAGTTTCGAAAGGCAGAACTCGGGCAGAATCCAGACGAACACTTTGTCGCGATTGCAAGAACCTCAGGTAACGATCGATGGCAAAGAGGTAGAAACCGGGGAGAATGGTGTAGGCAAAAGTGATGCCCAAATGGAAGATGTAAAAAAGCATGAAGAGGATGTACAAGTAATGGGTGTAGAAGAAGAGCTCAAACATATTTTTCCTTATGCGAGGATGTGTTGTTACCCACAAGAATAAGCCAAATAGCAAGGATAGTTCTCCAGCTACATTTGCTACACCAGTGGAAGCCCAATCAAGCATCTGTATTCATTTCAAAAAAATTGGAGTTAATGGGGAACTGTGGGGCTATAAACAAACCAAGCTATTTGAGTGCAGCTCGTGGCTCGACACGTTAAGGCTCGTTTGGGTCGTGTCAGGTCGGCTCGTTTAGTAATCGAGCTGAGCTCGAGCTCGAGTTTCAGGCTCGTTTAAGAAACGAGCTTGGTAAAGCTCAACTTGGTATTCAAAAGCTTGGCTCGTTTAACAAGACTTGTTAAGTAAATTATACTGGCTCGGCTCGTTAAGGGCTCCCCTCTTTTACGAACGAGCCGAGCTCGAGCTCAAGCTTAATTTTTGACTCCTCTACTAAAGAGCCGAGCTCGAGCTTTACAAAGCTCAGCTCGACTTGTTTGCACCCCTATGTGAGAGATAATGTTTTCTGCACTCTTAGACCGTTGGCAACGGTTCTCGACATTGAAGTCAAATGCCCGGACCCCTACTTCACAAATACAAAAGGAAACAAGTGGAAATTTTAGTGGAGTTAGAGACAATTTTTAAGTATTAATAGGCTCAAATTTGCATAGGAGAGTGAGTATGATTTTCTACAGGTCCCATGATAACACAAGTCTAAAAACTATGGCCTTAAATATCACAGATCACAGAAGCAAAGTGAATAGACAAAATAAAGAGTGTAAGTTTTTGTACTTTCGGCTAGTTAAATTACTTGTTAGTGTTGGAGATGCTCTAAAGCAGATTAGACTTTTATAATGAGTTTTCTCAAAATACATTCTTCCATTTGAGTGATAGAGAGCAAAAAGTAAAAGTAGGGGGAGATGAGTTTTTTCACTTCTCATTTTTCTCATTTTGGTTAATAAAAAGACCTACAAAATGTATTTTGCACATATTTCCCAAACATTATTCTTATTATAAAATGCATTCTATACACATCTCTCAAACACTTTACAAATTCAATAATACTTAATACATTTTTGGCCAGAATTCAAAAAACTAAAAATGCAAATTGCAAAGTGCAAAAAGTCAAAATGAGGGGCTCCCAAACACCCCTTCGTATCAAGGTTAAGGGTCATCATTTGGCCTGCGAGCCCGAGCCAGCCTGACCCGAAGCCATCAAGTAGGTGGGCTAGCCCAGCCAAAATAGTAATGGATTGGGCCAAGCTTGTGAGCTTGGATTGGGCTTCAACTTTTGACACATAACCTGGCCCACCAAAAAGAAAAGCCCACTAAGCCCGGCCCGTGGGCGAACTTGGGTAGTAACTCCACGGGCCGAGCCGTCCCAGCCCGATGATGACCCTTGATCATGATGTAATGGCATATTGTGCAGCTTCTGCATGAAGCCCACTGGGCCCAGCAGTGATAGACCAAACCCACTAAAGGCACCTTTTTTGTGGACCGCGATGTACAAATCAGAATTGGACTGCGAGGCCGGAAGAATGCAATTCTGTTGGGCCTCATGGGATTTCGAGCCCAATATGATGGAATACCAATCAATCTCGTCGGTCGGCGACGGACAAACACGTGTCAATCACATAACCAACTGGGTCCCACCAAGAATAGTTTAGTTTCGCCCAAATGATTGGAGTTAGGGATGGGCATGGGAGGGTAGGGAGTGGATACCACTACCTCAATTCCCAATCTCCAAACCCATATCAATCTCCATCTCCTCCCCAATCTCCATCGGAGTTTTTTTTAACCTTTATCTCCGCTCCAATACTGGAAATGGAGATCCATCGGGGTTTTTTTTAACCTTTATCTCCGCTCCAATACTTGACATGTCCAAATGGCAAATGTTCTCCCGTGACTGAAAAGGTGTGAAATTAAGCACCACAAGGAATGAATGCCGAAAATGCAACAAACACAAGCACTTTCAAGTTCACTTTGGAACCCTTTTCCATAATCACATCACCAAACTAAACTCCAAAATTTGCACAACCGAAAAAGTTTCTCAAAATGATCCATAACCATTCATTCTTTGTGCTTTCTTCACAAATCGACAAATTGTTATGGTGGAATATCACGGTTCTACAAGTAAGTTCAAAACACAAAACAGTCATGCATTCGGGTATGGTTCCTAACAAAGTTTCAAGAGGCTTAGGAATTTAATTGGGTTTGCAAACGAGCTGAAGTTGTGAAAAAACTTTCACAGTAGACCAATGAACAGATACTGCGCGTTTTAGGCAACGAAAACTAGCTACACGATTTAGGCAGGTGATGTGTTGTCCTCCAAATAAATGGTCTTACATTCCAGAAGGGTGACTAACAAAACGGTTCAAATTCAAGGAATGAGGCCTAAGAAGAATTTAGATGTGTAAATGAGACGAGATCATGAAAAATTTCTAACGTCTAGACCGAACAACAAAATTGAAAATTGAGGCATATCATGCGCTCTATCTCCAACATTTCGTTCCCTATTGCAATGCGCTCTAGTTATATGATTTTGTTTCGAGAGATTCGTATATATTGACAATCCATCGCATGGAACGGTTGAAATTGTATTGGGACAAATGAACATGATGTTTTAGGGACAACAAGTCTCGAGCCAATAATTTGTAGTAATGATAGTATAATCTTCTCTTAGTAACATGTAGTGGCGGATCCAGGATTTCACACAGAGGGGTCACCTTTCAAGCATAACTTTGAAAAAAAAATCAAGTTTAAACTTAAAACATTAGGAAATAAAGTTTTTACAATAGAGTAAAGTGACGTTCTGCACAAAACTGTAATTGATCAATAGTAAACAGACTTCTCCATCGATCTCTCTCATGGCCAATACTGAATGAATTTTGAAGAAAACTTTAATAATTGTGTATGGTATCCTCGTGATCTGAACCGTAAAATATGTAGGGCTTATTGAGAAAATTCTTCATTAGCAAAGTTATCTTGATTAGACATCGATACGTATCGATTTAGTTCATTTTTAAAAATAATCTTTGTGTTTTGATACCTATCGATGTCAGATCAATATATATTTTTAAACAAATGTTCTTCATAACAAGCCCTACAATATCTACGGTTCAGATGACTAGGATACCAAATACACAATTATCATTTTTTTCATCAAAATACATTTAGTACTTAGTTCCTAAGTTTTGAATGAAAATTTGAAAGCTTCGAACAAGTACCTTTAATTATCTGATTGGGATAATTTTTTACGAGACCAATCGAATAATTATTTTAAGGTTATTGAATGGTTGGTATTTTTACAAACCCAAAAAAAAAAAATTAATTTCTGAAATTTCAAGGGGTGGTGGATCCGCCACTGGTAACTTGGGTAATAGGTATCCCATTTGTTTGTACAAATTAGTGACTCATTAAACTTGGCAATCCTTAGAATTAGGTATTTCGTTGTGACCTAGAGCCATAATAGTTTATACGACTCAGGAATAGCAGGAGGAAGGCTTATCACTTGTGAGAATATACAATAAACAGGAGTCTTGTACGAGGTATTACTCGTGTCTAGGGTGTAAACGAGTCGAGCCGAGTCGAGTTTTGTAGAGTTCGAGCTCGCTCGTTTAGTAAACAAGCCAAAAATCGAGCTCGAGCCTTAATGAGCCAAGCCAGAGTAATTTACTTAACATGCCTCCTTAAACGAGCCGAGCTTTTGCGAGCTGAGCCAAGCTTTACCAAGCTCATTTACTAAACGAGCCTAAAACTCGAGTTCGAGCTCGGATCGATTACTAAACGAGCCTTGCCGAACCGATCTCGTTTACAGCCCTACTCATGTCCATTGCACCAATACTAAAACCCTGAAAAACCAGTTAATTTTAAAAATACCCTTAGCGGAACACCCCATGAGAGGCATAAACTTAAAATGACATACTCATTAGCAATAACAACATGGGGGAAAGTTAGATTTATTACCTCGGAATATCTTTTGGTAATAATCCAATAGACAATGTAAACGACACCATGGGCAGTAAAGAGAACCATGGTAATGTGTCCAATCCATATATGATACTTGATGCTGCCTTCTGAGGTGAGACCAAACAGAGGCATAACAGATGAGCTCCGAGTCACCGGGAAGAAGAGAAATGCAAGACATAAGTTCCCAACAATTCCTAGAACTAGACCAAATCTATCCAACTTCACTTCCCATCTGCCAAAAAACCAAACAAAAAAACCCAAAAAATCAATTTTAAAATATTACTAATTTAAAATCTGTCATTGTCAAATAGTCCAAGTCATGAATTATGGTACTAGACTGTTTTTCTTACATCTTATCGCCTTTTTCGACTGCCCTTTCGGTGGTGAAAGAGAAGTAGAGATGCAAATTAGTCGAGAAAGACCAAATCAATAGTGCAATGAACATGATGAACATGGCTAGCTCTGTCCCAGAAACAACTCCCAGGCCTTTGATAATCATCGGTCGAGGTTTCAACAGAGGAATTTGATTCTTTTTGCCATTAACTCTGTCACACAAAAACCTTAAACATTTCAAGAAGTTGTCAACGAAAAAATGCGAAAAACGAAATAAAATCAAAATTCATACCTTTCCATGGAAATGCTACTCAGTTTCTTCCCCAAATGGAGATATACACAACCCACAACAGCCATGAATAGCATGGGGAGTGTATAAACCAGAATCATTGCACCTAATACCATAGAATTTAGAATTAATACAATAACAAATATTTTCAAGAAATATTCCAAATTAGAGTCTATGTACATATTCAATAAATTGTAATACTTAGTTAATTAAGTACAGGAAAGAACAAATTAACATTAAATTTAAGGAATCAGAGATCTGCAGTACAATTTCCTGGAGTGCATATTTGGACTGTCCATCTCGACAATTAATAGTACAGATATATTTCTTAACTCTTATCGCTAACGGATAACTCTTACAACTAAGAGTGTGTCTGCAAATTTGAACCATCGATTGTGGAGATGGACGGTCCAGATGTATACTACAGGGTGCACTAGAGAAAGTGCCCAACAAGATTCCCGATTCCGAAATTTAATTTACCTTGGCTTCCAAAATAAGTTGAATTGGTGTGATTAGCTCGAAGCTTGGCAAACCAGATTCTGAACATCTTTGTGCCAGTCATTATCCATACGATAAGGTATCCAAGAAATACTGCCATTATTAGTGTCAGTATAGCTTCACGGATGATTCTGATTCTTCCACGGCTATGGGAAGAGGTTGATCTCTTCACCACCATCCAATCCATCCTCTCTCTCTCCCTCTCTCTAAAAGTCAGGTTACTCTGCAAAGCATGCGGGGAAGAATCCTGTTACAAGTGTGATTTTATGTGGCCTAATATTGTGGGATTTTATAAGTTTGCGATGTGTATGTTTGTTTTCATGTTTTTATCCCTCATGGTGTCCGGGCCAGTTATTCCAACGAGTTATGTTTTGACCCCGTTTATTTGTTTGGATTAATAAATATTGAATTGCATTATAAGTTCCAAAAAGATATATCATGTATAAGATTGATTTTTCGCGGTTCAAATGAAAGATCCCTTGGAATGAAATGTCATAGAAGATAGGATATTACAATACAATCGGTAGTATTAATCGTATCACAGCGGAGTATTTTATTAATGGACTTTCTGATGTATGATATGTCATAAATGCTTTTGCTATCATCCAGTCAAACAAACGAATATTGAAAAGGATATTGTTCAAAATTTTTGAATTTTCATTGTATTATCTTATGTAAGAAAATGTATCAAACCTAGACTATTGAAAACATATCCGACGGTTCACATGGTGCACTACAGGGCGCTCTGCAGGGAGTGCACTACAACACCCCCGTTTCCTCTGTATTTTTGTAAAAAATTACCAAAGATCTCTGACTTAACGACATCAAGAGTGCACTTAGGAGTCTGAAAAAGGAGGTTTTGAGTTCCAAATATTTCTCTAAAAAATGCATGCATGACGCTGAGCTAGGACCGAATTTCATCCCACGAGTGATGAGGTTATAAGATTCATAACAGGGCAAACTTCACTTATGCGCCATGTGGTTTGAGTTATGTGTGATTACATTCCCTCTGGTTCACTTTGTTGCGCATGCATTCCCTATGGTTTTTATAAAATTGCAGCCGCACACATTTCCAACTATGTTAACGGAGGTATATCTCACCCGCATCTTGAATCTAACTAATATATTAAAAAATCTAATCCAAGCCGTTCAGAATGTATTAATCATAGAGTAGACCATCTTCGTAAAAAAATCACGTCGATCAAACATCAATAACTTGGTGATCGGGTTCTTGTTAAACTGAAAGGTAAATTTTAATTTGAAAATTTACTTCATAATAAATTCTATTCGACCATGAGGTTTTAAGGTAAGTCATGTAATTCGATATGCAATGCACTATATATGTATTTTCCAACAAGTGGCTCGAGCCACTGCTGTGCCGAATACTAGCCGCTTTTAAAAGCATATAGGGTTTTAAAAGGAGACTTCATCAGCCATATCTTTGGTCGTCTAAAAAGAGAGAGAAGGCTGTTTATTGGTTTCCAACATTGAGTCTTGAAGTTCATCATATGGATCATCGAGCAACATTATCATCTTCAAGAACATGGAAATGACGAACATCGAATTAGTGACATTTTTTTACATTAGGGGCGAAAAAGCAAGAAATTCCCAGACCATAATGCCACAAACTCGATCGAGAAACATGTTGGGTTTTTCCCAAGTTAAATGCTCTTGGAAAATAAAGAAAAGAAAAAGCTTTTATTGTGGCATTGGAATGGGTTGGCATGTGTTGGGAATCCTCTTAATTCATTTAAATGGTGGTTGCCGTGCATTGTTCCAAGATAGCATTTGTTGCTGCCGATCTCGGGAATTCTATAAGCCTTGAGTGCTTCATTATTCTGCCATGCATTGGTTATAAATAGTGCATGTGTGCTAGTGTGGTGTTGTGTAGAAAAAGAAGAAAAGAGAGGGTCACGGCAATTTGTGTGTGGAAGAAAAAAATGAGAGAAACAAAAGAAAAGTGTAGTGTAGTGTGTGTTGAGAGAGATTGTGAGCAAATTGGTGAGTGTGTGAAAGATAAAAATACATGTGAGTATGGGATTGGGTTGGGTATTTTTATCTCATTGTAACTCATCCAATATAGTGAAAAGTGTTTTCTCTCCCGTGAACGTACCCGATTTTGGGGAACCACGTAAAATTGTTTGTGTTCTTTGTTTCGGTTTATTTGTGCGTGTGGTGTGTTTGTTTGGTTGATCCTTAACAAAACAAACCCACCCGATTTACAACGTTACGGGATTTACAACGTGACTCAGCATCAGAATTTGAGAGAGAGACGAACCTTGTTTGTAGCCGGAGCCTTTCTTGGTCGCGAAGGCCATTTAGGTCGGAGGGAGAGAGAGGGAGAGCGAGACGCTGAAGAAGAAGGCAAGGATCCGAGCTGCAGGTCGTTCATCATCGATGTTACACCTCCTGCAGGGACGGAGCCAGGAATTTCACTACGCAAGGGGCGAAAACTATAGATTTTTTTCCCTCTTAAAGGGGTGACCGCCCCTACTGCCCCCCTTTGGCTCCATCCCTGAAGTCCGCCTGTGCAAGAGAGAGAGAGAGAAAGACGGACAGGAGAGGAGAGAGGATGGAAGTCTGAGAGGAGAGAGAATGGAAGCCTGCTCGAAACAGAGGATCAGGAACCAACTGGAGCAGCAGTAATTGCCTAACAAAGAAGAGAATTAGAGAAGAAGAGTTTTTCGTGTAATGGCTTACCTTCAAAGAGGGAGAGCCACATATATTTATACCATTTGATTATTTCAGTTAGTTATGTATTTAAACGTCGCGTAACGGCCGATATTTAAATCCTCAGTGGATTCTTTATTGAACATTTCGCTCGTATGCTGCGTAACAGGTTCATTTTGATTTATTCCGGCATGTATGTGCTTGTGGAAAGCATATAATGTCACTCTTCAGGTCATTGTCTCTTAAATATTGATTAAGTTACAGTGACTATCCATTTACTTGCCTCACTTTTGTTTCTTGTTAAACCTCCTACCCTTGAGTCGCATTCGTGCACTTACGAGTATAATAAAATTTCACAAAAACTACCCAAATAGTATTAGCATAAGAAATTACAAATATAAATTCTCATTCCTTTGTTTCTATGCAGAAAATTCATAACTACATTTCACAACTGGAAATTGATTTTGGCACTCTCCAAATTACTAACCACACTTCACAAGGGGAGTGCCTAAATCGATATGTAGACTTGATGTAGGCACTCCTCTTTCGGAATGTAATTTGGGGAGTGCCAAAATCACTTCTTTTTATAAACGTATACGAGAGTTGAAAAATTAGAATGAGAAAAGAAAAAAGAAACTTGCAAATAGAAGAGCGGCTCTAGTTCAAGATGAACTCTTTAAGTCCCGTGGAACGAAGAAGTGAATCACCAGCTGAAACTAAGGGACTCAAAATGCAGGTTCTGTGCCAAACTAGATGAACAAGCGGCAGCAACCTCATGTCTCATCTTCCTTGGGCCGCATACAAGGACTCCAACACTCGGTTCCTTGCGCTTGAGCAAAATTCCTGCAAGAGCACCTCAATCCATTGAGATCTATCGATTTTATATAAATCGTACAAGAATTTTTTTTGAGTTTGTATCGCTTGTTGTTGTGAATGAGAAATCAGATTGAAGCAAAGATTCACTTACTTTTTAGCTCAGGTCTTCCACCATAGTTCACCTTGGCAAAAGACTGGTGGGGCAAGCTTTCCAACTCCCTGTCATTTTCTACGTTTTGAATATGTTCGACTTCCGTTGGTTTTGTTCTCTTGTTCATCAGAAAACCTATGCTGGCCGCTATGGCAATGGAGATGCATACGAGCAACATATTTATCATAGCTTGTAGCGTGTATGAGTAAATCTTGTTAGTGTTGTGATCGACGGGGTAGATGTAGTATCGGGTAAGGATGCCCATGAAGAGGAGGTAAACGATGAAAGACGACGATATAATTGCACCGAGCCAGAGCCAGCCGTTAGGACCCAAAGTTGGAGATAAAGGCGCATCCTTGGCATTTGGCTTGAACCAGATGGTTTGAAGGATATTTGGCTTCTCTACCGGCGGTTCTTTCTCTCTTGTTACATAGGCATCAATTTCTAGCTCCAAGTTGGAAAGGGCCGAGGGGTTGCCGGAAATTGGAACGAGAAGGTCTAGCATGGTGAGGTCCGATGAATACTTGAAGGCACATATGAGAAGAACCCGTGATGTCTTGCTTTTCAATGTCGTGCTTGTAAAGATGAGTTCTCGGATAATGGAGATGAAAGGCGCGATGCCACTGCCTCCACTCACCATAACAAGCATGTCATGCCTGCAACAATTTTTTTGTACAAAAATCACCAATACCGTAAATAGAACAATGATCGATTCCTATCTCCCCAGTCTTCGTTATTTTTATCACACGATAAGTCGTATAATCATATATGTGTGGTAGAAAAATGGTTTGTGATGGAAGGACAGGGGAGAAGGGAGACACAATCTTGTTGATGAATATCGGACTGCTTTTCCACCATCTCATCTAAATCAATTGATGTTAGGAAGGGTTTCAATCAAGTTTTTTATGGCATTCGACATTGCACCCGCAAGTCTGTTTTTTGAACGGTCGTAGAGAGTGGCATTGTGTAACCAAATCCATGGGGCACTTCGGGCCCAACAATCCCTCCCTTACGATGACGCTCCTGCAACTCGAACCCATGAGCTCTTAGCTCTGATACCACTTGTCGGACCGCTTTTCTACCATATTACCTAAAACCAATTGGTGTTGGGAAATGTTTCAATTTAGTCTTTTATGGCATTCGGCATCACACCCGCTAAGACTGGTTTTAGAGCGGTTGCAGGGAGAGAGAGTGACATTGTGTAACCAAATTAATGGGGCACTTTAGGCCCAACAATGAAGATAACATTCCTTATTTTTTCAAGGTTTCGCGTACCTGAGAAAATGAGTTGAAGCAGGTCCATGTGGGCCTTCGATAGACACGTTGAGATGGTCCACCGGAGATGGCGAAGAGAGCATCTGATAGAGCTTCTTAGTCCAACTTCCTTCATTCTTGATGATGACACTTAGCTTGTCTGGTTCAAGATTGCTGTTGGAGCTAATGGTGAAAGGGTGCCATTGCAGCTTTGAAATGCTTGGCACATTTATGAAGATCATGCTTGTTGGAGTGTAACTCAAATCTGAAATATCAAAAACCACAATTAACTCATAGGGTGCTTCAAATAGTCAAAAATCACATTCCTAAAATTAATTGAATAAGCATATAAGTATGATCGGTAGCTTTATAACCTTGAGTCTTTGAAAAGTTGAGCTCCAGGGTTTCGAAAGGCAGAACTCGGGCAGAATCCAGACGAACACTTTGTCGAGATTGCAAGAACCTGAGGTAACGATCGATGGCAAAGAGGTAGAAACCGGGGAGAACGGTGTAGGCAAAAGTGATGCCCAAATGGAAGATGTAAAAAAGCATGAAGAGGATGTACAAGTAATGGGTGTAGAAGAAGAGCTCAAACATATTTTTCCTTATGCGAGGATGTGTTGTTACCCACAAGAATAAGCCAAATAGCAAGGATAGTTCTCCAGCTACATTTGCTACACCAGTGGAAGCCCAATCAAGCATCTGCATTGCATTTCAAAAAAATAAAAAGGTAAAGAAAAGTACCCAAGTGAAGATCATGGATTTTAATTACTTGGATGTATATGTCAAGATTTACGTTATTGTGAAATGATAGAAATTTGTATTGGAGGATGAGTTTGATTTTCTACGGCTCCCATGATAACACAAGTCTGAAAGCACAGGAACCAAACATGGCCTCAAATATCAGAGAAACAAAGTGAATAGGCAAAATAAAGAGTGTAGTTTTTGTTTTGTTTTGTTTTAAAACTTTGGCTAGTTAAATTACCTAGTAGTGTTGGAGATGCTCTAAAGCAGGTTAGACTTTTATCTATGTTCGAGCTTGTTTGGATGACTATTTTTTGCATTTTGGGTACTGTGGCCCTCCCTTCCTATCGTTTTCACAAAATGGACTGATTTGAGTGATAGAGAGCAAAATATAAAAGTAGGGGGAGAGGAACTTTTTCACTTCTCAATTTTCATTTTTCTTATTATGGCTAACAAAAAGACCTACAAATTGTATTTTGCACATATCTTTCAAACACTACTCCTATCATAAAATGCATTTTGTACATATTTCCTAAACACTTTACAAGTTTTTTTTTTTGAACTGAACAAGTTCAATAATACATTCATGCCATAATTCAAAAAACTAAATTTGCAAAGTGCAGAGTGCAAAAAGTCAAAAGGAGATGCTCCCAAACACCCCTTTCGTATCATGGTTAAGGATCATCATTTGGCCCAATAATTTATTTGGGTACAATAAGTTGGATTTCGAGCCCAATAAGTTGTTTGGGTACAAGGTTGCCCCTCTTCTTTAGCCAATAATGATGCATACTTTAAAAAAGGAAAAGAAAGGGCCACAATATGTCACAAATGTTTTCCACGACTGAAAAGGTGTGAAAGCCCGAGAAGGAATGAAAATGAATACCCAAAATGCAACAAACACAAGCACTTTCAAATTCACTTTGGAACCTTTTCCAGAATCACAACACCGAACTAAACTCCAAAATTGCACAACAGAAAAAAGATAGGGCAATGGTCATTACCACTTTTCTCAAAATGATCCACAACCATTCATTCTTTTTGCTTTCTTCTCAAAACGACAAATTGTTATGGTGGAATGTCACGGTTCTACAAGTAAGTTCAATACACAAAATAGTCACGCATTCGGGTATGGTTCCTAACTAAGTTTCAATTCAATGAAAGAGGCTTAGGAATTTAATTATGTCCGCAAACAAGCCGAAATCATGGAGAAATTTTCACAATAGACCAATCAACAAACACTACACGATTTAGGCAACGAAAACTATAGTATACGATTTAGGCAAGTGATGTGTTGTCCTCCAAATAAATGGTCTTACATTTTTTTTTTTTTGAACGGATAAATGGTCTTACATTCCAGAAGGGTGACTAACAAAACAAATATGATACATGTACAACAATGCACCAACACACTCAGATGGCGTGTGGAGCCCCCATCTGAGTGTGTTGAAGGAATGTTGGAGGTGGGTTGTTGAACATGTACTCTCATTTTTGCTAACAAAACGGTCCAAATTCAAAGAATGGTCAAGGACCAAGAAGAATTTAGATGTGTTAACGAGACGAGTCCATAAAAAGCTTCCAATGTATAGACCAAACAACAAAGTTGAAAATTTAGGCATATCATGGATAATCTTCTCTTAGTAACATGGATAATAGGTATCCCATTTGTTTGTACAAATAAGTGACTCGTTTAACTTGACAATCCTTAGAATTAGGTATTTCTTTGTGACCTAGAGCCATAGTAGTTTATACGACTTAGGAATTGTAGAGGAAGACTTATTGCTTGTGAGAATGTACTATTAACAGGAGTCTTGTACCAGTTATTATTTGTGTCCATTGCACCACTACTAAAAATGCTAAATGTGCTAAACATGAATTTCAAGACGGGCCCCGTTTAACAAGTTAGCCAGTTTTAGCACTTTTTGGAAAACTCGGCCTAAGAGCCATAAACTTAAAATGACATGCTCATTAGCAATAACAACAGGGGAGAAAGTTAGATTTATTACCTCGGAGTATCTTTTGGTAATAATCCAATAGACAATGTAAACGACACCGTGGGCAGTAAAGAGAACCATGGTAATGTGTCCAAGCCATATATGATACTTGATGCTGCCTTCTGAGGTGAGACCAAACAAAGGCATGACAGATGAGCTCCGAGTCACCGGGAAGAAGAGAAATGCAAGACATAAGTTCCCAACAACTCCTAGAACTAGACCAACTCTATCCAATTTGACTTCCCATCTGCCAAAAAACCAAACAAAAAAACCCAAAAAATCAATTTTAAAATATTACTAATTTAAAATCTGTCCCTGTCAAATAATCAAAGTCATGAATTATGTTGGAAAAAACAGCAATGCTAGAAACCCAGAATATTTACCCAGAAGATTACCCATAAACTGAAATTAATGGCTCAGAAAATTACCCTAGTGAATATGAGCCTGAGAGTGAATATGAGCCACTAATTTCAGTTTGTGGGTAAATATTCTGTGTACTTAGTATTTTCCAAGAAAAAATGTAGTAGAGGTTCATATTTATGCTACTAGACTGTTTTTCTTACATCTTATCGCCTTTTTTGACTGCTCGTTCGGCGACGAAAGAGAAGAAGAGATGCAAATGAGTCGAGAAAGACCAAACCAATAGTACAATGAACATGATGAACATGGATAGCTCTATCGCAGAAACAACTCCCAGGCCTTTGATAATCATCGGTCGAGGCTTCAATAGAGGAATTTGATTCTTTCTGCCATTAATTCTGTCACGAAAACCTTAAACATTTCAAGAAGTTGTCAAAGAAAAATGCGAAAAATGAAATAAACCAAAATTCATACCTTTCCATGGAAATGCTACTCAGTTTCTTCCCCAAATGGAGATATACACAACCCCCAACAGCCATGAATAGAATGGGGAGTGTATAAACCAGAATCATTGCACCTAATATCATAGAATTAATACACCAACAAATATTTTCAAGAAATATTCCAAATTAGAGTCTATCTACATATTCAATAAATTGATAATTCTCTGTTAATTAAGTACAGGAAAGACAAATTAACATGAAATTTAAGGAGTACTCGGGGATCCTGTAGTGCACCCGTAGTGCATATCTGGACTGCCTATCTTGACAATACCGCTAAGAGTGTGTCTGCGAATCTAAACCATCGATTACAGAGATGGAAGGTCCGGACATACACTACAGGATGCACCGGAGGAAGTGCCGTACAGGATCCCCGATTCCGGAACTTAATTTACCTTGGCTTCCAAAGTAAGTTGAATTGGTGTAATTAGCTCGAAGCTTGGCAAACCAGGTGCTGTACATCTTTGTGCCAGTCATTATCCACATGATAAGGTATCCAAGAAATACTGCCATTATTAGTGCCCGTATAGCTTCACGGATGATTCTGATTCCTCCATGGCTATGGGAAGAGGGTATTCTCTTCACCACCATGGAATCCATCCTCTCTCTCTCTCTCTAGAAGTCAAGTTACTCTGCAAAGAATGTGGGGAAGAAGTCTGTTGCAAGTGTGCTTTTAGATGGCCTAATATTGTGGGATTTATAAGTTTGTGATGTCGGTATATTTTTTTTATATCTCATGGTGTCTGGCCAGTTATTCCAACGAGTTATGTTTTGAACCCATTTATTTGTCTGGATTAAAAAATATTGAATTGCATTATAAGTTCCAAAAAGACATATCCTGTATAGGATTGATATTTCGCGGTTCAAATGAAAGATCTCTTGGGTATGACAGAAGATGGGTTCTGTTCTGCAAGCCTAAAGGGAAGGCGATTAGCTTCTTTTAGGTCTTCTCCAGTCGTCGGTGTCTTTCACCCATGTAATGGCGGCAACACAATTTGATTAATAAGATTTTTCTCACTATAAGAAAAAAATAAAAAATAAAATACAATTGATAGTGTTAATCGTATAAAATACAATTGATAATATACAATTGAAATATTATAATTGCCTTTTCTATTATCCAGTCAAAAAACGAATATTGATAAGGATATTGTTAAAAAAATTTGAATTTTCAATATATTGTATTATCTTCTTAGTCCACTTTTCCCACTGTAGGTCTCTCTCTGTGCAGGGACCAACAATCCGAGCCGGTTCTGAGCTAAAACTCAAGATGCGGTCGCTTTAAACTCCCGGAAATTTATAAATTATAGAGGCCCTAGCCTCATACTTTGGTACCCCTACAATACTCCAACAAAAAGGGTCTCATCTTTAATCTTCGCTTTAGACTCCCGAAAAGTCATGACAGACCCTACCAATTGGGAAAAAATTTGGGTGCCGGACGGGTACCACGTAGCGCCTTACATAGTACCCATCACCCCACATCCTAGCAGTCCAAAAGTGTTACTAATGATCCGGATTTGAATTCCGGACTATTAGTAACACTTTTGGACAACTAGAGAATGCGTGATAGATACCGCCACATGGTACCGTTCGGCACCCAAAAATTCTCTCCTACCAACCATTGAATAATCAAACAGTAGTATGCGTTCTGATTGGATTTATATCACGTGGATATTAGATGTGGGCGGCCGGGTTTGCAATTATGTGCTAATCTAACTTAGATTTCAACCAGGATCACAGATTAGTCAAATGATGACATTGTCTCTAATTTCTAATCCTTGTCAACCACACAAATTTAATGAAACAACAGTCAAAAGGACTGAGGAAAGTTGTGTCCCCTAATTTGATTTACATTCAATTGGTTAAAAAGTTGGTTAACATCGACTAATCAGATGAAACAAATAAGGCCTCGCGTTCGGTTGTTAAAAAAGTATGAAAAATGATGGGAAAATCAATTTTTCCATAACTTTTTGGGTGTTCAGTTACCAAGAAAATAATGAGACCCACAAAATTATTTTTCCCATTAGGACTCATTTTCCCTCAAAATGCATCCTGCAAAAAGAAAGGAATTATGTGTCATGAGAAAGTTTGCTCCCACCAATTACACTTTCCTCGAAACATTCTTTATCAAGTGAACATTCTCGGGAAAGTAAATTTCCCTTTCTTTTACTTTACTTTCTTAAAATTAACTTTCCCACATAACATTATTGGCAAATGAACGAAGCCTAAGGTTTTTTTTTTTTTTTTGCTTGCGAACACCTCAATCGATTAATTTGGAGAAATGACGTTAACGACCGAACTAACCTGTAGTAGCCTCAAAGGAGTAAATAGTACCTGAGATGTTTTGAATCTGAGACATAAAAAAGAAGCAAACTACAAAAGAAGTCGATCACAAACACCTATCCTTTGCTTCTCATTTTTGTAACCCAATTAGGAAAGAAACAATAGCACTATTTTCTCTATCAACAAATCAACGATTCAAAAATCGCATCATTGTTTGAGTTTAATTCTTTAAAAACAAAAATTTTCCTGGTGCTCATAAAAAAAATCTCATGAGACGAAGTAAAATTAAACATTGTTTGCCATTTTACACTAAATTTGTTGAATCAGCATGTAGTATGGGCATATGAGGCTGCATGGAGATTAACAAGAAAGATGAGAAAAATGTGAGTAGTAGTGGTTATTATTGAATGATTTCATTTTCCCTGCAATCACCCACGTCAATTCGAAGTGTCCCTGTTTTCTTTGATGGCAAGATCCTGCAGCAGTTTCTTCTACGGGCCTACATCCAGCACAAAATTCATACATTACTGCACGACAATGGACTTCTGTTTGGCATTCAGGCCCCATTTGATTTCCCTACAAAGAAAGCTATTTTGTTTGGGTGCAGAAAAACTTGGTTGCAAGCAGGTATCATGTGGGGTACCCAGAACGCATCTTGGCTGTCTAAAAGTATTTTGAACGATCTGAATTTTAGAGAGAGAGAGAGGGAGGGAGAAATATGGGCCGTCCAAAATGGACGGCCGAGATGCGCGTTCCGGTACTACCGTACCCCATTTACACCCAAGTTTTTTTTTTTTTGTACAATTCTGTCTTGCACCATAAGCTTTTTTGTTCGTGACGACGTTGAGGGGGTTTTTTTTACATACTTTTTCATGTTTGTTTTTTTATCGGATTATTGGGTTTGGGACACTCCAAAAAGGGCTAATTTTTTGGGCACTCCAACGTTTTTTACAAATGGGCTAGACTAGGACTTTTTTTTTACCCAAATAAAGAAAAAAAAACCTATTATTAGTTACAAAATAGCCCAAACCATCGTGGCCCAACATAAAAAAAGGCCCAAAGATAAGTTACAAAATAGCATATGATCAACTTGCAAATTGCAATCCAACTGTTATGATTAATTATTGTGATAATCAGATTATTGGTTATTCAACTTTCCCTCAATCCTTTGCTGGATCAGTTGATCTCCTCGGAAAAAAAAAAAACGTTTTTGATTTTCCTGGTTTAAGTTAACAAGTCAATTAGCTGTAAATGACAAACATTGTTGATTGAAAATGACTTGGTAGAAGAGGTGGATTATACAAGTGTAATTAATACTTTTGCTTCTATAAATGCAACACGTGTAATATTTAAGTGATACTCACGCGGCATATGTATTTAGAGACTTCGTGTTTTGATTTTTCCATTATTATGTAATACTTAGTAGAACTTTATATTGTTTTGGTTTTCTCGTATAGTGATTGTTACTCGAAAAATTATTGAAATGTTGTACTTGAAGGACACAATTTTTGGATTAGGCCTAAGACACTCCAAACCCTTGGGCCGGCCCTGGTTTCTATTTCTTCTTCGCAGTATGTGAAGAGAGTTTGAGACTCTTATCTTGATATTAGACACTAGTTTTTTCTTTTTGATTGTTACTTGTTTATCTTTGTTTGGTGGATGGTTTAAAGTCGGGGTTGCTGCTTTGCAGCCCCCGCACAGTAGCTACTGTGCATCATCTGAGCCGTCCGTTGCTCGGATGGACGGCCCAGATTTTATCTTGCACGCACGACAATGAATGGTTCGGATGCAAAGGTGCTGAGGTGAAATCTGAGCCGTCCATCCGAGCAACGGACGGCTCGGATGGTGCACAACAACTGCTGTGCGGGGGCTGCACAGCAGCAACCCCGTGTCCCTTTGAAATGGAAATCTTTGTCAGTGTCGGAAAGCTTTCTACGAATGCCTATTGTTTAAAAATAATAATTTGTGTGTGAACTGTGAATGTAGCAAAATTGGAATTGAATTACCTTATCCCACAAATATGGATCAGGCTTTTTGTACACCTCCACTCTCTGAATTCCAAATGGGCCAGCCTTCTTCTGCTTGCATTCTGGGCCGATGGCCCGAGACTTCACGTACTCGCTCGCAGTCCGATTAGTAGACGGGTTGAATACAGCATTGGACAGCATATACAGATCGGGCCTCTGACAAGGATTTCTGCTAAGTGGGCGAGTGTTGAAGGCAAATCCAGGGGCATCAGAGTTCAGATACCAATTGATGAATGTCCTCTGGGGCTTCTCCATTTCGCGGGCCGGGATTTTGGACCGGAATATTTGGATCGCGTAGCCCCAAGATACCGATACGGTCCATCTCAAGGACTTGTCGTAGCAAATGGACTGTTGCATGAGCCCAGCCGAGTCGAGCTTCATTGGCACCTTGAGTCGCTGTAGGGCTTGGACCCGATTGACGAGGGGGAATATGGGATAAACCACGTCGAGGTGGTGGAGTGAGACTAGGGGTGCAATTGGGTGGGCCGCGAGGAGGCCCAATAAGTTTCCGTACACGTCGAACTGATTATTAACATTTATAAGAAAAATAAATAATTAAAATAAGTTAGAGTTTGTTAGAGAGAAAAGGGGTGATAGTTATTCGATTCAAGCTAGATTTTCAGATAAGCAATTAAACTTAATTCCCACAATTAAACTCAACTTCTTCTTCCATTTTTAAAAAACTTTTTATATCATTTTTCCTTAGAAAATCTTAGTTCTTTTTTTTTTACTTTCGGAATGAAAATCATAGTCATTTCGTGTAGTTGAATAGTGTTCCTATTTTTGTTCCCCTCTAGGAATCATATGCCCCATGAATGGGATCTGGGGTGCTGTAGAGAGCCTCTGTAGTGTGGCATCCGAGCCATTGATCTCAACAATCAACGGTTCGGATTTCATTTTGGCAATGAATGACTCGGATAGGCAAAGTGAAATCAGGACTGTTGAAAACACATCCGACAACTTGGATGCTGCACTATAGGAGCGCCCTACAGCCCCCTGTTTCCCATGAACGTACATGGTGAGAAAGGTGCAAAGTTTTATAAAAAAATTGATCCAAATTAAGTTTATTTCTTAATAATCCTAGTCAATGAATTAGGTAAGTTATGTCTTCTTCTTTTTTAAAAGGAAAAAAAGTATAGTAAGGCAATAATTAAGCTACATAAATACATAAGAAGCGCCTCATGGCCCATAAATGTTTTCCCCTTTTTCCTCCAGAGAGAATCTTATCTTGTGAGATTTGTAATTAATCAGATTTCAACTACTTAGAGATCTCCTATAATGCGGTAATCTCTCAATTGAGAAAATTATTGTAATCCATCAAATTTCAAATAATTAAGAGAAGTCCTATAATGGAGTCATAACTCTATTTCAATTCACATTTCTGAAAAAGTACCTTATGAGAAAAAGTGGGAACAAGGTAAAAAAGTAACAAATAACCAACTATATAAAAAGAAAAAAAAATTAAAAAGTTTAATATAGGTAGTAGAGAGGAGCTCAAATCCTCTGTATCTAATTGTTTCTGTACCAGTGTTCCGGTGCAATAAATTCGAGTATTAGAACACGTGAAAATCTCTAATCTCACAAGGCTCTCACGTGATCATTGAATGACTGAAAATGCACCGGAATACGGGTAAAAAAAATGCGTAAGATGAATTTTAGGGTGAGTAGAGAGAGAAAGAAGAGAGAGAAACCTGATGAAATCCAACTTCCTTAGTGAGAGGGACTCCAAGCTCAGCCATACAAGCCTGGATCCGATCATCTGACCCATATAACCCTGGGTACCTCTGTAGACACCCATCTTGCATTTTTACAAGAGCTTTAGCCAATGAATAACTAATGGCAAATCCACCACCCCCAAAAGCCATATTATATGAAAAATGAATATTTTGTATATGACTTTCCGATGGACTACCAATATAGTAAAATTGGTTATGATCATATTTTTCCAAAACCCTAACCAAATTTTCAGCAACAAAAAATGTATCATCATCTCCCATCACGATCCACCTCACGCCTTGTAATCTCAATCTCACAGTCTCTGATACAATTCGCGATATTCGTATAGCAGACCGACGACCCTTTGGATTTGTATACTTGAATTTCATAGTATTACCTGCAGGGCGGAGCCAAGGTTCTTATTCAATAGGATCCAAATTCATATGTATGTAGATATGCACAAATATTCTTGTTTTAGTCATAATCGCGAACATGAATATTCTTCTTAAGTTACTATGAACAAAGAAACTCAAAGATATTTTTCTTAAGTCGAAATTGTGAACATAATTGTTTTAATCAAATGCAAAGATTTACAAAAGATAACATCCCAATTATTGATCAAACTCAAAGATTTACAAGCGTCATAGCACGATGATAACATCCCAATTATGCCATTCAAGCCTGAAAAGGTTACATGATTGACAAGTAATCAACGAAACAACCAAAACAGAACTTGCAACAATACCTGATATCTTCAATGGCGGAAGGGTATTTTGGTCATTAGAATCGTTTTTTACGGGTTTATCTAGCCAGACAAAACCTCGCATTTCTTTGGGTTCCCACCACAGTTTGACGTAGCTTTTCCTCCGACGCCATAGATTTGAAGAAGCTGCAATGCCAAACACAATGTGATGGAGTTGTGTCTTTTCTAGGGTTTTAGGGTTTTGGAGAATTTGGTCTTTCTGGGTTGGAGGTGATATGATGGATTGAAAAGATAGAAGATTAAGGTTTTGATTGCATGTGTTTAAAGGAGATATGAGTAGTATTGAGTACAAAAAATAAGCAAGAAAGATGAAGAGAACAACCCAAAGGCTATATTTTGGTAGGACTTTTGTGTAGGAATGAGGATTTCTCATTGCCTGATCACAAAGAAGAGTTTCTGGCTCCTTGGTGTTATTTTTCATGGTGTTGGATTGGATTTTTATCAAAAAAACATGGAGGCCTAAGTATTAGGGAAGAGGGATAGATTAAAAAGAGTTCTGGTGATTATATATATCTTCTCCCCTATGTTTATCTTCATAAACTAATTTTTTTGACAATTAAAGTGTATATTGAGTTTTGTTTTATTTGGAAAAATCAGGTTGTATTGGGATTATACATTTATGAAAGAAAATAAGTAGGTTCCCCCCGTAATCGTTCCAATTTATCGGATGTCCCTGGATGGAGCAGAAAATTAATAATTGTAGTGAAGATATGCCAAATTGTTCATGTGATTTCTCTATCGTTTGCAGTTTCTCTCGATAGATTATCTAAGTACAAATTCTTCGTCCAAAACACAATCTTTGTTTCTATGGTTTCACTTCGCCTATAAGTACGAAAGTTTTAATGGCTCAATCATATGATGGAATACCCAATTTCAAACGAAGACGGAATGTTGTTGGGGTTTCACAGATGGTTATTAATTTTCATCTTCACAATGTAGTGTACCCCTTCAAGACAGGGTCTCGGATCCTAAAGTTTAAGTTAATGTAAAACGCTCCTCACAATTAAATATCCAGTCATACCATTTGACCAGATAATCTTTTTCGAGATTAACTTGATTTTAAAATACCATGTTACCTTGTAATCTATTTGGAGATTAACTTAAAATGAAAAAGAAAATTCAACTTGAAATGTTTATTTTTGTTCGGAAGTATCAAAAGAATAGCGGAAAAAGTATGGCCAGCCGGAACAAAATTTATAGTAACATGGCCTTCCGATCCTTTATTTTTTCTCTAGATAAAAAGACAGTAATTTCACAATATGAAGGGAAAAATTGCTTCGAGGAACGGAGTTATTTCTATTGATAATCGACATCAATAAATAATGCAAATTTTTTATAAACTTCCCGTTCTTTTTGGTCGTACTATTGTATGAAATTAAATATCGGAAAACTTTTGATTTTGTTCTTGCAAAATATATATATTTTTTATTTGGTAGGTATATCAAAGCTAGACAAAATTATTCAGCACAGTATCAAATTTAAATCCCAGCGATATGTTACCCCATATATTGGTACAATAAATGAATTAATGTTAACACATCATTAGGCATCCAATTTTGGATTTTCGTAATTAGTGTCCTTAATTGTCCTTGTCAACGTTTTAAAAATGAGGAGTATATGCTTTTATTAAAGTGCATACCAACTCATGTAAAATCATGCTGTATTGGGACTGTACATTAATGAGAAAGAAAGTAAATAGTTTACCCGTTCTAATAAAATAAAATAATTGAAGTAAAGAAGTTAATTTGTTCCAAAAAACTATTTTTTTGCAAACTGTCTTTTACTGTCTTTTCACGCTTTATGAGACAAATCACTTTCTCACAATAAATAAACCCCCAAAACAAAAAAAGACAGTTTGTAAAAGAAGTCAATTTTCTGGAACAACCTAAAATATTATTGTTCATGTGATTTCTCTATATTAAGTAGTTTACCTTTTCTCTCGATTGATTATCTAGTACAAATTCTTTAGTCCAAAACACAACTCTTGTTTCTATGGTTTCACTTCTTCTATAAGTACGAAAGTTTTAATAGCTCGATCATATGATAGAATACTGAATTTCAAACGAAGAAACGGAGGTTGTTGGGGCTTAACAATAACAAAAATGTTCCGCAGAATTAAATATCCAGTCGTATCATCTGACCAGACCAGATAATCTTTGGGGAGATTAACTTGATATTCCATATACCATGTGACCCTATAGTCTATTTGCAGATTTTAAAACAAAAGTTCAAAAATTCGAACTTGAAATATTTATTTTTCTTCGGAAGTATCAAAAGAATAGAGGAAAAGTGTAGCGGCCGGGTTCACGATGATCTACTGGGCTAGAGACACACCAATCCACCACACACTGAGTGATTGCAAAGTAGTTTCAAAGTGTTTATGCTTCCACTACTAATCATGTAATGCCACGTAGGCTCATGTGGTTGGTGGTGTAGTAGTAGAGTGGAATGTCCCTATAGCATTAGTGATTGCCAAGTAGTTCCAAAATGCTTATTCTCTCGCCACTTCAAGTAGTTTCAAAATACTTATTCTCCTACCACTAATCATGCAGGGCCACGTAGGTTGGTGTAATGGAGTGGTGTGTTCCTAGCATTAGTGATTGCCAAGTAGTTCCAAAGTACTTATTCTCCCATCACTAATCATGCAGTGTCACATAGACTGGTATGACACTGGTATGATTGGTGATATAGTGGAGTGCTGTGTCCCTAGTATTATTGAAATTCAATGGTCTTGGGTTCTAGACTGTCGTGAATTAAATCTGAACCATTGAATTTCAAATTTTGGATAGCCGTACCCGGTACCTAGACTCTCTATAGATCAAAACTCCCTCATACTGCCATCTTAACTGACACATTGCCATCGTTACTGCCATGGATCACTACGACGAAAACTGGAGCCCCCTTTTCTAAGCAAGAACTATGAGTACATACATATTCCCCCAAAGCCAGATTTGTTACCATCACCACTTTCCAACCCGAACCCCCAAATCTCCTTCACCTGTGTATGCCTACACTCCATCACTTAGAAATAGACACGTAGAGAGCTCCAAATCACTGAAGATCAGTGTTGACGAATCGGCAGCTTATTTCCACAGGTATGATGTTTGAGGTTGCGGTAATGGCGTTATGGGGTAGATGGAGCAAGATGTTGACATCAAATGGAGTGTCCATGACAATTGCTCCTTTGGGAGCTCTTAATTTGGGCTGTCTGTCCCCTTCGCCAATCCCTCCTCCCCTGCTGCTTCTCGGGTATTCGCTCTCTTTATTATGAATTTAGCTGGTATTTTTACTGTAAAAATCTTGTTTTTCATTGTAAACTAGAATAAAAAATCAAATCTTTGTCTCTATTCATGGTCCTATCACAATGCGGCTTCGAACCCCTTTCCGCATCTTCGTATTGGAATTTATTGAAAATGTCGCAATGTATCATTTTAGGATGTTGGTTAGTTTATTGGTGTTGCTCTATGGTGTGAACCTAAGACCTTGCACGACAAAACAATTTTGTGCTAATTGCCTTGGTCCTTGTTAGATTATGTAATGTGATAAATGGCAATTAATTTCAGTTATGCATAATTTATCAATCAAGGGATGCAATCCATGTACAAAATAGCGTAGAACAAAAGGCTAAAAAGCCGACAATACCAAACATACCAAGAAGATCCCGAACAATAAAAAAAACCTATAAACCTCTCTAAACGCCAAAAATATCTAAGATGTCAAGGAATTGATCAACGGTTAGTTTGCACTCCCTCGACTCCCACCTGAACAAACTGTTAAGGAAACTACTCTTAATTTTAAGCACCGACTTCTTGTCCCCATAAAAATATCTACAATTTCTCTCTCGCCAAGTGAGCTACATCAATCACAACGGAATCAACCTTCAAAGCTTCTGTTTTCTTCTCTCCACTTTAGTCCCATACTATTGTTGAATAAGCTCCACCGCAGCTGCAGGGCAAACCCACTACATGTCCCACCAAGCATGAACCGCAACCCAAAGATCTCTGGCGATTAGATAATCAATGAATAAGTGCGCCTCCAAAAAAAAAAAAATTAAATAAACAAGTGTGCCCCTGTTTCACAATTCCGCTAGCACATGCAATACTAGTTGACAATTGCCATCCTATGTTATATAAGATTATTTATAGTGAGAATCTTATCCTTAGCCGCACACCAAATGAAAAGAGAAACCTTGGTTTGGGCATGAGTGCTCCAAATGGCTCTCCAAGGAAAGGAAGTTTTCTTTTCGTTTGTTTTTGGTTTAAAAATTGTATTTCTAATGATGTTTAAATCAGTTCAAATAAATAAAAATGATATTTAACTGCAAGATAAATTGTCACGAGTCACGAGTCACGAATTACTGATTGCTATTGGTGGAAAAATTCTGTAGGCAAGTATTAAATGGTTGTATTACTTTTGTTTCACACTATTACACAAAGTATACGAGAAACTTTTAAAATGTATTATGGTTAACTTCAACATTTACTCCCGCCTTTTTCGTTTGAATTTCAAAAGGGAATATTCTATGGGATTTAGAACCACTTCTCTTGTGATTAAGGCCAGTGACTTCCCACAAGGTGATCATTATGTATGAGAACTAATTTACTTATTTCCTTCGCCTCGATTCAATTCAAGGTTGGCAAAAGTAGGATTTCAATTCATGTAACTCTCATTTAGATCACTGTGATCCAAACTATGAATTACACATGAAAGAGGAGTAAAACAATTTAAATTTAGTATTTATGTACACTAAAACCCCAACCAAAGCCATATAACATTGGAGTAGAGAGTGAAGCGCTGAAGCGGTAATTATCACAAAACAGGTCGAAGCCCCTCAACACAACTCCAATCCCACAACGGCAGCGGATAAAAGCAAGAGGCATTTGTAGTTACATAAATTGCCTCACTCAGGTCTTTGTATTCATTCCATAGGTGTACGGAACCGTCATTTCCAAGCTATTCATTGCTGTGTTTGTGCCATTTTGGCACTTTTGTACCCATACTCATTTGCATTGTAGAGTATTGGTGATTCTATGTGTACAATCCCGCGATGGTTTCCATGTGGAAGTAAAGGACTTGTTTGGAACTGCATGTTTGACTTATCAAGTTATCCTGCTCGATCACTAAACTTGCTAATTCTCCTTTCTTATCATGGTTTTTGTACATAAGTACGTTGTTAGGTAGAATCGACTTAGATCTGTGTGTCTGCGTGACTGACAGAGTGAAGGAAGGTGGAAGGGATCGGATAATGCAGGTGATGATGGAGCTGGCAGTATCTTGTTCGGTAAGCCTCACTATCCTACTAATGAAAATTGAAAAATGGATTGTAGGGGTAAAACAATAAAAAGCCACTGATAATTAATGGTTTGGGGGGAAGTTCCTTCCATTGTCTTGGTTGACAAGCTACTAGGCATTAATTGATAATAACTCACTTGCATTTACTAGTGTGGGTCCTACTACTGTGTTTTGAATGCATAAATGAATGACAAATAGGACCATGTATCACATTACTCCAAGCAAAACCTCTCTGCCCCTTCTTGATATCCAAACTACTTTTAGAGATCGACCACATCAGGTCAGTCATTCTATACAATCCGAAGTTTCTGAGCATAGATATCTCTCCCCCTTTGGTTCCTCAGTATAGGTAAGAAACTCGTTATAGTGACTAGATAGTTAGTTCAGTTTGTTTCTTGGTATCGGAAATGGACACGAAATCCACATCTGTTCTTTTGTTTTCTTGGCAACCGGACAGCCTGGACTGCTTTTTAACTGCTTTCAGATTTTCAGTTTTGTTCTTGCTTCAAATTTCTAACGTGTGCAGATTGATGAAATGAATACATATGTTTGGCCTCAGTCTTGTTTTCGATCCGGAAGTCAAGAGAGCGTGTGAGGGTTGCAAAGATCTAATAGTGCAGGTCACGATGAATGGGGTTGATTTTGGGTGGAAATTCTCACGATTTAATAAAAAAACAGATGTCACATATACCAATTAATTCCTGGGTCGAAGTTCAAACCATAAGCTTCCACACTTCATCTAGGCTGTGTGCTCAACAAGTCTGTCAATGTAGACTTGTTTCATTTTAGAATCTAAGGTAAATTTCTGGTCATTAGAAATAAGGGTCCCACCTTGGCTTTGACTTGGTTGGCAAGGAACTCCTAGACATAAGTGACGAGGCCTTACATGCATTTATTAACGTGGGCCCCAAGCCCCCAACACAAGGACAATGTCCTAAACTATTTCTGATGACAAATCACAATGGGCCAGTTCTATAAAAAAAAAAAATGAAGTTTCCCTAAATAGAAATCTCTCCATGTTTGGTTCCTCAGAATGGGAGAGGAAACAATTTGGGTTGTGTAGTTATAAGAAAGTTATGACATTGGCTAGATATTTTCCTTGGTGGTTTTCGGAGTACGAATACTTAGGAGTTAGGACACTAGAACACCTCGGGTCCATCTTGATATTCTTTTCTTTTCTTGGCAACCAAACAGAAGGTTGCTGATAATCGTTCTCTGATTCACATTTTTCTTCTTGTTTGAATTTGTAATGTGTGCAGATTCTTTCAAATGGCTGCAATCAGGTTTTCAAAATTGAAACGACTCTGTTCTTCGGCTAACGCCTCTTCAAGAGTGCAACTATGTGGCTTTTATGTTAACATTGCAAAATACAGAGACCAATGTGATGTCAGGTCAACCTTTACTCACATCAACCGCAGTTACCATGCAAAAGAATCCGGGTTCACTCAGACTTATGTGAAAAGCGGTTTTGGAACCATGGGTGTGGAATCTTTTGCTAAAAATGATCAATACAATAGGGCCAAGTTGTTTTGTAAATTGTCGCCTATCCCACCAAATTGGCATGTACTGCATAATGTGTCTCCACTTGCACTCAACCCTGGGCTGAATTGCCAGTTATATTCGTCATCTGTTGGAGGCAAAGGAGATAAAGCCACTGACGTCCCAGAAGTTCCAGTTGTTTCAAGTTCTGGTGAGCCAGCTGTTAGTGAAATTGGTGTAGGTGGAGATAATTGGACTGATGTAGTAAAGGATGGTTGGCAGTCTACGGTAGATGCTATGGTTTATACAGGGGAAAGGGCTAAAGAAGCCTCTACTGAATTGACTCCTTATGTTGAACAGTTACTTGATGCTCATCCCTACCTTAGGGATGTTATTTTCCCAGTTGGTTGTACCTTGGCTGCTACTATAGTGGCTTGGCGATGATGCCATGGCTTTTAAGGAGATTTCACATGTACTCAACACAAGATCCAGCTGATTTGTTATGTGGTATCACCTTACGGAAGCCAGCTCCATATGAGAAAAGCTGCTGGGGTGCTTTGGAGGATCCACTGAGATACCTAATTACCTTTGTGGCATTTTCACATATGTGAGTACAGCTGCTCTTCATACTTACATAATGAGCTTACTGGTTTACTTTTGAATCCTGATTTGTTTCTTTCTATATGCAGAAGCATGATGATAGTGCCAAGCACCATTGCATTACAGCACATTGCACCAGCTTGGAGGGATGCTGCACCTGCTTGGAGGGGTTCTGTTATTGTTTCATTTGTGTGGTTTTTGCATCGGTGGAAAACAAGCGCATTTGCTCGAGCTTTGGCTGTTAGGAGCATAGCACCAATTGAAAGAGAGAAGTTATTAACCCTCGACAAAATTTCGTCCATTAGTTTATTTGGTCTTGGATTGATGGCTTTAGCTGAGGCATCTGGTGTTGCTGTGCGATCTGTTATGGTGTTTGGTCTCATAGGAGGTCAGTTCCAGAACAATTGTGAAATTAGCCTAAATTACTTTTCAGTATGACATTATGAACATCATGAGCATTCCAAAACGAAATTCGTTGTCAATTTTTTTTTGCATTTCATTTAGTTTAGTTCTCTCTCAACAGAAAATTTTCACGTGTGTTGGGAGTTGGGACCATTAGACTATACAAATGGTGTTCTTGTAACTATTTAGGTTGTTGGGTCTGAAATTTCATTTGCGAAGAAGTTTTTCTTTATTGGTTCCAAGTGCATGATATCTTATGACAAATGGTATTACATTCATTCCTTATCTTCTTGCAAATTACTTTATTTGGTCAAATTGGTTAGCATGTGAAGTGTTGGACTCATCTTTTGTTTTTGTAATTCTAATCCTTAGTCTAGGTTCTGCTATTTTCATTTTTGTACCATATCCTTTTTGGTCATCGTAATTGAGAATTTAGATCTTAGTCACACAATCGTGTGCGAGCGGGTGTGGTTGCGAGAGCGCGAAAGCAACGATATTTAAAAAACTGGAAGGCAGAGCGTCTCAGAGCGTCTTTTAAAATAAAACTATATTTATATATATGTATATTCAGTTTCAGTGCATAAGTTTTTAAACATTCATGTAAATCCATCATAAAAACTTTCATGTGACATTCGTAATGTGCCTACATATTCATAAAAACTGTAGATATTCTGCTATTGGAAACTTGTTAAAATAATAATATTCCAAGTACTAAAATAGAGAGAGTGGCATTGGTCATTGGGCATGATTTTGCTTCACCCAACGGAAAGTTGATAGGAGAATCGAACTAACAGTTGAGTGAAGTGCTGATGGTCTCTCCAAAGAAAGTTCATAACATGTGTCAACTCATTTGTTGGCTCACAGTCACAGCAGCAAATTTGTCTGCACCGATAACAAATTCGCGAGCTACTTAAAGCAATGAGCGAATTTACGGCGAACTAAAACCTAAAATGCCGACCCGTCAGCCTTATACCACGAACTGTGTGACTAAGATTTAGATCACCCTGCTTGGTCTACTAAATGATTCTCCATGAGTTGGTCATATCTTGGCTATGTCTAGTTCTTGCTCTGTTAACTTCCTCATCTCAGTTTGCTCAATATTCTGATTTGCTATGCCCTAATTTGTCGGAAATTACCAATATTGGCTCTGCTAAATATTCTAATGATGTCTCTCCTTGATTTCTCGAAGGGCATGTTTCATAAGCAGGGCAGGTCTGTTTCTTCATTTGTATGGTTGCAAGAATCTCAATCTTGTTTTTGATTGGCTAGTTTGGTTTTGTTTTTTATTTTGCAAGTCATTTTTTCGCATTTGTACAGTGGCTTATAGGCCAAACTTTGCCAAGACTGTTGGTTAGAGGTGCCTGAACCTTTTTTTTATATGATGCCAAGATTATGGTTTAAAGCAACTTGCAACTGGCCAGTATTATATTGTCCAAACCTTGCCAAAAGTCGGTTCAAAGGAGTCCGACATTTCTACGAAGATGTTTCTTGAGATGAGAATTAGAACGTTTTAGGTAATGAAAATTGTGGAGATACAATTTTAACCCATCTTTTTCTGTCCTTTCAAAATGAATTTTCATTTTCTATCGAGAATGGCTTGTTCTTGGGTGGCCAGTCTTTCAAACTTCTGTAACCTGTTTGACCAAAAAAATGTAGGTGCACGATGAATATGTGAAGAAACATGTAGGATTAGAATGAAAAAGACTTGTTTATAGATTACATATCTATAAGGATGATGAACAATCATTGTAGAGGTCAATATTACCAACCATGAAATAAGATAACCATTATTGTGGTTTTTCGGCAGTAATTTTCCGTATTACTAGTTGAAAGCGCCGTTTGACTTTTGATTTTGTTTTCTTTTTTTGCAGAAGCAGCCACTGCTTTTGCTGCTAGGGACATTCTTTTGAATATTTTCAGTGGGTTGTCTGTGCAGATTTCACAGCCTTTTTCAGTCGGGGATACGATAAAAGTATGTTTAATGTGCTATATTTATCGATATCAGTTCTAGAAGTTCTTTTTACTTGTCTGTTTTCCAGTTATTCTGATCATCGGTGCAATCATTTTTGACGTGCGATTTTTTCATTCTGTTAGTAAAGGAAACTTGTCAGTGTCCCATAATCTTTTGTGGTGACAAGTGACAACTTACTATACTTGAAAAGCCAACTGCATTTCTGGCTCTATTTGACCAACAGGGACTTTAGGACTATTTGGAGTTTGGCGGAGAGTTTAAGTCTGGAAGTTCTCTTATGTTAAACAAAAGGGTTGGCATCCTTCTAATTGGTCTTTCTCTTCTACTGCTTTGCCAAGATCTGTAGTTGACGCTAAGCTTTTGTTTTCTTTACACACAACCATTCTCAATAGTGCCTGTCCAAAAGAAAAAACACCATTCTCATTAGTAAGAAGTATGTATAATGTGAGCTTCTTCAAGAATCTAGAAAGTCCAATATATTTCTATCAAGGATATGCTATGCTGTTGGATTGCAATTTCACAAAAAAGTTGTGAGTTTCATAGACGTTGCAAGATGTCCTAGCTTGCTTTCCTTACCTCCCACAGATTGTGAATCATCTGGAAATTTTCAGGTTGGATCTCTCGAAGGTCAAATTGTGAAGATGGGGCTTATAACCACATCATTACTAAGTGCAGAGAAATTTCCTATCATAGTTCCGAACTCCCTGTTATCTACAAAGGTAGGCATCTCTTTTACTTCCACATTATGGTGTTTCTTGCTACACTGCAATTCATCACTTGGGCTGCCACTGTATCACCTCAATTTATGTAGTTTTGTCTCTATTGACGACCTGAGTACGTCAAAAATGTATAACGGCTAAATCATTTACATTCCATCTATTGCAATTTGCTCTGTTCACTTTCGGCCTGATTATGATACTCTGTAAGTACTTATTTATGCTACCTTGAATTATTTGAGTCTTTCTCGTGTACTTTTTCAATGCATTAACTTGTTATATTTGGTTTATTTACAGTATTAGGAAATTTTAGACTATTCCCTTTAGTGGTGAGACCTATGATAACTAAAACTAGTTTTTGACTCTTCGATATCCATCATAATTCATAAGATTAATAGCTTTGTGTCATGCTTGCCAAGTAATGCCTCATGGCTGAAGCTCAACTGCAATTCCATTTCATTTGGCTTATTAGTACTCCCTCTGTCCTGTTTTATGCTCTTTATGGGGTTCCAACTTTTTATGGAGTCGTCTTAAAATTGTTGATATTTCCACCAGAGTTATCAATCTCGTCCCGTACCGGCCGGTACCGGCTGAGACATCCCGTTCCGGCAAGAAAACGGTACAACTCACTCTATGTTCCGTTCCGCCCATAATACTGGGCTAATCCGGCCGTTCCGGACTGTTCCGCCCGTTCCGGCCCGTTCCGGTCAATTTCCGGATTCCGTCCGGTAGAAAACGCGTCTGATTTCAGTGTGCTTTCACGCCAAAATACACTGAAAATTGGAAGAAAAGGTTAGAAAGGAGAGGAGAGGAGAAGATAGAGAGGAGAGAGGAATACACAAACGTGAGATCTGGTTTCTCAAGTCGCCATGGATGTTTCTGTCGCCTGCTTCAGATCAGTTTTCTCTCTCCTGTTTTTACTTCTTTTTTCTCCACCTGGTTTCTCTGCTTTTATGGTAGAAGGATAAGTAAAAGGAGAGTGGTAAGTAAAAGGGGAGTGGTAGTATTTACACAGACTACTAGACTAGCATTAGCTGTACATGGGGAGCCACACTTGTAACTTCTGTGAAACAATCGAGGTACCCTAAAATATTAGAACCGTTTTTTTTTTTTTTTTTTCTACTTTAATTTTTTGTGAACATGAAAACTATATGGAAAAACATAAAAAAATATTAATCGTGGTAAATCCGAAACGGTACCGAGATACACTCCGGTACCGGTACATACCGTTCCAGTAGAGAAAACGGTATGCTAACCGGTACGAGGTTGATAACATTGATTTCCACTATTACCCTTCAAAAACAAATGCAACCCCATGCAATTTAAGTCTAACCAAACTTTTGTGGGGTCAAATTGGAAGGTTGCTTTGTTTTTGTTGCAATTTTGGAAATGAGGCAAACATTTTGGGACTGCCCAAAATGGAAAGATGAGCAAACAAATTGGGACGAGAGAGTACAATTGATAATCTCCATTCTCTAGTTCTTGTGCTGCCTAGAGTACCTTTGATGCGCGATCAGTTTGATAGCACTATTTCAAGAGTCAAGTCCAATTACTTGAGAAGCAGTATTTGCTAATTTGCTCTTCATTAACAATTTTGCCCAAAGTTTGGCATGGCCGTAACATGGCAATTATCCTGTGATCGTAGTTTCTATGCTAGTTGCTGATTTGAAGTTCTCGACCCACTGTGTTGGATAACTATGCTTTGCACAGGGCTTCGGCATCGGGTGATCTACTTCTCTAGATTTTTTTAGATCCTATACTGGGCCCAATTATGAATTCCTTCGATTTTTTGCTATTAAATTTTTTGTGGTCATTTTCTATTCTGTGGTTCTATATAGTGCTTATTTTCCTACTTTGATGCGAAATGGGAATTCTCTCTCTCTCTCTCTGAACTTGCCTAGCCAGTGGCTGTTTCTTGGTTATCACTTGAAATTAGCTCTTGTTTTTCTGGCTTTATTATTAACTTTACTATTGTGCCTTCTCATAGTATCGGAAATAAAAAGCTGGGGTTTATATCTTTGTTTGATTTAATTTTTTTGTAGATGATTGTAAATAAATCACGTTGGCATGCCATGGTCACCAAAGTACCTCTGCAAATGGAGGATCTTGGCAAGATTCCCCAGATAACAGAGGACATAAAGAGCATGCTCAGATCTTATCCGAAAGTTTTCTTGGAGACTGAACCCCCATACTGTTTCTTGTCCCGTATTGAAAGATCTTATGGTGAACTGACTCTGGGATGCAATCTGAAACATATGGTATTTTCTTTCTCAAGTCTCACATATCTAGCAGAATGGATAGTGCGATTCCATTGTTCAAATTTTGTTTGCTCGGTGCTTTTATACCTACATTTAGTCCTCATAAAATGACGTGCCCAATCGATTAAATGATAGCCATGAAATTCATCTTACTTGTCATAGTTTTACTAAGCTTTAAAATTTGGAGTGGGATTCTGAGCATGTTCACACACTTTGCATGTCTAGATTTCTTCTGTTTCCGGGAGAAGAAGCAGACCTCAGCTAGCTTATTATAAATGATGTGCATAATCATCAATTTAAGTTTACTTAATCGATTCTTGACATCAAATTGTATCACCAATTATTGCATAATGCAAGGTACTGCCCTCTCTTCACATGTCTGCTGTTGAGAATATAAATAATAAAGTTGCCCTTGTTCTAATAGTTTAAGCTTTTAGATGAACTGGTGGTTAACAATCTAATATAGTATCAACGCAGGCAATAGTTCTTGTGTTCTAACCTCACCGTCTAACGAGTTAATAAATTTTTGTACTTGTTTAGTCTGCTTATAAAGGAGAGCTTGTCTGCATATGAGGGGGCGTAGTGAGAATATAAATAATAAAGTTGCGCCTTTCCCTAACAACTTAAGCTTTTAGATGCGTTGGTGGTTGACAATCTAATATCTTCTCTCTATTTTCTGATGCTTAATAAAGCCAATAGTTTAGGCAGTTTATTTATTTACCTTTTTTTGGAGTTAAAAAAAAAAAAAAACTACTAGGCCCTTCTATGGCATGTGTGTCCTATTTAGCTAGGGGCTCTGTTGAGGAGGAAACAAAAGTGAAAAAAGGAAAACGATCAACAGCTGAGAGTAAAACAGTGAATAATGCGAGGTTTATTCGTGAGATGCTTGTTTGTTTGAAGTTTATCTTAATTTTTGGAGCTTAGATACGTATTCCTTCTATACCCCTATCATAATTAAGCATGCACTGTCTATTCTCCGTTTTATTTCACTGAAAGCTGTGTTTTCTTTCGTGGTTCAGAGCACCGATGAGTTTCACTCAACAGAGCAAGACATTCTTCTGCAGTCAGCCCAGATAATTAAGCAGCACGGTGCTACGTTGGGTAGCACCCAGGAAGAGTTACTAAGCATGACCATTAAGTAAATGTCAGGAAATGAGCTACACCCCTGAATTTGTGATTACTGTTGGAGTTCTTCGGGAGTTTTGGTTTTAATGTTGGATTTGGATGTCCTAAATTCTCCTATTATTATTGCCTTCTTTTTCCCTGCAAAAATCTCGACTGAGATTTTACTCTTGCGATTATATTATTATTTTGATCGGATTTTACTCTTGTGATTCGTTTGGGGCTTTCTATTTCTGGACCTTTCTTCATTCAACCTTCACCCTTGGAGACTTTTATCCCTTATTCTTATGCGTATGCACGTACAAGAGTTTCTCAGTTTTACCTTGTACTGAGAAATACTTCAGTGCCGGGTGGGCGCCAGGTGGCAAGGCCACGTGGTGTCCGTCAGCTCATTTGGGCCATGAAGTGAACAAGTTCATCTAGCACAAATAATCAAGCACTTGTCCACATTATTGGAATTACAGATGATTCTATTAACCCTGTTTCACAGCCCCATGTTTCAGGTACTCAGCAAACTCAGCAATATACTGATCATGCAGCTTCTGATCCCCGAAAATCGCGGCAGCTTCTCTGGCTCGTGCCCGTATCCCTTCTCCTTCCTGCAACACCATTGCTCGTCTCAGCGCCACTGCTATATCATTCCCGGTAAACGATCCGTCTTCTCTCCTCTCCACTTCAATCCCCAAACCCTTCTCCACAAGCAGCCTTGCGTGCAACCCTTGATCAATTATGAATGGCAACAAAACAGGACAATGTCCAAATTGCAATGTCTCTATCACAGACCCCCACCCAGAATGAAACAACGACCCCCCAATTGACTTATGTCCCAATATCTCCATTTGTGGGGCCCATCCAATGCACACCTTCCCCCTTCCCGACGTCCGGTCAGTGAAACCCGACGGAAAAATGTCGAGATCGTCGGCAGCCCAGTTGGGTTTTCTGATGGCCCATAGAAAAGGCAGATTTGATAACTCAAGCCCATGAGATATCTCATTGACTTGTTCTTTGCTTAGTTTATACTCACTCCCAAACCCAACAAACACAACTGAACAAGGTGGCTGTTGATCTAGCCACTTGAAGATCTCAGTCCACGACCCATCAATAACGGCTTCTCTCTCCTTTGGTGGTTCCGGCGGAAGTAAACCCACCGGAATCACCGGCACACTGTTGATTCCAGCCCATAAATTTAAGTATTCGCATTCGAATTCTCGGCAACTACGCACGGCTATGGCCTGGCATGATTCGAGTATTTCGGCACATCGTTCAGCATCACCAGTGTCGGTTCCGTTGTTTCCATAGATTCCTGGGTGGACGATCATTGCCTCATGGTTTCGGAGTGCTACTGATGAAGGGAAAGTGAACCACTCCGGTGGCGACGTCATGCTCTCCGGCGATGGCCTTGTTGTGAAAAATATTGTTAAAAAGGAATCATAGTGATCACATGAAGAACACAACTACATACCCATAAAATACGCCTAAAATTTATCCAACATTTGAAAATCAATGATCCAGATTCACTTGGAATAAATATGGGCCATTGATTTCATATTAGGGGTAAATTCTGGATGCCCTTTTTGGGCACTTAAACTTTACGTTACATGAAACAAACAATTTACTATCCAAAGTGACTCCCATCGAAATATTCGTGTAGGCTTTTTGGTTTTTTTGGCGTATTGTATTGTTTGAGACATGTCATTTTCTTGCAATATATCAACTAAAAAAGTCCTAAAAAGCTAAAAAGCCCTTGGCGGGATGCGGTAGTTTGATAAATTTATTGTGTGTGTTCTGGCAGAAATTATTTTTGCTAATTTTGAGATTTTAGCTTTTCAAAATCATTTGGAGTAACAGATCCTCAAATTCTACAGATTTTGAAAATCTAAAATAGGAATGAAATTTTAAAAATCCTAAAGCTGAATTTGGATAGGTTATGAAGCTTTTCAAATTTGATTTTAAGTTTTACAAAAGCTGATTTTCAGCTACTTGCACTGAAAACATTACCAGTTTTTATTGCAATTTGAGAAGTTTTTCACAACCATGCTAAACATGTTAGTAATTTGCTTCCACTAAAATTTAAAATCTAGAATACGTAGCTGAATCTTCCACAAAAATTTAAAATCTAGAATACGTATTTGACACTATAATTCAAAATCTGTATTCACAGCTATTGCAAATACACTTTTTGGATAATTCGTATAACCTCAATGATTTACTTCATATGTAAGTGGAGATTCCTAATCATCGAGATTTATTAATAATAACGGATGAGAATGTTGTGGAGTAGGCGAATTTGGCTAAAAACCAAATTTGTAAGCCACATAAAAATCTTGATATGTTATCTATAACTACAATTAGATTTATTCGCTCAAAATTTATTTCTCGTCTTTGCTAGTGACCGTGTTGGGCTCACAATAAGTACATAAAAAAGAAGAAAAAAAACATGCACTCTAATGCACTTTTTTTTATACTTTTCAATATAGTTATAGCTACTTTTATTACATTTTTTTACAAATTTCAATATATTTTTAAATATTAACATAAACTTACTAGGCCTATTTTAACCTTTTCCATTTGCTAATTGATGTGGGGTCCGGCAAACCGTAACAATGAGCCAATGGGCTCAAGACTAATAGTTATGGTGGGCCTCACTGTGAACTACTGTAAAGATATGATGGAAAATAATCCAAGCCCAAAATTTCAACTGGGAATGAAAAATTGAACAAAAACAACTCCAAAAGAAAGAGCTGAACAAAACTGCCAGTGAACTTAGGAAAAGGCTACAATACACACCCCTTATTTGGGTGTGTATAATACACACTCCTATAAAAGTTACAAATTCTTTGTAAAAGTTACGAATTTTTTTTTATATAAAAGTTACTAAATGCACCAAAATAGTACGAATCATAGAAAATGTTACGAATCATATTGCTGAAAAGTTACGAAATACTAAAAGATGTTACGATTGCTGATGAGGTGACACAATCTGAACCATACAATAGGTGCACATGGTACACCCAAATAAGGGGTTGTATTATAAGCCATTTCCGTGAAATTAACAACCAACATACCTAACTCTTTTCCGACCGTCACCGGCGAGGTACTCCGACGGTCCAATGAAAGCACAAACAGCAGCAGAGTAGGCATAGAATAAAACAAGGGGCACTTGGCATTCTCGAGCCACATCAGCAGCCCAGTGAGAGATAACGTCGACGACAATCCAATCCGGTTTTGTTTTGGCCACAAACTGCTTAAACGGTTCCTTCATCAGATCAAACGCCGCCTTAAGAAACTGCATTTTCTCTGCTGGAATATCAACGGTGGCCTCGGCGCCCTCCGGCAACAGGCTCCCATGGCCTGCTGCCGGTGTAAGTGGAATCTCCACCATTGTTATGAGGGGAGCTAGATTTGGAGGGGGTTTGGGGAGTCTCTCGATGTTTTTTGGAGTTGAAACGAAGGAGACTCGAATACCTGCTTTAAGTTATTCAAAAATCTTGTTATACGAATAAAAAGAATTTAGTCACATGATATAACGGAGTGAAGATTACTTGAATAGTGCCGGAGAGAGAGAGAGAGAGAGAGCTGGCCTGCTTTAGCTAAGGCAGTGGAGAGCTGAAGGAAGGGAATCATGTGACCGAAAGCCAGCCATGGCACCATTACGACGTGAATCTCTTTCTTCATATTTCTTCTGCTCCTAGATCTGGTTTATCCCACCCACTAATCAATAGAGGTGAAGCAGACTTATAATGGGAAGCATTATTGGTGCATGTTTATCACCTTATTTTTTATTTACTTTTCTGAACAAAATATATATCCTGGAGTATTTAACTGATTGGTGGAGATTCACTATCCAATTTATTTAATCCGAGTCTGTCGGTTGTTGAACAAATTAAAAATATGTTGGAGTAAAAAAAAGTACTCCCTCCGTCCCAATTTAATGCTCCTTACAGAGTTACAGTTATGCGTGTTTTTTTAAAACTCTTGTAGTTTTCATTCTATAATGTATTTTATATGCAATATGGATATTATTTAATAGATTTCAACTAGTTCTATTAGACAAAATTTAAAAAAACTTTGAAAATATTACCGATAAAAAGATATAAACATTTGAAAATGACACGAATCTTCGTAAGGAACATTTAAAATGGGATGGAGAAGTAATAATAGTCCTTTTTAGTAGTTCCAACATTTTCTTAATAGGAAGTGTCGTAGTCCATAATGGGCCGAAGAATGAAACAGACTTATAATGTGAAGCATGTGAAGCATTATTGGTGCCTGTTTATCACCATATTTTTTAATTACTTTTCTGAACAAAATATCTTCGAATATTTAACTGATTGGTGGAGATTCGCTTTCCAATTTATTTAAGGGTCACTTAGCAAAAAATCTAAAATATTTGGCATTTTTAAAGGAAATGACAAGAAACTTTTCTAATCGAACATAAAGACAAAAATTAGTGAAATGTTACTAATTTTTAAAAATTGAAATTTCGATCATAAAATCCAAAAAAATCACCACCCCACCTCCTGCCGACCACCACCCCATCTCTGGCCGAGCACTTCCGGCGACCAAAAAAATTAGTTAAGAGTTACTAATTTTTAAAAATTGAAATTTCGAACATAAAATTCAAAAAAATCAACACCCCACCTCCGGCCGACCACCACTCCACCTCTGGCCGACCACTTCTGGCGACCAAAAAAATTAGTGAAATGTTACTAATTTTTAAAAATTGAAATTTCGAACATAAAATTCAAAAAAATCACAACCCCACCTTCGGCCGACCACCACCCCACCTCTGACCGAGCACTTCCGGTGACTAAAAAAATTAGTGAAATGTTACTAATTTTTAAAAATTGAAATTTCGAACATAAAATTCAAAAAAATCACAACCCCACCTCCGGCCGACCTCCACCCCACCTCTGGCTGAGCACTTCTAGTGATCAAAAAAATTAGTGAAGTGTCACTAACTTTTAAAAATTCAAATTTCGATCATAAAATTCAAAAAAATCAACACCTCACCTTCGGCCGACTACCACCCCACCTCTGGCGGAGCACTTCCGGCGACCAAAAAAATTAGTGAAATATTACTAATTTTAAAAAATTCAAATTTCGAACATAAAATTCAAAAAAATCAACACCTCACCTCCGGCCGACCACCACCCCACCTCCGGCCGACCACTTCCGGTGACCCAAAAAATTAGTGACATTTCACTAATTTTTAAAAGTTCAAATTTCATACCGAAAAAAAAAAAAAACAACTCCTGCCTCCCGCCCGATCACTTCTGGCGACCCAAAAAATTATGATTTTTCCCGAACAAAAAATGAAAAAGAAAAAGGTGAACCAATTATCCAAATAAACCCGGATTCTTGTCCGATAGGTACCGAACCGCACCACCTATTTGCTTGAGATTTTTTAGATGATACGTACAATAATCACACATAGATACACCAAGAAAGGTAGTACAATATTCGCGTACTAGGGTTGCAAAGACAGTTGTTCAATCGCCATTGAAATTGGAAGCGACCCAGTTGTGGCTGAGATTACAGCTCAATTCCTCAACGTTAAATTTCTCTTTTCACCAGGTTTTTATCTACTGATTAAATCCGTATGCTTGTAGGTCTTTTGTATTTGTACTTTAGTGAATTTGGACATTTCACCTGAAAATCTTGAAATTTTGTCACGAATCTTCTTTTCATCAGGGGAGGAGAGAGAAAGTGTTGCGGATGAAAATCATTCTTTTTTTTTTTTTGAAGAGAGAGAGGCAGTGAGTGCCGGGGGTGGGGTCAAAATAAAGAGAATTGATAGGGAGAGGGTATCTGTGACCAAATAAAAAAAGAGTGGGTGTATTTTATCTTTTTTGCTAATCAATATTAAAAGCAATGTCTTTATGTTTGATTGCAAAAGTTCATTTTTATTCTCTTTAAAAAGGCTAAATATAGTGTATTTATGACTAATTTTTCCTTTATTTAAGTTATTGGCTGTCTGGTCATTTTTAGAAGGAAAAAAAGTAATAATAGCCCTTTTTGGTAGTTCAACATCCTGTTAATAGGGAGTGTCCTAGTCTGACAGTGTATTGACAGCGACAGAAGAAGGTTATCGTGGGTAGGCAATTTCTCCTTGTTAACCGTCGCTGCCTTAGGGACTTGGGCAAAGGTAAGAAGTTTCAGTTCTTCTATTTGCCGAGTCTGTCAATTGTTAAAGTTAAAGGCCAAGAGCTCCCGCAGGAGCCTGGTCATAGTGGGTAGAAGAATGATGTTCTGATGGATGATAAGTCAGTACTTCTTAGTTCCACCTAGATGGAAGCAGATTCTTCATCCCATCTTAGTTGTATGTCCTTTTCTCCAATGCTTGTACCGCGTCTGCCTAGTTTTGCGGGCTCTTCATTTGATAAGGTTGGAGATGGCCTTCAAGACACTGCTACTTGGCCTTTAAATTTGCGGTCTAAGAGGATAATGGTTTTAAGGCGAGACTAGTTTGAGAAGTGGGTCCATGATTTTGGTAGGTGTCCTGGCAAGCATAGGTGGAAGAAGATGGACGTCAAGGTTCATGATGGTGATGCTAAGGCTAATCCAAACCCTGCTCGGAGGAATTGCAAAAGTTATTAAAGATAGCTGCAGTGACCCTTCTACTTTTCGTGCCCCTCAGCATTGCGCTTTATTTTGATCTTGTCTTGCAAGTTTTATGTGTGTGTGTGCGGTGTTGAGGGTATTGCTAATTGCGTTGAATGCTAGCTTTTGGAATAGTTAGGATTTGAGATAGGGTATTTGATTTTTTTTTTTTTTAAACTGAGATAGGGTGTTTGATTGGTCTTGTTCTGTTTGTTTGCTTGGGTCTTGGCTATGCTTTTTCTTTGATTTTGTTAATGTTGCTGGGCTATATGGGCGTATCTTGCTGTTCTTTATTTGATATAAATGATATATATGATATGTTTTGGTTTGCTCAAAACTAAAAAACACGAAAAAAATCAAACAAAGACGAAAAATAAGCCAAGTGACTTTTTAGACCAAACCACTCCTGAGGAAAAAATAAGCTTGAAGCTCTGTTTGGTTGAGAGTTTTGAGAAGAATATTTTGAGAAATATTTTTGAGATAGTGTTTGGATGGGTTTTTAGAAAAAGTAATAATTAGAGAGAGGTGTAATAATTGGAGAGAGATAGAGAGAGAAATGAGAATAATGATTGGAGAGAGGGGTATGAGCAGAGAGAGAAATATGATTAATGATTGGAGAGATGAGAGATGGGGAAAGAATTTTTTTGGAATTTTTTTTGGAAATGTGAAGTGAACAAAGTGTCATTTGACAGTATATTTATTTCAAAAAGAGACTTTAAATTAAAATTGTTGTGTTTCCAAATAAATGTGTAGTCATTATGTACTAAGGCGTGGTTTGGCTAATTTGAAAAAACTGGTTTTTTGGTTCTTTTTTCATTTTGTCCTTATTCAAATTTTTTTTTTGCATTTGTTAGTTTTCGGTTGATTTTTTGTGGTTTCTTGGCTTGTCTAGACGAGAGGAATCTAAAAAGTATAAAATTATGAGCCAAACTTAAAGTTTTGTGAATAAAGACGAAAAATAATCCAAAAAACTAGTTTATTTTCGGCTTTATTAAAAAAACTATTACTTTTGACCATAATTTTATACTCTTTGGACTCGTCTCGACGAGATAAATCCAGAAACCACAAAATCTTGACGCAAAACTAACAAATGCAATTTTTTTTTTGAATAAAGACAAAACGAAAAAAACCAAAAAACCAATTTTTAAAATTTAGCCAAATCACGCCTAAGTAATATTAGTAGTGAACATGTGCTATGCACGAGATCCAGTTACCTTCTAAAGCACAATATTGCAATATGGGAAAAAAAAAAATCCTAGTGCAGATCCGTGCCATGCACGACATTTTAGCAAAGGCAAATTTATTTTATCTCCGTTCTTTTTAATTCTCAACTTTCATAACCATCTGTGTGATTTTGAATTTTAGATTTTGGGATAAAAATTACTTAGACCCTCTCAACTATCACTCTTCCACACATGCACCCTCTCATCTTTAAAACCTATCAACCACACTCACTCATCTATCAACCTGTATCACTTAGCACCCTTTCGTTACTACTCCGTCCATTTTTTAAATAGAATTTGTGATTTTCCATTCAAATAAAAAATTTAAGCCTCTCATGCCCTCCGTACATTCCCTCCTCCATACTGGTTAGAGCATTGGAAATACATGTGCAATATCTATTTTACAAAACATGAATCCTAATAAAGGAGAGTTGCTTAAATTTCATGCCTATCTCATACATATAAATGCATCCAAGACCTATACATACAGAGCATAGAGAAAGCATCTAAATGTGAAACAAAAACAAAATTATTTTTGCTAACTTGAGGAAAAAAGCATGAAATCTACAAAGGCTACAAAGCCAGCCAATGGAGCTGAGAAGACTTAAGGGGATCTGCAATATACCGATCAGAGCGAGAGAGACCCAAATAAATATACCTTAAAGACCCTATATATTGCCCGTAATAGCCTTCAACGGAGTCAAAAGACCCTAAATCACGTATATACCAGTTCGAATCCTCTCAAAATCTTAACCTTTTCACTCAAATGAACTTGAAATCCAAACCCTACCTCTCGAAATTGATCTCCAAGCCTCAAAATCCAAACCCTAGCCTTCAAACCTGGTACCCAATCCCGAAACCCTAATCTCCACTTTCGAAACCCTCTCTCAGTGCTCGAAATCACTCGCCTGGTGTTTGAATCAGCTGCATCAAGTTCAAACAGGCTGAAAATTTGATGTTTTCTACTCGTCCTTTGATATTCTGCCATTCTGGTGTCTGTGACATCACTGGGCAATGTGTTGTTCTTTTTGGTAAATCACTGGGTATATGATAGAGAAAAGAGAGGAGATTGATTGTATTTTTATGGGCTGTAAACGAAAACCCTAACTCAACAATACTTATATAGTAAGGTGCATTTCAGTCAATTTATGCTAAATTTTAACGGCGTTACGCATTTCACATAGGTTGATAGATGAGGGGCGTGGTTGATAGGTTTTAAAGATGAGGGGGTGTATGTGTGGAAAGATGTGAGGGTCTAAGTGATTTTTTAAGTCTAATTAATGAATGCTGCAAATTAATGAGAGGGTCTAAGATTAATGAGAGGGTCTAACCACTACCATAAAACTAATGTATTCATTTTGGATGAAAAAAAAACATTAAATTTTGACGCAGAAATTCACACTACCATATTGTGGTATACGGTAGAAGATATATTCATTTGGATGGGTGTCAAGATCAAACACGATAGGAGATTGGGATTTGAACATGAACCCTTAGAGAACCCTGCTGCCTTCTTATTTGTGTTGGACAAATGTAATTTAATTCACCGGCAAATATGTCAATTTGATATAATCAAGATATGATCACTCTATGTAATTTCCACTGCGCATTAAATGGAATCAATCTTATTCCATTAAATGATTTAATAATGCTTCTGAAAGTCGGGTGGTTACAAAGAATGATTAAAAGAGTAAGACTTAGGGGCTGTTTGATAAAACTGAAAACTGAAAGCTGAAAATTAAGTACTGAAAACTGAATGCTGAATTTTTTTAAGCTGAAAAGCTGTTTGGTAAAACATATTAAACACTGAATTAAAAAAAAAAAAAATTGGTTCTAATTGTCACTTAATTTTACTAATGGTCATCATGTATTTGTGGTAATGGTGGAGTGGTGATTGGGAAGTGGTGAGGGTGTTGGCGAGGTGGCGGTGGCAATGGAGTAATGGTGGTGGTGGAATGATGGTGAGTTGTTGTGGTAGTAGAGTAATAGTGGTGCAATGGTGGTGGTGTAGTGGTGGTAGTTTGATGGTTATGGCGTGGTAGTCGTGGTGGTGTGTTGGGTGGAATGCTAGTGGTGGTGGTGGTGGTGGTGGAGGAGGAGGAGGAGGAGGAGTGGTGGTGTAGTGGTGGCAGTTTGATGGTTATGGCGTGGTAGTGGTGGTGGTGTGCTGGGTGGAATGCTAGTGGTGGTGGTGGTGGAGGAGTGATGGTGGTGAAGTGATGGCGGAGGCATGTCAATAGTGGTGGTGGTATATGGGTAACAGTGATAGTGGCGGCAGCGGTGGTGCAATGGTGGTGGTTGTGGTGGTAGCGGCATGGCGGCGGCGGTTGTGCAATGGTGGTGGTTGTGGTGGTGGCAGTGGCGTGGCAGTGGTGGTGGTGGTTGTGGTTGTGGTAGTGGTGGCGGTGACAGTGGCGATGGCGGCGACGGTGTGATGGTTGATTGTAAGACATAGGAATTCAGCCACAATTAAGTAGCTCAAAGCTACTTAATTTTTATCAATCTTTTAGCCTACATTTTAAGTGACACTTAATATGTTAAGTAACATAAAATGTGATTATCAAATCTACTTTGACTTATTACTTAATTGATTCAGTTTTAAGTGTTGAATCTGTGTTATCAAACAAGACCTTATAAAATAAACGATTCTAATAATTGGAATGGAACCTGATACGGCTTCCAAATAAAGTAGGTAATGTTCACCCTATTTTTAATTGAGTGAACAAGACATTTGTGTTTTTGTAACTCCCTGAATTTTGGAAGCATTATTTAAAATATTTCTTGTACAAAATTTAATAAATTAAAAGAGTTTTATTGATTAAACAGCAGAAATAACATAATTGTCTTAATTCGATTACAAACATTAATAGTACTTTATTGGGAAATTAAATTACATTATTCCAACAGAAAAATAAGGGAATTCTAGGCTTCTAGAGATTCAGGTTCAAATCCTGATTCCAATTCTCCTCCCGCACTTGATCAGTTGCAAATTCCTCCATCTGGTAGTACGGTTCATCTTCTGTACCTTCAATACCTGGCGTAATATGCCAGCGCCATAACAGCACCATGAGCGAATAATCACTCAATAGCTAAACCCTACCCGAACCCATAATTTACAAACAACAGGATATATCATGTAATTAAAGTAAATAACAATCCGATTTAATTACTAGCCTTTAACTCAGTGAATTCTAAAATCTCATCCGTTGAGAAACATCCTCCCGTGTTAACCACTAAGACTATGGTCAATCGTGATTCACTCCCCCCTTGTTTGCCCTATCTGGGAGCCCAGATGAATGGCATAAGTTATCTACTTAGTCAGATTCATCAATCGCCTCACAAGGATGAATTCCCCAGGGTCTGCCGATACCTCTGGGCCCACGAGGAACTATCCGTAACCTCGGGAGTATATAGACCATAAACCGATCTATAATACAAACCACCATTTTATCGCCTAAATTCATAAGAAGTAATCACGTATTGCCATAACTTAGAGTTTTCGAATCTCTGGCCAACTGCCAATCATAATAGTTCAATTCTCCGAAATCAACTGGCTATCTGCCGTTTAAAATTCCCAACTCATCAATATCATCTGAAACCATCATTCCAATGATTCACTATCATCATTTCAATTATCCATTAACTTATCCGTCTAGGTGATTTCTAAGTACGAGCACCAACCCGGGAACCTAGTTGTCCTTTCTATGTTATCAAGAAAGAATAACAATAAACATTATAATACTAATGAGCAACTGTAGGAATAAGGACATATGAACAATTATAATCACAAACATTATACTCCAATAAAAGTAAACAGACTTTCAAATAAAAATAAAAATAAATGAACTTTAGAAAGATATAACTGACTTCTAATATAAAAGTTCATTGGTAACAGTATGTTTAATAAATTAAATAATTATATGAACCCAAGTCATAATTGATTTTCTTGCTTTAAGCACTAAAATTACTAACTGGAACTTGTAAGGTCAGAGGGCTCTTATGCTTATGTTCATTGTAAATCTAAATTTAAAGAGAATAATTAATTTGTTAAATAATCACATGGACTCATATTCTTTGGTTAAAAGTAACTAACAATAGAGTCTTGTTACACTTAGCTTGTCCATTAGTTTTTATAAATTAAACACCCATTGATCTAATTGGACTATTTACAAATCTTAAACGATTATAAAAAGAAAAAAAAAAAAGAAGACAAGCTGATTGTTATATTATGCAAGGCTGATCAATATAACTTAGTTATAGAGTTGTGTAACTTAGTTCAGGTTCCGTTGTTCCGTAAGATCGAACATGTCACCCAGTGGAAAGTAATCTCTTCCTCTTTTCCTTTTTACGGAACTTATGTTTACGCTTTGACTTTTTGTATTCGGATACACGTACAAAACATATTCGAACTCAACATTAGTAAACAATATATATACACATAAAAATAATTATATTTAGGAAGGTGGCTTTAACTACCTCTCCTCCGAAGACAAATCAGTGGGCTACGGGTTTTGATGGAGGAGTTGCGGGCTTGAACGGACGGTCGGCACGGCGCTAACGGTGGCTGTTTTTAAGTTGGCTCTGGAGCCGATTTTGGAAGCTAAGATGGAGTTTAATTGGGATTCAAAATAGTGGAGAACAAGTATTGGTATTCACCCTCTCCTCTGCCGAAATTGAAAATAGAAAAGGAGGACTACTAGTGGTTAAGGAGTTGATGGTGATAATGAATGTTAGTTGATGGTGAAAATAGAAAGGAGGACTACTAGTGGTTAAGGAGTTGATGGTGATAATGGATGTTAGTTGATGGTGAAAAGTGAAAATAGAAAAGGAGGACTACTACTAGTGCCCCAACGTGTAATTTGGATTCTATACATATAGAGCATGTGAGGAATTGACTGGAGAGTAGACTTAGGATGGGTGTTTGGATAATTACGCGTAATGGGCACGCAACACCCACTCATGCACTCGGACCTCTAAACGCGTAGTAAATTTCAAGAGAATTCATTAAAAAAATGTGTAACTATAAGAAATAGAAATTTTAAATAAAAATGTTATTCAAAATATTCGGACCATTACAGTTTTTGTGTGAGCGAAGAATGACAATTGTTTGGTTCAGGTATGGGCACCTGCCCACAGTCGTCTCACCGTGGCTCCACTGCTGTTATCAATTTATCATTGATGGGCAAGATGCACCCACATCTGTTTTTAATTGACTTTCCCCGGCGGAAAGGGTCATTTTTTGGCAGTGCGTAGAAATTAATGCTTGAAAATCGGAGTGCATGTGTGGATCAAATTCATTCCTGATTGGAGTGTATGGAAGATGGTTCAGACCCGTCTAATGAGATGAAATTGAAGAGTAAAAAGTAAGAAGAGCAAATATTGAGCATAATAGTAACATTATCAGTCTCATAATGTGTTTGCCTGAGCCTGAACTCGGTCCCAAAAGCGTCTTTTCAAAATATTTCAACCTACTAAAATTCGGAAAACCGAATGAAAGCACGACAGACATAGACAGTAAACAGAGCTACATAATTGAGGGGTACAAGAAAAAGAGACATAAAAAGAATCATGAAAATGCACTAGACACTGAGATCAATAATGTGTTTGCTTGAGCGTGAACTCGGTCCGAAAGAGTCTTTTCAAAATCTAAAAAATCCCCCCACCATATCCATGCTCATGCAGTCATGTACCCATTATTTCTTTTTCCCTACCCCTTTTTTCAGATACTCAACAAACTCGGCAACATATCCATCATGTAGCTCTTGGTCCCCAACAACTGCAGCCATATCTCGCGAATGAGCCCTCATTCCCTCTCCTTCCTTCCTCACCATCGCTTGTCTCAGAGCCGTAGCTATATCACTCCTCTTAAACGACCCTTCTTCTCCTCTCTCAATTTCTATAGCCAATCCCTTCTCCACCAAGAACCTTGCATTCAATCCTTGATCGACAACAAATGGCAAAACAACAAGGCAATGTCCAAACTGCAACGTCTCAATCGCGGAACCCCACCCTGCATGAAACAATGAGCCTCCAATCGATGGGTGTGCTAGGATCTCCTTTTGCGGCGCCCACCCAATGCACACCTTCTGTTTGTGGAAATTGATCTGCTGAGAGAACCCAGGCGGTAAAGCGTCGAAATCATCCTTAGCCCAGTGGGGTTTTCTTAGCGCCCATAAGAATGGAAGCTCTGATTCCTCTAGCCCGTAAGCTATCTCGTGAACCTGTTCTCGGCTTAGTCTACACTCGCTCCCAAACCCAACAAACACAACGGACTTGGGTTCCTGTTGGTCGAGCCATTTGAACGTTTCAATCCAGGACTCATCAGTTATTTGTAGTTCTTTCGGGTTTTCAGTTAGAAGCAATCCTACAGGAATGACTGGCTTTCCGATGAGCTTGGCGTATAAGCTCAGGTACTCCCCTCCTAGTTCTCTGCTGTTACGTATTGCCACGGCTTGACACGAATTGATTGTTTTGGCAATTCGTTCGACGAGTGACATTCCTGAAGCATCTTCTCCAAACCATCCAATAAGTGCATCTGTTTGTGACATTATCCCCCAACCCAAAAAAAAAAAAAAACAAATAAATAAAAGACTACAAGTAATCAACACACTTGTATATAAAGGAAGACAAGTGTGGTCGCTTGCCACCTTAGGGTGTTTTTGTAATTTCATTGCGATCTTAGGATAGTTTTGGAATTTCATATAATCTTCTGTACGATTGCAATGTCTAACAAGTAACAAGACATGTGAGCACTAAGGGGCTGTTCCACTAACCCAGTTTTTTGAAAAAACTGATTTTTCACGGATTTTTATGTGATGTATTGTGAGAGAACGACCTGTCTCGGTGTTTGGGGAAAACAATTTTTTGTTAGTGGAACACCCCCTAAATATGAAAGTACATTCTTTTGCTGATTTTGGGGGAGGAAGCCTGACTTCTACACTAGGTATGGTGAGGTGTGGGAGTGATAGTACTATTTAGATTGCCACTTGGGCATGCATCCAGTTTTTGTGGCTTTCTTTTGACCAATCTAAGGATTGTCCACATTTTGTGGCTTTATTTTAACTTTTTGGAGTCCTTTCTTCAGCTTTTTTTCCCCCTTCTTGTACATCTCTGCTGACCTTTGGAAGAAATTACCTCAGCTTTTCCATATAACCAGGAAAAACCACCTTTAACTATTCGGGTAAGTCGGTTGGGAAACTTGCTAGAACTCTCCTTTTTTGCCTACTCTTTATTTCTCCTAACCAGCTATATCTATTGTCACAAGCTTGTATAGGTTATTCTGCAACTATCTTGTTTAGCCCTCCGGTTTTGGGTAAGCTCTTTGTTTTTATGTGTCTTACTCCAATTGAGTTTGTTCCATAGTTGATTTTCCCAATTGGGTATCTGTGCTTTTTTATGTGTATGAATATAGCTGGCCACTTTTCAAGATTTTGAATTGGGAATTGATATGAAAATTCCATTTTCCTTTTCAAGATTCTAAATTTGATGATTTGGTTTTGGGTTTTCTCTGTTGTCAGGCTTTGACCAAAGTCCTACACTAGATTTCTCGTGGAGAAAGATGAGTTTTCATTTATTTCTTTTTTACTTTGATTCTACTTTATATATATAGATTATTGATTGTTACCAGTCCTTTTTCGTGGTATTGTTTTTTTTTTAGGTTCCTAATCCTCCTCTTAGGCTCCAACTAAACCTTCTCAGCTCAAGATTAGATATATTCCACTGTTCAAGAATAAAAAGTGAGATTTTTTGCTTTTATTTTTTTCCTCTAATATGTTTTGGGTGAAAATGTGAGGCTTCACAACGATCAATGAACTCCTCTGATTTTGGTCGTCATATTTTGGTTGTTTATTGCTGTTAGGATTCCAACAACGCACCACATGCAACAGAAACAGTAAAATCAAAAGAAACACAACACACAAATATACGTGGTTCGGCCAAATCGGACCTACATCCACGGGGAGGGGGGTTTCACTATAATCTGGAGAAAATTCGTATTCTTGTGTTACACACTCACACTCAATCTCACAATAATGAAATCCTCACCAGTTCTCTCGTGTATCTCTCTCTCCGGGAGAGCCACAACCGGCTCCCCTCTCACACTCTCTGCCTCTCTCTCTACATTGTGCTACCACACATAATACACAAGGCAACAATGAGTATTTATAGAGTACACATAAAAAACCCTAGCCACTCCCTCTGGGCCTAAGCCCAAGTGGCCCACACGGGGTGGAATCCCAACAATTGCATGTGGTCTTTCATATTTAGAGAACAAGAGGAGTAATTGTTGATTCTTTTTTTTGAAAACAGATTTATGAAGGTATATATAAATACACATTTGGCTACACCATGTTTGGTACATGATGCTTTTATCTCTTATTTGGCAATGCTTTGTTGTTTGTTTGAGACGGTTTTAAGATGGTTTGTTCGTTGTCACAAATGCTAGAGAATAAATGAAGACAACGGAAGAGGTGCAATGTAAATTGCTTTTAAGGGAAAAGAAACTTCCAAATTTGTATTGCAATTACCATGAGCCCTTGTCACATTATCTTTGAGAATTGAAATTACACCATCTATTCTCTTCGTCACTGTTTTCGTGAATAACATCCTATCGATTGATCATGTTGTTTTTTTATTATTATTATTTATTATTATTATTTTTTTATTCAAGGTATTGCATATAAGGAAGCGATTTACGCAAGGTCGGCCTTGGCCTAACAGTCCCAAAATTTTAAGTAAAAATTAGTTACCAATTGACCATAGAAGGTGAATATATGTTATATATAATCTATTCTTTGTTTCAGCACAAGTTAAGAGCTAGAGTCAGTGGAGTGCGTGTTTGTACACTAGAACTTGATGTTCTTGGTTCAATTCCCAGTATTTAGGGTCCTATTTACCATGAATTATTTATTCGATATAGTGTAGATAAATTAAAATTCTTCCACAAATGTATTAAAAATTATTTATGTTGTAGTGGTTGAAGATGTTATTTAACTCTAAGGTTCAAATTAATATTTATTTTAATTAAATTAAGAATTTTAAAAATACCATATTTAGTAATTTTATTTTATATTAGCCACGTAGACTGAATTTATTTTTACAAAAACTTAGGACTCATATTTAAATTCGCTTTAAGCATACAAAACATCAAGGCCGGCCCCGAATTTACGCTTAACTAATCTACCAGCTCTGAATTTACACTTAACTAATCTACAAAAACTCATAATATTAACACATCTAACAAGAAAAACAGTTTAAAAAACTTGGTCAGCAAAATTGTGAAGTTGTGAACTCTTGAAAAAAAGAAACTAATGAGCATTGTTATATATAAAGAGGCTTACGGTCATGTATGAGAAACTTAAGTCACACTCGAATGTAAATGTGATAATTGAAAGATGGAAAAACAATTTTTATTTAGCTTGCGGGTAACATATTAGGATTGCAATTGGCATACGTGTGCATAGTTCTATATATGTCTAATAAGAATGCTCCTACATTGTGATTTTCACTGCAGGCTCATGACACTGTGAATCATAGACAAAAAATCAACGAAGAAATATTTATGAGTACTTGATCTTTGAAATTAAGGTTGTATTCACTTGCAAAAATGTGGGTAAATTTATGGTTTCTAATTACATCTAAAAAATTATTAATATACAACCATCTAAACATTCTGTAGACCACTTGGGGGTACAAAGAACAACACATGCTTACCATAAACCTCTAATTGTTCTATGGAAAACCTTCGCAACAAAAAAACAATGAGCACGCGGTTACGTGCGAAGCACGTAGCCTTACACTAGTGGATAACTAACGAGCCACAACAGGGAGTTGAAATGGCGTATTTACTTTTTGGTCTCTAAAGCATTAGCAAATTGTCAATTTGATCCCTAATGTAGCCATCTGACCAATGTAGTCCCTAATGATTAAAATGTGTCAAAATGGTCCAATGCCCTAGCGTTATGTCAAAACAGGAAGTATTCTTCGTACTTCACCTTCTAGCACACTTTTACTTCAATTTTTTTTAAGTTTTGACTATAATTTTTTATTTTTTAGATTCATCACACCGAGGCGAACCTATAATCCATAAATAAATTAACAATGCAAATTATTTTGAATAAGGACAAAAATATAATTCAAATAGCTAAGGCAAACCTAAGCTTGATTTGGCTTAAATAAATCACTTGGCTTTTTTTTTTTTTTTTTTTGTCTTTATTCAAAGAGAATGTTGCATTTGTTAATTTCACGTTAAATTTTAGGGGGTTATTTGTTTGTCTCGAGGAGAGGAATCGTAAAAGTAAAAAAATTATGATCCAAACTCAATTTTTTTTGTACAAAGACAAAAATAAACCAAAAAATCTATCTTCTTGGTTTATTTTGTCTTTATTAAAAAATTTCGAGTATGAGTAATTTTCCAACTCCTATTTCGAGACGAACAAATAATCAACAAAAAATTTGACGCGAAACTAACAAATTTTTTTTTTTTTATAAAGACAAAAATAGAAGGCAAGCGGCGAGCTGATAACTGAACAAATGTCTGCAATGACAATAGACCTAATACGTAAATCGTTTTCATCAATTTTTTTCAAGGGCTAATAGAATATGATGATGAAAAAATGTCTCTTCGAATATCATATACTAATAGAGTTTTGTTATGCGCGTCATGAAAAAAAGTCTATTGTTATGCGTAACTAAATTACACGAACCAATTTTTTTCACATTTGTTGCTGTTTGGATTATAATATAATTAAAAAATAATCGCTTTTGAGTTAATCTTCTGTGGATGATTGGTTTGTCTCGACGAGTGAAATCTAAAAAGTAAAAAATTGTGTTCAAAACTTAAAAGAAAAACTTAAATAAACTCGCGCTTGATGGTGAAATACCAAGAATGCCCCTTGTTTTGACGAAAACAAGAAACAGCATTAGGGCCGGGGGACCATTTTGACACGTTCTAAACATTGGTGATCAAATTGGTTAAATGTTTAGATTGGGGACATAATTGGTCCCAAACATCACTTTTTGTTGTCTTAAATATTTAGTCTCAATTCAAAATTAAGGGGGCATTATCTAATGAAATTCTACTTTTACCTTTTCTTTTTTAGAGTAAGTGCAAGTAAGGATGATGTTTTGATGGGTAAATGAGGAACACAAAAAGTATGACAAGTGTTATAATTATGTTTCCCTAATGGAGTGGTTAGAATCCTTAAAATGAACAATATTTGAGGGTTTCGGGAGTATAATGGGGTGTTCCACTAACAAAAAAAACAAAATTTTCAATACTAAGACAAATCATTCTCTTACAATATATTACATAAAAAATCGTGAAAACCAATTTATTCTTAAAACTGCCTAAGTGGAACACCCTCTAGTTTGGGAACCAAATAGTAAATGAGCTCAGTTAAAGAAAATGAATGGATAATGAAAATGCACCAACTGTACGTACCGGGTGCTTCGAAATTGTGGTAAGCCACCGACGAAGGAAAAGTGACCCACTCCGGCGGCGATGTCAGGCTTTTGAGCGATGGGCGGACTCTCTTCCCGACATCGCCGATTATGTATTCTGGCGGCCCGAGAAACAAACAAGCCGCGGCGGAGAAAGCTGAGAAGCCCAAAACCGGGACACCGAAGTCTTTTCCCACGTCAGTTGCCCGGGGATTGAGCAAGTCGACAACAAGCCAATCAGGTGAATGCTCCACAACAAACTTCTCCAACGGTTTCTGAAGGAGATCTAACGCTTTGGATAAGTATGGTATTTGTTCCACGGGATTTAGGAGGTCGATGGTGGCCTCGGCGCCTTCAGGTAATTGGTTGGAGTCCAAAACTGGCAAAGGAAGCGAAGCAAAATTTATCATGGGTGATAGATTTTGAGGGGGTTTTGGGAGTCTCTGTATGTTTTGGGGGGTTGAGATATAGGAGACATAGACACCGGCTTTGGCTAAGGCAATGGCGAGTTGATAAAATGGCATCAAGTGGCCGAATGCTGGATATGGAAGGAGCACCACATGGATTTTGCCAGTCTCTCTCTCCATATTGTTCTGTAATTTCACAGTTCAAGCTAGAGTCCAGTGGAGTTTGGTTTGGTTTCAGAGGAGTGAGGCCTTATAAATAGAGCTACAGTAGTTACATTACATACTGTTGACTTGGGAGGCACGGCCGGCAACCAATGAGGCCGGCGTCTTAGGCCTCCCAAAAATGAGGAGCAACAATGACCATCTTTCATATATAAGATATGAATATAATATATACGGTCCAGATCTCATCCGGGATCCTTCCGTCTAGGACTCACATTTTTCGATCAAATTTTCATGATGCGAACTGTCTAATGTATTTAAAACGTGTTTTTATGTGTCCTCGCGAGAGAGAAATTATCAAAAAAAGAATGACCGGGATGGGCTTCATCCGATCATTTTTCCATAAAAAAAAAAGCATATGTAAAGTATTATGAAAAACTGATCGGATGAAACTTTTCCCAGTCATTTTTTTTATGATTTCTCGTAAGAATTCTAAAAAACACGTTTTAAACACATTAGATGGTTCAATCATGAAAATTTGATCAGAAAAAGTGAGATATGGACGAAAGATCAAATCCGCCAAATACATAGTATAATATTTTTTTATTTTTCCACTTGGATTTTAGTGTAGATAATCTTTGAAGAGCCCCATTTTTTGAGTTGACTGTTGGGAGGCCAGTTGGCTCCCTCCCTCCCAGGTCCCCACCGCAAAGTCCTTTGCGGCCCCCCTGTCACGCGCGTAATTACAATTTTACCCCTACTCTCTTCCTTTAATTACTATAACTTTATTATTAATATTAATTTATTTCTTTTATTTAGTTAACGCATTTCTTTATATTAATTCATTTATTTTATTTTATATAGTTTTTTTATTTAATTCATTTCTTTAATTAAATATTTATTAATATTTTTTTTCTCTTCTATCTTTTTAGAAATCTCTAATATGTTATTTCTCTTTTTTAATTATTTAATATCTTGTTTTTCTAATATCTTTTAATTCTCGTTCTTTATATATATTTTTTAATATGCTCTAATATCTTTTTTTTATTTTTTCTTTTTCTCTTTTATTTATTAAATATTGTTTATTTACTTCATTTTTTAATTAGTTAATCTTATTTATTTAATTCGTATATTCATTTGTATATTCAGATGTGGTGGTGGCAAAATGCATCAGTTGAAGCTAAAGGATGGACTTTAATATTACAATCACTCGTATTAACAATCACTTTGTACAACTTTTTTTGCGCCCCAATCACCCTATACCACCCATCCCAATGTGGTGGTGGCAAAATGCATCAGTTGAAGCTAAAGGATGGGCTTTAAGTTATGACACAAGTCTTGATTTATGGTTCCGCGTACTGGGCGTCGTGCCGGGACTACAATTTGAAGGCAATATTGATTAGGGCTGAACAATGTCAATGTGATTGTAATATTTATTTACTTTAAAACGTGATTGTAATATTATTCACTTTTAGAAGTTTTATTTATTTATTATTCATTGTTAAGACAAATTAATTAACTAATTAAAATAATATAGTTTCTAAATATAAAGTCAAATTTTAATGTCAATTTAAAATAATAATTTACTTGCAAATGTAATTTGAATAAACCAAATTAAATGACTAATTAAATAAATAAAGTTAAAATAGTAAATGAAATAAATAAAATTAGAACCAAAAAAAAAAAAACAAAGAAAAAGAAATTTGGGGGAGAGGATGGGGTGGGGCCCGGGGTGGGCAGTGTCAGGGGGGGTGCAAAGCACCTCTCATTCAGCTGAGAGGTTAAAATCTCACTTATGAGGAGGGGACGAATTCAGCTATACGTCCTCTTCCACAGTGTTTGAAGTAAAGCCATTGCCTGGCGTCGAAAGGACAGGACGAGATATTTGTTTTAAGGGTACTGACGCACATGTGGATGTAATGTACCCCAGTGCCATGAAATAAAGTAATATTTTTACCCAGTATGACAATTTGTCTCCCTTTTCTCTACCCTAGCTACCTCCCACAAGCACATGAATTATTTGAATATGACGAGCACCACCCATGTCTCATATCAACATCCCCTCCAATGGGTATCCCTTGCTTTTAAAACTCATGTTTCCTCAAACCTGGATAAATCAGTTTCATCTCTCTTTTTGCTAGAATTGCATACAATTTACTAACTTCATGGTTATCCACCTCAATGGTACCGATGCTGATGAAACCAAGAGCCATGCAACATGACATTCATTAGAAACCGAAGTTTGTGTAGAAGTCATACTATGCAGATTGTATTTCCACTCTACTGTAACAAATCTAATATACTGGAGCAAATCCCGCCTGCTGCTGTCAAAATGGTATTGTCAAAGTTATTTTTTTAACTTTTTACAATGTTAAAAGAAAAAAGAAAATAGAAATGTTACATTGATTTATTCGATATCATTTTCGCGCAATCTCAAATCCAGAGATGCCTACATTAAACCAATCTAATTTTCAATATAAGTAAATGTCTTCGATGACGTTGGATAAATTTACAATGCTAATTTGAAATTTTGTCTTAGAGCATCTTCATTTGGCTACCTATTTTAACTTTTGAGTTAAAGTAGGGAGCCAAACCCCAAAAAATCAAGCTCTTTATTTTACCTCCTCAAATTATTTTTGCTACAGTACCGCACCAAATTTGATGCGGCACGGTTCACACACTTGTTTTTTTTATTGTTTTTGCGGTGAGTTTCCCAGGTATCTAGGTGAGCCGAGTGTGTGTGTGTGTGTGTGTGTGTGTGGGGGGGGGGGGGGGGGGGGGTGTCCATTAACACATGGCGGCAACTGGGTGAGGGGGTAGAATATTTTAATACCCAAACGTACTACCAACTGTATTTTGAGCCCATATTTTAATAGCCAACTGTACTACCCAGGCGGGGAGACTAATTTTTAGGGGGGAAATTTTTTTTTTTTAGATTTGAGAGGAATAGTTTAATATAGTAAAGTTTGAATAGAGAGTCTGATTTTTTGAGTTTTTGATAAAATTGCTTGCTAAATTGTAAAAAGTGTTTTTGTGGTTAAATTTTGTGTTTTTTTTTTGTGAGGCTGATAAAGATGCCCTTAGAGTTGGTATGTTTATTTTCTGGCATCAACAAATGACGGTAAATCGAGAGGTACCGACGCCCATGGTACCGATGGCGTACTGACGGTGTCGGGGACCCCGTTGTGGGTCCCAAACGGTTGATCTGAGCCGTCCATTCACTCCAGAATCGAATTCTGAGGGGGTCTACGTTGAAATCACCTCAATCGGACGCTCCTAAGTGCTCGATCCAAAATCTCCCCATTTCGTTCCAATTTTTGGGACCCGCAACGGGGTCCCCGGCGCCGTCGGTACGCCGTCTGTACTGTTTGGTCGGTACGGCTAGCATTGTTCAACAAATGGCAATGAGTGGTCTTTGATTTTGCCACAAAAAAAAAAATGCCAAATCCTAACAATAGCAACCTACAAATCGCTATGGTGTGGGCTTGCTCGAAGACCATCTCCAACGAATGACCAAACCTTCGTCCATTGCCATTTTTGAGCTTGCATACAAGGAAATGGCTACAATAGACACTCCTTATTTGGTTGTACCATATACACCTATTGTATTTTCTAGGTTGTGTCACTTCATCGGTAATCGTAACATTTTTTAGTTTTCGCAACTTTTCAGTAATATGATTCGTAACATTTTCTATAATTCATAACATTTTTTATGATTCGTAAAATTTTGGTGTCTTGTAACTTTTACAAAAAATTCGTAACTTTTAAAAGGGTGTGTATTGTAGCATTTTCCTACATTTACAAAATTAACTCTTCTCCAATGGTCAGCCTATTTCTCCGACATAAATGATAAATGAAATTGTCATCCTTTAGGCCAAATTTGGCTTACATGAATTTAAACACTCGTCATAGTTCATAGGGAATGTCTATAATATATTACTCTTCAAAATGTGTATCGTATATTTCCTTATGTGTGGTTCAAATAGTGCATAAAAATTCATAACATTTTAGTGCGCGTATCTGAACTTTTATACTAAAAACTCAAAACTTTTTAGCAATATGATTCATAGCAATTTCACTATGAAACCTAACAATTGATTCTCGTAACTTTTTAATAATAAAATTCATAACGTTTGCACTAAAACCATTTTTTTAGTAACCAGATGTCTGGGTCATTTGCACTAAAACCATAACATATTGGTGCGTGTAGTAATTTTTATATTAAAAACTCATAATATTTTAGAGGGGCATATGGTACACATCTAAATAAAGGTGTGTATTGTAGCCTTTCTTATATATAGTGTACCATTACAAGATACAGAACACTCAATCCTCAAACACCAGTTGGGGGAAACACCATCAGGGACAGCCTTGAAATTCTCAGGACCTAAGACGAACTTGTAAAATTGGGACCTTGTGTTTTCTTTTGAAAAAAATAAAAATAAAACTAACCTCAAAATGATACTTACTTGTCCCTTATTTCTATTATTTTTTCCATGATTCGTTTCATTGTTTCAATTAAAACTAGGTTTTGATCATATTATTTTTTGCACCAATCAAAAAAACATATCCCTTTGGAACTGTGAGTTTGTGGGAGGAGAAAAAATTAATTGTAATAGAGAAGGAAAAAGAGATGCCCAGGAATTGAACCATGTACCTATTTAATAGGGAAACTAAGTTTTTTCACTAGATCAGCTAGCTCATTAATTGTATAAGTGATAGATTAAATATATATTACTACCTATTCAGGGCCCTAATTTTGGACCAAAATTCAGAGGCTTATGTCCTTAGCTTAGGGCCGGCCCTTGACACCATTGGGGTCCCCTGATATTTTTTTCTCGCCTCTCTCCCAATATATGTAAGATTATTCACAAAGCATATACATCTATCTATCTCTATAATACATTACTCGTACAATTTCAAAATAAAAAATGTCCTACTTGGCATATTCAATGGTCAGCATATACAATGGTCGGCATATTTCAACCAAATCAAGACTTATTTTAACTACGGCGGCAAGGTTATTAATTTCCTATTCTCTCTTCTCTCTTCTCACGTTCTCTCTCTCTCCCTATCTTTCTCTCCGAGTTAAAAATTGGGTTCCTCCAGTTTTTTCCCGCTGAATAGGGGTTTCCTCTAATTGGTGCTGTTACTTTGGCTTCCTTTTTTCATACAAAAAAAAAAAAAAAACTTAACGAAGAAAAAGAGATCAATTTTTTTAATGGCAAATTCGCTAATAAAAAAGGAGTTAACAAATATAAGTAATATGCACGTGGGAGAGAGGAGGAGGAGAGAGAGAGAGAGAGAGAGATTAAAGAAAGAGGAAATGAAAATTTACATTGTAGTAAGAGCATCCCATCAGGGGAGGCAAATGCCCCTGATGGTTATTTTGTTGAGCCAAAGGGTAGAAAACACCCCAAAATCAGCCTCAAAAAGTGTTGGGCTAATTTGCAAAAATTGAAACTTCGCTACAGTAACTCGGTATTTGGGTAAAGGCACTGTTCATTGGCTACCGAATAACTTAATTGTTTTTTCCGGTTTTACGTCAGAAGTGATGGGGGGCTGCACGCGTGTCGGGGGGGGGGGGGGGAGTACACTGCACCGAAAAGGTGTAATTTAAGTGGGAAGTTTTTTTTTTATATATAGATTTGAGGGGAATAGTTTAATATAGTGAAGTTTGAATAAATAGTCTGATTTTGTGAGTTTTTTAAAAAGTAACTTGCTAATTTATAAAAGGTGTTTTTGATGTTAAATTTGGTGTTTTTTTGTTGAGTCTGATAAGGATGCCCTAAGTAAATGGAGTCTTGATTTCTTTGAGATATGATTTTGGTTAAGAGGAGGATATGGGGTGTGCTTCAGTTTTGCACAAGGATAAGAATGTCAAATTATAGTTTCAATCCAATCCTATCTCATGTGAAACAAATATATTAATAACAATTCTTTAATCCGATGTACCCATTATTTCTGTTTTCCCAACTCCATTTTTCAGATACTCAACAAACTCGGCAACATATCCATCATGTAGCTCTTGGTCCCCAACAACTGCAGCCATATCTCGAGAATGAGCCCTCATTCCCTCTCCTTCCTTCCTCGCCATCGCTTGTCTCAGAGTCGTAGCTATATCACTCCTCTTAAACGACCCTTCTTCTCCTCTCTCAATTTCTATAGCCAATCCCTTCTCCACCAAGAACCTTGCATTCAATCCTTGATCGACAACAAATGGCAAAACAACAAGGCAATGTCCAAACTGCAACGTCTCAATTGCCGAACCCCACCCTGCATGAAACAACGAGCCTCCGATCGATGGGTGTGCTAGGATCTCCTTTTGTGGCGCCCACCCAATGCACACCTTCTGTTTGTGGAAATTGATCTGCTGAGAGAATCCAGGAGGTAAAGCGTCGAAATCATCCTTAGCCCAGTGGGGTTTTCTTAGTGCCCACAAGAATGGAAGCTCTGATTCCTCTAGACCGTAAGCTATCTCGTGAACCTGTTCTCGACTTAGTCTACACTCGCTCCCAAACCCAACAAACACGACGGACTTCGGTTCCTGTTGGTCGAGCCATTTGAAGGTTTCGATCCAGGACTCATCGGTTATTTGTAGTTCTTTCGGGTTTTCAGGCGGAAGCAATCCTACAGGAATGACTGGCTTTCCGATGAGCTTGGCGTATAAGCTCATGTACTCCCCTCCTAGCTCTCTGCTGTTACGTATTGCCACGGCTTGACACGAATTGATTGTTTTGGCAATTCGTTCGACTGCTGACACTCCTGAAGCATCTTCTCCAAACCATCCAATAAGTATACCTGTTTGTGTGACATTACCAAAAAATAAAAGACGCAAGTAGTAATGGATAAAGAGCCACAATAGGGAGTTAAAAATGGTTTATTTACCTTTTTGGTCCCTATAGTATTAGCAAAGTGTCAATTTGGTCCTTAATCTAGACATTTCACCAATGTCGCCTCTAACATTTGAAATGTGTGTCAAATTGGTACAATGCCCCGCCATTACTTGTTTCTTTCAAAACAGGAAGCATTCTTTGTACTTCACCATTTAGCGCACATTTACTTCAAATTTTTCCCTTTTACATTCCTCTCGTTGAGGCAAACCTAATCCGTAGATAAATTAACACTGCGATTTTTTTTGAATTTGGACAAAAATATAATTCAAATAGCTTATTAAGGTAGACCTACGCTTGATTTAGCTTAAATAAATCACTTGGATTTTTTGTTTTTTTTGGTCTATTAAAAAAGAATGTTGCATTTGCTGGTTTCTCGTCAAATTTTAGGGGATTATTTGTTCTTTTCGAGGAGAGGAATCGAAAAAGTAAAAAAAATTATAATCCAAAATCCTTTTTGTTTTTGTTTTTTTTTTTTTTTGCATAAAGAAAAAAATAAACCAAAAAATCTATCTTCTTGGCTTATTTTGTCTCCGTTCTAAAAATTCGAGTTTGTGTAATAAATTTTTACTTTTACTTTTCCAATTCCTCTTTCCAGACAAACAAATAGTTAACAAAAATTTGACACGAAACTAAGAATTTTTTTTTGAATAAAGACAAACACATAAGCCAAGCGGCGAGGTGATAACTGAACAAATATATACACCATAACACCAACAATAGACCTAATATGTAAATCGTTGTTATCAATTTTTTTCAAAATTTGAGCAAAAAATGCTAGTGTACAATGCACCTTTTCCCTTGTGCCTACCCACGTCTTTTTCAACACTCTAATAATCCTCTATATTTTTCTCTCCATTCATACTTAAAATACTTAAATATTCCACGCTTCAATATACATTATATATATACACACAGAGAGACACGCGTAGGATTGGAGGCTGTGGAGTTTTGTACTTTTGTTTGACCAAAAGAGGAGAGAGGAGAGAGGGAGAGCAAGAAATAATATAAAAAATGGGAAACCTGGTGAACAGTTCTACGGTAAAAGAACCGAACGACTGTGGCAAAATTAGGACTTCTGTAGAATAGCTAGACATTTAGAGAGACTGGTGCACCTTGTTTTTTGGGTTTTGTCTATGTATTTTACCGAAAATTGCAATTTACAGAGACTGTTGTTTTTGCTCTAATAGAATCTGTCTATCTAATGATGGAAAAATGTCTGTTGGAATCTCATATACTAAAAGGATACATACACACACACTCACATGCGGTGGGTCTCACATGCGCCCACCGCATGTGAGTGTGTGTGGTTGAGTGTGTGTGTGTCACAATCATTTTCGTACTAAAAGAAGTTTTGTTACGCATGTCATGACAAGACGTCTATTGTGATGTGTTACACGATCTAATTTTTTTCACATTTGTTGCTATTTGAATTATAATTTCATCAAAAAGTAATTGCATTGGTTAGTTTTGAGATATTCTTTCATGGATAATTTGTTCGTCTCGACAAGAAGAATCTAAAAAGTAAAAAATTACGTATGTTCTAAACTTAAAAAAATAATAATAATAATATAAAACTGAAATAAAGTAAACGACAGCTTGCTCTAACTTTGGGAACCAAAAAACTAAATCATACTCTCTCCGTCCCATTTTAAATGTTTCCTACGTAAAGTCGTGTCATTTTAATTTTAAAAGAAAATATATTTCTAAATATTTTTTTTCAAAATTTTTTACACCATTTAAAAGTACTCGTTGAGATCTTTTGAATGGTGCCAAAAAAAAAATTAAAAAATTAATTTTGAAAGTATTTTATTTTTTGAAGTCAAAGTAGCCCGGTCTCCAGTAGGGAACATTTAAATTGGGACGGAGAGAGTATGAGTTAAAAAAATGAATGGATAATGAAAATGACTGTACCGGTTGCTTCGAAATTGCGATAAGCTACAGACGAAGGAAAAGTGACCCACTCCGGCGGCGATGTCAGGCTTTTCACCGATGAGCGGACTCTCTTCCCACCATCGCCGGTTATGTATTCTGGCGGCCCGAAAAACAAACAAGCCGCGGCGGAGAAAGCTGAGAAGCCCAAAACCGGGACACCGCAGTCTTTTCCCACATCAGCTGCCCGGGGATTGAGCAAGTCGACAACAAGCCAATCAGGAGAATGCTCCACAACAAACTTCTCCAGCGGTTTTTGAAGTTGATCAAACGCTTTGTTTAGATATTGAATTTGTTCCACGGGGATGTCGATGGTGGCCTCGGCGCCTTCCGGTAATGGGTTCGATTCCAAAACTGGCAAAGGAAGTGAAACAAAATTTATCATGGGTGATAGATTTTGATTTTGAGGGGGTTTTGGGAGTCTCTGTATGTTTTGGGGCGTTGAGATATAGGAGACATACACGCCGGCTTTGGCTAAGGTGATGGCGAGTTGATAAAATGGCATGAGGTGGCCGAACGCTGGAAAAGGAAGGAGCACCACATGGATTTTGCTAGTTTCTCTCTCCATATTGTGTTGAAATTTCACAGTTGACAGTAGAGTTCAGTACTGCAGTTTGGTTTGAGAAGAGTGAGTTACAGGAGGCCTTATAAATAGGAGTATATATACGCGTATATATACTCTTATTAAAAAGGAAGGAATTTAAAATCGGTTTAGAAATTCAAAAAATGGATGGATTACGAAAATAAACTTGACTTAATATTGTTTCCTATCTTGGTAGGATTTGATTTTTAATGATACTTAATAGGTGATTTCAAAATAGAAGGAATCCACAAAATTAGCGAATTCAAAAAGAGAGAAACTTTCAAAAAAAAAAAAGAGTATAAGATCATCTCGGCACTTTGCAGATCTGAGCATCCATTGCCAAGATGAAATCAGAGTAGTTGATTACCGAGATCAACAGCTCGGATGCCGGTAATAATGAAATGGATTCTCTCTTTTTTTTTTCTTTTTCTTATTACGTGGGCAACCAAGCTTGGGCTCGGCTCAGGCAACCCAACCATTAGGGCCGGTCCTGCTTACAAATAGAGGTAGAGTAGATATTTGTCCCATATATTCAATCCTATGCAACACTATTTTTTACCATACAACATTTAGTACTAGCTAGGAGAAAATTTTGGATGCAAATAGGGTACAGTGCACATGGTAGTCTTTCACCATATCCGGACCGTCCAATCAACGATAGATGGCTCGGATTATGGAGAGAGAAAAGCAAGAGACAGAGTGTGCCGAAGGAAGGAGAGAGAATGCTCGGATCTCAGCCGTCTGTTGTATTGATTGGACAGTTCGGATGTGATACAAGGGTACCACATTGGTATCCTATTTGCATCCAAAAGATGTGTTTTTTAAGGGTATATTCACCATGTGGCAGTATACCACTACAACAATTTTCCCCATTGCCGGCTAAAATTTTAGTCGGAAAATGTCGTAATTTAGTCGGCAATAGTAATTTCCGACCAAAAATTTAGTCGGCCCGTTTGGTCGACGGAATGAGGCCGGAGATTGTAATTTCCGACCAAAACAAGTTTGGTCGGAAAAAGTTTTGTTTTTACCGACTAAATATTTAGTTGGTGAAATATTTATTTTTCTCCGACGAAATATTTGGTCTGTGAATTATTTATTTTTCTCCGACTAAATATTTGGTCGGTGAATATTTATTTTTCTCCGACTAAATATTTGGTCGGTGATTATTTATTTTTCTCTCCGACTAAATATTTGGTCGGTGAATATGTGTAGACATTCGCCAACTAAATTTTTAGTCGGGAAATGCATAGCCTATCACCAACCAAATTTTTAGTCGGGAAATGCATGGACTATCACCAACTAACCAATTGTAAATTTTAAAATCCCAGAATTGGTTTTAAATTTCTTTCCCCATTTGATTTCTTGCAATCCTACCGTAATTAAGACTCTTAAATAAATAAATTTGCAGAAATAAAGCCAAACTTTAATAAATAGAGGTGTCCTCCAAATACTTAGAAAACAACTTGAATCCAAATTCCTAAAGTGAATAACAATACATCTAAGCGTAACAAGGGGAAAATAAAATATCCAATTCTAGTAACAAAATGTATCCAAACCCCTACACCATAAAATACTAAAAATTTCAAGTTCAACAAACGGATAACCAAAAAGCATCCAAGCATGTAGAATCCACCATAGAAATCCAACTTTTATCGTCAGAGTCAATAGCCAAAAGTAGAACGGCGGGATACTCCATTAAACTGTCGATCTGTAAAAAAAGAAAAAAAAAAAAAGAACAATCGGCCATTAGTATTTATGAACTCGTCCATTGGTCAAAAGGAACACTTGTATAACTCAACCTAACAAATTCATCTCCATATGGATCACCAACAAATCACACAGTCCACAGATCTAGCAATAGTACATACCATTTCCAAGCTGAAAGCGATGTCAAATAAATTTTTTTATTACAATCATCAAATTAAGCACAACTTAGTTAAGATCTCAAGATACATCCAATCGTAGAAAATCTCCCCTCATTTTCCAATCAGTCACCAACAAATCACAAATTTCGAAATAAGTACGAATTTCATAGAGAATCGATGCGGACCAGCTGACCAACAAGATTCTACTAGCTATTTTAACACCTCTCACATGTACAAAGCACTTTTTAGAGTTTCCCAAGAGTGTCCAAACCATAATCGTCGAGAAAAATATACACTTAAATTAAGTGTTGGACACATGTCTGGAGAGAGTCGGTGTGCCCGACACTGGCACTTGGCCTCCAAAGAAGTTGGTAATACCCTAAAGAATTCTAGCTAGCATTCATACTAGAGGGTTTCGATCTCTATTGGTTAATTTTTCACATCAAGAAAATCATTTGTTCATAGCTAGATAGGAAACACCAAAAAGAGATCAAGATGCAGAAATTTCTCACAACATTGACTTCATAGATTAGAATAGTAGAAAGTGAAGCATAGCACTTGTAACAAGTTGTACCTGAAATTCGCCGGCGAAAAAACTCCAACCAATCATCAATTGACGGGTTCGAAATGCTATATTCCACGGTCACCCATTCAGAATTTAGCCCCTAGAACAGATAAAGGAATCATGCATCAGTTGGTCATAATCTTTTTTGAACTATCCATAGGAGTGCAAGGTCCCATCTGTGATTGAAGCTGGCTTGGTTTGCCATTGTATATCCTACGAGCCTATGACAAGAGGGGTATAAAGTGACATTAGTGGTATGTCATCTCAGAAAACATAGAGTACTAGATATGTTAGGTTACTTAGGATAACAACTATTTGAACCCTGTTATTACCCAGCCAACATACACTTAGACTCAAATGGTGACATGACATTCAAAAAAAAACTTTGCATTTCACGCATGCGGTTGCCGCAGGCCCTATAAGACGAGTCCTTGTTGCAAAAAACTCACATTCCTCATTTGTAGGCCGTTTCACGCCCTACATACAAGGAGTAGATTCAAATTAAAAAAGCAACTATACACAATTTTTAAGGGCACCTAACAGAGGGTACATATTTAATTGCAAATGCTATACGAAAGATAAACACACTCATAGAAAGATAAACATACATGTTCATTGAACACTTTTTAATAGAAGAGAACTACACAACCAATTCTAAAGAAAAATAAGAGAGCACGTAATTTAATTGGAATGACATCTTATAAGGGCGAAGGCAAATATAGACAAAACATGTGGAGCTAAACCAAGCAAAGAGGGGAATCCTTTCCTATGTTGCATGTATCATACAAAACCGTGCATTGCATACCTGATTTGGGAGAGGTAGGGGAATAACATAGAAGGGGAGGGTAATTTTGGGAACAAAAAAATAGACAAATCTTCAATCTTTTATAAGGTGTATAGATAAAATGGAGTACAATAGTTTCCTTAGGGGAAAACAAAGAAAAACAGGAACAAAGAAGCTAAAATATAATTTTTACATACTGAAAGTTCTACTAGGTAATTTGTGGAAGTTTCTTGCGGACTACCCATGAACTGATTAGGGCAAATAACCCACTTATTCTGGTACTTGTTCAAACCAGAGTTGGGCCCTCAAGGGCTGATCGCATCATACAACGAATTGGTTTCCGCAACCATGATAAAGTTGACTCTTTTGGGTTCTTAGGTGGGAATTTGGGGTACTTTAGTATAACATGGGCAGATATTTGTATAACATTCTGGACCTCTGTTATAGAAACTAGATAAGAGCCATATAGCCTAAGAAAAAGCCAGCTGCTTGTGTATATCATGTAGAGGTTAATTGGGGTACTTTAGTGTCTAATTCATGGAGGGTTCTCGTATATATCTTCTATTTATCAGTCTATCAAACTTCTCGGTCGTCCACAACAACAAATCCACGTGAGCCCATCCAACTCGTGGTCAATTCAACCGAAGGAGAAGAAAAATTGAGGCATTGGCTGCCACAGATGCCAAAGGCACAAACAATAACCTTGAGACTTTACCAAGCAAGCGACCACTACCCATTATCATTCCTCTTTAACAGATAAAACCATCAATATTAGCCCTAAATCTCTGGGGCCAATACACCCACTACAACTAACTGTAAATTTAACCCTAAAATATTCCTGGGCCCATGAATTATAAACTCAAATCGAAAAAAAAAATTTCTAGAAGATGAATTTAGCAATAGTTATTTTTGTTCTCTTACCTGAATACGAAGACGAGAGTGGCGAAGGCTACATCCAGCGACACAACTTGTTCGGCCAAAATACGTTAGACAAAGAGATCAACCCACTTGATTTGTTGAATGAAGCCGGTTTGTTTCGATGACGGGAGAGCAAAACCCACTTGATTTGTTGGATAAACCCACTTTATCACATGGAACGCAGGGCAAAATTGAAGAAATTAGGGTTTAATTAGTTGGGTTCAGAGAACTATAACACACACACACACACACACGGGGCTTACCCGATGAGTTGGTGTGGAAGGCGCTTAACAGTGGATGGAGGTTGCAGACCGTGGTAGGGAGAGAGGAAGAGAACGCGCAGAGAGGGAGAGAGACGATTTGGATCTGGTTTAGTGAAAACCTGGAGAGAGAGAGAGAGAGAGGGGTGACGCGGCAACGGTGGGGGTGGCGGTGGGGCATGAGAGGGGTTTGGCTGTAGAAGAGACAGGATGTATGTTTCAGTAAAACACTAGTCTAGGTTAAAGTTACAAAAATTAGAACGAAATTGAGAGTGTTCCCAACCCGCCAATATTTTCACCAATTTTTTAAATTCCCGCAAAATCACCAAGTATTCACCGACTAACTTTTAGTCGGCAACGCTAAAAAAACTTTTTTTTTCCCTTTTGTTTTGATAATGCAATACTAAAAATATTAAAAAACTAATTAGAGATGTGTGGGAGTGGGAGTCTGGAGAGTCTTTCTTTTTTCTTTTTCATTTTATTATCATTTTGTTAAAAAAATGAATTGCCGACTAAATAGTTGGTCGGAAAATAAAAAAATCCCCGCCAATGTTGAGAGTATAATACTCAATGTTGCATAAATGTGTTCAAAATTATCATGATCCGAACCAGTCAATGTGTTCAAAACGTATTTTTTAGGGTCCTCGCATGGAACCAGCAAAAAACAAGATCAAGAAGGATTTGATCCGAGTAGTTTTTAATAAAATAATTTTATCCTCACCGTTCATTTTGTACAATGACTTTTGGGTCCCACTTTTTAGTCCCGCGTCAATAATCCAAACCGTTAAATATTTTTAAAATAGCGTTTTGTACGACCTTGCAAAAAAATCAGGTCAATTGGATATGCGTAACTGGTACATCCAAAACTGCAAATTTTGAAATCAATTGGATGTGCGTACCTTGGATCGACGAGTTACGCATATCCAATTGACCTGATTTTTTGCAAAGACATACAAAACATTATGTCAAAATTATCTAATGGTTCGGATTACTCACGCAGGTCCAAAAAATGGGACCCAAAAGCCATTTTTGTAATGAACAGTGAAGATCGTCGTAATTGTGTTGCGATGAAGGACCTTTCAAAATCCGATAGACGAAAAAATTGGCGAGAGTCATTAAAACATCAACACAAACAAAGTGAACGGTGTGGATCGTCATAGTTGTGTTGCAATTGTGTGGTTATCGTACGTTATACTATAACATAGTAGCTGGGTTCATATAGAAGTAAGTTTGATGTATAGAATTGCAAGGTAGGTGCAAACTCGTTTTTCCGAATGTTCAATCTGAACCGTTACGATTTAGTATGTCATCAATTCTATCATTCTCCCCCAAATTGATGATCATCCGATATTGGTAACAACACGATCGAAACACATTTAGTGCTTCTAATGGAATTTCAGTACTATAATGCACCACTTCAAGGCCACCTAATCAATTTTTTAAAAATTTGAACCGTTAGATGTGTTTAAAGCATGTTTTTAAGGTCCTATGCAAAGATTTGGCAAAAAAAAAATACCCAAAAGGGCTTGATCGGGCCAGGTTTTCGAATAGTAGTTTTACAAAAACCTACTCCGATCAACTACTTCCGGGTATTAATTTTTGCAAAATCCTCGCGTAGGACTTTGAAAACACGTTTTAAAAACATCCAACGGTTCCGATCGTCGAAATTTGGTCCGGAAAGTGGAGGCCCATTATTGTGTTTCTGTGAGAGTGAGACAGTGAAACTATGAAAGGAATCAAATTTAATTTGTATAATTTATAATTTTCTATAGCCAAATTTAATTTTAAAAATTATATAATTTATATAATTTAACATCTAATAATTTCTATAATATAATTTAATAAACTAATCTAATTCCTATAATTTGAATTTCTATCATTTTTTTATAAAAATGATTTGTATTTTTTTTTCTTTTTTTGTCCATCTCTCTCTCTCTAAAAAAAATTATTATTATTATTTAAATTTTAAAGTCTGGAGAGTCTTTCTTTTTTCTTTTTCGTTTTATTATCATTTTGTTAAAAAAATGAATTGCCGACTAAATATTTAGTCGGAAAATATAAAAATTCCCCCCGAAATTTTCGCGAAATTTTTGGAAATCGTTGAATTGGCGGAAAACTATTATTCCCCGACTAAAAAAATTTTAGTCGGCAAATTAGAGATATTTTCCAACTAAATAGTTGGTCGGAAAATAAAAAAATCCCCGCCAATGTGGAGAATATAATACTCAAAGTTGCATAAATGTGTTCAAAATTTTCATGATCCGAACTACTCAATGTGTTCAAAACCTATTTTTTAGGGTCCTCGCATGGAATCAACAAAAAAAAAAAATCAAGAAGGATTTGATCCGAGTAGTTTTTAATAAAAGAATTTTATCGAACACCGCTCGAATCAAGTCTTTCCCGATCCTTTTTTTTTTTGCGATTCTTGGTGTTAACCCTTAAAAATAGGTTTTAAAAACATTGACCGATTTTGATCATCATAATTGTGTTGCGATCATGTGGCTTCCATACATTAGAATATATTAGAATAACAGTTTTATCGAAAACTGCACCGATGATGCCCTTTCCCACACATTTATTCCCCGAAACTTTACGAGGACCCTTACGAACAAGTTTTGAACACATTGAGTGGTTTGCATAGACGCTTAAAAACATGTTTTGAAGACATTGAATGGTTTGGATGATCAAAAATTCATGGTGAAATTTCTTCTTTCATTTATTTTGATCAATCAAACAAATCATAATCAATGTTTTTTCCGACTAAATATTATTTTGTCGGTGAATTACCTACAATTTCCGACTTAATACTATTTAGTCGGTAAATTTCTTATTTTGCCGACGAAATATTTGGTCGGAAAATACTAATTTCCCCGCTAAAGGTCTCACGAAAATTTTGTAAATTTCCCAACTAAAAGTTTGGTCGGAAAATACTAAATTTTCCCGACTAAAAATTTTTGGTCGGCGATAGTTTATAATTTCCGACTAAAATAGATTTAGTCGGTGATTGATATAAGAAGCACCGACTAAAATCATTTTAGTTGGCCAAACCTTTGAATATTTTCCGGCAAAAAAAAAAATTTAGTCGGTGATTATACTAATTTCCGACTAAAATTATTTAGTCGGAAAATACTAAATTTCCCGACTAATTACTACAACAATTTACACCATTCCCGACTAAAATCGCCGACTAAATAATGTTTAGTCGGAAATTGTTGTTCATTCAACGACTAAATAAACTTTGGTCGGCAAATATCACTTAAATTTCCAACTAAATAATTTTAGTCGGAAATTAGTATAATCACCGACTAAATTTTTTTTTGTCGGAAAATATTCAAAGGTTTGGCCGACTAAAATGATTTTAGTCGGTGTTTCTTATATCAATCACCGACTAAATCTATTTTAGTCGGAAATTATAAACTAATCGCCGACCAAAAATTTTTAGTCGGGAAAATTTAGTATTTTCCGACCAAACTTTTAGTCGGCAATTCATTCTTATATTTTCCGACTAAAAATTTAGTCGGCAATTCATTCTTATATTTTCCGACTAAATATTTAGTCGGCAATTCATTCTTATATTTTCCGACTAAATATTTAGTCGGCAATCCATTCATCTATTTTCCGACTAAATATTTAGTCGGCAATTCATTCTTATATTTTCCGACTAAATATTTAGTCGGCAATTCATTCTTATATTTTCCGACTAAATATTTAGTCGACAATTCATTCTTATATTTTCCGACTAAATATTTAGTCGGCAATTTATTCATCTATTTTCCGACTAAATATTTAGTCGGCAATTCATTCTTATATTTTCCGACTAAATATAAAAAATTTAAAAATAATAATAATTCTTTGTAGAGAGAGAGAGAGAGAGAGAGAGAGAGAGAGAGAGAGAGAGAGAGTTTGGACCAAAAAAATAAAATAAGCTTGTAAAATATTTTTTCACATGTTTGATAATTGATACATTGCCTTTTATCTAATAAACATTTGAAAAAAAATTAACATTTTTTTGTTTGTGAAAAAAAATAAAAAATAGTGTTTTGCAACTTGTAAGTAAGTCGCTAAGTCATGAACAAAAAAATAAAAAATTAAAAAAAAAATAATAATTCTTTGTAGAGAGAGAGAGTTTGGACAAAAAAATAATTGTGCACGGGCACGGGAGTCGCACAAGCACGGCACAGCCATAAATAAATAAATAAATAATAAAAATACATTTTTATTAAATAAATTTAGTTGCCAAATGCCATAATAAGGGAAAAAGCGAGGGGAAATTTAAAATGAATTTCTGAATAACAAAAATGAAAAAAAAATTATGGGGAAAATAAAAATAAATTTTGATCACAAAAAAATATAAATTTTGAAATTTTCACTTATGTCCCATGGGCCATAATAAGTCAAAAATACATTTTTATAAAATAAATTTTATTTTATTTCATAAATGAGGAAAAATAAAAAATAAAGTTTTAAATAATAAAAATGAATATTTTTTACTTTTGAATTGATATGTGAAAATTGGATTTTTGTAATTACGTAATAAGTCAAAAATATATTTTTATAAAATAAATTTAATTTTATTTAAAAAATGAATTTTTTTAATAATAGAAACGAGTCTGCAATTCATTTTCACCTATCGGCGGGAATTTTTATATTTTCCGACTAAATATTTAGTCGGCAATTCATTCATATATTTTCCGACTAAATATTTAGTCGGCAATTCATTCTTATATTTTCCGACTAAATATTTAGTCGGCAATTCATTCTTATATTTTCCGACTAAATATTTAGTCGGCAATTCATTCTTATATTTTCCGACTAAATATTTAGTCGGCAATTCATTTTACAAAAGTCTGCCAAAAATGGACTTCCCGAAAAGTCGGCAATTCATTTTATAAATGGACTTCCCAAAAATAAATAAAAACATAATAAATCATAAATGCATTTTTATTAAATAGATTGAGTTGCCAAATGCGATAATAAGGAAAAAATGAGGGAAATTTAAAATGATAATAAAACGAAAAAGAAAAAAGAAAGACTCTCCAGACTTTAAAATTTAAATAATAATAATAATTTTTTAGAGAGAGAGAGAGAGATGGACAAAAAAGAAAAAAAAACAAATCATTTTTATAAAAAAAATGATAGAAATTCAAATTATAGGAATTAGATTATTTTATTAAATTATATTATAGAAATTATTAGATGTTAAATTATAGAAATTATATAAAAATTTTTTATTAAATTTGGTTATAGAAAATTATAAATTATACAAATTAAATTTTATTCCTTTCATAGTTTCACTGTCTCACTCTCACAATCACTGTCTCACTCTCACAAAAACACAATAATGGGCCTCCACTTTCCGGACCAAATTTCGACGATCGGAACCGTTGGATGTGTTTAAAACGTGTTTTCAACGTCCTACGCGAGGATTTTGCAAAAAATAATACCCGGAAGTAGTTGATCGGAGTATGTTTTCGTAAAACTACTATACGAAAACCTGGCCCGATCAAGCCCTTTTTTTTTTTATTAAATCCGATTATAGAAATTATAGAAATTAAATTCAGTTCCTTTCTAGTTTCTACTTTGTACGTCCCGAATAATAATAGACCTGAACCTCCACTTTCTGAACCAAATTTCGACAATCGGAACCGTTAGATGTGTTTAAAACTTGTTTTAAGGTCCCACGCGAGGATTTGGCAAACAATACTACCCGAAAGGGCTTGATCGGAGTAGTTTTCGTAAAACTACTTTACGAAAACCTGAGCATGTTTTAAGGTCCACCTTCCCGATTTTATATAGTGTTTTTATGAAAAACTGCTCCGATCAAGCCCTTCCGGGTATTTTGTTTTGCCAAATCTTCGTGTTGGACCTTAAAAACACGTTTTAAACACATCTAACGGTTCGGATTTTCAAAAAAAAATTGGGAAGGTGGAGGTCCGGACGTTATAAAATCTGGGAGTTTGGATAGGAAGTTTTTTGTATATATATATATTCTTTTATTGAATAATATTTTAGAAATTACTCCTTAGAAGTTAAATTATAGAAATTATAGATTTTTTTTATTAAATCCGATTATAGAAATTATAGAAATTAAATTCAATTCTTTTCTAATCTCTACTTTGTACGTCCCGAATAATAGTGGACCTCCACTTTCTGGACCAAATTTCGACGATTGGAACCGTTAGATGTGTTTAAAACGTGTTTTCGAGGTCCTCCGCGAGGATTTGGCAAACAATACTACCCGAAAGGGCTTGATCGGAGTAGGTTTTCGTAAAACTACTTTACGAAAACCTGGTCCGATCAAGGCCTTTCGGGTATTTTTTTTTTTGCCAAATCCTATTATAGTACCTTAAAAACACGTTTTAAACACATCTAACGGTTCAGATTTTGAAAAAAATGGTTAGGTGGCCTTGAAGTGGTGCATTATAGTACTAAAATTCCATTAGAAGCACTGAATGTGTTCCGATCTTGTAGTTGCCGATATCGGATGATCATCGATTTGGGGGAGGATGATAGAATTGATGACATATTAAATCGTAACGGTTCAGATCGAACATTCAGAAAAACAAGTCTGTACCTACCTTTCAATTCTATACGTTGAACTTCCTTGGTTATGAACCAAGCTATTGTGTTATAGTATAATGTACGATAGCCACACAATCGCAACATAATTATGACGATCCAAACCATTCACTTTGTTTGTATTGCTGTTTTAATCACTCTCGCCAAATTTTTCGACCATCGGGTTTTAAAAGGCCTTTCATCGCAACACAATTATGACTATCATCACCGTTCATTTTGTACAATGACTTTTGGGGCTCACTTTTTGGTCTCACGTGAATAATCTGAACCGTTAAATGATTTCAAAATAATGTTTTGTACGCTCTTGCAAAAGATCAGGTCAATTAGACACGCATAACTCGTTGATCCAAGTTACGCAAATCTAATTGATTTCAAAACTTAGAGTTTTAGATCGACCAGTTACGTATATCCAATTGACCTGATTTTTTGCAAGGTGGTATAAAATATTATTTTAAAATCATTTAACGGTTCGGATTATTCATGTGGGACCAAAAAGTAGGCCCCAAAAGCCATTTTCTGTAATTTATTGCAATTTATTTCATGAATACAATCACAAAAAACGACATCGTTCAGTCGAGACCCACCATTTTTTAGCTCAACGCGCTGAAATTTCTTTTCCCGCTGGAAATTCCAATCCATTCCCTTCTTCTCCCGCTACAAATTTCAACAAGGGTTTACTGGAGAGCCACTCTTTTTTTTGGGTAAATAAGAGCCACTCTTTTTCTCTCACGTTTCCATCTTCTAGGGTTTACTGGTCTCCAATCTTCCATACCGCCTCTCTCTCTTATTCTCTCACTGTTAGTCTCCTTCTCCCTCTTGCAGCAAACGAAAACCCTAGCACCGCCAATCTGTGATAGTGTGATGTACGGCGATAGTCTTTGCACGCTCCATCTCTCTGTACAACGACCCCATTTTGCACTCAGTATGTCTCCTCTCTTTGCTTTCCCTCATTCTAAAATCAGAAAACCCTAACTTCGTTTCTTCGGAAAGCGTTTATTATGGCCTGATCTAGCTCCACCATCTACAGCCATTGAACGTCGTCTAACCTTGTTTCCACACCAACATCAGGTAACTTTATTTGTTCTTTCTCCCTATAGCCATAATCCATAGCCGTAACTCTGTTTTCCCGATTTGCGTGGAAAGTTTATGGATCGTGAACCTGCAAAGAGTGATTAGAAAAGCCATGATAGATTTACTACTTTTAGCTCTATGTGTGTTTTAATTTGTGTCGTGACACGGGAAAACGATTGTCGAAGACTCACTTGTCTCCACTATCATCTAGCGAAAGATAGATTTGCAACCCCCAATTTGTAAACCATAAGTTCTTTTACCAGTGAAATAACCCCCGTTTGTAAACCTTAGTTCCTTTTATGCATATAGAACAAAATTTTGATCCTGTGTGGTCATTGGTAAGTATTGTCCTTCGTAGGTAAAATAGTTTGGCCGTGTGCTTGCTAGTTTTTGGTGATTTTCAAAAAGAAGATCAAGAATTCTTGATCATTTGAGATAGTTCTGCTCAAGTTCTATTAATAGTTAATTACCTGTCTTAGGTAACCACTTGGACATAATTATTTACATGTAATCACCAATTACTCAAAACAAGTGTGACTTTTGATTTGGTCCATGTGAGGGCATAGCTCTTTTGGATGTTCCACGTAGTTAATCTTACAATTTGCAGATTCACTATCGACAAGAAAGGTTCCACGAACATAAGAAGAATTGCATCTTCCCTGTATTCTCAAGTAGTATTGTTAATTTGTTTATGGCAACTATTCTTTTGTGTTTACAATCAGACCTTCTGGTAGTGAAGAAGAGCTTCTGGTAGTGAAGAAGAGAAATAGACTTTACTGCCCGATATATTTCCGAAAGATTTGGTTCCACATAAAAGCTTTTAAGTTGCAATTATGAGTATGTGACTTTATTTTGTGCTTGTGGCTTTAACAGGAAGACGTAGAAATCGAACTCTCAACTGTCTCAAGGGCATCAAGAGGATCATGCTCGTACAGGTGGTCTATGATTCACGGGGCCGAAAAAAAATGATCATTTCCATTCAAATATTCAAATAAATGAATTGCTTATCAAAATGGCTGTGCATCCGTAGTAGGAAGTTGATGAATATCAAGTAATGCATGTTCTTTTTATATTTAGGCATATAAGATGAGTTATTCATAATTGAAGTACTTGTGCCCCTATAATGCATTCAGGAGCATTATGGCTGCCTTGTTTCATTTTTGTTTCAAATTTGAAGTTTCAACTAGATATTATGTGTGACCTTGGAGGAGTCAAATCAGAGCAGGTTTTGATCAGTTCAACTAGATATTGTGTTGTAACTGGAAGTTGTTGAACAAGCAGAGGAGCAGAATCACCATTTTCCACAACTGAGATGTTGTTGCAAGCCCTTAGTTTTTCAAAGATTAAGATGATATGCTACAGCCCTCGAAAAGGGGTGCAAAATGATGCTGCATATTAGTACTTAATGCTAATTGGAATTCCAAATTACTGTACGATGCTTTATACCTTGAATTTCCTTTGGGCTGTTTTAGTTTTTCTAGTTAGCTATCCTTTCTCTCCCTCTCTCTCGCTGCATGCAGGGTTTGTTCGTATTATATGGTATCTTTTATTTTGACATGAATTGTCTTTCATGGTTCATTCAGAATGTTGTTACTCAAAAGGGGAATGAGGTGAATTTGACGCTTGGTGGTATTGACCTAAATAATTCAGGCAGGTTGGCTTGCTTCTTTTGATTTGAAATTGGACTCTCAGTCTCCCTTTCTGCAAACAGTTGCTGCAATGGTTTTTTGTATTGTTTACTCACCCTTATGATTCTTTTTGATGAATTTCTAGAGGAGATGTAAAAGTAGATAAGAAGCTCCTGACCGTGCACTTTCCTGATGGTCGTGACGGGCGAGCTTTCACTCTCTAGGTGCCTTTTGGAGATCACTTTCGTACGTTACTCTTAGTTAAAATGTTCGAGCTTTGATTCTCTCCTTTTCCACTTCTTGCTCGAACTCCAAGTCCTATGTTACCAACATGGACTCTTTTTAGTGTCTTAGTAACCGTGTTGATGGTTAAGGGCATGGGATGACATTCATCTTGTGACCTGTGGGCTGTGGGTAAAACTCATGGAATTCGCTAGCACCTCCTAAACACCCCAGAAAATAGACAAGTACTAAGACATGTCAGTCTTTTGTCATGTCCCCGTGTCCTTGAAATGGTAATTAGATGAGTCTGACACTCATCACATATCTGCACATGATCACCGGTGCCCAATTCGAATGTAACATAGTACTACCATATTTGAAAATTTCCCCCCCCCTTTTCGGAGTATTCTTTCTCTTAATATTAAATTTTGTAATGCTCGAATACATTTCCAACCACAAGCTATATAAGGAAACGTGAACAATAAGTCACCAGAAGGTGGAATACCCAGTAGGGGTTTCAAAGGATATATCATAAACCCTCTTCGGTTCTTTGATAATTTCGATTTCGCGCTTCAAAGAAATATGAGATCTCGTTGCTGTGTGAATATATCATATGGTGCTTTTATACATCATTAGCCAAATTAAAATTAGAGAACAAATTGCTTACCGATTTGCGCATGCATGTGTATAAGTTGCTAGTTTCATGCTTAGGCAAAATTTCCTGCTATAAGTTGCATTTTTACTCATTTGCTTAAGTTTGCTAGCGTAGTGTTTATAGTTGCACAAGAACGAAGGATGAACAAGTATAATACTACTGTTAAGGGACAAATGGTTCTCGTGCTATTCGGATGAAGTGTTGTGCTCCATGGGCTTCGTTATAAACTTATGTTGTGTTTGTCCAAAATTTTACTTGGTGAGATGTCGTAGGAGTTAAAAGGTAAATTAACTTGGTTCTTATTTTTTTGTCATTTCCATTGCAGGTAATAGGACGGTCTAGCTAAAAGCGTGATTTTGACCTGTCATTTTGAGAGCTCTTTCGGGAAGATCATGTTAAGGATAGCATCGTGAACTTTTGATTACGTTATTGTTTCTTGTAGTTTAGGCAATGTGTTTTTGGATTGTAGTATTTTCGCACGATTATGCACATGTGATCTACTTTTCAATGTTGACAAGGTAATGGAACATTCCACCGATCTACTTGTGATATTTTGTATGAAGTGACTAATATAATTTATTAATCAGGCCTTTTTAAAATTTAACGATTCAATACGAGCTCGGATTAAAATTGCAAAAAAAAAAAATCATTTACCAACTAAATTATTAGTTGGAGAATAAAACAATTTCACCTACCAAATAATCTAGTCGGAGATAAAAAAATATTCACCGACTAAATAATTTAGTCGCAGATAAAAAAATATTCACCGACCAAATATTTAGTCGGAGAAATATTAAATATTCACCGACCAAATATTTAGTCGGAGAAAAATAAATCTTTCACCGACTAAATATTTGGTCGGAGATAAATAAATCTTTCACCGACTAAATATTTGGTCGGAGATAAATAAATCTTTCACCGACTAAATATTTAGTCGGCGAAATATTTATTTTTCTCCGACTAAATATTTAGTCGGTAAAAACAAAACTTTTTCCGACCAAACTTGTTTTGGTCGGAAATTACAATCTCCTACCTCATTCCGTCGACTAAACGGGCCGACTAAATTTTTGGTCGGAAATTACTATTGCCGACTAAATTACGACATTTTCCGACTAAAATTTTAGTCGGCAATGGGGAAAATTGTTGTAGTGTAAAAGTTTGGTCGGAAAATACTAAATTTTCCCGACTAAAAATTTTTGGTCGGCGATAGTTTATAATTTCCGACTAAAATAGATTTAGTCGGTGATTGATATAAGAAGCACCGACTAAAATCATTTTAGTCGGCCAAACCTTTGAATATTTTCCGACAAAAAAAAATTTAGTCGGTGATTATACTTATTTCCGACTAAAATTATTTAGTCAGAAATTTAAGTGATATTTTCCGACCAAAGTTTATTTAGTCGTTGAATGAACAACAATTTCCGACTAAACATTATTTAGTCGGCGATTTTAGTCGGGAATGGTGTAAATTGTTGTAGTGTTATATACCAATACCATGAAATAATATTTTTTTTCCCTTGGTGTCCCCTTCTCTACCCTACCTCCCACAAGCACAAAGAGCACCACAAATCTAATATACTGGAGCAAATCCCGCCCGTTGATGTCAAAATGGTATTGCCAAAACTATTTTTAAAACTTGTTACAGCATAAAAAAATAAAAATAAAATAAAAATGTTACAAAACTTGCCAGAAAAAAAAAATGCAAAATGCTGACAATAGCAAGAAAATGGCTACGGTGTGGACTTGCTATAAGAGCATCTCCTACGATTGACCCAAACCTTGATCCATTGCCATTTTTTAGCTTGCATACAAAATTAACTCTTCTCCAATGGTCAGCCAATATTTCTCTGCCAAAAATGAAATTGTCATCTTTTAGGCCAAATTTGGCTTAGGAAATGGTTGTAGCCATATCGTGCCACATTAACATTTGTGTGTGTGTGAGAGTTTTTTTTTTTGGGTTCTAATCTCCTTGGAATGATTTATGTGATTCAAGGGTAGTGATGGATTAAGGTAAAATTAAAATAATTTTCACACCAATAGAGACTTGGCCAAATTTTAGCAAAATATTATCGTGGCAACTGGCAAGCTAGTAAAACATAACTTTGTATTGAAAAAATGACTCAAACCACTAGAGATGCTCTTGTGCCTGTGCTTTGAGCAAATCAAAAAGCTCCTCACGCTTTGAACTTTTGACTTCTCCTCTCTAACGTGAAAAAACCAAAACACCACTCAGGTAAACTGCACGAGTAAGAATTTATGGAATTTGTATGTGTGGACGACCCACCGAGATTGTATGAAAAGATTGTGATTGTTAGAGTCGCCACCCGGATTTGAGGTCCGAACCCGAGAAACCGATCAAAAATATGACTCGTTTGCCCATTTGAAAAAGATTTCACTGATCTTGGCGGAACCAAAGATTTCTCGGATTCGGGGGTTTGGTTACGAGAGGGGAAGGGTTTTACGGCACCCCTCTCGCCCGGTCCGTGAACCGGTCTCTACTCAACATTTTGTGAGATTTTGAAAATGTTTGAAATTCGATTTATCCACGTAGCTACGGTGGATGCTCGTGCACGTGATCTACATGGGTGATGATGATAACAATAATGGAAAACACTACAAATATTTACAGAATAAAGATATCACAGGAACTGTACAGCAATTGCAAGAGATTATGAACATAGAAACTTAATAAACTGACTTGTAATCTGGATCCCAGAATAGGGGTTGAGCGCTCAAGGCCTGAGGCTTGAGCGCTCAATCCTCAAGAACAGCTTGAGCGCTCAAGTGAATGACCTTGAGCGCTCAAGCCATAATCTGGCTTTCTGGTTTCTGACTTGAAAATGGATTTTGAGTGATTCTCAGGACCATAAACATGCAGATTAAAGATGTTTGAAGTTGAACATTCACTGTTTTACTCTTAACTATGAGATTTGCAAAGATTTTGATATTTGATCATCATAAAATAGTTAATTTACGCTCATACATGTGATTTTGAGGTAGAAATAAGCTGTTTAAGAGTGACATGAACATAATTAACTATTGAATGATGATCAAAATCAGGAGAAAGCATAAAAATCAGCAAAACAGTGACTGACCCAGATCTGGGTTTGAGCGCTCAAGGCCTGAGGCTTGAGCGCTCAACCCCTGTTGAAACTGCAGATTTGAAAGATGTTTTTAAACAACTTTTAGACCTTTGTGAGTTCAATACAAGTATAAAGAACTTGTTTGAACTCACTAGTCTCCCTCAGCAAGACCAAAACAGTGATTTTCACATGATTTTCTACCTTTTCGACTATGATCAAGGCTTGAACTTGTGGTTTGATGAATGGATGGGTAGTGGCTGTGTTTATGGGCTATAGATGAAGTATTTTGGACAGAGGAGTGTGAGTGTAGGGCTGATTGAGTGATTGATTGAGTGGATGATGGAGGATTTGAGCTTAAAATGGTGATTTTGGCTTGGATGAGGTGGGTTTTGATGGAAGAGCTAGGTTTTGACGAAATTGATGGAGTGTATGGGCTGTAAATGGCTTGTTAGAGTGAGAGAGGGGCTGTTGAAGTTGGTTTCTCAAAGACCCATGTGTTGTAGGCCTTTTTTTTAGAAGGTTTTTGGGTGTTTTGGAGGTTGAAGATGATGGAGGATGGTGGCTATGGAGGAAGTGATGAGAGAGAGTGGGTTTGATCTGATGGGGGAGAAAATGGCAGTAGGGGCAGCCAACCTTGTGAGTGAGGGAGTGGAGGAGGTTTATATAGAGAGAGAAATGGGAGGGAAATGGGTTTAATTTTTGAATTGGGTTTGGGGGGTGATTGAGGAGATGTTCAAGGGTCTAGGAAGTGTATTTAGGCAGTAGAAAACATAGGTAGACGCTCCTCTTGCAGTAGAATATCATGATTAGATGTTCTACAGAAAACTGATCTGGATCAGAGTTGAGCGCTCAAAGCCATGGGCTTGAGCGCTCAAGGTGGGATTTTTGGGTTTGAGCGCTCAAGGTCCAGGGCTTGAGCGCTCAAGGCTGTTGCTCAAAAGGTAAAACTTTGCGGGGCCGCCCCGGGTGCTACCGAACTCCGTTTCATGCGTGGTTTGAAGCGTTGGAAAGCTTGTCGAGTGTACTTTCTAACCCAAGTAGTTTGAACCCAAGATAATTTGTACATTCAAGTATGTGACCATTTTACCCTCAGAAGGTCGGGAAAATAAGTTATTTTGGTAAAACGGACACATCTCCCTCATTTCAAAATGGATTGAGACGTATTATATATCAATAAAGAGGGTTTTGAATGTACTAGAAGATGATGCAGGCTTGGGTTTGTTTTGAAATGGTTTATGGATGGTTTGAAGGGTATTTTGGTCATTTTGGTTGGTTTAAGGTTGTTCTAGGAGGGTTTAGAATGGTTTAGGGTGGTTCGGTGAGTTCAAGCCTTGTTCTTAGCCTCGAGGTATGCACGATTGGTCTATTTCATCATCGGGAATGCTCGAGTGCATCCTGGGTTCAAAATCGGGGTGTCTACAGTATGCTTCACTGTGCACCTATATTTGTGCATTCTAGTCCTACATTTTTGCCATACGTGACACCCAAAATTGGCTGTGGCAAGGCAAATGGCCCTCTGTTTCCACATTTCCCATTTGGGTAACAAAAAAATCAATAGAATATGTTCTCATGTACATATCTCTCAAACGGAAGCAGGGGAGGTGTTGTACACAGCCATGCTATGCACCCCTCGGCCGTTGAATCGAGTTTTGGACGGTTCGGATGTGTTTTGATTTTTTACCGGCAAAAAAAATCAAAATTAAAAAAAAATTGCCGAACGCATCCGAGTCATCCAAAACTCGATCCAACGGCCGAGGGGTGCACAGCACCTCCCCTGAGTCCCTCTCAAACACTATTTCTGTTACAAAATATATTCTGCACATTTCTCTCAAACACTCTATAAGATTCAAAATACGTTCTGACCAAAATCCAAAAAGTTAAAAAGTGAAAAATAAAAAATGAGCCTCCCAAAACATTCCTTAAATTGCTTGATAATTGGAATGTGTGGATCAAATTCTTTCTTGATATGGTGTACGTACTAATCACTCATATTAATGAGTACAAGCCAAATTATTTTTACGATCGGATTCATTTTGATTTTCAGCTTATATAATTCAAATTACAGAGGCATCATGTGATCCAAATGGCTAGTTACAAAATAAGAGGCTACGACTCACATTGAAGAGTAAGTTGGATAAAGAAGGTTCGGACGGTCTCATGAGATCAAGTTAAAGTGAGAAAAGAAAGATGAAGTTTCGGACGTGTCATGAGATCGAGTTGAATAGTAAAAAGAAAGATTGAGCAATATTGTCCATAACACTAATCGCTTAAGTCTCATAATATACTTGCTCTAGCATATATAAACTCGGTTATGAAAATATTATTCCAGAACATTTCTGCCTACTAAAATTCGTGAAAACGAGAATGAAATTGTCGTCGATTATAGGAAGACATTGGCAGTACCCATTAATACAGAATTTCATGTACCAGTTATTTCTGTTTCCCAACTCCATTTTTCAGATACTCAACAATCTTAGCAATGTATCCATCATGTAGCTCTCGGTTCCCAACAACCGCAGCCACATCTCTCGATCGAGCCCTCGTTCCCCTCTCCTTCCTTTCCCACCATGGCTTGTCTTAGAGCCGTAGCTATATCACTCCTCCTGAACGACCCGTCCTCTCCTCTCTCAACTTCAATCGCCAACCCCTTCACCACCAAAAATCTCGCATTCAATCCGTGATAAAAAAAAAAACGAAAGGCAAAACAACAAGGCAATGCCCAAACTGCAACATCTCAATCGCCGAACCCCACCCAGCATGAAACAACGAGCCTCCGATTGATGGGTGTGCTAGGATCCCAATGCACACCTTCTGTTTGTGGAAATTGATCCACTGAGAGAATCCAGGAGGTAAAGCGTCGAAATCATCCTTAGCCCAGTGGGGTTTCTTAGCGCCCATAAGAATGGAAGCTCTGATTCCTCTAGCCCGCAAGCTATCTCGTGAACCTGTTCTCGACTTAGTCTACACTCGCTCCCAAACCCAACAAACACGCCGGACCTGGGCTCTTGGTCGAGCCATTGGAAGGTTTTGATCCACCACTCATCGGTGATTTGTCGTTAGCAATCCTACTGGAATGACTGGCTTTCCGATGAGCTTGGCGTATAAACTCAGATACTCGCCTCCCAATTCTCTGCTTGGTGATTTGCCATTGGAAGTTTTTTTTTTTTTTTGATCGGCAAAAAGATTTTATTAGAACTCGACAATAGGTACATCGAGGAAAAACCAAATACTAAGCACAGAACAGAGCAAAGTTGAAGAAAATTACGCCGCTAGGCTCTTGTTTGGGTTTCTTTGTGATAATGATTACCCAAAAGGAAAAAATATCAAGGAGCTCTCTCCACAACCAGGGTAGATAATCTGTCCACATGGACATTGTCTCTAAATTTCACAAATTACTTGGGATCCTGATAATGATTATCCCAAATCCGATCTTATGAGTCCTTGAGAAAAATCCTATAGTGGGCCGAATAATTGAGTCTAAAACTTTAGGCCCATATCGATCTATGGACCCAACCGGGACATGCCCAATCATCATCGATTGCCTATGGTCCAAACTCTCGGATAATTGCCTCACCCATGTCGTCACTATTGGGCCAAAGCATTGGGTCAGGTCACGACCAAGAAAAGGGTTGGACAGAAACAACGGTCCAAGGATATTCGCCTTGACCACGTAGCACCTATCTCTATTCGGCACGTAGCAATGCCCTCCAATGTGATGTTTAGGAATCATACAAATCGGCCACGTGGGCCAAGTCTCCTCGCGACACGTGGCTCTTCCTAGCATGGTACCATCAGTACAAGATCAACTGCCATACTTTTCAGCTACGTGGCATCGCTAGTTTCTGTCCTCGCATCCTCACGAACAATCCAACCAACGCACAGCGCCTGCGGATCTTCGTGTGCAGCATTCGGTTAGAAGGTTGTGGTTGAGGGATAATTGTCAGGCAGTGGATGTTGGTGACATCACCTCGGCACGAGGATGGTACGCACTATCCTAACATCCAATATAATGCACTCCTATAAATACTATAGTGATAAATCCTAACAGATATATCATTTTCTTCACTCTAATAGCACTGCCTTTTCCTTCTCATTCAGGGACTAGCTAAGCCATTAGGGTGCCTTCCAGTCTTCTCCTACCGGTGAGGCACTAACGTGGTTCTCTTTTTTGTAGAGTTAGTTGGGAGAAAAGGCTAGCTACAACAAAACCCGATTCGAGAGGTCCAATCCAGGAGAGCCCCCAGATTGATCACCACCCCTCAAATCTATTACACAATAATATGGACCGCAGAGTGTCTATCTCGTTGGGATGTTGCCCTCTCGTTGTCATGTCGTTTGCTCTCATCCTTTTAATCTCTGGTGACCATCACTCTCTAATATCAATAAATTTATCTTTTTCGTCCTTAAATAAAAAAAAGGGAGTTAAAAGAAAATGAATAGACAATGAAAATGCACCAACTGTACCGGCTGCTTCGAAACTGCGGTAAGCTACTGATGAAGGAAAAGTGACCCACTCCGGCGGCAATGTCAGGCTTTCCGGAGATGACCGGACGCTCTTCCGGCCCTCACCGGTTAAGTATTTTGGCGGACCCAAATACAAACTAGTCGGGGCGGAGATAGATGAGAAGTTCAAAACCGGGACACCGCAGTCTTTTCCCACGTCAGTTGCCCGGGGATTGAGTATATCGACAATAAGCCAATCAGGTGAATTCTCCACAACAAACTTCTCCACCGGCTTCTGGAGGAGATCAAACGTTTTGGATAAGTATTGCATTTGTTCCATGGGATTTAGGAGGTCAACGGTGGCCTCGACGCCTTCGGGTAATGGGTTCGAGTCCAAAATTGGCAAAGGAAGCGCAACAAAATTTATCATGGGGGATAGGTTTTGATCAGGGTGTTTTGGGAGTCTTTGTATGTTTTGTGGGGTTGAGATATAGGAGACATACACACGGTGGCTTTGGCTAAGGCAATGGCGAGTTGATGAAATGGTATCATGTGGCCGAATGCTAGCTGGGTAAGGGAGATGGAGCACCACATGGATTTTGCTAGCTTGTTTCTCTCTCCATATTTGTTTCCAGTACTGCAGTGTGATTTGAGAAGACTGATGAGTGATGATGAATCCTCATAACTATAGCTAGAGGACTTAGAGATATATATATATATATATATATATATATATATATATATATATATATTACTTGGTTAGATCCATAAAAACCATACTTTAAGAGATGAAGAGAGAGCATAATCGAAGTTTGACATGTTCTAATGGTTACTTTTAAATGAGACAAACATTCTGAAACATCCCAAATGTTATGCGGAGGGCCATCTAGGACTCAACCGCACTAAAGACAGTTGATGGTTATGGATATCAAATTGAAGAACAAAAAGTGAATTTGGGCAGCACACACACAAAAAAAAAACGAGTGAGAGAAACCAAATTAACAAAAGTGAGAGAAATCGAAGCAAAAGAGAGACATATTTTATGTGGTTCGGCTAATTCTGGAAGGTAAACCTACCTCATGGCAAGTCGATCAATGGCTTCCACTACTAGTATAAGGATTCAATATTAGTAGAGTTTGTGAAGTTTGCGACATGGCAAGGTATGAGTGTAGAGTTTGTGAAGTTTGCAACGTGGCAAGATATGAGTCGTCCATGTTATGGCTATCAAGACATCATACAAACTAGAATTAATTTCAATCAAATCTCAAGCAAATCAAGACTCCTTTTAATTACAGCAATGTTATCAATTTCTCTCTCCCTGGTTTTTTCCATTACTTATATTTGTTTAACTCTTTTTTTATTAGTGATGAATTCGCAACTAAACAAATTGGTGTCCTTTTTTGGTTACAAGCAGAAGTTTGGGTAATTGAGTTTATGATCAATTAAGTAGCTTAGAACATCACTAGTGGTATACTCAAACACAAAAATACTCAAAGATGAGTATTTTGATACACAAAAGAGGCTCACAATGGTATTTGGATAAATACTCAAAGTTAACAACATTTGTTACAAATACTCAACTTTTGGCATTTGGATACTCAAAACTACCAATCTTTCTCAATAACCAAACCTCAATAACCAAATTTTGGGGACCACACCCTATCAAAAGTAGCAACATGCTCTCCCATTTTTCAAATACTTAATTAAAAACTCAATTTTTTTGCACTTTCTCTCAAAAATTGAAATTATCAATTTTTAATCTTTACCAAAACATGTTCAAGATTGATCTCATTTTAAACGTATTGTGAATATCTTTTAAATGGTACTAATATTATAAAAAAATATATGTACAAATTTAAAGTTGTGCCCATTTTATGAATAAAAATAGAGTGAATAGTATTTTTTTGATTATGGACACAAATGAACCATTGTAGAAGGGTAGATACTCAAACTTACAAACCCATTAAATGAATACTCAAAATGTGATGTGGCAATATTTGAGTATACCACTAGTGATGCTCTTAGAAATCAGAGCACAATGGAAGCCAAAGTAATAGCACCAATTAGAGGAAACCTGTATTCATCAGGGGAAAAATTAGAGGAATAAAAAAAAATTACGAGAGAGAGAGAGAGAGAGAGAGAGAGAGAGAGAGAACTTGGGGGAGAGAGGAAAGAAATGGAAAAATTAAGAAAGGCTAGAAAAAAAATATCAGAGGACCCTAATGGTGTTTATGCTTTGTGTATAATTACATTGTGGGAGAGAGGCTAGAAAAAATATCAGAGGACCCCAATGGTGTTTCCCCTAACTGGTGTCTGAGGATCGAGTGATCTGTATTTTGTAATGGTACACTATAAGAAAGGCTACAATATTACGAGTTTTTAATATAAAAGTTACGACACACACCAATATATTATGGTTTTAGTGCAAATGGCCCGGGCAACCAGTTAAAAAAAAATGGTTTTAGTAAAAATGTTATAAATAAATATTGCTAAAAAGTTTTGAGTTTTTAGTATAAAAGTTACGATATACACTAAAATAATACTCCATATGAATCTTTATGAGGTGACAAAATTTAAAAACCACACATAAGGATATATACGATACACATTTTTAAGAGTTGTGTATTGTAAACTTCCCCTATAAACTACGATGAGTGTTTAAATTCATGTGAGAGTCTATTTTCGATCCGGTGAAATCTAGCCACATTGCACTCAAATGGCTAAATTAATTGATCTTCTGTTGTACCGAAAAAGATAAAAAATGGCTAAACTAATTATACTCTTTTAAATAAAGTAGCTTTTGGTGAAGAGATAGAAAAATATTAAACAAAACTACCAGCCTAAAAACTGGCAAACAATACAACTAAAACAAAAACCACCAGCCCTCAACACCGCCGGCCAAAACCACCTACAAAAATAACAACAAAAAATACAAAAAAAAAAGAGCAAAAAAACAAAAACACCAGAGCAAATTGCCAAGAGCTGTCACCCACTACTGCCGCCGTTGTCATTGTCAGGAATCCAAATCTGGAAACCCCAACACTAGCTTGTGGATTATTTTTGTTCCATCACAAACAGGTACTTCTCTGCATCTGCATCAAACGGCCTTATTGGGAGCGGGGCACAAATGCTGTGCAACGGCTTTAGAGCTCACTTCGGGTTCCTCTGTTTGATCCAAACCATTTATTTTGTTCTTGTCATCGAGTATATGTACCACGTCAAAATTTATGTGATCGGGTATCGAAAACTATGTTTTCAGACTTCATTTTTACAAAATCGTAAGCTAAATGGCCGTCAATCAAATAAAAATAACACATTGGGTTTATCGTTAAGGTTTAAAAAGTATGTTAGAAATATTATCAAAATGTATAAAAGTGTATTGAAAAGTATAAAAACTGCATTGGAACCTGTGCTTTTCTGTCTCTTTGCAACAAGCGTCTTTGTGCAAGAGAGTATTGTTTTAATCACAAAACTCGAATACGTGTGTCACCGGCTCACCGCTTACATGATACTCTTGACGGAAACAGGGGTGCCGTATGGGTGGCCCTGTAGTGCGACATCCGAGCAGTCGAATGTGTTTTCAATGGTCCTAAGATCATCTCGGCACTTTGCAGATCTGAGCATCCATTGCCAAGATGAAATCAGAGTAGTTGATTACCGAGATCAACAGCTCGGATGCCGCACTACAGGGCCGCCCTACAACACCCCGGTTCCTACTCTTGACTAATGATTTACCGCAATATACACTACGTGAATCGCTAACTATCTCCCTATAAGAGACCCAAGACTAAATATGTAGATTCCGTATTATTATTAATGTGTAGCGGTGAAAGATCTTGAAACTGAAACACTATGTGGCGGTATCCCTAAAGCAGTTACTTGTGTTTATATTATACTCCCTCTAAAACTTTTCGTTGTGTGATAATTGTCATGTGGAATTTCGAGAACACTGAATAATTACTCCCAAGATTTTTTTCAATTTACAAAACCTTATCTGTACAAAGCAAACCTTACGCATTTGTTAATTCAGTAATGGGCCTGAGTGGGTGGGTGTGAAATGTGCATGCACTTTTAAAGGTGGGGCTCTAGGCATGATAGTGACTAAAAATAACCTACTCAGCTCATAGGATATGCCTAGATAATTGTAGTACGATAATCATATACTCCCACTCAAAATATTCGTATTGTACGTTTCAAAAAAAAAAAAATATTTGTATGGTACACAAAATAAGAACTTAAAATTAATACAATTTTTTCAACGACTTACCATTGAGTTCTTTAATTTATGGAAACTATATACAGTAACTTATATTTTTCTTAGAAACAATGTATTATTTCAGAGGCGGGAGACCTGTTGTGTAGCCTGTGCACAACAGGTGTTGCGCAGAATCACAGTCGTCTATTACTTTAATGGATGGCCCAGATTTCAAACAAACTATTCGCGCGGCCGTTGAAAACATTTGTGGACGGCTGTGATTCTGCGCAGCACCCGTTGTGCAGAGGTTGCACAGCAGCCCCCCGCGTCCATATTATTTCCAAGTCTTCGTTTTCTGTCCCAGACAAATATTTTGGGACGGAGAGAGTACCAACTTTATTTGGTTCACTATTTTTCTTTATGCTTGTTTTTTTATGTTATCAATTATGTGATTATTCGGGTTTTAGCCACTACTTGTTGGACATCTTTACTAACGAGATTCACTCACTGAGCAATAATCAAATTTAATTACTTTAAGAGTTCTGATTAATAGGATAAAATTATTTAACTCCAGCAAAGCTATTACAATTAAACACCTGAAATGTTTTCAAAAATATTCGAAAATTTCAATTTGGGCTGCAAAGACCTTTTGCAATTGTCTTTTGGGTGGGGTTTAGAGACATCGATGTGTATGATGCCAATTTTTTCACAAGGTTTTGGGTCTCGAGAAACTTCTTGGTTTTCTCTTGTCCCGTTTAATCTTGTATCTTTGATATTTGATTAATAAAATCTTTTTTTTCCGTGCAAAAAAAAAATCATATGCAATGAAAAAAATTTAGAAAAGCAACCGAACAAGCACAAGATAACCAAATTACAGCAAAACTTGAGATTCTATCTCATTCATTTAGATATGAGCCTCCTGCTCTCGAACGCAGATCAAAACCAAGTTCAACAATAGTGTGAGTCAAAGATATATATATATAGGATCATGATCTATTGAGGACTCCCTTAGGATAAGAGTTTGCGGACCTCACCATTCCGGATCAAATTTTGACGATCCGAACCGGTCAATGTTTTTAAAATGCATTTTTAAGGTATATAGCGTTTTTGACAAAAACTGATCCGATCAAGCCCTTCCGGGTATTTTTTTTTGAAGATTTTCCGCGTGGACCTTGGAAAATGCATTTTAAAAACATTGACCGGTTCGGATCGTCAAAATTTGATCCGGAAAGTCGAAAAATGGTGAGGTCCGCACCAAATTCTTGTTTGAGGGAGTCCTCAATAGATCATGATCCTATATGTATATATATAAATAAATAAATTTATAAATAAAAAAAAACAAGCCGGCCTCCGCACGGATTGTCTAGACTCAAATCAAAATAGTACTAGTACTAGAATCAAATTCAAGCAAAAGTAAATCAATTATTGATGGTCCAAATAATTGTAGTCTTTGTAGATGTTGAAAACTGGAAGTATGCAACGTGAGGATTCGGGAATCCTGCCGTGCGGCATCCGAGTCATTAATCTTGGTAATCAACGGTTTGAATTCTATCTCAACAATAAACATCTCAAATCATGTAAGTTCCGAGATGAAATCAAAACCATTGATTGCGGAATTAACAATTTGAATGTTGCATTACAACTCTTTACAGGATCCCCAATTCCACGTGGGAGACTCGTTAATCGAGTACTCGTGAAGTGGGTCGGCAACAGTGGGTGGCTGATAGTAAAAAGGGTCACGAGAAGCCTATCAAGAAAAATGGTCACGAGAACATAGGTGAGGGGAAAAAAGTCCAAGGAATTTGATTCAATGAACGGGACCCCACAAACTACTTTCCAACTGAAACGGCCAAAATGGTCCCACTAACCCAACCTCCCTCCATTCACGGACCCACTGTTCAGGTAAATAATTGTGGAGAAATATACTCTTTTTCATCGTCATGGGTATTCAGGCTAATTTATGCGCACCTCAACTATTTACCTACTCGGTTTGATCAAAGGCAGGTTATTGACGCCCGACTATATACCTACTTGGGTTGGTCCAAGGCAAGTTATTGATACCGGAACTAAGAAATTTATTAGAGATTTCTTTGTGGCATATTAGCTCCAAAATATTGTCAAGTTTCGTACTCACGATGTTTAGGTTATCCCTTGGGGTTGGAGAAATATACTAGCTACTCGCATAACAAAAGCAATTAGCTCTTTTTACCCAACTCTACTGTTTCTCTTACTTCATTGTGTTCTTTTCTTTTTGTAACCTCTTTTGATTTTATTTTCTGTCACAAACACCTACTCCAAATTCAACCTAAATCTATTTTCAGATATCCAAAATCTCTGACTAGATGCTCTCCTTGAGTTCAAAGATAATATTCATCTCTAAATCAACTCCCGAGATTACGCCAATAAGGTTTGTGTGGTAAAAGTCTAAAAGAGATGAGAGTAATAAGTTGAGGAAACATAAGGACCAGTATTAAAAGTTTTAGTGAATTCATGGTGCGAATGTGTCTTTCGGAGACATCCGATAAAATTAGAATGATACAGGGAAGATTGTGCGAATATTGTAGCTTTTGGCCCCCATAAATACTAGACGTTGCATTTACAACATCACCAAACAAATTCCATTTACATTCCAAACAATGGGCCGGTGGTGGAGAAGCTCAGCAAGCATTCAAGTAAGACCACTCCAATCACTTTCTCTTTTTTACTTCTCCTTTCTTGTTTAATTTTCTCACCAACCAAACAGAACTCCAAGTGATTTTAACACCCATTTCTTCAATCTGAACTGATGTTTTGTACTTGGATTTGTAAATTCTTCTCTCCAATCTCACTTTTCTCAAGGCTCTTCGCTAGACTTCTCAATTCAACCAAAATTACTAATTTAATCGTACTATTTTCTTCATTATTTGTTACAGTTCTTTACTTGGGCCATTGGAATCTTTCGATTCTTTTTTGTTAACTGATTTATGTACCGGATACCACTCGATCCATGGGTGGGAACTAATAATTGGCTCTGTCTACAACATCCTCATGCCCACAAACAAGCATTTAGCTTCTTCCTCAAAATGGGTTTGCTCTAAAAGCTTTCTTCACTAAAAGTTGGCGTGACATCCACACACTTTGTGGTGGGTCCCACATACTGCTTTCTTCGCGAAAAGTTGGCATGACATAACACACTTTGTGGTGGGTCTCACACTGATGTAGTGAGGTGGGAAGAGCCCTAGAACACTGTTCCAAGAACACTGAATATTTTTCAGTAAATTAGGACACCGGAACAAAAGCTTTTGGGACAAAGGATCATTGACCCTCAAACCTCTTTGATTTTGTTTCCTCACTTTTTCATCAAAATGTGGTAAAAACTTTTGGGTATTTATCAGTAGACTTTTCACCCATGGGTACTCTTTTTTCAGATGATTTGGGCAATTGTGTTGGTGTTTGGTGTACTATTCAGTACAAGCATAACAGTTGAGGGGAGAAAGGCAAGAATTTTGGAATCCTTTGAGTACTCAGCCATAAACTGCAGAGGTCACAGTGCATCAATAACAGATTATGGCGGAGTGGGAGATGGACAGACATCAAATACCAAAGCCTTTCATGATGCTGTAAATCATTTGAGCCAATATGAATCAGATGGTGGGTCCCAGCTAATTGTTCCTGCTGGAAAATGGTTGACTGGCAGCTTCAATCTCACTAGCCACTTCACTCTCTATCTCCACAAGGATGCTGTTCTTTTGGCTTCCCAGGTTCCATTCATATAAACATATGATTTTGGTTAAAGTTAGGTATTTGGTTGAGTGGTGTTCTTTATATGTTTCATTTGATATCAAACACTCCAAAAAGAAAATTCAGAGCAAAATTTTGATAAACAATCATCATTAATCACAGATAGTGCCGGACATGATTACGAATTTGACCTAGCTTACGGGAACACTCTTCAGTAATTTATATAAAAAAAAAAATCTAAAAGTGTACTATAACTAAGAAGAAAATTGCAATGAGTGCAGGAGCCAAACACCCCTCGGCAACCCTGGGTCCACCCCTGATCACAGAGTTTCGATTTATAAAGACACTCCACAAAGTAGCGTTGAAAAGTTAAAAAAGTTTCCCCTATTAGAGGAAACCCCGTCCGCCCACATAGTTTTAATTTTTAAGACATCCACAATGAGCTCTCAAAATGGCTCTTAAGGGAAGCTCCTAACATTTACCTAGCCATGTGCTCAATTATTGTCTTCAATGGGCTCCCCATACACACTCTTAAGGGTGGCTCCTAAGCTTGGGTCCTAACACATTAGTTAAATTTAGGTAGCCTTGTATATAGCTAACTCCAAGTGGGACCCAAATTCTTTAAATAATTGTTTGACATAAATTTTCAAGGAGAAAGAAGAACATATTTTTTAATATGAATTATCAATGTATGGGTCTCACACTTTTTGAATTTTTTTTTACAAAATAGAAAACATTCTTGCTAGCCCATTGAGTGCACACATCCTCTCTAAATTTGGCAAGCTTTAGGAGTGAAAAATGGACCCCAACTATGCTTATGTGGACACCTTAGGATATAACTTAGGAGCAATTTTTAGGAAACCCATTGTAAATGCCCTAAAGACACTCTACAAATTAGCTTTAGAAAGTTAAAAAAAGTTTCCCCTATTAGAGGAAACCCCGTCCGCCCACATAGTTTTAATTTTTAAAGACACTCTACAAATTGGCTTTCGAAAGTCAAAAAAGTTTCCCCCTGTTAGAGGAAATTATTTTGATACGAAGTCATGTAGAGTTGACAAAGACTCTGGGGTGGTTGTAAATTTAAGTTAATAGTCGAAATTTGCGTTAGGTTAGGTATAACCATAATAGTATATTAAGTAGGGTTGAACTTGTGGCAGAGACAACTCATTTCTAAGGTCTAAATTTGAAACCTCTTGACTCTCGGCTGCTATCAACTCTTGTAGAGTTATAAGTCCATTGTATGTAGGACTATTGCTCTGCCTATAAATTGGCTTCTTGTAAGTGAACGTGAGATTGATCTCTTAAAATTAGTCGAGATGTGCGTAAACTGACTCCGACACAAGATTATAAAAATGAAAGAAAAGAAAAAAAAAAAAAAAAAAAAAGGCCATACTACAGGGTCTCCATGTAGTGCCCCAAATTATGGGTAAGGTCATTGACTTGGGATCCTCCTTTTTGGGAGTGCAAATTTATTCACCTTCACCTAAAGAGAGTGAACAAAATTCTCACTCTGATTAGTAGAAAAGAGGTGAGGTCCACAAAATCACATTACTTTTTTTATAAGCATGACATTATTTTGTGGTGGATCTCATCACTTTTTGGTAAGCATGACATCACTTTGCGATGGATCTCACACCTTTTTTCACCAATCAGAGAGGGTGAACAAATTTGCACTTCTGATTCTCAAGTTTGAACCCATTATCTCACTCTTGCAGTGTTGTGACCTCATCACAATTTGAAACTTCTAGGTCTTAAGAACTGTCAAGTGGCAAAATTAATACTATTAAATTGTGGCGAAGTGGCAGTAAGGGTTGGGACAAAGCATCCACATGTTCAACAGTTTGCAAAATATTGGAGGCCCTAGGGGTTGAATAATTAAGTGGATGTCCCTTGACAACAAAAGCTGCTCTTGGCCTGAAGTTTAAGAGTTTGGTCCCTTTTAGATCTGATTCTTCTTGCCAGCAACTTTTGGGACCACCCGATTTCATGCAAAAGCATGCAGAAAGGCGGTATGGATTAGTCTGAGAATTTGAGATACACACAATTGGCCTGGGACACCCTGCATTACCCTCTCCTATTTCCCTCCTACTGATTGCCCAATAGAAAAGGTACTCAAAATCACAAACAATGAATCTGTTTCATTGAAATTAACTGGGAATGGGAAACTATTTGGACATTGGTGAAAAATCAAAAAACAACAAAAAAAAAATCTTGTGATATGGCTGCTGGCAATATGCTGGTGGTATGCAAGCAGCATCTTGAATGGCAACTACTCCATTTTTTTTTGCAAGAATAAGAGCAGTTATAGCATCCATCCAATGGTGTGTTTTCCAGTTAATAATTACCTTTTAACTTGTTTAGGACATAAATGAGTGGCCTGTGATTGATCCCTTGCCTTCGTACGGTCGAGGAAGAGATGCAGTTGGAGGAAGGTACATCAGCTTCATATTTGGAACAAATCTCACTGATGTTGTCATTACAGGTATTCTAATCAACCAATCACTATTTCCACTGTTCTTGTTCCCGGTTTTCGCATTCCTGAAGCAACCCATGGTGTTCATACGAGGAGAAGTATGATACGTGAAAACTTTCCCCGAAATGGTCAATCTAGGCCATTGATTTCTCTTTCATGGACGATTTCTAGAAAAGTTTTCATGTATCCTAATGTTTTCGTGTTCATTTAGTCTTCACTTCTCAGCAATCAGTTTTTGAATTCTGAATGCACTTCAAAGAACAAAAAAAGGGTGTTTCCAGAAACAGAAAAGAAAATTTCCAAGATCACTTAATACTGCTTGCTTTACTATTTGGCATATGTTTAGACTGAGATGAAGCCCGGTCCTGAGCTAAAGCTCGAGGTGCAGCCGCTTTATTAATACTGAACATACTAGATGTGTCTCATTCCATACATATTAGGTGATAATGGCACGATCGACGGCCAAGGTGAACTATGGTGGCAGCAATTTCACAAGAAGAAGCTAAAATACACCCGGCCTTACCTGATTGAGCTCATGCACTCAGACACCATCCAGATATCTAATCTAACCCTTGTCAACTCCCCAGCATGGAATGTTCATCCTATCTACAGCAGGTAACAATTTCCTCCTTCCTTCCTGTACCTTAGATCTCCCACTGGAATTTCATCTTGTAATAAAAATGCGTGTCAAGTGCAGCAATATTATTGTCCAAGGCATTACGATCCTTGCTCCCGTAACGTCTCCCAATACAGATGGGATCAATCCAGGTCTGTTCGATGCGTTTACTTTGTTACGATGCTCTTGATCAACGGCTAGGATGAAATATTGTGCTGACCGGTTCATATATTTATGTTGTCATTGTGGTTAGATTCTTGCACAAACACAAAAATTCAGGACTGCTACATCGTCTCTGGAGATGATTGTGTGGCAGTTAAAAGCGGTTGGGATGAGTATGGCATATCGTACGGTATGCCAACCAAACAGTTGGTCATCAGACGGCTCACATGCATTTCCCCGTACAGCGCAACGATTGCATTGGGATCCGAGATGTCAGGTACCCTCGGAAGGACACGTGCCTTTCCTCTAAGTTTCCTAAAAATTCGAGATTTATGTGATCATGAAACAGGTATTTCGTTTTGCCCCTCCTTGATCGATTTCATGGCTCCGCCACTGCAGGTGGGATCCAGGACGTCAGGGCAGAGGACATCGTGGCCGTCAATACTGAATCAGGGGTCCGGATCAAGACAGGTGTCGGGCGAGGAGGCTACGTGAAAGACATATACGTAAGAGGCATGAGCTTGCACACCATGAAATGGGCCTTTTGGATCACCGGAAATTACGGATCCCATCCAGATACCCACTATGATCCGAAGGCAGTGCCGGCGATTCAAAGAATCAACTACATGAACGTGGTGGCCGAGAACGTTTCAATGGCAGCGAGACTGGAGGGAATATCCGGCGATCCATTTACCGGAATTTGCATTTCCAATGCGACGATTGGGTTGGCAAAGAAGGCGAAGAAGGTGCCATGGACTTGCACCGATATCGAGGGAAAAACAAGCGGCGTGACTCCACCGCCGTGCGGGTTGTTGCCCGATCAGGGTCCAGAGAAAATTGGGATGTGTGATTTTCCTCAAGAAAATCTACCTATAGATTCAGTAGAGCTTAAGATGTGCTCTTTCACTACTATGAACCATATATGAGCTTTTTAGTTTGTACTAGTTACACTTTAACCAAAAACCTACCCATTAGGGTTTGGTGGATGTTTCTCTCCAGTGCTATCTTTTAGACGTCAACAACGTTATGTTAACTAACTTTGTGTGTAAGAGCGCGCCTTCTTGTTTATCATTCGAGCTGATCTCAAACGAGTTTTCAATCACGAGCCAAACTTGGCTTGGGTTTTAGGAATGAAAGCTTCACAAACAAAATCTTAGTGGGTAAAAATGTAAAAAAGCATTTAAGATACGATAAGCTTAAATTTGAAGAAGTCGAGCTAAAATTTCCTTTTTCGTTGCACCAAAATGCAAAATCGCATTGTGCAGAAATGAAATCTAGCCTCCATTGATCGTTGGCTGATCGTCCACACACCCCTGCTTTTCTACGACTTTCCATAACTCCATTGAACTACTCAACATAAAATGATAAGCCTATGCAAAACAAATGTCGTCAAAATAGCATTATTTCATACATGTGACAAAGTCGTGCTTGAAATCTGGTAATGAATTCCAGTTACCTCACTCAAAAGATGCTACTAATCAGTGTAGATCAAATCCATACATATCTCTATATATACACACACTTCTTGTCTCATAATATAAGTAGCAAAACTCCTACAAAAGTTGAACATAATCATAAAGGGGAGAGGAGAAAACAGCAACTCGGCAGTAACCCCTGCGCCCTAATGCTGAAGAATACATACATCAACAATGAAGTGGATAGTCAAAACAGGAATCCATCTGAGTTAACTCTGATTCAGCTCCTTGAACAGCATCTGAATGCAAAATTCGAGGAGAAGAAAACAGAACTTGTGACGGAAAACCATTTTTTTATCGGTAAACCCTAACATCTACCGTACATTTATTCTTCCTCCGAGGATTCTTTACAGACTTAGTACAGTATACAAGGGAATCATGCCCAACATCAAACATTGTCAATCGCATGAATACATTTCCTCATTGAATTGGAGGATCCGGATTGAATTTTACTGATTCCCTCCATATGAGTTCCTTGATATTCTCCTCAGTGAACGATGGCTGCTCGAAATCAAAACTGAAATGCCTAGGGCAAACAGGTTCCTCATTGATATCATGAAGGGGTGCCAAGTAGGGGTGGCATAGTGCCTCATCAACTGCAAATAACCATGAAGGAAGATGACCCGTCAATGTGAAATTTGGTTGATGATCAGCCGATAACAATACAAGAATTCGTAAAATCTCATAGCTGGTCCTTTAAGCAAATTTTTGTGTGTTTAATAAGCATGCGTTACCACATAATAATTATACAGCTATCCGAAACACAACTATTGATACCCAAATATAGCAGAAAACCTCGTCTGTTTCTGTTTTTATCAATTTATTACTTTGTTCCAAGTCATGATTGAGTACATTTCCAAGAGTCCCTTTTTATCACCTTTTTTCTTTAAATGTACCAGAGGGGTTGAATTCAAAACTAAGCTTCAATTAACTGCCCTCACGAAAAACAACTTAAAATCACATGTACCAGTAATGCGCCTGTTAGGGTCAAAGACGAGCATTTTCTCAAGTAAATCCAGAACTCCAGGAGACATATTGGGGAACCTAGAAGAAAATTGTTGTCGTGGGTATTGCGGAAGTTGTCTGACATATCTTCGGGCATTATCGCTTCGGAGAAACCCAAGACTTGCATCATCAGGTGAACCTATGAGCTATTGAAAACAAAAAGAAGAAAATACACAATAGTCAAACTCAAAGTTAATACAAATTTAAGACATACAGCCATATAAACAAAATGAAGTGATGCCCTATTGACTTTTAAAGCACCATGAATGTCCCTCATATGCAAAAAAACTGAGATTTAGATTTATGAATTGTCCAGCCCTCGCTAACTAAAAATTCTCAAGTACAAGATCTGAAAGTAAACCAAACCAAATCGAGCCCAAGTCCAAATCAATTGAGGTTGACTACATGAATCCGTTGTCTCCACTATGTTCTATGATTCTATCAAGGGCATCATGTTCCGTGATATCCAAGAAACCTAGGTCTTTGCAACTACTGCCTCTAAAGTCAATTTCGGTCTGTCGCTCAACTTAGTGCTATCATCCACCATAACCATATCAAAATGAAATGAAACCTCAAGAAACAAGTTATGTTGATTAGTTGAACAGTACGTTTGCAGTTTCTTGTAAAAGTGTGTCTGTAATGTCGAGAACCAGCAGAAATTATGGTCCAGGAGAATTCACTTGGATCATCTAAGAAAATACATACCTCTGTTATAAGTCTAAGCTGATGAACATAATCTTTCCCAGGGAACAGGGGTTGTCTAGTCATAATTTCACCGAGAATGCAACCTACTGACCAAATGTCGATTGCTGCGGTGTACTCTGAACAATTAAGAAGCAATTCTGGTGCCCGATACCACCGAGTAACAACATACTCAGTCATGAAATCTGTTTCAGAGGTTGTCCTTGCAAGTCCGAAGTCTCCAATCTTTAGGTCACAATTTGCATTCAGAAGCAAATTGCTGGGTTTCAGATCACGATGCAAGACATTTGCAGAATGAACATATTTGAGTCCCCGCAGCAATTGATAGAGAAAATACTGCAGAAGTAGAATTGACAAATCAATTAAATGCAAAGTGCAACCAATCAAGTATTGCATAAGTGGATTGAATCATAACCACTAACTGCACACAAAATGCAAAAATGAACCAAGAGTCACCTTCGCATGAAATTCAGTTACAAAAGGAAAATTGGATAATAGATAATGGCAATAACCAAAAAGTAAGAATGAACTACAAGTCAGAGACTGCCTTAGAGTTGATGGACTTGGAATCCAACTTTTGGTCAAATAAAGCACCATACTTCACATAGGAGGCTATGACCGTGCCAAATTCGTCATTATAGCTAAGCTAAAATTGCAAACTATTATTATAGATGCAAGAAAGTTGAGCCAAACCCGACAATGGTCATCATTCAAAGGTTGGTTGGAGCGAATTATCTGATGAAGATCAGTGTCCATTAACTCATAAACAATGTAGACATCATTGAAGTTTTCCTTTTGCGGAGGCCGAATAATGTCTTTGAGTGCAATAACCTGCAGCGGAAAAATAAGTCAGCAATATGCCAGCAGCAGAACATCGAATTTAAAGAAAATCAACACAAAGACTGACAGAAATCCATGCAAAGAAACCAAAAGCAACTTAAAAACTGAACATGTCCACTCGACTTCTCAAAGCCTCATCCCAACAACTTGGGTTAGTACAGGAATCTGTTTTGCCACTCTGCTCAACCAAGAGCCAAATCTTTACAGTCAAGGGTACTGCTCCATAACGTGTCGTACCAATTTCAAAGATGTAGACAGGTATAGGAGCCCGCCTTGTGTGTTGATGCTTGCTAAACAAGCCACCTGATGAACTCCATGGAGGTTGTATTTCAGCGGGTCACAAGGGACAGCAAGCTACGACTATTTACAAACACGATCCAGAGGAACACGTCCAATGAGCTGTCCTAAACAAACAGGGACCTGTGTCCAAGGCATTTTTCTTATTCCTTCATCATGACAATTCCTTACTCAGCTAAAAGTGAATATTGGCGGGAATGGTTGTCCTGCCAGTCTGCCACCGTAGGAGACCGTAGAATCATAGATAGCAGACCAACCAGAGATATTCCCCCACTCTCGAAATAAGATTCTCTATGAGATATCCATGTCTCTGCATTTCTATGGTTCTTCCCCCTGCTATGACTCTTCTTGAACAGATTGGTTCTCTCTCTCTGGTATTCTCCCTTCTCTCGTACAGATTTTCTCACACATGATCACAAATTCAGGGTAGCCTCCCTCCTCAACTCTTCTCTTCCTCCACCAGATCACTCTCCTCTCTGAGTCTTCCGGCAAGATTTGCTTGAACCTAACAACTCGGGTCTCCAGAACTCTATTATCTACATTTGACAACTCCGCTAGGGACATATGTTCTAGGCCCCTTTTGATCACTACGCAGTGGCGCCTAGATGCACTTGTCTACATTTCTTCGAATGGATACCAGGTTAGTGATGATCGTTGGTTCAGAACTTAGATGTGGGGTCCTTTTGTCAGGCAGACGAATCTGCCCTAGACCCTCGCTCCCCCACTCCCAAGTCAGAACCTCTGAGAACCTTGCTGCCATTGAGAAAGAAGCTTGTTCCCAACTAGGAGAGAACCTCTCAAGCATATAAATCTCAAAGAACTAAGAGAAGAGCTACCAAGCGGTGGGGAATATGAAATAACAATAACATACTAGAACAACATCTAATTTATAACGAGAAGATACTAAAAATCATTTACTTTAACTCGAGAAGATACTAGAAATACATTTTCTCAAGTACTTAGCATAGAAGTATCAACATAAGATTCACTAACGTTCGGGGAAAAAACATTGAATGATGCTCTAACTCTTCGTTGCATCTAATGAGAAGCTTCTATGAGTGATAATGGATTCATGGGGTGGGTTTTGCCGAGCACTTAAGACTAATAAATTAAATTCATTCCCGTAAATTATTCCTAAACGCTCCCCGAAGCTCCCAAACAGGGAGCTTATATGATCCCCACTCCTGCCCTTGCTTCCAGCAACTAAGGTTTAGTATTACGGCGATTAGAAAGTCATAAGTCTTTCACATAGCTATTTCCACTACAGTCATGGCTCTACTATATGTCTTCTCTCATCACGTTAATGCTAATGTGAAGCACCTACCTTTCTGAAATGTGCACAGGGACACAAGGCTATGAAAAGCACATGATGAGCAAAGAAGCATATGTAGCCAAAAAAACACATGAAAGAAGAAACACAATAATCACCGAATTCCTTTTCCCTTTTCTGGTAAGTAAACTAGTGGCCAGTTCAACCACAAGGAAAGAGAAGATGAACATGACCAGGGAGATCTTGAAAATATCACATCCTAAAAGTTATGATTATAAAGCACATAAAGCTTACGTTTTCATGGTCCATGTGGCGAAGAAGCTTAATCTCCCGTAGTGTCCTCTTTGCATCTATTCTGTTGTCAAATGCATTACCAATCTTCTTAATAGCAACTTCTTCACGTGTCTCCGAGTTCACAGCAGCACTGAAGCAAATTAAAAAGGTTAACAGTTTTCCTTCACATTTCCATAACAGATAGGAATAAGTTGAAAAGATGAAAATGTGATCAAGTTGAACCACCAAAATCTGTTTTCAACTTTCCAGTATTGAACCTGGAAGATCATTCACACGGTAACTACTCAATACACCCAACTTGAACACTACCTCAAAGTAATTACATACTTCACAGCTTAAGATAACCAAATATCTCCCGAAATTCTCAAATCTTAAAAGTGAAATTAATATAGCCCTCAACCGAACTAGCTGCTCAACAAGAAGTTCTAGATGAGTGGAATGACAAGAAATGTTTCTCATCTGATAAAGCACCCCTTGTGGATACTGAAAGGAACATCTTAAGCCTTGGAAACTAAGGTAATTGTAGACTGTAGTCTTCCAAATTACTACGCCAAGTGTCCCAACACAAATTTGTTTACACCTCTTTCTACAAATGGTTCAAGCAGCCTCAACAGTCTTAAAAACTGTAAGAATCATCCCATAGAAACGCAGTTGAGAAAGTCGGGAACAAATTAGGTCATGACAAAGTAGATTTTCTTTTAGATCCCTCATATGTCGACCCAACTTGGTTTTTTTGGTTTTTTTGGATGTTTTAGTTTTGCAAAAAAACCTAACTTGTTAAACTAACTAGTTTTTTGGTTATTTGGTTTTTAGTTTTGCAAAAAAACTAACTTGTTCCACTAACTTGTTCCATTAAACTAGTTTTGTGTATGTTTAGTTTTGCAAAAAAACTAACTTGTTCCACTAACTAGTTTTTTTGGCTTTTAGTTTTGCAAAAAAACTAAGTGGTTTTTTGTTAGTGGAATGAGATAGTTTTTGAGTTAAAACAAAACTGTTTTTTTTTAGCGGAACGGGGCCTTACACACACCTCAACTAATCTTTGGAACCCACCCGGGCCCGAGTAAAGACAGTCACTTATGGCTGGTCCCACTGGAGTTGGTACCCTAGGACTTAGGCCTTGACCAAGTCCTTCGGAGATACCACAGTTCACTTCTGACCCAAGCCTGATTTGGCTAAATTGAAAAAACTGGTTTTTTAGTTTTTTTCGTTTTGTCTTTATTCAAAAAAAAATTGTATTTGTTAGTTTTCGGTCGATTTTTTGTGGTTTCTTGGCTTGTCTCAACGAGAGAAATCTAAAAAGTATAAAATTGTTAGTCAAACTTAAAGTTATGTGAATAAAGACGAAAAATAATCCAAAAACTAGTTTATTTTGGTTTTTTTTTTTGCTTTATTCAAAAAACTATTACTTTTGACTATAATTTTATACTCTTTGGATTCGTCTCGATGGGATAAATCTAAAAACCACAAAATCTTGACGCAAAACTAACAAGTGCAACAAAAATTTGAATAAGGACAAAACAAAAAAAAAACAAAAAATCAGTTTTTTTTAATTTAGCCAAATCAGGCCTAAATCTGACTCCCCATTTTCTGACATTAACTCCAACTTAACCTCACCATTGCAAGCAAAAAACACGGAAAAGTCAGCTAACTGTCTTAGTGGCTGACTAATTTGTGGTTTTAACAACACCACTACAGATGGCCTAAGACAGCAGATAAAAACGACAGACAGATCAATCACGAATTAAAAACAAACCAACTAATGGTAACAGTGGAAGCATGATCCAAAGGACGTTGATTTCTAATCATTGTAACTAAACATCACATCGATATCACGCACCCACCAAAATCACATAATATATAACTTTCTCTAATTGAGTACAATGAATCAAATCTCAACACCTCACTAACTTCGATGAAAACAAAGTTGGGAATAGAGGTCGAACAGAGAGTACAGGTCCTTACCAGACGATGCCGTAAGCGCCACGACCAACGGGGCGAATCGGAGGAACGTACTTTCTGGAAACTTCGAATAGGTTACCGTAGACATTGTACTGGACGTAGCGTCCACCGTGGGTGGGTGTTCCTCTGACATTTCCGCCCTCAGCTGAAGAACCAGAACCCGACTCCACAGACATATGATCCCCCAAAAACAAGATTGCAAAATCAGTAGTAGAAATTGGTCAATGGAATTGGAGAAAACGAGATCTAAATTTGGGGCAATTGAGGAGGAGGTAGAGGAGGAGATGGAGATTTGTAGGTACAGGTCATAAATTGTTTTGAGATTTCTGTGTGGTCGTTGTGGTGGTGGTTTTCGTTTTTCGGAGTGTGAAATGCTTGTGACTTTTCTAGAGAGAGAGTGGAAACGTGTATGAACTTTGGGAAAGGCTTTTGAACTGAATTTGGTATGGTTACCCGTGACATGGACAGCTTTATGATGGCTCTTGAAGCATCTTTTCCGTTCTTTCTTGGGTGTGTGCTCGTGTGCTTTTATGGACATTTTAGGATCCTATTGTTCGGGTACAAACAACCTTCAGCAATGGACTTGGGGTTGCTGCTGTGCAGCCCCTTGCACAGCAGCGTACTGTGCACCCCGTGGCGCGGCCGCGCCGGAATTTTTTTGGCGATCGGAGACGTTCACCGCGTAGATCTGGTCGAGTACTACAAGTGTACCAAAAATTAACTCGATCGGATATGGCTAAGTGCCTCATCGGAACACAAATAACTTGAAAAACATAGGTTCAATGGTTTTGTTTCAGTGTTTGTGTTCATTTGTGTTCCATTTTTTTTTGAGGTATTTGTGTTCCGATGAGACACTTAACGATATCGGATTGAGTTGATTTTTGGTATACTTGTAGTACTCAACGAGATCTACATGGTGAACAACTCCGATCGTCGAAAAAATTCCGGCGCGGCCGCGCTACGGGGTGCACAGTACGCTGCTGTGCAGGGGCTGCACAGCAGCAACCCCAAGTCCTTCAGCAATGGTCTAGTTCAAGGGTGTAGGAGATGAGCTCCCACAAGGACAATGTCCCCCAGTCCGTGGTGCAACCTTAGGAGCACACCGGACTGCAGGGAAAATGATATTTTTGGACCTTGGTGTGTAATTTCGGTCATAGGACCCGACCTATTCTTTTTGCAGTTTGCTAATAATTAGGGTTATCACTTATCAGTTTTCAGAGAAAAACAGATAGAGACGAAAGAAAACGCAGATCTCAAAGAGATTGCGAGAAGATTTGTACTCTTATTTTTCGATTTCATAGTGGACTGGTGTGGCTCCCATGGTTTTTTTTCCTCACGTTGAGCTTTTCCACGTATATCTTGTGTCTCATTTTCTTTTCCATTTTTCATTGCGCACATCTGTTTGTGTTCCGATTTCCTAACACTTATGTTCTGAACCTTGTTAGGGTTACAACACTCTTGGGTACACTAAATGTATAATATTTGTGTGAGACCATTTGTAATCCCATACAACTAATCGAAGTTGTTCAATTTGTCCAAAATATTTTATGAAGGGTCTCTGCAAAAAATCAGTTCAGCCGGATATCAATAAGTACTTGATTCATACGTCCTTTTTTTGGGCTTGGAATATTAGTGTGGGACCTCAAAATGGGTCTCACACAAGTGATATACACATTTGGTGTACACAAAAGTGTCTTACCCATTGCATTTTTCCAAGTTTTTCATATCGACAGTGTTATTTGTACAACACACATGCACAGTAAGGTGATGTGGCGGATGAGGAGAAGCTCATTTATTAGGGTGGGCCCCACATTAGAGCTCTCATAATCCGGTACATCAGGTTAGTGTGCACAAGTGGTGTACCCATAACATTTTCCTTTTCATATAATTTGTTACCCTCAATATGATCGCATGTTAGAAGAATTGGACCTCCTAATTTCAACGCACTCTACTAATAAGGTTATTGATCTCTCTCTATTGACAATTGAATTTACAATCAAATTGTACCCAAGTACAACTACATGATCATCGAACCAAATAATTCAATGTTACAAAACTTTTGCTAGGCTAATTTCTGAGTTATAATTTGCCAATATGTTTTAGTCTTCCGAAAATGCTTAATGAATTGTGACCGTCTACTTAATAGAAGTTGTGGATATTGAAAATTATAAACTCTCTGTCAAGGAGTTGGTTAGACTTAGGGTAAATGACCATGACATGAAGTCGAAAACCGCTTTGAGTCCTCGTCAAAAGTAGTACAAATCTTGCCCCAAAATGAATATAAGATTTATTTTATCTTGGAGAAGTGACGACACTACTATAGAAGCGTATTATTGGAGATGTCATACTTTTAATGATTGATGACTCCAAAAAAGGAAATTAACACAAAGAAACTCGCATGTCAAAACAAAAATTCTATTTTACTCTACTTTAAGAGATTGAAGATGAAATAGGTGAGATTTGAACGTTTACCAAATGCTTTGGAGTGCAAGCTATTAATATTGAGCTATCATTCCACTTGCAACTTGCATGAATTATTTTCTTGTAAAAGGCCAGTGATGACAGACTTGGGGTTGCTACTGTGCAGCCCCTTGCACAATAAGTGTTGTGCACATCCGGGCAGTCCGTTGCTCGGATAAACAGTCTAGATTTCACATCGGTACATTTGCATCCGAACCGTTCGTTATCTTGCGTGCAAGATGAAATTTGGGTCATCTATCCGAGTAACAGACAACCCGAATGTGCACAGTAAAGTGCTCTACACAAGGCTGCACAGTAGCAACCCCAGATCCGGTGACGACGTTCACAATATCTGCATACGCGTAAAGTTAAGCACCTATTAATTTACGATGGTGCAACTATCTATTTGTATCACAAGTAGATTGTACTGGATTCTACGATAATGATTTTCCGTATAACTATGAGTCAATCAAACATTGTCCAGGTGGAACCGTGGAAGCTGGTGAATTTATGCACGATTAGTCAGCACCGAATCTTACCCATCTTCATATATTTTATTTTTTTCTTCAAATTTTCATTTGGAAAAGAGAATTTTTTATTTATGCCTTCTTTTCTTCAATTTTTACTGTGAGGGAATCTAGGCGGGAGTCATCGTTTTTCTTTAGAGATTTGGTCCCCAAATTTACTTTTGGGTTCCCATTTTTTGAGACACTACCCCCATTTTGGAGATCAAATCTCTCCAAAGGACAATGAGTCCTTCCAAAATTCACTCATAAAATACAAAAAGTTGAAAAAAAAATGTGGAAATTACATCGCCTTTAACGCTATTAGTAAAAGGATCTAGCTCCTCTCCAGTTAAGGGAGAGAAGCTTCCTGTCCAGTCCCTCTTTTTTGAGCTCATACCGGACCCACATCGATTATTCGAATCGTACTTTACCTAGATTTCGTCGAGTACTTCAACCATGCAAACATTTGTGTTGATCGGATACCGTTTGATAACTAATCGGATGACATAAATCTTGAAAAATGTACTAAAAACAGTGGATAAAAATCACTACATTCTTTTCAAGATTAAGGTCATCCGATCAGTTATCAATCAGTATCCCATCAACATGAATGTTTGCATAGTTGAAGTACTCGATGAGAGCGCGCTCGATTAATGACTCGCAAACACCTTCTCCTCTCCCTTCTCACTAAAATCTCTCTCTCTAAAGTTTTCCCAGCAGCTAGGTTTTCGGTCTGGGGGGGAGGCACCACCTCCTTCCCCCCCCCCCCCCCGGGGCCACTTCTCTCTTCTCCCTTCCCTTCTCCCCTCCTGATCTCCCCTCACCCTCTACCTTCTCTCTCCATCTCGTCTCCTCTTCGGTCGCGCCTACTGCCGGTTCTCTCTCTTGATGGAATCGGTTCGGCTTAACGGCGAGGTAGTTCTGCGTGTCTAGGGTGGAGTGGTTCATGTGGGATCCGGTCGTGCCATTCCTGAGTCGTTCGGTGTTGCCTAACAGTGTGTGGGCTCTCGTCCGTGAGGTGGATCTGGCGGTGTTGCGGTGGGCGGTTGATCCGGCATGGTGCTTGGATTGGGACGTGTTTTTGGGCTTATTGAAGATCTAGGCATTTTTTCAGGCCTTTGGGATGCTTCTTGGCGTGGAGGGTGATGGCGGCCGTTTGTTGTTGGTGTGCTTACTCGGTCGTTGGTGGGCGTTTTGGGTGGGTTACGACAGTGGTAGCGGCGGCTGCGATTCTCTTTGTCTAAGGTTTTAATTCTTTCATTTTTGGGCATTGTGGCTCTTTGGTTCTGGGCTCGACCCATTAGGTGTGGGTTTCGGCCCTTTGGGTGCCTCTGGTTACCTTCTTGCCAATCAGAGTTTGGGTCTCGGATTTGGCTTTGTTGTTTTGCTATATCCTTGCCCCTATTCATCATTGTATTTCCAGTGATTAATGAAAATTTTGCCTTTCAATAAAAAGAAGTACTTGATGAGATATACATAATATACTATTTGGGTCACGAGCCGGATCCTAGTATAGGTTGGCAAATCCCTTGGGTCAACTAGCATCTTCTCACGAAATTAGGTCAATCGTACTTTAATTCGGTGGGTCTCCAATTGCTTACTCCCTCCGTTCCTAAATAAGAGCCCCACTTTCTCTCTCTTACCATTTTTCAAATCAAAAAATAAAGTATTTCCGTATATCATTTTTTGAATTTTTTCGCACCGACAAGTACTTTAATTTGGTGCGAAAACATTCAAAAAATGATACATGGAGGTACTTCATCTTTTGGTTTGAAAAATGACACGACTTTTCGTGGTGAACTATTAATTTGGAACGGAGGGGGTATTTAAGGGCATCTCTAATGCACTACCTAAAAGAGTTCTCTAAAGTGTCCTAACTAGTTAACTAAGAAAAACTCAAAAAATGGTCTCTAGTGCACAAAAATTGGCTCCCTAAAATCCTATGTGGCACCCTTCACCTAAAGTGCCCTAAGTGACTACCTAAATTTGGGGAGAGACTTAAGGAGAGAGAGAGAGAGAGAGAAAGAGGAGAGAGAGGATGACTTTAAGGGGACTAGGAATGTCGAAAGCAATAAAAAATTAATTAATTAGATCTAGGCATGGTACTTCTTCCGTCTCAAAAATATAATCCCTTTTGGGAGTTCGTGTTACTTTTCAATGTAATATATTTTATAATCTATAATGTTTTAGGTTATTTTAAAAACTTTGTACTTCAGATTTAATTGAGATCTATCAAATAAGATCCATATTGCATATGAAATGTATCACCGATTGAAAGATATAATCGATTTTTTATCCGGTTAGAATGGAACGAGAGACTATTTTTGGGACGGAGAGAGTATTTTAAAACGAGGGTGAGCCCTGGAACAATAGCTCATGGGCACAAGCTGAGTAGTGCTACCCCGCTCATGTACTCGGATTCGAGTCAGAAGGGCTATAATTCAAAAATATACTCCCTTCGTCTCAAATTTTTTTATCCATTTTCACTATTTACGTCACCTAAAAAAATTATTTATATTTTCAAATGTATAATGTTATATATATGAAATATGGATCATGTTTAATACTTTTCATATATAACATAGTTGAGATCTGGTTCTGAGTTTTATGTCCTATGTCGATCCGTTCAGTGGCTTGGTTCGTTAGTATCGTCTTTATAATCTCGTCATGTTGGTGATGGTGCTTTGATGTTTGTGGAATGTTTGGGTTGTGATTATTATCTGATGGGGCTGCTTGGAGTTGTTTGGGTTTGGCTCATTGATTTCGGCTCAATAATTTGGCGGTTTGGGTTGAGGGACACTCGGGTTGGCATGTGGATTGGTTTCTTAGGCGTAGATAGAATGGCTTGGTTATGGCTCGGTGGATTAGCTGCTTGGGTGGTGGTGGGTTGAGAAGGGGGTGTTAATTTAGATATTGTTAGTTGCAAATAAGCTGAAAGGTACACCTCAAAGATGAATAGGGCATTCTCCTCCGCCATTTCTTTCCAATAACCACAGTTGTGATTCTTTCCAACAGTTTCTCTACCAATTTTAAAGCTCTGTGGTTGGCTTATGTCATCTAGTTGCACTACGTCTAACCGAGTCGGGGAGCTCTCGACTATAGGTTCATTAGTCACTTGATTTGTATTGTTCAGATCCTGTTTTGTATCTACATCAAGCAAGCAGTTTCTCGACAATTGAGTGTCAATGTCTCCTTAAATCTCTTCGATTGTCTATCTGTTTAACTATGTGTTGGAAGAATCGTCATTCACGTGAAACTACTGTGACAACAGCAACTCAACATCTACATTAATCACGGACATTTGACGGCCAAAGCAATCTCTCGCTAGACATATATCCTTCATTTGTTTTGGTTTTGTCTAATGTTCTTCTCGTCTGTATAATTATTCTTATTCTGTTGTCTTTCTAGTCGGTAGTTTGTAATAGCATTTCTCGTGAAATAAAATCTCTCCATTGGCTATATGATGTAGTCTTCAAAATTATTATAAAAAAAAAAATTTGTATAGATCGAAAGACACAAGCACGCATGCCGAAAAATGAACAAAAATTTTTGAAATAGGGGAGTAATAAAAAATGAGGTCACCACGCAACATGATCACGACATCACATATCAGTAGGCTGGGTACGGGATTCCTGATTTCAATGAGTAAATGCACTTTTCCCCTATAACCCTCTTTCTCTGGAAAAAACAAAACCATCAGAACGACCTTTCTTTATACCTCCACGGTAGAGAGGAATCTTGAGACATGGAAAATTCAAGGGATTCTGAGTTTCCAAAATCCATCGAAGGAAGACAGGACAGGAGATGATAAGAATGGCTATCGACGTACTGCTAATTCGCTGGAATTTTCACTCTAACAATTCTAGATGAGGAAGCTGGTCCTCTAACCAATTGTTGGTTGAGTGTCGTAAACGGCATCGCAATGTAAGATATTGTTTGCGAGTACCCTTGCAATACGGTGGTGGTTGCGGAACACCAGATAGACTTGTGACGCCCCTCTGAGGAATCCCCAACGACACAACAAAGAGAATAGAGATCAGATGCATGTATTGCCAAAAAGTTCAGAGATTGAATTTCTTAACACCATATTCTCCAGCAAATGCTACCACCAAGGTTCAATAAAGACTAGTCAAAACAAACTTACTACTAATGGACAAACTGTTTTGGGGAGGTAGAAAGATGTTTGAGGGACAGGATTTGGACAAACAACATTCATCCAGACGGGATCAACTCACAATGGTTGATTGACAAGATCTTGTCAGCTGCTAGTTACTCTAATACCATGTAGAGATTGAGGTAACAAAAGAAGATCAGTACCTTGATGGATAAGCACCACTGCAGAGGAAGCAGGGGGAACCATGAACTGATTCTGGTGCTTAGCCATGCGAAATTCCAAGCCTCGGAAAAGAAGCTTCCTCCCACAACTATCCAAGTAAAAAATATATGGTCAAGTGTGCTCTGTCTAAAGCATCAATGGCAAAAAGTAGTCTTCCTTATGCACAAGTCAAACACATAACGAAATGCAACCAAAACAAACCTCGTGCCCCAATCAAGTCAAACGCAAGGAAATTCCCAGAAATATTTACAATGCGTGACTTAGTCACCATCAAAAAGGAAACAACTTGCCCGCAATATTATTTGAAACATCAAGAGCATCGCAAAGATAGAAAACCGATAAGAGCCCAATTAGTATGCAAAACAGCCAGATCTACTTGCAGAAAGCAGAATACCACGGCAGCAAGGCAGAAAATTCGTCTCAAAAGAATGCAGCAGGCGATTAGACCAATGTTGAGAGGTAACCAAGGTTGGAAATGGTAATAACATGCAAATTAAGACAGATTCTTTCTTCTTCTTTTTTTGCAAACACTAAAAACATTTTATATATATTAACGCCACATAAAAGTACAAATACAAACAAATCAGTTCAGAGATAGGATAACACACATTACATAACTCACAAGTTACACCACAAGGTCCAAAACACATACTATATACCCTACTAAAAAGTAAAACCTGATCAAATAAGTGACACGAAAGCCCATACCTACAACCATGTCCATGTGCATTCCGGAAGGTGTTCAGCATCATTGGATATGCCTCACACCTTGCCCTTGCACATTGTTGGCTGTATCGGGGCCAATACTACCAACTCTAAGATTAGAAAGCAAAGCATCACGTCCAGTTAGGACAATTTGGAAGAAGCCATCCACCTCCTTTGTGAGAAGATCTAGTCCTTGTGAAAATCTATCTGCCCTCTTTCCTAACTCAGAAATGGAGTTCTGGAGTGCTTCAGCTTCCTTAGGATCCACCCCTTCTTGTATCATGGGGTACAATGTCTTGACGCTTAATTGAACTGCTTCAAGCTCTTTCACGACTGTAGTCCTTCCACTGGAAAATATATTTCTAATCTCCCCATTTACATAAGCCTGAACATTTTCAAAAGCTTCTGCCCACAAACAGGTCTCTAGAACTGGTAAATCTACCAACTTATTTGCAGAACTTGAGAAGGCAGCAGCAAAGATACTACAGACAAACACAGTTAACACCTTAACTCCATACATGGCTCGCATCAAGACCTTTCCTTTAGCAGAATTCTTGACCTTAGGCAGGCTAAGCGTCTCCGTAAGACTATTTAAGATGGCAAAACAGTTCTGAAGTTTGGGATTCTTCGAACTAATGTGCTGCCTCCAGCCATCAAGTGAGGAACAAGCGCGTACAAGCTGCTTTGAGGGGCAGGCAGTCAAGTTGTGCAAGGCACACTGAAGCAGGAGGTTGCCCTGATTGAACCGTGAGAGTTCAGAACTAAAGGCAATGCAAATATCAAGTAGCTTCACACTATTGTCCAAATACACATCTATCCATTTATCGTCCCAATCACAAACTGGGAGTTCAAGCTCCGTAATTATAGTTTTTATGTCAGAATGAGTTTGGCAAAGCAACTCCATAGCCAATGTCATCCATGATAAGCTAAGGACATCTTCCCTGTCTCTTGGCTTAAGCTTCCTGAATCTCTCTGCCAAGTCATCCTCAAAAGTGTTCAATAACCCTAGAAGCCTTGGAGACAAATAAGAACCCTTAGGAAATATCTTTTTGAATGGATTCCCAAAGGGGAAGGAAGGACGATGTGGATCCTGTGGACGACTCATTTCAGTATACAACCTGCAAAGAAATTTAGCCCATTAAATACAAGCAAAAGATGATATATCTCAGAAACATGTAGTAGTTGTACAGAGCTGTGACCCTCCCCGTATACCTAAACAACATGACAGAAAAAGTCCTACAGGAGAGCAAACTCTGATCAACCACTTAAACTGCATATATAACAGTTATATCATCACGAGATTCCCCATCAAACTCAGGAGCCACACTGGTATATGTGTGGAATAGTAGAAATATGTTTCACAACTTCAACTATTCATTTGTGTATCATCAGACATGACCTCAATCTTCAAGTACGCATAGCATAGACAAAACGGGAGAATGGAGCACACTCGAATAGAGATACTTTACTCATCTTCAACAAGAAAAAAGAAAACAGGAAAAAGGACACCACGGTCCCAGCAAAAATAGAAGGCCCGAAATACTTCTAAGAACAAACCACAACTGCAATTGAGTTCCGCAGGAGCACTGAGCAATCATAAACAAATAATACAAAAAATCGATGGCATCACTCAATTTTATAGCAGAAATGAGAAATCCTACGAAATACTTCCTAGAGGGTCACCAAAACAGACATAAAGGGGAAATAGAGGCAAAGACCATTATTTCCATCATATATACATGCCTTCCATAGCCCTGTGGTTTTCCATCATATATTCCATAGCCCTGTGGTTAGATGTTAATAAGGGAAATTAAACAACCCTAATTTCTCAAAGCCAAATATTCCTTTATGAATAGTCCTAAAAATAATCTAGCATCACCCTACCCCTAGCGTAAATATTCATCCCCACTTTTCAAATTGTCCCTCTTTCCAAAGCAAAGCAATAGAAACCACAAGATCTGGTATTGTACACGTCAAGAAAGGCAAAATACACAAGATTACACAAACAATCATATAACATATTCACGCTATGTTTCAAAAATCATGCCTTTTCTTCAAATTTATTGCAGATCTACATTACAAGCATCTATAACCCACAAAAAACACCGATCTAAACCCAATTAGACATTTCTTAACGAAATCAACACTAAATAATCAAAGTACAAAAGAAGTCAAGCAATCGCCGCATCAAAACGCTCACCGAATCACTAGATCTTCAAATTCAACGCTAAAGTCTCAAAACACAAACCGATTCACAGAAACAGAATCGAAATTAAACTACAAAACTCTAACGCTACAGAGATAGAAAGAGAGATTACCTGAATCAATCAACAACTATAAAGATATCGAACCCGTCGAAGAAATTTCGCGCAGACGCGTTTGTAGACTTCGGTGTTTTAGGTCTTTGAATTTGGCCGCAAATGACTTGAAGATAATGGGCGAAATGGTGAACGTTGGACTTTTTATTGGCAGCCGTACAGTAGGAACACGTGGTGGGATAAGAGTGGGTGGGTGGGTGGGTAATCGAGATTTTTCTGGCCGTTTCTCGTCCATGTTTTTCTCGTGGACCCCTTCGCACTGGATTAGAGTCGGTTGTGGTCTGGCAGGGTTAGGTCATTATTTTTGGCCGTTAGATGGGCCGTCGATTTTGACGTACGATGGAGTCGATCAACGGTGGATATCCAAGGTCGAACACGCAGAGAATGTTAGGTTCATGGAGTATATGAGTTGTTTGACTTGTTAATGGGCCTGAAATTAGCCTTATAATGTGGGCTTTTGGCCATCACTATGGTTACTCTTTTTTTCCATTTTTTTTTTTTATTGTTGAACAATTTCCGTTGCACCGAAAAAATAAAAAAAACTGATCAAGGTTGAAAATTTTACAACGGGTCATGTGTAAGAGCATCCACACCGGTTTCCATTTTTGAAAGAATTTCTTGCAATTTCTGAGAAATGACAAATTTGGATTCACACTCAAAATGCCAAAATTCTCTCAAATTTGGCAAATGTCAATTCCTTTGTCATATAAAGGAAACTTGGTGGCAAAGTTGACATTGATATTGAGAGAGAGAGAGAGAGAGAGAAATTAGAATGGCAAAATGGGGCTATACGGTACCCAAAAATGAGAACGACATTCATGAGTGTAGATGCTCTAAGAGACCGGTGGATTCCCTAACCAGAGAAAATGCAAGGTGAGACATTCAATGTCTTGTTTATGTATGAAAGTTCTTGTAAATAAGTCAGTCAATAAAGATTTTAGGTTCAAAATCTCTCAAGTGCTATCAATTTCTTTGGAATTAGTTGATACAGAGCTTTGCTCCAGCTTTAATTGGGTTTCATGTAAGTGGGTGGTGGAATTAAGCCTCCAAAATTAGTCAAAATGCGCGTAAATTAGCTCAAACACTTGAGTTACATTTAGAATACAAAACTAGACACAATTATATCTAAAACCGTCCAAGGCACACATACACGCGTGCATAAGACGGTTCCGAACACAATTGTGTCCGCATTCATATTTTAAATTTTGTTCCTAGACTTTTCTTTCTCTCTCTGGTGGTTTTCAAATTATCAGGGCCAAGTGAGTATCATCATGATGAGAACATATCTACCTGGCCTAATAAATTAAGTGTGTGAATGAGCTGCCAAAACATGTAAGCAGTTGAGAATGAAATGTAATTCAAATGGAAGATGCTGAAGTTGGGAATAAAACTCGAACAGCCTTTGTCAACAAATCAAATTAAGGTCAAGTACAAAAGAATAATGGCACTCTTCATAAACTACACAGAGAAAAGCCAAAAGATTATTTGAATCAGTTCTCACATCATGAATGGATGACGAGGATAGTTAAACAAATCTCGGTTTCTTTCGGTTCTATAAATTTTCAGATCCTACTAACTCTTGGTTGTAACGATTTCGATTTTGTTGTTTTGATGTTACAGTGACAAAAAGTATACATATTTTACAACGACAACTCCTTCACTCGTATCAGAAGCACCTTCACCAAATTGCACATCACCTACGGTTGAAATATTGATGATTCGGTTTCTTATCATCACGATGGGACCGGGTAGGTTCTCTATCAGATCGATTTTCCTGTATATCAAAGCAAAAGAACCGATGAATTGTATGCACTAAACTCTAAGCAATGAAAATCAGTTTTTGAAGGAAGGAGAAAAATAATTGGAAGAATGAAATGGAGCATACATGTCGTACTAGAAGGTCAACTTCATCAAGCATGCGGATAACCTGTCCCATTTTGGGTCTTTCTGAAGCATTAGGATCTACACACATAAGGGCAACCAACAGAATATGTTTGAGTGCTTTTGAAGTAGGCATGTCAAGCAGCTTTGGATCCACTACTTCCATGGACTTTTGATTTTCAACCATTGTCTTCAACCAATCAATCAAATTCACCTGCAATCATGATCCACTTCAGATAACCGGAAACGTTCTTGAACAACAGGGCGAAAATTGGGACACCATACGAGATTTCTAACACTAACCTCTCCCTCCGGTCTACTATAGTCAACTGGGCATCTTCCAGAAATTATCTCCATCATAAGTATACCAAAGCTATAGATATCACTCTTCTCATTCAACATACCAGTCCAAGCATATTCAGGTGCAACGTAACTAGAAAAACAATAGGAGTAGTAGGAGTAGTCAGTTTCCTTTCGTATATCTCACTGCATTGCCAATACGCTTGAATTGCTCTAAGGAAAACAAATAGAGCGAAAAATTAAGGATGGCAATGAACTAACCCATATGTTCCCATCACGCGCGTTGTCACATGAGTGTTCTCAGAACGCAAGAGCTTAGCCAGCCCAAAATCAGACACCTTAGGGTTCCATTGACGATCAAGCAGTATGTTGCTAGATTTTATATCTCGATGGACAACCTTTGGTTCAAGACTGTCATGGAGGTAGGCCAATCTGAAAGAATGAAAAAACTAAGAATAAAGACGCAGCACTCCAGAAAAACTCTACCCATTTGCTGTTAGCACTCAACCAAGACATAACAAATGCATCATAACTCAGATACTGTACCCCTTTGCTGTTCCCAAAATGATGTTCACACGGATATTCCATGTTAAGGGACTAACTCCTACATGTCCGTGAAGCCAGTCGTCCAAATTCCCATTTTCCACATAGTCATATACAAGCATCCTGAACAACAATAACCATCAAAAGATTAAAAGATCATCAAGCTTTTTCATGACGAAAGGAAACCATCACCCAAATAGGAGGTTAATTTACCGGTAAGTTCTTTCCGCACAGTAACCCAACAACCTGACGAGGTTTTTGTGTTTTACAAGCCCGAGTACCGCTACCTCTACTTGAAACTCCTTCTCAGCCTGACCACTGATAATCCCACCAGTCTCATGAGTCATGGATGTAAGAAAATGGGAAAAAAATCAAAAGAATCCAATACAAGTGTATTTTAAGAGTAAGATATCAACTCCGGAGTCAAAGTTCTACAAGCTATATTGTAAAAGGAAAGCTTTACTCTAAATAATCGAGTCACTTTTACAGAACAAGTTATGCAAAAAAAAAAAATCTGACCATCAAAAACATATGATCAAAAGCATGCTTAAGGCATCGAACTAATATAATACTCTATAACTATGAAGCACGGATACTCTATTTTGACCTCCGTATCGCATATCGTACGCGTATCGGATACGGATACGCTTGGATACGTTCCCGATACGTATCAGATACGTTCCCGATACGTATCAGATACGTTTTTTAGAGTATCCGTAATTTAAATTAAATTTTTATTATTCGGATACGTTTTGGATACGCTCCGATACGCTCCCGATACGTATCGGATACGTTTTTTGTAGGGTTTTTTTAGTTTTTTTTTCTGTGCTGTAATGGTGAACTTGTCTAATGAAATTTTAGAAACTAAAAAATATATATATATTTATAATATATCTTTTTTTATATTTTTATATTCAACGTATTTCCCAACGTATCGTATCCGACTTTATGAAAAAATCGCGTATCCGCGTATCCGTATCGTATCCGTATCCGTGCTTCATAGCTCTATAAATTTGTGGCACCTTCCTGTCAATAACATTCCCATTTCCACTACAATTAGTTTTTACTTTTTACACCATAAAACTCGTTTATCAACTGGTTCCTACATGATTGAATGGAATTTGTTTGGATTTTCTTCAGTCAAATGAACACATACAATAGTCAATAATATATGTCTCGTGGTATTCGCTAATAAGATTCATTTTTCTAAGCATTTTTTGCATAAAATTCTAGACAAATTGAACGGAGCCAGTATAATGCTGAATTAGAAATTTAAGTGAATCAAGCAAACCAATACCTGTTATTTAACAAATTCTTCACAGCCACAACAGTATGATCTTCCAAAACTCCGCGATATACAATTCCATTTTCCCCTTCACCAATCATATTTTCATCACACAACCCCCTTGTAGCCACCTCAATCTCCTCCATCGTGTACCGCTGCAACCAACCTAAATGTAGGAACGAACGCAGTATTTTAAAATTGGGTGGCGAACATTAAAAGCAATTTATAACATATGGAAGGCAATAACATTTTTGCCAATACTAATTCCTAAAATACAGATTATCATATATATTATCGATAAATCTGTCCAATTAGTAAGAGATGTGCATCCCTACACATTTTTAAAAGCAATATAGTATTATTAAAATAATTTTTTCCTAAAAATAACATTACTTTTTCAAAATTGTGGGTGAGCGGGCGTTGGATTGTCAAAACCATGTTGGGCAGAACAGAACGAGCCGAACTGTTGATTGTTCAAGCTTGGTTTGACAGCTTAATGAGTTTAAAGTTAGCTTGTTTTTTAGATAAACCGATCCCAACCGAGCTTTGATTGAGCCAATCACGAACCAATCTCAAGTAGCTTCTACTTCTAGACACTACAAGTTCAAACGAGCCGAGAAATAGTTTTTGTTCTAGCTTGATTCAAAAGCTTAACGAGTGCATACAGCAGTTTGACACGTTTATCAGCCTGGTTACAGAACTATATAATTTTAGATCTGTGAACAAATTAACTGCAATAATTCTAATAAGTATTTTAAACGGTGGTACGGCAGAGTCCATTACCTAGATGCGACGCCTCCGGCAGAGGTGGAGGCGGTGGTGGTGGCGGTGGTCCTCCGCCAACAGACGCCGTACTCTTCCCTCTCAACGGAGTCCGATCAGAGTACGATAACACCCTATTCTCCGCCTTCTCGACCTGGATCTGGACCTCCGGGGTGTGACTCCGTCTGGCGACGTCGGGCACGATCTCCTGGAGTTCTTGCTGCCCATAATTTTTTTGTGCAAGATTAGGTACGACGGGAGTGACGGGCACGTGGGTGTGCAGGAGTTTAGGGGAATTGCGGCGGTGGAGGAGCTTGGTGGGTTTTTGGCGGCGGTGGCTGCGGCGGCGGGATCGACAGCAGATGCAGAGACAGGAGAGGAATAGGATGAGGACGATGATTGCTCCAGCGACGATTGCAATTAGGACCCATCGGCGGAGTCCGAGTATTGAGGTTTTCTTTGAGAGCTCGTTGTCTATGAAAGATAGGCCTAACATTGAACTTGTTTGAATCTGAAGAAACGTATGGTATTGTCTGTAATGGGTATGGATGTGGATAGAGAAAAAGAGAGAGAGATTGCCGCCGGGAATTGGGTTTTCCGGTGAGGAGGGATTTGAGTAGACAGAGAGAGAAGGCGAACGAATTGGTAAAGTTTTTTTCTTTCGTCTTGTAAGTTATTTGTTCGTTATATACAAGTAGTAACTGTTATTTATTTTGTCATATTCGTTTAGTACAAAGTTTTGGACAGCGGATCCGTTGTCCCGGACTCTCAGTCCTGTCCATCCGAGTCATTCATCGGAGCAATCAATGACTCAGATTCCATTTCTTCCCAAACAAATCTGAGCCATCCATGTTCATCTGCGAATCTAAGCCGTCGATTGCTCAAATGGATGAGACAGGGAATTTAGGGTTTTCGGGACGGCAGATCCGCAATGAATGTTTTATTAGGTTCCAAAAATAATTTTTTGAAACAAATAATTTATATCAATGAAAAAGTTAAAACAGATTGAAAATTTTTTATCGTCTTTTGTGAATTTTTTTATAGTAAACTTTTGATCTGTATATTTTTATACTCTTTCGATTTCTTTTATCGAGACTAAAAATATGATGTAAAAATTTGATCCGAATCTTGTAATGATTAAGAGAAACCAACCAAATACATCGTGCCAATAAGCTCCTAAAAAGTTAGTCAAAACCTACCTTCAATTGTTTTATAAGACAAACAAAAACTAAACCTCTTTCTAATGGCTAAATTTTAGTGCGGACTCAATTATAAATGACTTACGAGTTTTAAAAGAATACCACATTCCATTGATATAGTTGAGGAAATAGATAATGTGTTTAGCATTGGACATTGTTTCAATTAACTTTTCCCATTTCCACATTGCAATGCATCCCCTGTTTGTTTTGTTTTGTTTTATTTCCAATTTCATTCTTGCATACACACATGTACACGTGGCCGGAGCCACCCAAAGACCAGAGAGGCACGTGACCCTATGGAATTTACCCTACTTATTGCATTCCTAGTAGTATCTTACATTTAATACTTCATAACAACATGGTACTAAGTTTCTAACGGTCGGAAATAAGCTTGTTTCTAAAGATGAAACTTTTTTATTATGTGAAACTTATGAAAACCCGATATTTTACTTAAAGGTAGGTAATGTTAGAAGACATCGGTATCTGACAATAAGATACTTATGGTCAGCATATTATATCTTTAAAAGCTCAGACGGAGAGAATAAACGGACTCCTCGAGAGCTACTTAAGACCTAATTTCTTCAAGACGACTTCTTATTCTAAACTCAAAACTTTCCCACAACTTCAATTAAATACTATGACTCCTCTCTCATACTCTCTCTCAAGGTTCAAGTAAATTTAGCTTTTGATCATTCTATTTGTGTGTTTAATCTACAATATTAGAATTTTGATGGGTTTTCCATTTTATGCTTTTTATGAGCCATATATAACTTGGTAGAAGTCAAATAGCCTATTCTTATGCAAAACTTTTGGGATTAATATTTAAGCAAAAATAATAAAGGTATAACAATTGGTTTCCGACATGGCTCCAACACATTCACATGGTACGTGGAGTCCACACATACTCACCATATGAGTGTGTTGGAGCCGTGCTGGCGACAATTGTTGTACATCTATCACTATGTGTGTAGTATTATCCTGATGCCTACCAACCTTTGCAAACTTAACACCCACATTTAGAGAGACACATACCTCCCATGCAAAAATTACATTTCCGACGTCACCCCTTTTAACTGTCTCATATCAAAGCAAGACCTATCCAACAAAATACAAGTCAATGCCATTTTATTTATTGTAGTATATGTTTTGTTTTTAATCTGGGATGTTGTGATAATAAAAAAAATAAAATCATGATGGGATGTGACAATCCTCAATCAAATTTCAAATCTTGTTGTTTCCATTGTGACCTCTCCGTATATGAAATCCTGATTCTGCCTCAGGTTCTTTAAGGATTGGTTCAGTTGTCGAGAGTATTGTGCATGTGGGAAACGTATTTCAAGAAAACTGTGACAAATTTTGCAGGAAAACTAAAGTTGCTTCTTTTTACTAGGTTGTATGTGGCGGAAAAGTATATTGTTTGTCCCGCTTTTTTCTTGTTAAGAAAACACAAAGAAAGTTTAAAAAAAAAAAATTGTAATCCTTCCGTGCAAGTCCTAAAGAGTAATGGATGAAGCTTACACCCATAGAATTTGGTTGATTTGCAATATAGAGGTACTATATGGAAGAGATAGAATTTAATACCTGTTGCATTACTTCTACTACATTACTACATACTTAGCATGAACCTGTGTTATGCACGATAGGGCTAGCCAAGAAAACCGAAAAAATTCATTTCAAGAAAAAGAAACGAAAAATGGGTAAACCGGACTGACTGGACCGAACCGGTGTATTTAAATTGGTTGCATGATTTAATGGATTGATTTTGGTTCTAAAAAAATGAGAACCGAGTATTAGATGTATGACTAGTCAATCACAAACTATCCTACAAAGACTAATTCACCTCATTCCACTCACTGTCCACTAATTATCACATCTAGATGGTGAGATTCATTCATACCACAACGTCAACGCCACTACATGTTTGCTACATTCATGTACTTTCCCATCATAGATCCATTAACCTGTGCCATCAAATACTCCCTCCAAATATTTATTCATTATTTGTGTGAAAAAAGGTGATTAACGCGTCAGATTTTTGCTTTTTATTGATGATAACACTCCCATGAGCATAAATTGAATGGGTAGCTGCCGAATCATATAAGCTGTAAAGAATGAATTGGTAATAAACTCGAACAGCCTTTTTTGATAATTCAAGTTGTGCGGCCAATTTCTGCACCTTGACTTCTAAAGGCTTATTTCCATTGACCACCTACTGGGAGTCTAATTAAATCAGGAGTAAAGGTGCGTATAGACTGGGCCTAAAGAAGTTGATAACATCTGAGAGGTTTCAAATTTGAAATATTAGGAGGGAACAAACCCCTAAATCCTCGGTCTCGACTCCCGGACCAATTCCTTCGTTAAACTCGAACTGCCTTTGTTCACAAATAAAACAAATCATGAATTGGATGATGAGAATAGCTACACAACTCTCTATTTCTTTTCGTTGTATAAATTTTTCAGGTTTTATTGATTCATGGTTATAAACGATTTGCTTTGTTTTATATTACAGTAAAAAAAAAATATACATATTTTCTAACAATATCTCCTTGACTTAGAAGCACCTTCACCAAATTTGCTAATCACCTATCGTCGAAATATTGATGATTCCATTGTTTATAATCACGACGGGAACCGGTAGGTTCTCTGTCAAATCGGCTTTTCCTGTAAATCAAAGCAAAAGAACAGCGCGTAGGGGAGTGAAATCAAGCAATGAAAATCAGCTTTTCGACGTAAAGGGAAAAATAAACTGTGGAAGAATGAAATGGTACGTACATGTCGATCTAGCTGGTTAGCTGCCTCAAGCATGCGGATCACATGTCGCATTTTCGGTCTTTCTGAAGCATTCGGATCTACACATAGAAGAGAAACCAACAGAACCTGTTTAAGTGCTTTTAAAGCAGGCATCTCAGACAGCTCTGGATCCACAACTTCCGTGAAATTCTGATTTTCAACCATTTTCTTCAACCAATCGATCAAATTCACCTGTAATTACGAGTATTATCCACTTCAGATAACTGGAAACACACGTTCTTGGAAAAAAATAGGATGAAAATTGGGACGCCGGCCATATGAGATGCCTAAGACGCGCATCTAACCTCTCCCTGCGGTCTACTATTGTCAACAGGGAATCGCCCAGAAATTATCTCCATTACAAGTATTCCAAAGCTATAGACATCGCACATCTCATTCAACATACCCGTCCAAGCATACTCAGGTGCAACGTATCTTGAAAAACCAAAGGATTGAGTTAGTCTCCTATAAAAATTGCAAATAAGCTTGAATCGCGACTAGGAAAGCAAACATAGAGAAGGAAATTACGGATGGAAATGAACTACTAACCCGTCTGTTCCCATCACGCGAGTTGTCACATGAGTGTTCTCAGAACACAAGAGCTTAGCCAATCCAAAATCACACACCTTCGGTTTCCATTGACGATCAAGTAGTATGTTGCTGGATTTAATATCTCGATGGATGACCTTTGGTTCAAGACTCTCATGTAGGTACGCCAGTCTACAAGAGTGAAAAAGTGAAATTAACAGGCCTGAAACACTCAACAAATTAAGACTGGACAGAACCAATCCATGATAGTAATTCACATACGGAAAATGCTAAGTACCTATAAAACTTACCCGGAATCAGAAATTAGTGATTCCGATTCACTCCCATGTGAATCTGAGCCATTGATTTCAAATTCTAGGCAATTTTCTGTGTACGTTAGCACTGCTGATTCAGATACTGTACCCCTTGGCTGTTCCCAAAATGATGTCCATACGGATATTCCACATCAAGGGACTCATAACTCCTCCGTCTCCGTGAAGCCAGTAGTGCAAATTCCCGTTTTCAACATACTCGTATACAAGCATCCTAAGCAACAAAAAACAACCACCATCGAGAATCAAAAGATCGTTCAAGTTTTTTCATGCGGAACTGAAAACATTGCCTGAAGAGGAAGTTAATTTACCGGTAAGCTCCCTCTGCACAGTAACCCAATAACCTGACGAGGTTTTTGTGTTTTACACGCCCGATTACTGCTACCTCTACTTGAAACTCCTTCTCAGCCTGACCACTGATAATTCCACCACTCTCATGAGTCATGGATGAAAGAAAAGCACGGACAAATCCGATAAAAATGAGTAGTTGGAGAGAGATTTCTAATCGAGAGACGAGGAATTCTACTAGCTACACTAACTTGCCTGCAATTTGATTCGATACTCTAGTTGCGGCCTAATCTCAAAATACTAGTAATTCAATGGTGGTATTTATTCCATACACAAATACTTGAAAAGATAAATACAATTCTTTTCTCACCCATTCTTATCCTATTACTTCTCTAAAAGATTGAAATCCTAACCCAATCATGACCAATTCGAATGATCAATTCCAAACAGGGGGAAAAGGGAATGTAAAAGAAAGCTTTAGCCCTCAACTTTCACAAATAATCTAACATTTTCATTTTTGTTGATAAACTTTTGGGGTCAATAACTTTCCCACTACAATTAAGGGATGAGCTCCTCTCCACAACTCATCCCTCAATACTTCACCATACTCTCAATTTTTTGCAAGGATCTTGAGCTCACAACTATTATCCGAACGACTCATCTCATAGAACGCACAAAAGATGTCATGACTACAAAAAATCTGTATGATCCAATATTGATATATACCTACGTGAATAAGTTACATTTTGTCTGTAAATGTAATGCTCAACTGTAGAATACATTAAATCATTTTGCATAACAATGTCCAAAGTGTTCACGTGTCCATCGATATCTGATCAAACTGATTTTTCGTAGACATTAATTTTTGGGTGTTCTACGAGATAAACAGTTCAAATAAACAATTGTGAGCTCAAAATGTGTGCAAAAATTGACAGTATAGAATAGTATTGAAGAATAGAGTATGGAGACGAGCTCATCCCTTAATTTTTTCACCGAAAGACTTGTTTATTAACTAGTTCTTGCATGATTAAACACTATAGTAAGATTTTCTTCCGTCACATACGAGAAAATAAGTCTCATGTTTTTCATTTAGTTTACGATTCATTTTTCTAAGCATTATTTCAATAAAACTAAATCAAACCAATCTATACCTGTCATTGAACAAATTCTTCACAGCCACAATAGTATTGTCGGCCAATAAACCGCGATACACAATACCATAACCTCCTTTACCGATCACACTTCTATCAGACAATCCCTTCGTGGCCGCCTCAATCTCCCTCAATGTGTACCGCCGCGACCAACCTAGATGTAGGGAATCAGGGAAGGACGTAGGATTTTAAAATTGATAGAGCGAACATGAAAAAGAAATTTATCTAAAGGGAACACCCTCATGAATGTTGAGGCTGGCTCACTTTTCTTCTCCAAGCTACCCCTTTAACTACCTAAAAATGCTGAGAAGGAAGGAGAAAACGGCCACCCAAAATTTCCCTCTTTTTTTTTCCCCCTCTTTTTTACTTTCTCATCCATAATTTCATTAAATATTTTTCTCTTTTCCCTTTTCTGCATAACACAATCTGCACACACCACACGTGTGCCCAGGCGTCCAAGTAACAAATGAAAGTCTCAATATTATTCTTCCCAAAAAATTATCTGATGTATTTTCATTAAAGCGCTATCTAATTCCTAAAATATGTGCATCCCCATCCATTGTCTCAATATTATTCTTCCCAAAAAAATTATCTGATATATTTTCATTAAAGCTAGCTATCTAATTCCTAAAATATGTGCATCCCCATCCATTTTACAAAGCAAAATAATGTAACCAAAAATTGTATTATCCTTCAAAGGAAATTTCCAAAATCAGCACACTTGGTTGTCGTTAATTTTTAAAAATGTATTAAAATGTATGAAACTGTACATAAATGTGTGAAAATAAATAGAAAAGTGAAAAAAGTACACTGAAATTGTGTTTTTATTGTCTTGCTCTTATCTTATTGTCAGTCCAGTGTGCTTTATAAATAGAGAACGCAGCGGGTGTTATTGTCCAAAAGGACCAAAATGACGTTGAGCATGAAAATTTTCATTCAGTAATTATAAACTAAAAGTTCTTGAGAAAATACTAGTAATATAATTCCAGCAAAAGTTTTTCGTTTATTTTGGAAACAAATAAAAGTTCAAAGTCAGTCGTCCGCCCTCACCTAGATTTACCGGCGGAGGTGGTGGTCCTGCACCGACCGATGCCGGACTCTCCCCGCTAGACGGCGTCCGATCGGAGTCCACTAATTCCCTGTTCTCCGCCTTGTCGATCTTGATCTGGACCTCGGGTCGGTGATTCGGCGCTGCGACTTCAGGCACGATGTCCTCTATTTCCTTTGTCAAGGCGGGAGTGAGGTACTCGTGGTTGTGGATGAGTCCGGAGGACTTGAGGCGGTGGAGGAGCTTGGGGGACTTGCGGCGGCAGCGGCAGAGACAGCAGAGGAATAGGATGAGGGCGATGATTGCTCCAACGGAGATTGCTATGAGGATCCACAGGCGGAGTCCGAGTATTGAAGGTTTTTTGGAGAGCTTGTTGTGTATGATCGATAATATTGACATTTAAGAGAGAGAGAGAGAGAGAGAGAGAGAGAGAGAACAGAGTGAAAAAAGAGAGAGGAATAAACAGAGCGAGCTGCTTTAGCGCGCGGGAGAGGGAAGAGGGTAAAATGGTACTTTTATTGTAAAGACTTTTTCAAAGGCAACTGATAATGCCAAAACTACTTTTGTTCCCGCCAAAACCCAAAGTGTTCCAGCCAAAACACTAATTTTTCTTACTTCTACAATGACTTATATGCCCTTTGCCACTTCAATAGCTTTCCACCCTCCTTTTATTAGAAAACTAACCCCTCAACGGAAATTCATTTTAACCCAAATCAAATTCACAGTTCACATCACGTCATTTGGCTGGGATTGTGATTTTTTTGGGTCTGTTTTGGCCTTTTGGGTCATGTTGACCATATTTTCTTGCTTTTGGATATGTCTGATTCCTTATCAATATTTTCCCTCTTTGCTCATGTTTTTTTGTTGTACTTGTATTGTCCTCGTTTTATCTTTATGTATATTTTTTTTGTCGATAAAAAAAAAATAATCAAAATCAAGTTCACATTGAAATTCAAATTAACTAATTTTCCTGCCAAAACACAGTAACTAATTAATTCAACCTTTCACGGCCGAAATGGATCTCCAACGAAGAAGAGACATAGCGTTCACAAAAACTTTCCAGCCAAAACGTTCCAACCCAAGTCCAGCTAACATCATAATCCAGACTTCAACATGAATTCCAAAAAGTGCACCAATGAAATTACAAAATGGTAATACTTTAGCCTCCAAAAAACCGTTAACACATATCACTTTGAGGGACTTAGAAGAGAAGCCTTCATTACTATGTACAAAAAATAAAAAATAAAGACCCCTCATGAAATAGAGGTATCAAAATTACGACGAAAACGATCAAAAAAAATGTGCTCCAATCTTCTTGACGTTCAAAGCATGGCTTGCATTTTTTTAAATAATGGCGGAATACCAAGCCGACCTATGGAGAAGAAGGTCCAAGTTTTCGAAGTGTTTGGAGAAGAAGGCGTAAGTCCAAAACAATTGGGATAACCCCAAAACAATTATAAAATAATCCATAAGAGATTGTGGAGTTAATTTTGTAATAAAGAAGAAGGAAAGTTACTGATGTAGCAAAGGGCAGATGAGTCATTGTGGAAGCAAGAAAAATTAGTGTTTTGGCAGGAACAAAAGTGGTTTTGGCATTATCAGCTGCCTTTTCAAAATGGATAAATAGATTAGAACGATGAAAAGTCTGAGACGAAGAAAATAAAGTAGGCCAAAACCTAACATAAAATGTAGGAGTCCCGATCCAGTCAGGGATCCCGAATCCGGGATTCTTATTTCCGGATCAAATTTTCACGATCCGAAACAGTTTTATGAAAAAACTGCTTGGATCAAGCCCTTCCTGGCATTTTTTTTTTTTGATGATTTCTCGCGCGGACCCTTAAAGACACCTTTTAAACACATTGGACGGTTCGGATTATGCAAAAACAATTTTTAAAACCTCGAAAACACCATTTTTTCTTCAATCCGGGATCCTTGACATGATCACCGGTGTAAAATGTAGATGTTAAAAAGAGTGCATTATTTGGACGGATGACAAACTCCGATTCGTTATGGTTATTATTAATTTATTTGTGTGCAATCGCGAGGGATGCTAATATAAGTCATTTACAGATTTTCATAACTTATTTCGTGTACTTATTTTTTGTTACAAGAAATAATAGCAATAAACAAGAATGATCCAGCCAAGCAATGGAATGAGGACAGCAATGTTGACCATTTTAAGATTAAATTTGATATATTTAGAAAGATTTGTGGACTGTAAATAGATAGGCTTAGGTCACTAGCAAAATAAAAACCGGCCACCTCAATTATCAACTCTCAAGAGAGTTCAGTCTAAAAATAAATAGTACTAGTTTCTAGAGAGAAGACACACTTGTTTGTTTGTTATTTTTTAATTTGGAACTTATCCTACCAACTGCAGCTTACGTTGCGTGGTCATCGCACCGTAAACTAGAATTCCCTTTTATAGCTATTTCGCACAAGCTTTCATTTGCAGGGAGGGTGACCTAAATGATTTTGTTCTCAGTTACAATTGAACCAGACACTGTGCTTATACGACATTTACCCTCCAGTCCCCTTAACACTTGAGCTAACCCTATCAATATATTTTTGAACAGCAGAGAAAAAATTTCACCCCTTCCAACATGGGCTTTATTTGTTTGCCATTCATTTTAAAGTACAACAGCAGATTAGCTATTTGGTGACCTTTGGTCTTACTGATTTCTATAAGAGCCAAACCCCAAAAACGAGCCAATATCAGCCTCTCTATTCTATCTCCTCAAATTATTTTTGCTACAGTATCGCACCAAATTTGGTGCGACACTGTTCACGCACCATTTTGCTGCGTCAGGAGAGAGAGAGAGGGAGGGGAACGAGAGGGCATGGACACGTGGCTTCTTGTGTGTGGTGGGGGAGACTATTTTAATTGCTAAAGGGGTGGAGGGTCCACTATGTACTGCACGAAAACATCTCCCCAGGTGGGGAGATTTGCGTTTTAGGGGGATTTTTTTTTTTTTTTTTTATAGATTTGAGGGGAATAGTTTAATATAGTAAAGTTAAAATAGAGAGTCTGATTTTGTGAGTTTTTTATAAAGTGACTTGCTAATTTATAAAATGTATTTTTGAAGTTAAATTTGGTGAAAATTTTGGTTCTCCTGATAAGGAGCTCTAGGGCATCCTTATGTGGCTAAAGCTAATATAGGGAGTCAAACCCCTCAAAACACCCAAAAATCAGCCTCTCTATTCTCCCTACCCAAATTATTTTTGCTACAGTGCCTACTCAAATTTGAGCACGCACCTTTTATTTTTTATTGTTTTCTTCCGGTTGATGCGTCAGAAGAGAGAGAGGAAGGGGAACAGGAGAAGTGGGGAGGGGTCATGACACGTGGCGGCCTGTGTGGGGGAGGATATTTTAATGGGGGGGGTGTCCACTACATTGCACCGAAACATCTCCCCAGGCAGGAGATTAACTTTTTGGGGGGAATTTTTTTTTTATTTTATATAGATTTGAGAGGAATAGTTTAATATAGTAAAGTTAAAATAAAGAGTCTGATTTTTTTAGTTTTTGATAAAGTAACTTGCTAATTTATAAAAGGGGTTTTTTAAGTTAAATTTGGTGAAAATTTTGGGTAGGCTGATAATGATGATATTTCTGTTGGAAAATTGCAATACATCCCAGGTCCACAACTCCCTTTGCAATACTATCATCTTGGTTAAGGCAAAACATAAGATTGCAGAATTGAAATTGCAAGCACAACCAAGCTTATTCACAGAAGCAAGAAGCTCATCTCTCCCTTTGATCCATCATGGAACAACAGAGAATTTTTCAGACGATTACGAGGGAAACAACATATGTGAGCCTGGAGTTTTCTCGGGCCTTTTATGACAAATCTTCTAACGTGATCCTAATTCACAACAACCTCATACCACTTGTTGCGAGAATGATCATTAGACAGTCCCTGAAGTCACGTAGCAAGCCTCTCCATATATGTAAGAGCAAGCAGGACGTGGTGAAGAGTAACATGTCTCCTAAAAAAAATTTACTACTCTTTTTGGAATCTGTAATAAAAAGAACATGCAGATTGTAGAGTAACATTCCATTCATCATTAGACTTCACAAGGAATGTGGCATACATCTGATTTTTTGCATGTTATTGGACTCTCCATCTCCGGAATCTCCATACGTTTTTATTGTCTACATTATGGCAGAATCCAAAAATTTGCACTAATGAGTTTTCTGTTTTTGCAAATTCAATTACCAAAATTATGGCCTGGTTAATTTCCCCAATGAATGAGAGGCTCCTCTCTTCACCTATAAAATGACAGTCTCTTCTGCTGTTATTTCAATACACCGAAAATCAGCTTCTCATTCCATAGTCCTTCATTCAGTTTTTTTAGAGAGAGTTCAGACATAGTTCGGTTGGTGTTACCAATTGATCGTTAGTCGTTACAAAGTCGTTGTATCCTAGGAGGCAAACGTCGATCACAACCTCAAACACCCGTGGTTAGGCAGCGAATTTGCTTAACGAGACCGTGTCAAACACAGCCCCCGGTTCGTTATTTTTAATTCGTTGCCGTTTCTGTTATCTCGTGTTTTTGTTGTTAGTTTCCAGAAATTATTTATTCAGATACAGTTTTTCTGTACAGTTTTCGTACAACCTGATCATCGAACAGCAATGGAAGAGAACATTTTTCTTGCTGTATTAAGTTTCCAAATGAACCAGTACATAAGCAATAACAGTAATTACATACGAAATCAACACATGGCCGATCAAGAACTTTCTTTTACAGTATTGAATAGTAACTAAAATGGTATACTAACTCACTTCTGGAAAATACATTAAACAGATGCATGAAGTCGCCCAAAAAGCCTCTCCAAACATGAAAGAGCAAGCAGGACATGGTGAAGAGTAAAAACTGTCTCCCCAAGAATGGCTAATTTCTTCATCAAATGTTTTTGGAAGCGTTGCAGTTTAAGAGCGACATCTTGATCGTACGGAGATGTAGGTTTCAAAGATATACATCAACATCATACATTCTCGTAAATAATGAAAGGAGACGCTAGCGGCTAGGCAATTAAGAGGTATAGAAACCAATTGATGCCATGGAAGTTGCAGACTTGAGAGGGACGAGACCACAGACATAAGAGAGAACAAACTCGTCTGGTAGATCGCTAATCCGATTACGACTCAAAAAAAATATAAATTGAACATCAAGAGAGGATTTTCTCTTTTTGTCTTTTGGGTGGGAAAGGAGGATTTTGGGAAGCACGAAAAGTTGCAGAGGAAAGCAACATGACTCGATGAACATTTGGATTGATAGGAAGCATCAAACACGTGTGGGTATTTATACACGAATTTAGGCCTATGACAGATATATGGATTCATTCACCAATTGCTTTCGTAAATTGGTTTGGCAAATATGGTGACAACTCAGAGGGATTAATTGGCATTTATGACGTATCAATTGCTTGGCGATTTCATTCCTTAATCGACATTATGGCTTATGTGGAATTAAATTGTGAGCAATTAAATTGTGACCTATTTTGGCTCTTGGGTTTCGATTACCTTTGGCGGCTGATTCACTAGCTCTTCAACGGAAATGGTAAAGGCGACGTCCTATAACCTATTTGGGATTAAACTGTGAGCAATTAAATTGTGACCTATTTTGGCTCTTGGGCTCCGATCACCTTTGGCGGCGGACCCTTGGGCTCTCCAACGACAATGATGAAGGCGTTGGCGACTGCAATATGACCGACCTGCAGCTTGATGCAGATCATGATTTTTTTACCCACCAAGACTGTAGATACGTCGATTCCAACACCGGAGCTGGGTTTTTTTTTTTTTTTTTCTTTATATCTGTCTTTTGTTTTCTTGTGACCTTTGTGCTCTTTGTAGTCGACTATTTCTTGAGTTATCAATACATGTTTATGTTTACCAAAAAAAATAATGGAGTAATAATATTTGCGACTCTTTTTGGAATCTGTACATGTAGATTGCAGAGTTACATTCAATTCATCATTAGACTTCACAAGGAATATGGCATACATCTGATATCACATGTTATTGGGCTCAATAGGGCACATCTAGAATGTCCATCTCCAAAATCGACGCACCGAATTTAAGTAAACTGTTCAAGCAAAATACACGTTTGACAACAGTTAAACGAGTCGTAACAATTCAATTTGAAGCAGTATGTAGTCATCGATTCTCCAGCAGCCTGACTAATCATGAAGGTTGGTTGCAAGCCGATCATATCCAGCACCCGGTAACGTATCCATTTTCAAATTTAGTGCAGTTTCGGAAAATAATATCACGAAATATTGCAGTATTATGTAGCAGCTTGCCGAATGAGTTAGCAAAAATTTAACATGCAATGTAACAATTCGAAATATTGGAACACTAAATTTCGTTGCATCGAAAAAATAAAATAAATAATAGTAATAATATTGGAACACTAGATTAATTAAGACCTCCAATCCAACAATAACAATAAACAATTGCTCTAAGGTCCATTATAGTTTTTTGTAACATGTTTAGTCCATCTCATATTTCCATAACACTTCTAATCTACTTTTTTGTTTTTTATAAGGTGTAAGGTCCACTCTTCATTTTTTATAGACAAATATATCCTTACATTAAATTTAATACATAATATACTCTCGCCGGAAAAGTTGCTGGAAAATTAGATTTCGCTGGAAAAGTCACCGGTGCAAATACCCATATTTGAAATCACAAGAGGTGGTTATCTAAACCCACAAGATGTGATTATCTGTACTCTTTTTTTTTTTTAATGACAACTTGGGATTAGATATTGTTATCTGAATTCACAAGAGGTGGTTATATGGAGTCACGAGATGTGATTATCTAGACTATATTTTTTTTAAAAAAAAAAGCCCATTTGGGATCAAATCCTCATCGACTCACATGTAAGACAAAACATATTTGAGACAATAGTTTTTCAAAATGGATTTTTAGAGCAAGCCCAACAACACCAAGCTAAATTACACAGTGAACAATACATTTTTTTAGTTTAGCTAACCATATTATTTTCAATGCCCCAACTACCACTAGCCACATTACCAATTATCCATTAAAAAAATAATTTATGTTTTCAATTTCATTTATAGAACTCCATGAGACGGATTTGGAAGAACCCATGGCCGGCGGAGACTTGGAAGAACCAATGGCCGGCGGCAATATACTCCTAATCAAATACAAACATAAATTTAGGGGTATAAACCAACCAAAAAACTGCACCCTTCGAAGTAAGGAAACCCCGGTCGCCGGAATCAAGATCTTGCCCCATTTCGAATTAGTTGTTGATTTGGGGCAGGCTAGGAGCCCTTGCTGGTTCGAAAATTGAACAATTCAGAAGATGGAAATGGATCGAAGGTTTGTCTTTGTCGCTTTTGAATGCCAGGAAAAAAGTGTATTTTGGAGAGTGCCGAGGAGTTTGACTGCAAAGATGCTGTGTGATTATGCACCTTCATACGGGATAAAATCGTCAACTAAAACAAAAGGACGTGGCAGGAACAAAAGGTGTCGTGGATTTAACACTACAATAGTCATATAGGAGCATATATAAATAAACAATAGGAGAACACTGTGGTTGTTTGGCATACAAGCAATACTCATTTGAATAAACAATAGCTATTAAATCAGTAGCAGTGGCGGCGATTCATGTTGGCATACAGGGGAAGTGATAACAGGCGACTCATTCACCGACATGCCAAATTCGCAGATCGGAGTGCGTCGAGATCGGAGTGTCGAAAGCGGATTGAAGGCCAGAGCCACGGACTAAATCGCACCGCAGCTGAATCACGTCAGACTGAATGGAAAAGCATCAAGATCGCCGGCCTTGGCTCTGTCCGCCTTCTGAGATCACTGAGAAACGGTTTTGTTCTGCTGAGCGAGATTTGTGTAGATGGCACAAATGAGAGAGAGAGAGAGAGAGAGATAGAGTTTCTCACTCTTGATGGAGGATAGAGAGAGACGATTAGATGAGAGAGATGGAGAAGTTTGAGTCTGGAGGAAGCGAGGGGTATTAACGTATTTCAGATGCATGAGTGGAGTAAATGTACGTGGATTGGAAGTGTAAGGAAATAGCTATAGTGAACGAACCCTATAGCAACTGGCCCATGCAACAATGCCATCCATTGCAAATCATCCTATTGCTAGTCTGGTAAGAATGAATAGCTTAAACTTGGATCACTAGCAAGAAGCAAGAAACCGTCAATATAAAATCCACAAACATAAATATTGTAGCATATGAATCGAACAAATATCGTCATTTAAGTCAAAATTTAAACTGAACGCGCAACTGGCCATTTAAAACTGCATAATTAGTTTCGCCCAACAATCAAAACGAATAGAGTTGAGTATCCTAAGGAACATCAATCAAACTTTCTCGAGTCTGTTTTCATGACAAATCCCTTCCTTCCTTACTCAAAACTTGCACCGGCGGGTCCAGCACCAAAACTGCCACCACCGCCGCCACGGCCAAACCCAGGCCTTCCTCCGGGAGCCTGCTTATGCATGTCAAGGAAATTGAGAAAAAAAAAAACCAAAGTCATCACAAGTCAATTTGATAAGCCAAAATAATGAACCTAAATATGTTATTTCTAACAAAAAGTTCTAGAATAAAGTTTTAAGTAAAACTATTTTCAAAGCCTCGCATTCTGACAGATGAAAAAAAATGGTTTTCTCCTCTCTTTTTGTATCCCTTGAATATTCCCAAAACACTTCCTAGTTTCTTCGATAAACAGGTTATATTAGCTAATAAATTCATAATGATTTGACCTACATATAATTTGTCCTGGGTCCACAACATGGTGTGGCTGATATAAGAAGCAGAAAATACAAGAACACAAGGTTCTAAAACTCGCTAGGCGCTCCCAGGGCGGCCAGACACCTTCTAGCTTCCAAGGCCGAGTACTCGGCGCCTAGTCGGACAATTAGTCGGGATAGTCGGGATAGTCAGTCTAGTCCGGCCAGTCGGCGAGGGTCCTTCTATTGCCTAGGCAGCGAGTACTCGACCTTCTAGACCTTCTTTTAGAACACTGCAAGAACAGGAGCCATGCAATTCTCAAGTATTTCTTCAACTAAGAACTCCATACAGAACTTAATGCTGAACATTTTAGTTCAGACTCGCGAGTTAATTCCTTTGCAAGGGCAAGGGAGATAACAAATACCAGTAGAAGCATGAAAGGGCAAAGGGCAAGGGAGATAACTGGAACGTTGGCAAACTAAACTAGACTACAGATTGAACAAGCAAAGAAGTAAGCAAATGGTGCCAATACATTACTGGAAAGTATTCTAATACCTAACAAGTTCTAAAGCTCGTCTTCTTTAATAAAAAGAAATTTGCCGATCAAAAAAATATATATTCTAAAGCTCAATATTTCTACAACTTTCACATGTTTTCAGGACTTAAAGTAATCAAGAGCTCATCTAAATTAAACATCTAAGAAGGAATGGAAAACACTTTCGAGACAGTTACAAATAAGTTAAAACAAAGAAACATCAACCACATCATTTTTTACTTCTTAATGACCTACAATGAGAGGCATATCAAAACTAATGCAGCCAAACCACTAACCACCAAAAGTTTCACCACCAACCACCCAATGTGTAGTCTATAGTTCAGGTCAGGCTTGTTAACCAACTATAATTTATACATGAATTTCATACCTATACGAACAAAACTAAACTACGATATGGCAAGCAAATATAAATGAGAGCGCTTACCCTAAAAGCAGGTTGGTATTCAGCAGGAGCGCCTCCCTTGTCAGTGTAATCACCAGCGGGGCCTCTTGGACCTCCGCGGTAACCTTCACGATCACCATATCTTGGCCTATCTCCTTCAGTCCTAGGAGGACCACTGCCAATTCCACAATATAAAGATAATAACGAATGCAGAAAATCACACAGATACAAAGGCAGAGGAATGAGAATTTTTTGGGATAATTGACAGAAAATCGAACAGCCAAGTTGGTGAAAACAAAATTATTCACAAGCTGCAGAGAAATCAGTTGGACATTCACCTACAAGCAAATTTAGCATTTTTGAGTTTTTCGTGAAAACTGCACAAAACGATATCCATAAGATGCTTTGTGAAACATTGCAAACACTATTATCCAAGGAAAAAAAAGGTATATAAACCAATATGAATATGTGATTGCATTCCCGTGCTCTTTACAACAAATAGAGATGAACTCGACCACTACACACTTGCACCCAACACTTGTAACCATCTCCATGTAACCCACTTACTTCTCAACCAAATTTGAATAACCATGGACGTCAAACACAAAACCAAAAAACAAATCATAGCCCAACTATCAGAACTGAGTTAGCAACTAGCGACTATACCAGCAACACTCAACAAGGGGTGATAAACGAGCCAAGTAGCTAGTAGTTCAAATTTGGTTTGAAAACTTAACCAGCTTCACAACATGTTCATGCTTTAGCTAGTTTATGAGACAAGTCAAATTCAAACAAGCCTTAATCATAAGCCAAACAAGCCAATCTCGAGTAGCTTGAATTTTTTACACATCACAAGCCAAATGAGCCAAGCAATAGCTTGTTCGAGCTATTGGCTTGAAATCTTAACAAGCTTCAAAAAATTGTTAAGCCTGGTTTGTTTGCGTAACAACAGATCTTGAACAAGCTTTTTTAATGAATGAACACGATCTCAAACTCGACTAGCTTAGTTCGTTTATTAGCCCTTCCCAAAACAGGTAGTAACAATTTACTAGGATGCTGAAAACAAAAACAGCCAACCAAGGCCAAAATAAAATTCCCATCACTACATCCCAAATGAGAAGCCATTCAATTTGATCAAATCAACAAGGAAACAAATACTAGTAAATCTCGTATTACCGTGGGCGATCACCAGGTGGGCCGCCAAAACGGCCGCCAGCAGGAGGAGGGCGGGCTGCTCTCTTCAGAGTGTTGGGAACGATCTCAGATGGCAAATTGAGATAAGTTCTGAGAAATTCAATGCCGTCGTTGGTCAAGTACCAGTAGTAGTGCATCCAAGCAAAGGTCTCTCTCACATACTCCTTTGATTTGAAGCTCTGCATCAGCTTGATTACCTGCAGGTTCGGCACATCGATCTCTGGGTGCTTCGCGAGGTTGTAATCTTTCTTTGCATAGCACACACCCTCTGCACAAACAAAAACAATCAAATTCAAGAAAAATGAGTGAACTGAATAATTAGTCGAGGTGTAAGGTTAAAGGAGTGAGGACCTTGAAAGAGGTATTTGGAGATCTCTCTGCGATTCTTCTCTGGAATGATCTAAACAAAAAACGAAGAAGTGAGACATCCACCAAATACTGATTCATGTATCTATACAAAATTTGCATCGAAATATGCTAAGGGGAGAGAGGGAGAGAGAGAGAGAGAGAGAGAGAGAGAGAGAGAGAGACCATCGTTGAGGTGGGAAGGAGGGTGACGGCCACAGAGCTCTTTCTTCTATCTTGCTATCCGAACAGGAAAACCCTAGAATTGTATGACACCAGGACCAGGGGTAAACTATATAGTACTCCTATAAACCATTAGAAACGTCGTCGTTTTCATGGCTAATGCGAAGATTGAATACGTTTTTACCCCTAAACTATCTCTGTTTTGTTTAGTTGGTCCCTCGACTATTTATTTGATTCATTATGTACATAAATTTGCTGGATTTCACTACAATTAAACAGAGCTAGAAAAACGGTAACGACGTCTTGTGTAGCGAACTCCGACACTGATATCACGTATACTTCAAACCAATATGTATCCTGAGTCATTTGATGCGCATAAGTTCCACACAATGCACAATCAAAAGACTCTAGACACATCTATATCTACGTCTGTATCCACATGCATGTGTTCCAAGCATTATCTTTGTTCATGGCACAAAAAACGTTTAGTTCATCGTTTTGATCATTCACTGCTAAATGCAAGAGACCTTATTAGCTTCATTGTCATCGCCCAAAGGTGAGAGTATTAATTCTAGGAGCATTACATATAGTATACTACCATGGTTTTGAATTCTAAAGTAAATGTTCAAAAGCTATCGGCTTTGTTCGGATGCAAACTGAAGTGGAATTTTTTGTTCTAAAAAAAAACATTTGTGATCGGATGCAAACTGTAGCAGTAATATGTGGGTCCCATTTCGGCTGGATTTTGCACACAGAGAGATGCGTAATTGGTTGGACTGGGGGGCCCACTGCCCAGTTTTGCAGAGAGAGAGAGAGAGAGCATGCGTACGAATTGGGTTTTGCGTCGCGTCCAACTGTCCACTGGTTGGGTTGTACGTATGGAGAGAGTAGGAAAAGTCATTTTTTGAAAAGTGTTTGCCGCAGGCCTATTTTTGAAAGGCATTCAACAGCCTATCCGAACACAGCCATCAACTGTACAATACATTTCCAGTCCAATTCATTTATTAGTATATTCATAATTGTCTGTTTTGCGTAACAGTATTAATAATTGTCATTCCATTGTTGCTACACTCCCTGCAACTGAAAACGCGTAGCTGAAACCAAAATCTCAAAATGAAAACTCCAAAACGTTAACCTTCAAACGTAACTTATCCAGGAGCAAAAGAGGTAAAATGGTTGTTAGTAATTACTTATGAGCCACGAAAAGCAAGCACCACTTTGGCAATTGAGCAGCTTGCTGCTGCTGTTCATGATTCAGCCATACATTTCACAAAGAGGGTTCCCTCAAGAAAATAACACGAAATGCTGACGAATTTTTTTTACAAGTGGGAGAGATCAAGAGGCCGTTCAAAGAAATTTGTTTTATAAATTTACGTCGATAGAGATCTTCACTTTAGTACAACCACATTTTTGTAGCATCCAAACTCACTTGAACCGCCACTGAAAAAAGATAAAGGAAAAAACTCACTCGATCATTTCCCTCAATGTAAACAGACTAATGTACAGTACCACCCATAATCGCAGCCCCTGTAAGGCTATGGCGTTGGACTTGTATTCTTCAACCCTCGGCTAGGCCTCAGAATTTGCTTAAATAGAGCCATTTTAGGAACATTCCAGTGCTCCACGTGCCTAAAAGATCAGAGAAAGAGCTAAATGAATTCCCAAGTTAGCGCAGAAGAGACAGAAAGAATCATAAAAATGGTTATATGTTACCTGCACACTTTTCCAGTTTGCGCATCAAAATAGTATTCAGTGTATCCAGTAGCTGCAAAGAACTCAACGTGTTCAGCATACAGGAACACAGAACACAATGTGATATTTACATATTAGTGTTTAGAGGACTTGCTCCCTTCTTGATACCAGATGGAAGTAAGGCCAATTATTTGGGCAAATTAGTATCCTCATGGTTTTTATGGCAAGCTAAGTTTCACTAAGGGAATAATTCTCAGGAAAATGTTGATTTGTTTGGGTTGCTTACATTGACGTCTAAAAGCAATAGACTTCCCCATGTTCCTAAGTTAAAAAGAGAGACATACCCGAAAGGATAGGCTTCCAAGGAAAGGACAACACACAACTAAAACGCCAATGTCCGATTCCCTTATCCTGCAGTCAATGTGATCATATGTCAAGATCAGGTTAAAAAGAACAACTACAATGAAGACAGGTGATATTCATCAAGTTCTTCGGACTGCTTCTAGTTGATCAGAACATGGACACGGATGCATTAGGGTTTGGAGGAAATTATTCCATGTCACCAGCTTACGTCTAAATCCTCCCACTTCATGAGTTTCATATCCGACTTATCAACAAGAGAGCCAAAATTAGTACAATTCCTCTTGAAACGTCGAAGCCCTCTGAAAGAACCAGCTGGATCAGCAAATTCACAATCCTCCTCATACGCATTGAGTGTCAGGTTTCCTAAACAGAGTAAAACGAAACCATTTATTCATTGCAGGCGAATTATGAACAGATCGTGTATGAAAACACAAGGAACTAGATGTGATAAGTTGAATTCTTTGGACCGACTACTTGTTGAAAAGGCTCCGGCGTGGCTATGCCTTTATTTGAATTTATTGAATACCTCATACATATGTCACACACATAATCCTTGGCATTGTATTTTTGCTTGTTTTGCTATAGAAGATAGAAGCAACTTACTGTGCCTGTGTCCCTATAATATTTTCTATGGACAACATGTAAATACACTCTTTTGTAGCAGTAACTTCACTTAGAGAGGTCGCCAGCCAAAGTAAAATAATCTCTTGCTCCTATAATTTCTTCTCCACGAATAGGAGAAGACAAAATTGTTTCCAACTTTTTTGATAAAAAGATGCAAAGAAGACAATTTTCTGCCAGTGAATGGACTACTGGTTGTCGTGCCCATCAAAAATTAAGAAGATGCAGTGAATATCAAATGCAGGTTGAGTTTTACTGACGAGGGAATCGGAAACCCTATCGTGCAGCATTTAATATGCTTCTTTACTTGTAAGATAATCTGGACCAGTCAAAACACTTTGGACGGCCCAATTACCAAGAAGAACAGCTCCATAGCAAAGTAAGAATCACTTGAAACCCAAAAGAAAAGGTAAATATGAAAAGCTTCGGTTTCTATTACTTGGGTTTTAGTAAGAATCACTTGAAACCCAAAAGAAAAAGGGAATTTGAAGAGCTTCATGTTCTACCACTTGGGCTTCAGAAAGCTTCAAATTTTGTCAACTTTTCCTTCAAACTTTCCTAGAAACCACACGAAACTCAAAAGGATTTGTGAAAAAGATAAACCTGTGACGAAATATGACCTTTGGAAGTCCTCTTTAATGGTATCCACAACGACGGCCCGATCAATCACGCCGGACCCATCTACGGAGAGTTCGAGCCCATCGCCGGAAGTTCCGACATTCGGCGGTGACCGGAAGAAAGAAGCTGCTATTCCGAGCAGCTCAGAACTATACCAAGCCATCTTCAGCAGAACATTTTGAGGTTCCGTGTCTTGCTTAGTGGATGAGTTGCTTGTTGAATTTTGTCCACTGCACCTGAATTTGTAGATTCTGCCGTGGGTATTTGGCCGGAAAATGACGTGGCGGTGGTGTGGGTGGAGGGCGGGAGTGGCAGAAGGAAATGAGAGAGCGGTGGCCATGAGAGAGAGAGAGAGAGAGAGGAGGGAAACGACTGTTGGTTAGTTTTTACTGTATTAAATATCTTTTGTCCCGAACAAATGGCAACCATTAATTTTGGGGCGTGGAGTGAGGGAGTCCCTCGGACCGTCCGATCAATGACCGACGGTTCGAATAAATTAGGATAAAATTAAATGTAAAAATACTTTTTAAAAATGTAAGATGATCTTGACCATTGGTTTTCAATCAGACAGCCGAGTAAGCTCAGCTCACTCCACGCGTACAGCGAGCCCCCTCACTACAAGAGCCCCGGGTCCATTTGTTTAAACATTCGTAGTTTATACTTAGCTCAACTATTATTAGTTAATCAAAGTCAAGTCCGAACCTATCTCTTCTTACCAATAAGTATGACTCAGAAGTTTTGAAATATGAATATATATATACACTCTAACTGTATACTCTAACTTGCGCGCAACTCAACTAATTCTAGGGTCTTGAGGTAACGATCGGGAATAACCCCCAGTGACCCGAAGAGTTCGTTGGCAAAGGGAATCCGACTAAGACCTTTGGTGCAAACAAGCTTCTAAGTCCCAAGGCAATATCACTTTGTCAAAATATGAACTTATTTGTTGGTAGTAATTGTCAAAACATGATAATAGTTGTATAATGAATTGAGTGATGAAGTTATCTAGATGTGCTCTACAGGGTTCCGGATCCCCGGTTCAGGAAAGACTGGGAGTCCTAGGCGGCCCCGTTTCCAGCAAAGAGAGTGTATAAAGAAATATGTAAGAATTATTAAAAATCTAAATATATTAACTTAACCACCGGTCAATGAACATCGTCATAATCTGACATTTTGGAACACAAAAAGGACCCCTTTGGACGAATAAGGAAACATGGTATCAAACTCCAAATAGAATTTCGATAAAGGACCACAATGAACCTCAAGATATTTTACATCAACCACAAAAATTCACTAGACAAAATGAATTGACATTTCACAGGGACACTCTACTCTTTGCTCAACTCGGGGACGCGCATCCACTCATCTCTCTCTCTCTCTCTCTCTCTCTCTCTCATACATATTATTATGATGTTCAACTGATGCATCAGCTTTGAGCAAAAAAGGCAGCATGATCACAAATTAGATGTTCTTCGTGGTTCGTGTTATTGGATCATCTCGATGGCACCCGGTAAAACAACAAACTTCCTAGGAAGGAACCCCAGAAATTCTCCATCAGACTGCACGTAAATGCTGCTCCCGCTGCCGCCTTCAAAGTCTTCAACTTCAATGGAACGCACACTGCAAAAGAGACAAAGAACGGCACAAGATCAGTAACTCCGGAGCTGAAAGAATATATCTTCTGCACAATTAGCATAGATGACTATCGCCCAAATACAGGCAAAATCAGATCACAAAAAGGAAGGGCTCAAGAGGCTCTCAAATATGGATAAGTGAAACTTCATTCTGAAAACGAAGAAAGCTGCCGAATGCATACATAAGTCTGAAGAAAGGTATTTTCAAACATGCCTGCAATTGGATTCCTCTACTTGTGTTTTCGTAGATTTGTGAAAGAAAGCTTTGTTATTGCCTTAGATTAGAATATTATGGTTTGTGACATGGGAGACATTGTTTTAGAAAGAACTAGACGATCAGACCATGACCAACCAGACCAAACCAGGACAACCAAAATAACGTCCGATACAAGTTCCCTATTCTTTCACGACCCACCCATTATGTTGGAACATATAATCTGCAATAGTGATAGAAAGAAGCCAATAAGCTGAACTAAAAGTCTAAAAGGCATTTACTGTAACTGATTCATTATGGTGCAGATATAGTACATGAGGGTAGTTCAAAGCATAAACAATGATAGCAACAAAATTACAGCATTCAAGAAACATAACCGTAAACAGCAATTTATGGATCATATCCAAAGCAAGTTGGATAATGATATACAACAAGGGCCATTCAGGGACTATACATAAAGCGTTTTTGCCTCAAGTCACCTTTATGGTCAGGATTGCCCGGTTTCGACTTTGTAAGTTCATACATGTTACACAACAGTACAAAAAGTGCTCGACACATTTCCCCACTCTCATGTTTCAGGAAAGAGAGCACTCTACAGAGCTATAGAAAAACGACCAATAAAAAAATCTTTGGTTTAAGAGAAAGAACGCACCTTCTTGAAAGTACATTTTTTACTGATAAATGTGTCCCGTTGTAAAGCTTATGCAGCTTAAGAATAAAATCATACCATTTGAAATCCTGAAGAATCACCACCTGTGCAGAAGCAAGCTCCAAAACTAAACTTTCAGGCCACATAACGTAACTTTGCTACGTAAAAGAGTTTGTAGAACACGGTATACAGTATCTTAGTCGGGAAACTTTCTACCTCGAAATTTCCGCTTGATGGGTCACCATTTGGAGTTATCTTCATGCCACCGCCAAAGAATTTTGCATTTCCAATGCACAGGGCTGTCACATTAGGATATACTTCCCAATCACCCTCATTGACCTAAAGGATTGGCGTAAAGTTTCATCAACACCAGGATGCTGTCACTATAAAATCTTTAATGGCATATAAAAAGAGCTGAAACACAGAGACTGTTGATATGCACAGACCTTAATCTTAAGGTCCTGGTTATGGTGGCCAAAAAAGGCTTGCAGAGCACCAATAACATAGCATAAGTTTCCAAACCTCTTGTATCTAGATGCAAAATAACCAGCTTTTGCACTCCTGCGAAAATGGGCATAGCATACAAATGCAATCTTTCCAATCAGCGTGTGCAGCATCAGCTGACGAAGCTCAATCTCATAGGAAGAAGACTTACAAATGAATGTCAGCAACATTTAAGAAGTAATGAGAGTCTTCATTTCCACCAGTAATCACTCCAACGTCTATCCGAGATCTCAGCCCTGGAAGCAAACTCTATTGTAAGGTAAGTGAAAATAAACGTGGCAGTAGCAAATTATGAAACTGCAAGACCTACAAAAAAGTATCAAGTCCACCATGAAGAGAAGCTCTTGCACCCAGAATCAAATAAATGAGACAAGGAAGCGAACTGAAAAGGTGGATTCACCTTTAGCTATCCGTTCAATGGCCTCGCGAGGATCATTTTTCCTGATTAAACATAGGAGTGCAGACATTACCCATTTAACAGCCTGGAGCAAAAACTAAGAAAAAATGGCTGATGAAAATTGAAAACCAGTAAAAGAAGCAACAACTTACCAGTGAAATGTTCGGGCAAAATCAGATCCAGTCCCCAAGGGGATAAGCTGTAGAGAAAACACAATCATCACATCTTCTCTCCAGAACCCAAGCCATGCAGTTCACATTATACACTAACATGCGTACAGAACTTTGCAGCCCAGCAAGACAAGAGAAAAGTCTCAAATTGATATTAGGAGCTCATAACCACTTACACCAAGAGCAGTCGTACGGGTAACGTTTGGATCAGGACTAGAAACAGGTTTCCCACCCCAGAAGAATCCATTAACAACCTACAAGTAAGCACCATCTTCAACATCAGTTACTAACATTGGAAAGACAATAAATAGACTACAAGGAACAGTTAAGCAATGTTGATGCTAAACCCTTGCATAACCAGCTAGATGCTTAGCCTCAGACAGGTAAGTGTTGGCCCACATATTAGTAAGATAGCTAAAACTTTGAAATGGTACATTCTATTCTATCAAACACTTCTAGCAAGTCCAAGCCAGCCCAGCTCCATTCCCCATGCATGATGCAGTATTTTTTGCGGCATGTATTACATCAATAAACTATATTCAACACCATATTGTGTGAGAGATCAAAAAGAGGTACCAAATACCAATTTCACTTAGTAGTAAATTTGCAAATGTTTCGCATCCTATGGCTAGCCAACTTGCTTACTACTCTCTCCGTCCCAAAATGGATGTCCAAAACCACTATTCACACCTCTCAACAAATTATCTATATTTTTTATGATTTCAAAAACATTATTTAATAAAACTAAACAAGATCCATATTACATATATAATTCATTATAGCTTAAAAACTATACATGATTTTTTGAGAGGCGTGAATAGTGATTTTGGACATCTATTTTGGGACGGAGGGAGTATTAGATCTTTCATTCCAGTGACATTTTCTCAAAGCAGAAACATCTGTACCTTCCCGATAAAAATAAAAATAAATTCTTATTTATTTGGATAAGTAAAAAAACAACATCTGGACACTAGAATTCCAGAATATTATAACATTTCTGTCAATATATTCCCCATTTATGGCCTAATGAACTGCACTAAATACAAAAGCTCTTCAAAGAGAACAAATGCATTGTTAGTAGTCTTCACCTACATAGGCAATGAAAAACAACAAAAAGAGCATGAAGTCCGACAGATGCAAAATCAAATAAAAGTCTTTCCTCAGAAATAGAAATAAGTTTCACCTCATGAAGCGTTCCATCACCCCCGACTGCGATCACTGCATCAGCACCTTCGCGTATAGCCTACACAAGAACTAATGTTAACATTTCCACATAACAGACTGACTTTAAGAGCAAATTCAGAGGCTCAAGATTCCAACCTCCCTTGTTATGTCAATTGCATGACGAGGACCTGAAGTCAACGATTCGCATATCTGGTCAAAGTGCATAGAAATACTTCAAAAAATAAATCAATCTGAAGGCTACTAAGCTTACGACATTATAAGGAAATCTACAACAGAGATACTGCACAAGCATGACAGAGTGAAACATGCACTCAAGTTTAAGTTTACACCAAAATGAGATTCTACTTAACACCAACAGCATGCAGTAAGCCAAGCCATTGAAAGCCTTCAGCCACCCACTGGCTAACATTAACTATTTGAGAATTGCAGTTTAGAGTGCCTTTTAAAACAGTGTTTGCGTAAAGCCGTGAACGATAACATCTTTAGAACACAATCTAACCACAAATAAACGCTTACGAGGTTGCCACATTCTTTCAGCATAGCATGATCCAACTATGCCCTAGAACTTCATCTAGGAGCAAGATGTCACGGGTTCTAGATAAACAAGTATATATAATAGTTCTATATCCACCAAAGTTGAGTATGCAAGTTAAGTAATGTATCATCCACTATTCCACTTCTTCCACTAGTATTGACGAGAAAAAACAAACCTAAGGTTCTCTTTAAGTTCCTTCTCCTAATTGATTCTCCATATTGACAAACAAGAGTATCCTTGCCTTAAGTCACACAATCCTTCAATAAGGCCCTTCACTGAATGGGAATAATTTTAAAAGACGCTTTCATTCTCACGCTCATGTACACCCATAATGTGACTTAGCCTTGCTGCTATTATTTCTTCTTCTCTAGCTCCTTTCTTCACACTAGAGGGATGTGCAAACACATGTTTGCACATTTTTATGATGTGTGGGGATAGTGGGGTAGCGGTTATGGTATGTGGTTTTTAATCGATTACTATGTTGCCCATAATTGTTATTTAATGGCACGTTAAAAGTAGTTGTACATACTAAATTTATAAAGGGGCAATTACGGAAATCACTTTTGTAACGGAGCTTCAAAAATTGATCACACCAAAATTACTTCTGCCTTTATAATAGAGGATTCAACCATTTTCAGTTCATTCTGTTCAAGAAAACGGAATTCCATTCAAAGTCATTGAAACCATAGTTACTTTTGATTTTTTGTTTGAACTGGAAACCATAGTTACTTGGTGTTATCCTTTCCCTGCAAGCATCACACTGTCCCTCTCAACCCAAACTATAACAACGCTTTCGTTACAAAAAACAGCTAAGTACCAAAATAAACAATACGAATCCCATCGAAACCTCACATTACAATCTGAGCCGAGGCGAGACCTCAAGTAAGGCAGTAGCTTCTTCCACTCCTTCCCCGTCCGTCCATTAGCACCTATCTCAATCGCAAAATAACAACAAAACCTCAAATATCAACACCTAAAGCAAAAAAAAAAAAAAAACTACAAAACACAGACACACAGAGAAAGAGAGGGACCTCGGGGGTTGACGACGAAGACGAGGTCGCGACGGGGAGAGGAGGAGGCGCCGCCGATGGAAGTGGTGCGGTCGGCGGAGGAGAGATCCATGGATTGGTCGGCTCGGAAAAACGAGGGTTTGGTCATTGCTACAACCGCTATCCTGTAATAAACCATCATTTATTGGATATATAGATAGATACATATAAATGTGTATTGGCGCCGTTAATTGTGAAGACGGAGGAGGAAAGGCAGTTATAACGATAATAGTATGGATGAAGAAGATGGGGGAAACTGCTAATCTCAAGATTTATCCATTTTAAGCTTAATTTTGGGCTGTTTAAATCTCTGACGTGGATTCTTTGCTTTGACCCTCGTTCTCATTGGAGTACTACTTCACTTCGATGTTTACGATAAAACGAAATGCATCCTTGAATTCCGAGATTAATCAATGCGTACGTAAGCTGATTCGGAGATTTTGGGTCATTAAAATAACATAGAACTAAACTACTTATTTGTGATAAACATAAATTTCCCTCGGCCTGATGCTTGAGTTTTGAGAATTTAGTCGATGTGAGCGTAAGCTAGCTCAGACACTATGAGTTAGTAAATTCTAGAAGTAAAGTATTATTTTCTGGTAAACATAAGTACTCTATAAGTACTTTATTAAACATCAAATGTTTGAGTTCTTTTTGTGTAAATCAGCTTTCAAATGTGAGTTAGTGTGATGATGTCATATTGAATGCTAATTACTGGTCGTTGGCATTCATTACGTGTTGATAAGTTCCAAACGGGAACGTGGACAAGTCAAGGAAAATCATCTGTTTGGCAGACCAATTATCCTCTATATTTCTCGAATCCTTGTGCAGTTGGCTATTTTTTTTTTTGATAACCAGGTGTATGGGAAATCCCATCGTCCACTAGCGGGGCTCTATTTAAAATCAGAGTCAAGCTCTGTATGAACTAGCCCCAAAAGAGTTGATAGCACCTACGAGGTTTCGAACCTGAGATCTTATGAAGGAGCAAACTCCTAAGTCCCAAGCCTTGACCACTATGTCAACCCCTTGGGGTTTGTGTAGTTGGCTATTTTGGGGTTTGTAACATGTAGCCTCGACAGTTCTACTATGGGTGAGTGTCGTGTCATGTCGTGTTCGTATCAGAATTCTCTCAACTCTAAACCGACTTGTTTAGTTTTTCATGTTGTCATATTCGTTTTTCGTGTCAGAGAAACCGACCATAACTCGCTAATTTCGTGTCGGGTTCTTCTCATGTTATCGTGTCCTATGTCGTGTTCGAGTCGTGTCATCTCATGTTCATGTCAGAATTCTCTCAACCATAACCCAACCTGTTTAATTTTCATGTTATCATGTCATGTCATATTCATATTTCATTTTAGAAATAGCCAACCCTAACCCGCTACATTAGTGTCGAGTTCGTGTCGTGTCGAAAATTCTCACTCCTAAGTTCTTCCATTTGGAGGTTTTGCCGAGCCAAACCACCCCAAACCCTAACCCAGCAGCCTTGCCTCCTTCCTCAGCAATTTCCCCTCCGCTACAATGACTCAGTAGTGATAACTTCTGGTGTTCGTCCGAAAACCCTAACCCAGCAGCCTCGCCTCCTTCCCCTTCCCCTTCCCCTTCCCCTTCGCTACAGTGACTCAGTAGTGGTGACTTCTAGAGCTTGTAGAGAAATTCCCCTTCACTACAGTGACTCAGTAGCGGTAACTTCTGGTGCTCGTCAAAAAACCTCTAGTTCATGGAATAACAAAGCTTTGGGCAGGCAAAGTGTTACAGAGCTCAGGAATCTCCATAGCTGAACCCAAACTCTATATCCAAACACCCTTTGAACTCCAACACCTAGCAATCTCCATAGCAAAGTGAGAAGCACCTGGTTCTTGCTTTTGTACTTCGTCTTTTTTTGGTTCCTTAAAAACTCAATTTGCGGGTTTTTGCCCCTTCTTCCTCCATTTGTTCCAACTGGACATTCGACGGTTTCCAGAGAATTTTCTTTTTCCCTTTTTGGGCTGATTATTTTGCATTTCCAATGCGAGAATAACCACCATCAATCCGGGATCCCTTACTAGAGTTGAAGCACTAGTCAATTATTAGAACTGCTTTCGCTTTCCAGCCATTGACGAGTGCTTCAACTCTAGTCTAGTATTGGTCAGAACATAAAAGCATTAAGCACATCAACAACGCAGTGGATAGGCAAGAAATCATGCATCACAAGCAAAGAAGAAATTTTACAGAAACTATATATCTTCTCTTTTGTTTTTTAGTATTTTTTCCACTTTTTTTTTTTTTTTTTAGTTTTTCAAATCATAAAGGACCAAACCCAAACTCCCAACCACGATCCATGAAAGACAAAAATCCACAGTAATTACATTCTCCCCATTCAACCCTCCATAGAGTAAGGCACCACTTGACCCATCCTACATGGAACATACAATCCAATGAACTGATGCCCTCTCTCTGTTTTGTTTCTCTTTTATGCTGATGACGACTGGCGTTACCCGTTATCTATACCGAAATCCCATGTCTAGGTCATGACCACCATACATTCCCTGGCTGTGACCGACGGCAGGAAAAGGGTGGGTGGTCTTCCTCGAATTCGCTCTGAGTTCCATCTCAAGAAGCCTTTGGAATGCGTCAGGATGATTGCTTCCACTGCTAACATCGGGAGCTGAATGTAGGAAAAAATACTTTGTCACACAAACAATTGACACCAGAAAACGAAAAATCAAAACCAAGCAATATAGGTCTGCCCATAAGATGCACTGGAGGAAATGAGACCGTGAAAAAGAAGATAGAGGGGCACCTACTACTTGCGCAACAATCTACACAAGGAAATGAGACCTCAAATAAGATAAGAATCATCCTTACATGCTAGAGAGGCACCTACTACTTCAAGGTGCAATAATCTACTCTAGTGCTTTTAAGTCTTGCAGGAAAACAATTGAATAGCACTGTGGAAGATCCAAGGATGCTATAATAGCAGCTTTAGTTGAAGGCCACACTTTTCAAAGGCGCTTTATCAACCACGGATCAGTGGCACTCTTAGAATGTTATTCAAACTTCTACCAGCCTGCATGGCATGAAATGCTTGCATCCTTAAGGATTTGTCTGAGCGGACTGCAGCCCAAAACACAGAAGGGCCAACTGAAAGGAGAAAACTCAAGGATCGTGCTAAACTCTAAAGGATTTTAAGACCAGATATGTATGTTCCATCGTCGGACTAACATTCATCCTTCAGAAATTGGTTTATGGAGTTTTGAGTTTGCGGACGATACAGGTAACAAAGGGGACAACAACATGCTTTTGTTGGAACAAGCCAAGTTATCAGTCAAACGTTTGCAAGATGGACAAATCGTTCTGATTATGGTATAGTCTACACTCCATTCCAAGAGGATAACTAAGCAGGGTCGACATCACCAAGCATGCACTTTATGATGACTGATCCTCAACGGGAAAAAAAGAAGGTAGAAGGGAACAATAAAACAATGAGGGTTTACCTTGCAATCGCATTCCAAGACCACCAAAGTTGGGTTGCTGATGACCATAAGGAAGACCTTGCGTCTGGTTTAGCGACTGAGCAAAACCAGCTGCATCATTGCTGGAGTGAGGCGCCAGCAGACCACCCCTGGGAAACTCCTGAAGTAGATGACGTGGCGGAAAGTTGCCTGGCATTTGCATTTGCATTTGCTGTAACATAGAATGACGAGGCATATCAAATCCTGTTGGCCCATTGTTAGGGTGAGGAAAACGAGGGCGTGCCATATTTGCACGGAATTGATGATTGGCAGAAGCATCATGGTCGAAAATGCCCTCTGGAGCCATGAAGTTCATCTGGGAACTAGCACGGTTAGGATACGAATCTAATGGACGCAAAAATGGCCTCCCGTGATTCATATGAGGGGATTGAAAATGAGGAGACGAGGGTTGGGCAACATTGCGGTACGGAATCTCAGGCTCCACTGAATCATAAGAACCACGAACAAAAGGTGGGCCTCCTTGACCTACGACCATAGGTCGTTCATCCTTGAAAACTGTATGAAGAGTTCCCAGCTTTTCAGCTATATCATGCCGTGTGTTAGAATATAACAATTCCCCTTGACTTGAATTTGCAGCAGACATGAACATGGAATTGAGGGTACTCAGAGAATCACCAACTGTAATCAAGCTATCCTCTTCAGGAAGCTGAATATCAACTGCCGCATCAAACCCACTGAGATTTGACACTGCATCATTTTGGCGATTTAATGGGTCCACTTCAACTTGAGCATCACTAAAACCGAACCAGTTTTCAATCTTATCCGAGTTTGATTGCTGTTTCTGACTTGATCGTAAAACATTATTTTCACCATTGCTCCTACTGGGCCCAATGTCAGGACCATCACCTAAAACTCCAGAAGATAATCCATGCAGCTCAGAAATATCCATTCTTGCAGAACCGACTGAGCCCTTCTGGACGGAAACTGGTGCTCCAACCGATTGCAGCTCCTTCATGAAAGCAGAGCCGAATAGCGTTTCAAGAGTCAAAGACGTCCCAGACTGGTGAAGATCTTCAGACTTGTACTCTCTAGAGTTTTCACTCGTACTGCCAACAATTGTACCTCCAGAGACATGTAGTTTTCCTGAGGATCCAGTGTCTAGATTCGGCGAATCTGAATCATTTATCAAGCCTGCACCCGTTTGCAACAAGGACATGAGGTGTTGAGATGCAAGATTATCAATAGCTGCTTTTGGTTCCGCAGTCTTTGCACCAGAAGAACTCCATTCTTGAACAGGTGGCTGCAAGGTCGACTTATTTTCACTATATTCTGACAGAATTGTCTGTTCAAGGTCTTCACAAGTAAGGATTGCAGGGGGTGCCTCTAGTTTACTGGAGTTGCTGAAGTGTTCAGATATTCCAAATGTGGAAGATGCCATATTAGATGCCAAATGCTTGTTGTTAAGTTCAGAACTTTGAAAGGAAAGAGTTGGTGAAATATGATCAGTGGCTTTCACGTTAGAAACTTGGGGTCCAGCTTTCTCACCACCAACAATTAACGAAAGCAGGTCAGTTGATCTAGCTTGTGGAGGATTTTCCACGGCCACCTTTTCTGCAGCTTATGTAAACGAACAACTTAAGCTAGACGATTACAACTAAGCTCAGGAATTTGACGCCGAAAAGCAATCAAAAATGTAAAAACAAATATGTAAGTGCATGCATACCATCCTCAAGGAACCATTGAGCAAACTTGGAGGAAGGAACGATGTTAGAACTCCGTGTGTCATCTCGTTTAGTATCATCACGCTGAAGCAACACAAAAGAAAAGGTGTCAGCTACAATAACTTCGACACGCTCAAACCAGCGAGATGAGAAAAATTATCCAACACATAGGGACGGACTAACGTCACCTGACTCACCACCTTCCGAAAAATTCATTTCGAAAGGAACTTAGATTACAATCACAATATGGCCCATTAAACCTTCCAAAAAGCATGCATCATAGCAATTTGGCATCACTATTCCAGTCAAGGTCACCTCCAAGGTTGCCGAGCAAGAGCACACTAGATTTTTCATTAGTTAAAAATTAACCTTCCAAAGAAAGGAAATGTCCATTCCCAACTGACCCATCAAAAAAATAGAATGTCCAGCCCAATGCCCGTTTAAAGCCTTCCCAAAAATCTCACCAGTCATTGATAACCCCATCTCAAGGCATCCTCTATGTTAAATGGACTCAAGGGCAGGCGTCAGGTGCTGGTTTACATTTAGGGAGTGGAGACATCAACCTCTAAATCTAGTATGAGCGCACTAAATAATAAGGATTACAAAACATAATAATTTGTTCTTGATGACTTGCCTAGAATTTATGAATCGGCAATCCAATAGATCCAATATTACAATATGATTTTGGTGTTCTCTCAATATGTTGACAATGATTTAACTCAAAAGATTATTGTCTCTCAGACAAATAAAAAGATTACTTAGAAGTATCTATTTCAAAAAAGAGGATTGTCCTATCGTCTTCCGGTACCCACGTTGTTTCATACGACACAGATGCTTCAACGAAACTGAAGAAACCATGTGACATCAGCCATTCTCTTAAACTCCACCATGAGAAGCACCAGGCAAAGCAACTAAAGAAAGAAAAGTGATCCACCACTGGCACTCCTATTCACAGTAGGCAATGATCCACTGCACACGAATCTCTAATTAACCCAGACAGATCCCACCTCAATAATCTTCACGCACCAATTAGGTGCATCAACTACTTAACTATCACCACTCTAATTCCATGCTCAAGGAATAAACTAGTTGCATATAAAAGAGCTTCATCTTCAAGTTGGAATGGCAGTTCATATAACCAACATTATTCATTGTTATTCTCTCTCAGGAAGCCATTGAACAATATGGCCCTATTTTGACGCGGCAATGTAACTTCAAATGAAACACATTAGCTGGAAAAGGACATATTAGATAGGCATAGCATATCTTCATTCATTTAACCTTCAACACGGTCTAGATCTAGTTCTTGCTTTCTTTGTCTGAAAAACAATGCAATTCCAGTAACCAATGAACATCATTCGATTGCAAAAAGGAATTCAGGTAGCAAAATTTATGAGGATGCAACAGGGTAGGGTCAAGAGGCATTACAAATCGAAGGGAAGTGGGCACTTGTTTTCAAATCAACCTGTTCTTAAATTGAACATGGGATCTGGCAGAATATTAACAACAGAATTCAGTGGGATTTTTGCAGAAAGAATAACGTACTAAACTTCCACCCACTAAATGCAATCGTGATCCTAATAATTCTATGATTCACATTATCACAGCAAACCAAAAAGTTCAACAATAACGGACCTATATAGAAGCCCTGAGAAAGTGCCCTGGGGCTTGTATAGGAGGCCTGAAAAGGTGCTATAAGTACAAGAACTACCTTGATGAAATCTGAGGATCCACTGAGATTAGCTTTTGAAGCGCTACCAAAAAGATTTTGCAGTATGGTTGTCGACTGATCCTGTTTCGAACCTCCAATGATTTTCTTCCCTGTAAACTTCTGCATATCGAATTCAACACTTTCACTACCATCCTGCGTTTCAGAAGCTTCTGAAAGGCTAGTAGTCTGGTATAGCTCATCTTCCACACCAAATCTCTTAAAAGAAACTTCCAAAACTGCTGATGAGTCGACAATCTGCTCACCCTTGTCAACAGATAGTGTGTGAATACTCGTACTTTCCTGCTGCTGCTCTCTGAAACCCATTTTCTGAGCTGACTCTCTCTCTTCTTGATTATCAAGAGTCCCATTGTGCACAATAGCTTTGGAACCATAAAGACTCTGCTCAACTTCAGTTCTCGGAACCTATCGAACGATCCATTTAACTCAATGTTCACTTAATAAAAATAATTCACAAGATTTAACAATTCGCAAGTGAAAAACAAGTGCTGACACCAATAGTTTAATCAAGTGCTAACTCGCGCATTAAAATTCTTAAATAATTTGCTCTTCTCAAAAGAATAAAAGAGGTCACCGACCAATTGCTTTCATGGGGATAAGAAGATAAGTTCACCCTGAAGACTTCTAGAAAAGATATAAGATTTTGTTGATGATGAAAAACTGCAAACCTTTGATGATAGTTCAGAACACTACAGTACACCAATTACCAAGGGGATTTTTGGATGTTAAAAAAAAAAAAAAAAACAAGGAGATTTCTAGGGGGTGGAGGAAGGCAGCACCTTATCACTGGTAGGCTAAGGATTTGTTGTTCAGATTGAAGATAGAAGTTGGGCAAAAAGTTCCATAGAAAGTACAAGAGTGGGATGAATATACCTCTGCTGCATGGGATTGGTTTAGAGCTTTCACACTAGAATTCCTCTCCACAATTGCGCTTTTAAAACCCGGGGGTACAAGTGGTCTGGATCCAAGAATTTGTGAAGAAGATTTGCATGACTCGTCATTTGAAACGGTTTGAGAAGACTCGTCCAATCCATTGCTTCTATTGAAAACTCTCTTTCCATCTTTGGCATCTTCCAGTGATGCAGTGAAATCAGAGACAAAGCCATCTTTATGCTTATCTGGGTTCTTCTGCTTCTCTTGAAGTGCCTTTTGCTGCTCCTTCCTCATCAACTCAAAGGATTCTGGGAAGCAAGTTATGCTCCACGTTCAGCAGACGACAAAAACCAGGAAAGGAATACGGAAAAAGCTTAAACAACTGATAATGAACTGTGGAAAAAGTGGCATTACCTCTTCTCCTTTTTTCCTCTTCTGCTTTATCCTGACTTGTACACTCCGTAGAACCAAATGTTTCATCATTATACAAGTCAGTAGTGCCCCTCCGTAAGTGAGGTACCGCCTGAAGAGAACAGGGGAAAGAAAAATGAATAATCAGAGGGGTTTAGTACAACAAACTTCGAACAACACAATTCTCTTTTGGAAATAAAGTTTTACTTCAAAACCAAAAAAGGTAAAGTTGCGCATTTGAATCGCCCCGGGAAACAAATCAAGAACCATGGCTATGTGGAGGTTGCTGTTTCTGAACTAGTCACCAAAAAGCATAATCTTAACCTTATAAGGGCGAGGAGGATGATATGGCTCATTACTCCTGTTCAGCTGGAGGGGCTCATTAGGTCGAACATTTGGAGCTGACAATCCTGCCGCATTTCCAGACGATTTTGGAAAAGAACCACTCCCAAGAAGCCCATCATGCTCAGTAGTTTGCCAAGACCGTCGAGATTGGTTGAAATGGTTCCTTCCAGAATCTGTATGAGAATATGCATAAATCATGAGCTCAGAAAAGCCACGACTATTTTTGACAGTATTGAAAGACGGATTTACAAAAACCAACATTCTTGGTCAGGTGACTCAGGTTTAAGCAGAAGAAGGATGTAGTCTTTAATAAGACTCCGACAGAAACAAGAACCAAACAAACAAAGATGTAAATTTAGAAAAACATGTCACCCACTTACTCCATCCAAAGACTCAAGCAGAATAACACCCATGGAAATCAATTAATAGAGGCCTTTAAAAGATCTGGATAAGCATTTATGAGCATGCATAATGTATGCGTTGCTTTGTTACATGAATATTGTACCTTTGGAGTTATATACGCCTATGTTTGTTTGCATATACGTTATAATAATATTTTCAGAGTTCTGACTTTTTTCCTTCGGCATAAAGGGGAGGTCACCCATGTACCAAAGAAAACGAGGAAATAAGAAGAAAATATCAAAACATAGAAGGCCCCATACACCCCGCTATACTCCAAAAATATCTAACATATTAAAGAATTGACTCAAGGAAAAAGAGAGAAACGCCCAAAATATTCCATTAGATAAAGTAGAGAGAGAAACTCCCAAAATGGGATACAAAGAGATAAACTCTTGATATTCGTATTCTTAAAATGATAAAAGCTACCAAATGAAAGACTCACACTCTTATTTATAGACTCGAGGCCCTACTAACCCTAAGACACTAAAATGACAATAGTACCCTTAAATTGTACTGCATCATGCACTCCCTCGACTCCCAACTAAACAGTGATTCTTAATTCTCAACAATGACGCCTATCCTCCCCATCAAAATATCTATTATTCATCCCTCTCCATATTGACCACATCAAGCACAACGGTATCATAATCCATAACTTGCGTCTTCTTCCACCCACTCTAGCCCCATACCTTTTTTGAATAAGCTCTACCACCATTGCAGGGAAGACCCACGAAACAACCACATTCCAAAGCTCTTAGGCAACTGGACAATGAATAGATATTTTCAGAGTTTTGATGAAAATATCCAATCTCTATTACTGTGTTTCCGTCTATTGTTATAAAGGTAACAAAATAAATTTTCAAACTTCTATGAAGAGTTTCCCATTCCCCCAAATTGGGTCTCCTTCCTGATGGCATGGGTTAAACTTCTAGTGAAGAAATCATCAGATTTCAATTACGAGAACTCCCTGAGCTTTGAATTTATCAATTTTATAAGGGTCTTCCGTCTTCCCACAAAACAACCACATTCCAAAGCTCCTAGGCAACCGGACAATGAATAGATATTTTCACAGTTATGATGAAAATATCCAATCTCTATTACTGTGTTTCCTTCTATTGTTATAAAGGTAACAAAATAAATTTTCAAACTTCTATGAAGAGTTTCCCATTCCCCCAAATTGGGTCTCCTTCCTGATGGCAAACTTCTAGTGAAGAAATCATCAGATTTCAATTACGAGAACTCCCTGAGCTTTGAATTTATCATTTTTATAAGGCACCAAGCAGTGAATGTGCATATAATCGACTAGGAAGGCAAATTGAGCAACTTTGGGCATAATAGCAAGTCTCCTCAAGCTTCCCTCTCTCAACAACAAAAATCCTTATTGTTTTTAGTGTATAAACGATTGCTTTGTAGAATAGGAGGCATAATGGCCAGGCATTTGAAGAGGGTGCAATGGTTTTTAGGAAGCTAATCTTTGAAGCCTAGAAAGGGTTGCTCAGCTTTGAGGACTTGCACCAAGCCTCAAAATAGCTTCAAGTAGAACAAAAAGAATAATTTAATGGATGACCTAGATAACTTTCCCATCAAATGACAATTACGAATAACTGAGAATAAATTGTAGTAGTGATCGAAAAATATCAAAACAAACCTGAATCCCAATCAGATTTTGAGTCACTGTCCCTTTCACTACGTCCAGAAGAATAACTGTCCCACTTCCCGTATGTTCCTCGAGAATAATTACTTGAATCCCCTTTGAAAGGTGGGGATGAGCTGTACTCAGTACGCCTGTAACTCAGCAATGGGGAGCTGCCAGGAACTCTTTGACGATCCTGCATGCCATATGAGGCATCTTCAAATTCACTGACCATGAAAAGGAGTTCGAGATCAGCATTCCATGATGCAGGAGTGTCCATCACAACCATCCAATCGAATGACTTAGTGCAAAGGAGGATCCTATCTCAACAGTTTCTAAGATAGTTAAGAGGTTAGGGATGAGTGAATCATACCTTAGTACGGATGCGTCGAACCCACTCGGTAACTTTTTGCAAACATCTAATTCACATAATGATAAAAGGAAGTCTCTTGTATATGATAATTTCGAAAGCCTGAATCACAAGAAAAAACGATGATGAAAAGAGAAACAGTAGATCAAAACAAAATGATAAAAACATCCAAGGAAAAAAAAATCTCGTTACTTGTTAGATTCTGAAAAGGGTTCAGCAGCCTTGTCGGGAGAGCTTTGAATTTCATTTTCCAAGCTCATTTTGCAACGCTTGATGAGATTTTATCACCACTCCGGAATTCAATGACCAAGAAAGCAATACCCAAAACACACAGTAGAATTTTTGTCACCCAAACTCTAATATCTCCTCTTAAATTCCACTCGCTCACTCTCGGCAACAGTATTCTGACTCAAAGAGTAAAGCACATCAACGCAGTTATTTGATTGGCTCTGGACTTGACCACCAATGCGATCACCACACCGAAGTTCCGCTGCACAAGCCCACATCCAAAAATCTATACCTAGAACTCATAGTTGCAGTTTTCATCGCCCAAATGCATTTACCTCCGTAGATTCCAGACTCTATATAACCATACACAATTCAAAGAGTGAAGTACATGTCCTCGATATTTGATCCATCTATTGACTTAACCGCCAATGTGTATCATCAATACAAGCTTCAACAAAGCTACAAAACTTCAACTATCAAAAGAACAGCACAAAAAAAACCCCTCTACCTCTAAAATCCAAAATTCCGCAGTTCCGCATCTTAATCCAGCTCAATCTACAATCAAAACCAATTGACACAAAGATCCAATAGGATGCCAAATCTCTACCAAAATTTCAAACTACCTATCGACATCTAACTACACTTTCTACGAAAAATCCGAGGGGAAGCCGCATATACATATAGGTATACACGAATCTGGATTCATAACTCTGTAATCAATCAGAATCCATATAAAAGTACATGATGTCTTGGATTAGAGTCGAATGAAAAGTAATTTTAGGGTTTCTTGTTCGCTCGATGTTAATACAGTTAGGACTTGAGACTGCGATTTGAAAAACTAGAACTACCTGGACCGGATGAGGATAGAGAGAGAATCACCAGAGATGACTAAACTAGGGTTTTGATTGTCGCGCTATTTTCGTCGATCGTGTCTTTGGGTAGAGAGAGGAGAGAGAGTGGGAGGGGCTCTCTGTTTTTGGGTAGCAGAAACAAACCGATATGTTTACACATCTGAGAGAGGAGAGAGGGGGGAAGATTGTAGAGGAAAATGAGGTTACACGCGCCCTCCGCAGTGCGTGTAAATCTGTAAACACTCTCTCAGAAAGTGAACGCAAAATTGCGCGTACAGTCATCGTGATTCTCTATTTATATCAATTTGGTCCTCGTAGTTTATTCACCCTCGTCTAAAGAAGGTGAACAAAATCTTCACTCTGATTAGTGAAAAAAGTGTTGGATCCACAGGATCACATCACTTTTTTGTAAGAATGTCATTATTTTATGGTGGATTCCATCATTTTTGGGTAAGCATGACGTCACTTTGCTTTTTGGTAATCATCACATCATTTTGTGGTGGACCCCATCAATTTTTGGTAAGCATGACATCATTTTTTTTTTATAAACCCCCCACCTTTTCCACCAATCAGAGTGAGTGGTTGTTCTTATGTTAACCTACAGTTTTACAAAATGGGATAAGTTTAGTCCCATTAATTAGAAGTCACACTTGTTTGATTATTTGAAAAAAAGTAATGATGTACCATAAGCAGACTTAACAGAAAAATACCGTTGTCTCTCAAGCCATTGCACGAGCCACCATGCTTCCGAAACTGACGTATTGCGCTTTACGTGACTTGTTTTCAAACTGACTTATTGCGTTTTATGATACAAATAATTCTCTTACAAGTTACAATATATCAACTCAAAAAAGCCAACTTAAGTCAATTTATGAATCAGTATAGCAGCACCCGTGGCTAGGGGTGAAAATCGGTCTGTTCGGTTCGGTTTTCGGGGTGTCCGGGATCGAACCGATCGGTTCGGGATGGTTTTGCTGGGAACCAATCCCGACCGAAAAAAAGAATGGAACGATCGGTTCGGGGTGGTTCAGTTTTTTTTTTCGATTTTTTCAATTTTCAGTCCCGCGTTAAGATTGAGATGGACGGCTAGGATTTGTTATTTTTGGGGGGTCAAGATCATTTTTTCGGTTTTAGGTCCAAATAGGGGTGGTTTCGGGGTATTTCGGTCCAAATTGGCATGATTTCGGTTCGGCTCGGTTCGGTCCAAACCAATTTCCAGGAAACCGAGACCGAACCGATAATTTTTCGGTTCGGTTCGGTCCGAAGTCAGCCGACACAGCTTTTCCCCGATCGAAAACCGAACCGATCGGTCGGTTTTTTTCGGTTTTTCGTTCACCCCTACCCGTGGCGGACTTCCAGTTCAAAGCCAGGCATTGAATTCATACACATCAAATACTTTTTTTGCTTGGAATAAACATCTGATAATGGTTACAGTACATTGGAAAGATATTCAGATGGTCGAGCAAAAAAATAAAAATCCATTAATCGAGTACAGCAGATAATCCAGACAGATTCACGGTAGTGATTATTCACAAAGAAGATTTCTCTACGGACAAAACTCACCACTGGGTAAAACCTAAAAAGACATGGCTAAAATGGCAACAACCAATTGTCAAAGCTGGAAGCTATGCGTTTAGTACCCTAACAAAAAGTCATACAACTACATGCTAAAGATTACTAATGCTATATATGTACAGAAAGCAGAAAAGTAACAGCCGGGTATCAACAAACAGCTTCATGACTGAGAGTTTGTCACGCACGACGCTACATATATACATATGTATATTTTGTACACGCAAGTATCACCGTGCCATCAACCATTGGTATTAAGAGCTCACGTACTATTATCCTCCTCTGCTGTGATCCACCTACAATCGACAAAATTAGAATTAAGAACGAAGTGATGAGATTAATATTCTAATACGACATTAAAAGAGTGATTCTCTATACCTCACTTCTTAAATAGAGGCAATAGCATTCTCTGGCTTACAAACGTGGAGATTATTGTCAAAGAAACCGGATTTAGCCTTCTCATCGTCATCGTTATAAGATGAGAGCATCTTTCTCTGCAAACAACAAACAGAAGACAAAAGAGGAAGATTAACAGATGAGCCATCACATTAACAAGAATACTAAAGATCATGTTCAATGATCCTATGATTCTCACTCGGTGATGGGTACCAAAAAGAAGGCTAGGTATTGCGGATCAAGATTCGGCATGTGTCTATGCATCATATTGATCTAAAGAACCAAATAGTCATGTTTGTTAATGTTATTACCTCCCTTGCGAAATGGAGCGTTTTACAACATTCAGAAAGTACTTTACCCCGTTTGCGTTTAAAAAATTTCAAGTAATTCACTCAAAGTTGATATAGTGGAGTTCCCTGTAGGTATACATATAAAACTTCGATAAAAAGCAGCCATGCTTGCTGGGTGCACATTCAGCTAGAGCTCTCAGACACAAATCCTGTAATCATGGGCTGAATGTCTGAAACGGATGTGAGAAGTTCACTCATCGTGGCCAGCTAGCTTACCCCCAACCCAACCACATACATCTACTGCGGTCACATTATATAACTTCTCTTTGGTAGGTTTAAAAAATTGTCCAACCAATTTTTCCTCCAAGTCCAAAGACTCCAGACAACAACAGATGGCTTGAACATGATAATCACCACCATTAAGGAAAGTTGCAATTCATAAGATAGATATAAGCCTTCAAACTACACCAGGTGTGTCAATTGTAAATAACCTCAAATTGCAATGGCCCTCTTTGGTAACATTATGCTTAAAAACGAGTAGAAAAATGCAAAAGATAATTCTGTGTACGTATGATTCTATGAAAATTGAAGATCAAATGAACTATAGATAGAAAACTATTTTTTAGGGGTTAAAACTTCTTATGTTCACGAGAGTGGAATGTGGCAGGTTTTGAATTAGCATTGAAGGTAAAAGAGCTCAATGGACAATGGTTAATGTGCTTTCCCCAACCGAACTCTAATTTTTCATTGAGCCCTGGAGTCCATGCATAGACCAAAGAAAGTGCACAATATATTTGCACCTCAAACAAGAAGGCCATGAATCATGGCAAGCAGGGCGCAGGCAACAATTAGAGGTCCCCTACAACTTCAACGTAAACAAAATAAAAAACATAACATGTACTCCCTCCGTTCCTATTTGTTTGTCCACTACGAAAAGTCATGCCACATTTTAAATAAAAAAATAAAGTGTTTTCGTGTATCATTTTTCAAATTTTTTTTCACCAAATTAAAGTACTCATCATGTACTTTAATTCGGTGCGAAAAAATTTGAAAAATGATACATGGAAGCACTTAATTTTTTGATTTTAAAAAAGGCAAGAGAGAGAGTGGGGGACAAACAAATAGGAACGGAGGGAATATATTTCATTGCTGCACAACAGTAAAAAATAGCCAGTTGTGGTGTAAAAGAAAGCAGCACAACATGATAATACAGCAGAAACAGGATGTTAGCATAATGCATACAAAAGTATACAGGTGTCCAACTGAAACTAAAGCGACTAGAAGAGAAGACAAATCCCAGGACACATTTTGAACGAAGTAACCTCTACGGACTGTCACCAAAAAAATATATATATATATTTACTCACATGACCCTCAAATTCAGGGCTTGTTAGATTGACAGAGAGGTTCTTCATTAACAGCAAAACCTGCACGAACCAAATTCAAAAATCTCAAATAATCTCGATACTTTGCAAGACATTTTCAGGCAGCTAATTCACTGGGAAAGCCAAAAAGTTTACGAGAAAGTATCAGTTAACAAATAAATTGTAATTGCTTCCTATACAAGAGAATCATAATCCAAGGAATGAACCTTCCAAACCAAACATATGCATATGCTAACAAGAATATATGCTTCTGATAATTTTACCAGAAACTATAAAACCCAGTAAGTAAATACAGTTGAGCAAGAATATATGCTTCTGATAATTTTACCAGAAACTATAAAACCCAGTAAGTAAATACAGTTGAGCAACACCATACATCTTTTAGACCCCACCATATTCACCAACCGTGACCAACTATGCAAAAAAATAACAAATGAAGCATTAGAAATAGAAGATTAAATTACCGTCTCAACATTTATTGGATCCATGCTCTTCAATTTTTGCAAGTGACCACTTGCATTGGGATCAAAAACACTCCCAATAAAGCTGTATACCTTGGCAAAATCTGGCATAACTGCAGAAAGCAACAACTGCGCTTAGTGAGGATAGCACGTGGAAGGACTGAAGCATTTGATGAGCAACAAAATCCCAATTGAATGTATTCTTAAAGGCCAAATTTGGAAGAGTTTTAGAGACTGGCTGACTGCTGACCAGATTTAGATCGACTCTACATGAACCCGAAATACTCTTTGGCCCCAATTTTCTCCACACCCATCTGGAAATTTAAGCCAAGTCCAAAATACCCATGTCTTCCACAAATCCTAAATCTATGCTTTACATTCATCTACCAGTTAGTTAATTGCACAAAATGCATGAAGTACCCGACTTGTCTTTGAATTCCATAAAGAGGTTTTTTTTTTTTTTCTTTTCAATAAACCCTTCAAGATTAACTCACCAAACAAAGGGAAAGTTAAGATTCCTTTGGGCAATAAAGGTGTAATATGTCTGTTACATAAACAACTAAACAAGGTAGATTATACATGTCCTGGGTTTCTTTTTATAGCTGTAGTAGCTAAGTAATAGATCAATAGCGTAGAAGGTCAATAATCATGTGGTGTGGTGGTGGACATGGTAGTTTCAAGTGGGGAGATTTTAGTGGCCAATGGCCATAATGGTGGTGCCTGGTTCATAAGTATGAAGAAATATTAAAATTATAGTATAGCGTTAAATTCTCCAAATAGGGCAGAGAAATTGGGCAAGAATGAATTTTTGGGGTTTGGATAGTACCAATCCCAGCTTTATCCCTATGCCTACAAGATTCCAGCATCTCTCGACGACTCCATCATACCGAAGAAGTCTTTCAAGAAATGCGCATTTTTGGTACTTTCCAACCTCAAAACTTTGAAGCTCATGCATCCTGTCACTAGTTTAGGCATGGTCCTGTCATCTTCTAGTTGCAACCATGTCTATCACTCTTATCTCCCAAAGACTGCCAAAAAAAATCAGCACAACCCAGTAGAAAAGGATTTACCAAGAAACGCCCATAGTTCATGAGTCCTTACAGTTACAGCATATATATCTAGCCCTCGACTTATAGAGAACCACATGAGCCAACAAAAAACCCTAAATCACTTCATAAATCTAAAGTAAGTTGACTTGTGAACACCAAGTTCTTTATGCTAATGTGTGGTCAGCTATAGTGATGTGAACAGGTTGCACTATCAAGTATCAACTAATAATTGAACAAAAAGCATTCCATCCTAATGTTTCAGAAACACATTTTTATGCTATAAAGTATGGACCAACCTCTCCCTGGCTTGCTGAGTTTTCCCTTCCCTTGATAGTTTGTTTCACGTTTCACACACATCTTCGGGGTGCTTTCATTGCTACTGCTGCTATAACAATTTTGAGTAGTGGTTGGCCTCATTACTCCCGCTTCATCTATAAACAAAAATAAAAATATCAAATTAGCAGAAGAAACATACAGACTTCTTGAAACAAAAACATAAGTGGAGCAAGAGTAAGGAAAAATGGGAAACCTTTTGTAATGTGTGACACATTGACTGATGGCACAGAATTACTAATCCAATAAGCTGAAGGCGCAAAACTTATCGAGTTTTCTGGATGTGACAATGAATCAGGCCTTAGAACGTATCTGGAATCATGGACAGCACCTGATGACTGAAATGGTCCTGTAACTTGGGAAGCCGGAGCTGCCAAGTAGGAAGTTATGAGAACGAATTCTCTTTGGGCTCTGAATTAGGATTAAAAATGTACAATTATAAACAAACATGTAAGAGGCAAAGAATTCTAACCGTTTTTAGCAGCTTTCTGGGGATAAGGATGAGCTGCTTTCCTTTTTGGTCTGGGGGGAGGTACATGTTCACCTTTGCCACTCTTCTGCACCTTCAAAAAGTACTTCTGGGCATGGCTACGTATCTGCAAAAGCAACCCTTAGGTATGTTGAATATAGATGAAGCATATTCATGAAGCCACTTAGTGTTCTAATTGCCGTAATGCCTTGAAATAAACAGACTTGGGGGCTCACAAGTTCGTTTATTTACCTGTATGACTGCTAAATAAACAGTTAAAAGGTTTGCATTATACATAATTGCCAAAGGAAAACAATTTATTTACCTGTATGACTGTTTTCGACCCCACAAATGCTTCGATCTTTTTCCAGTCACGATCAAAGCTGAAATTTCCAAGTAAACAAAAAACAGTTATTAACTCAAAATGCACATCAACCATGCCAATATGGAAACAAACTTAAATCATACGCCATGTTCCACTATACAAACAATTCATGTTTAAATTTAGAAACTGGATCGGACATATCAGCATTTTAAATGCATCTTCAGGACAGTTAAATTTCACGGCTGAATTTGAAACCATATGGAATTAATTTAATTCCCGCGGTCTCAACTAAAATCCATTCCATTGAGGACATATATAACCCCTTGTAGGGGCCGGTTCCCCTCACACTTAAAAAAACACATAAAAAAACACAACACTCTTCCGAGCCCCCTTGTGATGTTCTGAAACGCTGATCTTGTTTAAATGAGTAAAATAAAAGGTCCTGCAAAATTTCAGCTCAATCGGATATCGGTAAGTGCTTGATCCAAACGATTTTAAAAACACTAGTTCCTGTCACAGTTTTTGCAAAACTATTTGGATCAAGCACTTACCGATATCCGATTAAACTGAATTTTTGCAGGACCTCCTATTTTACTCATTTAAACAAGATCAACAGTTCAGAACGTCACAGTGGGGCTCGAAACAAAATTATGTGTTTTTTTATGTGTTTTTTTAAGTGTGAGGGGAACCGGCCCCATAAAGGTAATAAAGGAATCAGCACTTATAAGTTATAAGCACTTTAAGGCTCCAGTCAATTCAAAAATTAAGATAACCAACAAGTAGGCTCATCATTCAAGGATGAAATATTCTTCCATTAAATTTCTCCAAGTATTCCAACAAGCTGAGTTCAAAATCAAGAATGGCATTAGCACTAAATATTTCCGTGCGGGCATGCCCACATACACATGTTCTAAGAGCATCCACATCTCTCTCTTTATTCATCTTCTGCCGCTAGAGTAGCAAGCAAATCAGTGAAAAATGCCTTGCACTAGGCTCGTGGCCTTTCTCGCTAGTTCCCAAATTTCACAATTTTGCTACAGTGCCTCGTGGGAAGTAAAGAGGCACTATTCATCAAATTACCATTATTTTACTATTTAATTTGTACCCACTCATAAGTCTTTTGTTATTCTAGAGTATTTTTTAGTAACCGGATGCCATTGCTTACTTACGCATACCTCGATTAATTCTGGGGCTCTGAAGGTAATGACCTAGTAATGACCGTAAGGTTTGATATGGTTGGCCTCCATGAGATTCGAACACATCTTAGGTAAAACTATACTCCATTATATCCGTCCCTAAACACGTGTCCCATACGAAAAAAACGTGTAATCTTCGAACCAAAAAATAAAGTATGTTCATAATATAAAAAAATGCAAAAAAGTACTTAATTTTTTTGCTCGGAAATTTACACGTCCTTTTCGAAGGCGACACTTATTTAGGGACGAAGAGAATATAACAATTAGAATATAAAAAATATCATTTAAATTTAAAAGTACATGTATAAAGAAAGAGTAGTTTAATGAAATTAAGTTAGAATAGAGACTCTGATGCAGTAGGCATTATAAAAGTGACTAGCTAAAGTAATAAAGTGACTTTTTAAGGTGTAAATTGGTCCAAAATTTAGAGAGACTGATGCGGATGCTCTAACACTTCAGATGGAGCTACAAAACAGTCTTCCACATAAGCCATAAACACCTATATAACTCAGAATTGGGAACTGCTTCATATGACACGTATTCATGTAGAAAAAAATACACATATTTATCTAGGAAAAAAATACCGCAGCTAAAGTGATTTGACAATTAGGGCATCTTAGAAATACTGGAGCTTTTTCCTTTGCACGATATATTGAAACTTCAAACTAAACACAACCAAAAAATTAACCGCAAACTTGCTAGTTGCTACTACCTAGCTTGACAGACCAACAATTAAGAGGACTTTAAATTATCTCAGACCTTTTGTCCCACGAAATAGTGAAATTTCAAAGAAAATAAAATGAATCACTATTCATTAGCAAAATGAATCTCGAACTTGCTAAATTTCCAATATACCAAGCTCAAACTTCAAATTTACGAAACCTTTCCAAGATTGGAAGATAATATTAACGAATTAAATAAGAAAAAACAACTGATTTAGATGAAACAGCTATGAGAAACACATATACCCCATTACAAATTTACCCAAAAAAAAAAAACACAGTACCACACGGGGGTTTCCAAGTATAAGTACCAGAACTTAAAACGAAAAGGCAAACTTACTTCTCAATCCATAACCCTCATAATAAAACCCCTATCCTATGCTAAAATCAAACAAAGCCACAAAAAAACACAGATTTTCTTTTGCTTCTCATCTCATTTCGCCCCATTTTCTAGGAACTGTAGGCATAATAATCGAGAGTCTTAACTTATTATTGGATTATCTTTTTCCAATTTTTTTGTATGTTATGAACTTTTATTAGCTTTGCGTGAATTTTTTGTGTATTATTGTTTCCTCTGGAGACGAGATTTATCCAAGAAGTAAAAAAGTTGTAACAAAAAACAGCAAAAAGTCCAACAGAAATAATCCAAAACATACAGATTTTTTTAAATTAGTTTCGTATTTAGTGAACTTTCCAAATTTTTTGGTCATTCTTTTGTAGATTCCTCTCGATATCATCAAAACGAACCAATAATTCATCAAAATTTGACGCAACACTTGTCAAAAGTTCATAAAAGATTGAAATTTTAGCAAAGATAATCCACTAATAAAGTTAGCCAGAGAGAATCGTACAGCTGAAGGGCTTCGAGAAACTTGTCGTGCTCTTCGTCAGTCCAGCTCTCTCTAGACTTGGTGATGGTGTATGGCTTCCGTATCTTCATATTCGGATCCTGCGACAACGCCCAAACCGAATCCGAATCCGAATTCGATGCCCCACTGACAGTGCTCGTCGTATTGTTAGTGGTTGAAGGAGGAAGAGGATTGAGACCAGGCAAGCCCATTTTCATCGAATCGAAGTAGAAATCCTGAGCTGGTGGGTTAGGGTTCAAAGACACCATAACAACCAATATCGAATCAACACAAAAGTGTAGGCCAGAAAAATCTAGGGTTTTCGTAAGGTTCCTGAGCTGTGGTGATTTCAGTGGCTTTCAATTCTGAGAGTTCTTTCGCTGTTGATGAAGAAACGAACGCTGGATTATATATGGAGAGAGAGAGAGAGAGAGAGGAAGAAAGGGACATGTGGAATAGATCTGGGCGTACACGTGTCGTTATTTTTAGGTGACTGGTCGGAGACGCGCTCTTGCGTGTGGACCTCTGATTGGCTGAGCGTAGATTGCGATTTTTCATTTTACTAGTACAAATTTCTACTAATCCCCGCCGGCCACCGGACAAGGGTCTCTACTTTGCACCGTGCCATGAATCTCATCGGAACCAGGGGCTCTGTGGGTGTAGTGAATGAATCTTAGTCGTTCAAAGTATTTTGGACGATCTGAATTTTTACTAATCTATTTGCGCAAATAATTTATTTAAAATTCGGACCGTCCAAACAAGAATGGACGACTGAGATCTCACTATGCCCTGTAGTGAGGTTCACTCACTACCGGACCCCCGCTTCTGAATCTCATCCAGTCATCAGTAGCAAAAATGCACGCTTTGTATTAAATTCAAGCAATAGCTCTCATATGGGATTGGATTTGATCCGAGTCGTGTATTTTTGCAACGAACAGCCGGATGAGTGCATGAAACAGTGTCATACGCCTAATTCACAGCAAGATCCCCTAATCCATTGTGACCATGCAAACTTTTACAGCTCGTTTTGTTTGGTTGGATTGAATTGAAGGGCATTGATATTTTGGAATTAAGGCTATCTTTTATGGGATTGCGTTTGAATTGAAGAATACCAGAGAAGGGTAATTATACTAAATTACTAATTATTTTAATCCATGTAAAAAAAATAGTAGGAGTATCTGTTACATGTCGTCACATATATAAAGTAATTAGGAAAACCAATTATATACACATCATATCCATCATATCATTTGCCTATGACTATATTGTTACCATCTACAAGAAGGAACAAAATCAAAATTTACGCGATACAATCCGGTCATGTGAATTATTGCATTGTTTATAATAGTAAGAGAATCGATAGAATGTAAGAATGAGAAAAAGATTACTCTTACTATATTTCTAAAGGTTTAACAGATGCGATGCGAAAACACAACATTTTTTTCACTAAATTAATTACTCGGAGTGTAAGTAAGATTTTATATATTTTAATCTTGCCCACCCTATTGACTTTGGAGTAGAACTCTTACCTCCTCCTTTGGGATTATTTCGAACTTAAAAAACAATGTACACATCATATTCGTCATGGGATTTATGAATATATTGTTGTCATGATACTGTACTGGGAACTAAATTAAAATTTACATGGTGCAGTCCTATCACGTAATTTGTCTTGTTGCTTGTTTTCTTTAAAGAAGAATCAATGGGATAAACCGAATGGGAAAGAGAATGATCTTACTATTTTTCTAAATGTTTAAAATAGCAAGAGTAACAATACGATGAGAATTCCAACATATTTCTTCATTAAATTACCCACAGGGTAAGTACGACTTTTTTATATTTTAATCCTATCCACCCTATTAACCCAGAAGAAGAACTCTCTGGTTTGGGTAAATTGAAAAAACTAGTTTTTTAGTTTTTTTGGTTTTGTTCTTATTCAAGAAATTTTCGCATTTGTTAGTTTTCGGTCGATTTTTTGGCTTGTCTTGACGAGAGGAATCTAAAAAGAATAAAATTATTAGCCAAACTTAAAGTTTTGTGAATAAAGACGAAAAATAATCCAAAAAATCGGTTTTTTTGAAGTCACCTTCGTTTTTATTCACAAAACTTTAAGTTTGTCTAATAATTTTATACTTTTTAGATTTCTCTCGTCGAGACAAACCAAGAAACCACAAAAAATCGACCAAAAACTAACAAATGCAATTTTTTTTTGAATAAGGACAAAACCAAAAAAACCAAAAAACCAATTTTTTCAATTTACCCAAACCATGGGGAATCAATAATCGTGAGCATGAGGGATTATTAGATTAGATTGGACAATTTGTTTAAAAATCATCGTCACGGCCTAAGATTTTCGTGGTATGGGAATAAGTAGTTATATTTCATGACCTAATCCTGATTAATTAAATGGTTGCTATTACTAAACAAAGAGATTTGGTGATAAAATACGATTCATGTTTTGTTCCAATTTTCAGTTGCATTCCAAACACGCCAAAGTCCAAACGGATAACCAAAAAAGGGTTTTGAAAGGCGGGAGTTGAAAGTTCAGGTGTGGTCGAGAGCATTTTAGCTGTTGCTTGTCAGCTAATCCACACCATTACCTTTCCTTTTGGTAACTACCAAAAACAAGTCAAAAGAAAACCTTCCACTATGACTTTAATAGCTATTAATACGCTGCGTTTGGAACTCGAGAAAAGTGAGAAAAAATATTACTGTAATACGCTGCGTTTGGAACTCGAGAAAAGTGAGAAAAAATAAAAGCAAAGTTGCTTTACATAGCTTCTTTTAAAACTCAGGTGGGTCGGGAGAATTTGGGGACCCTGCTATGCCCTGGGTGTATGGCACCGTGTGCATGACACCATGCCATAAACCCATCCGGCCATCCACTACAAAAATATGTGACTCGAATCAAATCCAACTCCATGTGAGAGTCACTACTTGGATTTGATCCGAGCCGTACATTTTCGCAACGTATGACCGGATGAAGTGCATGGCATGGTACACAGCATGGATCCCTTGTCCGGGTCGGGATGACCATATTGATTTAGAAACTTATTGTCAAGTCCCGTTCCACTAACTTGATTTTTTGGTTTTTCACAATTTTCGAAGCAGATCATTCTCCTCACATACATCAATTCTAAAAAGCCCAAAAGACTCGTTAGTGGAACGGCGCCTGATGTTTGGCAATTACCAAATAACCACAGAGAGAGAGAGAGAGAGAGTTACAGTCAATGTAGAGAAAGAGCAGCACTCAAATGGTCGAGACCATCAAAAACCTTGAGTATCCAAGAAGAGAAAATCCAAACAAATACATAACTTTTGACAGGACGTGGATTAGCCACAAACATAATGAGAAAAATGAAAAAGAAAAAGAAAAAAAAAAAAGAAGTGGATTAATCTCCACATGAAATACACACAACCTGTCTCACCAAGTGTGAAAATTCAATGCTTTACAACTCTCCAAATGTTACAAACCTAAAGGAAAAAAACAAGTATGCAACCTCAAATGATCGCAACCTAATCGAGCCAGCGAGTAACCCCATCCTCTTCCCCTACAGTAGCAAGAATCTCAACACGTACATCCAAAACAGCCTGCAGTTTGCATCACAAAAAAAGCAAATTTAGAGAAAGACAGTGCTATGGATTTGCGTTTCGCATCTCCATTCCCCTCCCAACTATCCACAGACCAGGTTTCCGCAATGAAATAGTAGGGTTCAACCCAATAGAAGTAAAAACCCTTGAGTTGCTATGATGGACCGGGAACTTATCCTCTAATTCATGGTCCTCTAAAATTTGAATTGCTACAATGACCAAGTAAATGAAAATACAACTCTAATACTTTCGGGGTTGACGGGTTTTCTGGGGTTTGGAGGGGCACCGCGAAGAACAAATTATCACCTCGCTAGGGCTTGCAAGGGCAAGAGTGCCCACATTGTAAGCACTTGGAAGTACCTCGACAGTTCAAAGCAACAAAAAGAATGAAATTTCACTCTGCCCCCACTGTTTTTGTCAACCAAACAAGAGAAGGTGAACCTTCCTTCCCTACTAAGCTCTAATAGCTTGTATAGTTGGGACAAGGGAGATTGTTTTCCTTCTCTTGACCAATGGTGTATAGGGCCTTTTTGTTGGAGGCTTTTCTTTTGTATTTGGGTAGTAGCATCCCTTTATGCTCTTTTTAATATAATTATTTACTTATCAAAAAAAAAAAACTTCCCTTCACTCAGGAAGCGGATTACAAAATTTTAATGCACCTAAATATGCTTAAATTGGCACATTAAAATAAAATTAAAAAAAAAAAAAGACTTCAAACCGATGTAAAGTCAACTTGCCTACTGGTATACATGTCAAGAGGCTACTTGCTACAGATCCCATGCAACATAAGGAATTACAAGGAGCAAGGAAGTGAGCTTACCAGTGGATTTCTACAATTTACCAGTCTACATTCCTTCAAAGAACCTTCTAGCGTCCAACTCTCCCAAACATCAAAGCTGTGACTAGCAAATACGAATTCCATTCTTCTATTTATCTGCAATAGTGAATAGAATCTAGACCTTCATATAACCAATAAATGATGCTAAATTCAATTATTTGTGGGAAGAACGAACTCAGAATGACAAAAATTACATCCTACTGTTAAAAGAAGGCGGTACTGTGAACTTGAGCAACTTAAATTTTCACATGCCAGCTACATTAGAAGCTCATTGGAAAACATGCTTAATTCCAGTGCATGCTATAAAGTACATATTCAACAAGATCGAGAACAATTAATGACTATTAAAATGCAATCCCATTCGATGGTTAATGACATAAACATAAAGAATACTCCAATAATAGATGAAAGAAACTTCCGACTCAGACTGCAACAATGTTTTCATGACCTTGGAAACCAAAATTCAGCATAGACCATCTCCCCTTTTTTAAGGATCTCACTAAGCATTTGAGCAAGGAGAACAAGACATCCAATTAGGAATCTTTATCCCCTTTGATGCATCCTCCAGGACATTAGCTACTCCAACTAGAAGAAGCTGAATTCAATTAAAATTGGGAACTAAATAACACCAAGGCGTGTTTCGGTAATGTGCTGAAACATGGGCCACATAAACTGGACATAGTAAGGAGCGCATTATCTTGAGCAAGATTCAGCTTGTCTTGCGTTTCCAAAATAAAAGGGGCTTAAATTCGTTAGTTGATAGCTCTGATATCTGATTAATGAAATCCTAGCTTGGTCATCAATCAAGAATGACGGGAAAGGAGAAGAAGAAGAAGAAAAGCAACTGCAATTTGTCATAATAGATAGATACTAGGCCAGAAAGCAGTTGTGCAGGTCAATAAGCCGTGTTATTCATATACCATCTGATAACAATCAGAATTCAGGGCTCTAACTCTCATAATTAAATACACCACCCCAACAAGTCACAAACTTTGTTGGAAAAGGTAACAGGTAACACCCAAAACAAAAGGTAGTACTAAACAGAATAATTGGTAGATAACCCAAAGCTTGCCAATTCTGCTTTTCTATTGAAGTAAACAGGATTGCTCCTAAATAAACTCAACAAATATCACGACCATAGATTTGAATTTATAAGAATGGACAATACCTGCAATAACTTTCCACCAGCAGTAAAAGATCGCAAACCAATTGTGTCCTGCAAAAATTCCATTGAAACAATCAATCAGTTAAACAAGATGGAGATAGGTAAAATGACCCAATCAACAGATATGAAGTTCTTATCCACAAACCTTGCTTCTGAATACAACAAGGAACTGCACTGCTGGATCTCTTGTTGTTACATTTGACATTGTATCAAGAAACCAACCACCGCCTTGAACTCTTTGCCTGGAAACATGAAGGGCAAGTCGATCTCGTGCATGCAAAGCTATAACATAACCATCCTTCAGCAGTTCACCAGAATTTCTGGTCAGGCTCATGCTTGGTTTTAAAATTTGTTCAGAGGACGATTCTTGAATTGATTCAATTGGTGCTTTCCTACTTCTCGAATCTTCAGGGGAAGCAAACCTTGAGCTGGAACTCAAGACTTGATCTGTACCACTCATTGCAGTATCATCATCTTGACGTAATGTGCTCTCTTTCTCTACTGCAGAAGTATCATCCGATTTCTGAAGGGATTTTTGGCGAGCGTGCCTCTTTTTAGCCTTCTTACCTGATCTGCTGCGCTTTCCTTCCGATCGAGTGGAAGTATTTTGAGACAAAGCTGACCCCTGATGCTGGACAGGGGACTCCTTTGATTCATCAGAGCCCTTTCTTTGGGAGCTTTCTGGATTAACGTTAATATCAGAAGTCAATTGCTTGCTAAAAGAACCCTGCAGGGCACTTTCATTTTCCTGTTTATCACCTTGTTCATTTTCATAGCCTATTTCACTTTCCACATCTTCCTCATCAGATACAGCATTCTTCGGAACACCACCATCCAAGAAGAATGTCTGCAATATAGAAATAGCTTTCTCCCTTATCTCCATCCACACTTCTTCACTATAATCTGCACTGCGGGGAAGTATCAATACATTGGGCATCTCTCTTACCTGAAGCAATAATGATAAGAATTTTGAACATAATAAACCAATAAACCATAGACCTGCAAAGTGCTAACTATAAATATGCAAGGACAGCAGTACTAAAAGAAGACATTTAATGCGGAGAAAAACAAATAGTAAAGCTATAAATACCATCAGAAATCATTTTCGCATAAATCATGCCCTAAAGACCACGTATCAAGAAACAGTTGTTCACATTCATAACCACGTATGAATCATAACACATTCATACCCTAAATTAATCAACATACCCATGCTTCCATCCATTGTGGCCCTTCAGCACCATCCAAAGCACAGCCAGCAAGGGTACCATCAATCAGAAGCTGCTTTACAGCACAGTCATCCAACAGCTGGCTGCTACCCGTGTTCACGAGAAATGCTCCTGCACAAATGAACATGTTCCCTTGTAAAAAAAGAACAAGAGGAATTTCCTATAAAATCTCTCAAATATAACAAAGTTTAAGGAAGTACCAGGCTTAATATGCTGCAAACATTCTGCGTTAAGAATTTGGATTGTCTCGTTCGTCAGGGCACAGTGGAGAGAAATAAGGTCACTCGCAGCAAGTAAATCATTAAGGGTATCCATTCTCCGGGCAGCAGGAGGGAACATTATTGAGGATCTACTCAACTTTTCTGTTCCCTGTGTATATGTATCAAGTGGCAAATTAGATAGAAAATTGACACATATTGAATGAATATCAACCACAAAAAGAAGGCAAGGCCAAAATCCTAAGAGAATATATTAACTGGCAGTGGTGTTACATATGTTGTGTATTTTTAGTTAACAATTTAATGAAGCTACGTTTGGCAAATTTAGAACCAGTAGAACCTCACTTGCTCATGGACAATATTGTATATCATACTAAAACTAATGCTTCCGTGTGTTTGATCATTTTAAAGTCACTGGGATTAATTTCCTTCTTTGTATGAAGTACAAAATCCCTCATTTCTTCTTATTCCCCCTAGTCTCCTTAGGACTGTTGTACTTTTCATCCATAAAACTCCCAGCATTGTAGCACAAAAACCACACTTTAATGAAGCTCAAAAACTATCCTAACGCATTTCTGAAGTACCAAAAAAAAAAACTATTCTAACGTACAGACAATCCAAGGAAGGTTAAGTACCAAAGTCACATTGTTCAAAAATAATCTAGAACTACAAAGACAATCATCACACATCATACTTTCAAATGACATCTCTAATCCATCTATTCAATACCAACTACACTCCTTGACTCAAACTTCTATTAAAGTGAGTTTTCCTCAAATCAAGGGAGACTCAAATCCTTATTCAATTTTATAAGGCTATTTAGAGCCTCTCAAATTCACATTAATGAAGGTCTTACTCAAATTTTTGCTTAGATTTGGATGTGTGTATTGAAGTACAACTGAAGCTTTTGCTCAAATTCGAGTAAAAATACAGGTAAAGGCTGAAGGTGCTCTCAATTTCTTACCTCACTTACAACATCGAAGTAAAGCACGCTAATCTTGAACGCCAAACTCCTCGTAGCCAAAGACCTAGCAGAAGCAGATCTGCCAATTATCCCCAATACAAGCCCACGGCACCGCCGCATCCCTCGACACAACGGCTGCACCGAGCCAAGCCAGCCGGAGGCGGACAGCGCGTGTCGAGAAAGCAGGTGCGTGCGACGAAGAAGCCCTAGAAAAAGCGCCATGATCGTATCAGCGACCTCCTCGGCACGTGACACGTCGACATGGACGAGGCGGTGGAGGCCGAGGTCAACGGCGAGGGAGGAGTCGACGGATCGGTCGGAGGAGCCGAGGCAAAGAACGAGCTGCCAGGGGCGGAGGCGGCGCTGGGCGGCGCGTGGGAGGAACGCGAGGGAGTGGAGGATGACGGCGGCGGCCGACTCAATCTTCGACTCGGCTAGGCGGCTCAGTGGGACGTGCTCGACGATTGCGGCCCCGGCCAGGCATTCTTGCTCTAAGGTGAAGTCTTCGATGCAGTTTAGGGTTACGACTAGCGGCAGTGGCGGAGGTGCAGCGGCGCTGTGGTGGGACATTGTTGCAGGAGATCTACAAGTACTGGATCGAAAACCTTTCGTCACAACATTCAGCTTCGTGATTTGTGCACTAACTGATGATTATAGATTCAGCTTCTAGGGTTTCTGCTGATGATCCGTCGCTGTTTTGGTGTACCAGTGATCCAGGGTAGAGGTTGGAGTGTCAAGATTCAAACCCTTCAAACCCTAGTTCCTCCAACTCTCTGCCACTCACTCTCTCTCTGTCTCTCTCTCTCTCTCTTCCTTCTCTGTGCATCTCTGTGAAATGTCCTTGAAATTTGATTAATTCCGGCCATGTCCCCGCCAATTTTTTTAAAGATAGAGATCTTTTGGATCGTTTAATTTCCTTTTGGTTCTTCTTCGGTTTTTTTTTTTTTTTTTTCCTTTCAAATTTTGAAAATCGATTTGAAGATTTTACGTATTAAAAAAGCTTGGATTACTTTAATGGCCAACCAATACAACTTAGTAACATAGTAACCGTTACTTGGATTTTGAAGTAATATATAATAAAGGAAATAATTCAACATAGATCTAGTTCTATATAGTATATATCAAATTTAAACCGCAGAAAAAAAAATCGCACCTCAATCGCGAGATCTTTATAAATAATATGGTCAATTTTGCTAAAACTCTTACTGGTAGGAGTATTTATATCAAACCCGGCTTCGGTGGATGCCAAAGTCGGACGGCAGGAAAAAGTCACATCTCGATCGCCTACCTCCAAATCGTCCAAATGTTGTAAAGAAGGTGAGAGTGTTTAATAATTGGGCTGCATGCTGGAAGATAATTTTGAGTATGAAAAATTCCTGTGTTGCATTTGGGAAGCTAGTCCATGTAGTTTGGACGAATATTAGAAGGTTGGCCCATAAGTTAGGCTGCTTGTGGCTTGGCATGGCTAGGAAGGTTGGCCCATATGTTAGGCTGCATGCTGCTTAGGGCTTGGCATGGGGTAGGAAGGTCGGGCCATATGTTTACAGTAAATAATCAATAAAAATAATTATTTATTTCCTAAGTACCAAATAATAATAATAATAATAATAAATTACGAGATAACACGACAAACATTAGTATTTCATTCAAGCAATATAAATTTGATAGTCGTCAGTACAGCTATAATTATTTCTTAAAATAAAGCCGATCGCAAGGTTTCGGATTTTTCAATATTTCCAGATTTTGGAATACGTTTGGGGTTTCTATTATCAAAATTTGCAGGGTTACACTATTAGTTTATATGTATACATATATATCGGGGCGGGTTCAGGGTGGAGCACTACTATCCCTAACTAGTTCGGGGCGGGTTCAGGGTTACACTATTATTTTACATGTATACATATATATCGGGGCGGGTTCAGGGTGGGGTACTACTATCCCTAATCTAGTTGGGTTTTCAATTTTTTCCCCCTAACCCTACCTATTACCAAAAAAATGAAGAAAAAAAAAACGTTCCCGTTAGGGCCGGGGCGAGGTGGGTTAAGGGTGAGGCGGATATGATTGTCATCCCTAGACTCCTTCATTTCCCTTCCTTCTTATCTCTCTCTCTCTCTCTCTCTCTCTCTCTCTCTCTCTCTCTCTCTCTCTCTCTCTCTCTCTCTCTCTCTCTCTCAACTCCTTCTCTAAACTTAGGGGTTGTTTTGATAAAGCTAGAAGCTGAAAAGTGAAAGTTAAGTACTGAAAAGTAAATACTGAATTTATTAAGCTAGTAAGTTGTTTGATATGTACTGAATCTTAAGCACTGAAATAAATAAGTTGTTCAATTTGTACAAGAAGCTGAAGTATTGAATTCACTAATTTTTACTTTGTCTTTCATAACTTCATACTGGAATGCATAAATGGAAAAATAAAACGTACATTTATCAAAATAATAAAAATATACATAATATTGGCAAGGTGGTAGTATAACGGCGGTGATGGTTGTGATGATGGTATAGCAATGACGGTGGTAGTGATTGTGAAGTGGTGGTGGGAGTCCCGAAGTGGTGGTGGGAGTCGCGAAGTAGTGGTGGCAATGGGGGAGTGGTAGTGAAGGTGGTGTCAGTGGTGGGAGTGGCAAAATGGTGGTGGTAGTGTAGTGGCGGTAGCTGTGGCAGAGTAATGGTGTGAGTGGTGGTGGTGGGGACAGTGGTAGTGGGAGTGGCAGAGTGGTGGTTATGGTGGTATGAGTGGTGGTGGTAATGGTAGTTATGGTGGTGGTATAGTGGCAACAAGTGGCGGTCGGAGTGACGTGCTGGTGGGGGACAGTGGCAATGGGAGTGGGAAGTGGTGGTATAGTGGTGGTATAGTGGCAGCAGTGGTGGTCGGAGTGACGGAGTGGTGGTCATGGTTGTGGTGGTAGTAGTTGTGGTGGAAGTGACGGAGTGGTGGTGGCGGTGGAGTGGTCGTGGTAGCGTAGTGGATGCAACGAAAGAATGTCTGTGGTAGCTGTAAATTCAATAAAAATTAAGTAGCTCAAAGCTACTTAATTTTTATCAACATTTTAGGTTACATTTTAAGAGGTACTTAGTTTTTTAAGTAATGTAAAATGTGGTTATCAAATCTACTTATTACTTAATTCATTCAATTTTAACCACTGAATTTGAGTTATCAAACAAGGCCTTAACACACCAATTAGGAGCGAGATTGGGAGACTACCACTGGACCACATGAACAACTGTAGAGAGTCTACTAGAGTGCTAAAATGAAAAAAAAAAAAATTTTATTAACCTTATCCATGTCACTTAAGAGTTTGACTAAGTATCATTTTGAGAGCACACTAGAGATGCTCTAAATATAAATTCAATAACGAACTTTTCAAAATTCCCCGGAGGAATTTTTAGTTTTCAAGTTAGTTTGTTGAGTTAAATGATTTGTTTTTAAAATTATTGCAAAATTGGGCAAAAATTATACTATTACTACAAAAAAAAAAAACCAGTGACTATATAATCTTGCAAATAATTGTCCCAAACACACATATTCGAAATGGAAGGGCAATGTTAAGGACACATCTAAATTTACGTCAATTTTCTTATATGTCTTCCACAAGTGATGCTGAAATTCACAAACTATATAACACTATCGGCCCGTTTGGATGACGTATTAGTTTTGGAGGGATTAAATAGTAAGGGAGGATAAAATAGTCAGGGGATTAAATAAGAAGGGTAGACTCACAGTTAAGAAATAAGGATTAAATAGGATGAGGGATAAAAAAAAGGGGGGCAAGGAGGGTGGACGATGTAAAATCACGTCAAAAGACTTTCTTGCATTTGGTAATGCATATATTAAATTATGTATTCATATAATTATATAAATACCAAAATTAATTGATTTTATACTATTCAATATTTAATATATAATACTTAATTGTAATATTTTTATGTTTTAAGAAAAGTTTTTTTTATTTGTTCGTTTATTTATTTTATATACTATTCAACAAGCCAACAATATAAAATTCCAAAGTATAAAATTTTTCAAATTTTTTGTATCGAATTAAAGATCTCTATTAATAGTTTAATTTGGTGCAAACTAAAATAAAAAAATATGTCTGAAAGTACTTTATTTTTTAATCCGAAGAAAATTGCATTGGGTAGGGAGGTAAATTGGGGGGCTAATCCCCCCTGACTAAACATAAGCATCCCCTCCCCTACTTATATTTAGTCATGGAGAAGGCTGACTAATTAGCCGACGGACTAAGTAGGCGGGGGGTGAAAAATTGCTCCCAGACAAGGGATATGAAGGGCAAGAGGGATGAGGAGAAGGAGGATGGTTTAGCGGTACTTTGAGTAAAAAAACCAGTTTGTTTTGTATTTATTTGTCTTTATTCAATTTTTTTCAATTTTGTTAGTTTTGCGTTGATTTTTTGTGGTTTCTTAGTTCGTTCCGACAAGAGGAATCTAACAAGTATAAAATTATTAACCAAACTTAAAATTTTGTGAATAAAGACTAAAATAATCCAAAAATCACAAACATTTGGATTATTTTTGTCTTTATTCACAAAATAGTAAGTTTGGTTAATAATTTTATATTTTTTAGATTTCTCTCGTCAAGACGAACCAAAAAACCAAAAAAAATTGACGCAAAATTAACAAATTCAAAAAAATTGAATAAGGACAAATAAAAAAACAAACTGATTTTTTTACCCACAGTACCTTTAGTCATGGGTGAAAAGCCTCATCCAAACAAGCCCTACATATATGAAGTGTCTCACCATCACCTGTGATAAAAGATATAGGAATGGAAAGAAGGCTTCGACGTGTGATTAGCATTTTTGCTAATAAATGGATATATATACATAGTCCACTTCCAATCAGGTATACCTGGTGGGCATTCCATTAGGGACTCCTATTTTCCGATAAAATTTTCATGATCTGAACCATCCAATGTGTTTATAAGGCGTTTTTAAGGGTTCCTGCGAGAAATCGGTGGAAAAAAAATACTTGGAAGGGATTGATTCGATCAATTTTCGATAAAAATTCTAGGAGTCTCTGATGGGAATCCCATCACGTATACCTGATTGGCACTTCCTATCAAAACCCTTAAAATCCAGACTTCGTCCACACCTCGTAGATCCCGATCGAATTTTGATGATCCGAACTGTTCAATGTGTTTAAAAAGTGTTTTTAAGGATCCCCACGAGAAATCAGAAAACAAAATACTGGGAAGGGTTGACCCGAGCAGTTTTTAATAAAAAACAAACAAGCCCTTCCTGGTATGTTCGTTTTTATGAAAAACTGCTCGGATCAAGCCCTTCCCCGTATTTTTTTTAAGCTGATTTCTCACAAGGGCCCTTAAAAACGGGTTTTAAACACATTAAACGGTTCGAATCGTTGAGATTTAGTCCGGAAAGTGGAGGTCCGGATTTTAAAAGTTTGCGGGATCCTTGATAGGAAGTGGACTGTATATTTATTTATTTTTTGAACTGGTGGACTGTATATTTTAGTATGGTGCTATTGGATTGGTCGACGTACCGAGCTCTAGTACGCGCGAGGGGGGTGTTTGGGAGCCTACTTTTCAACTTTTCATTTTCAATTTTTTGGCTTTTTTGCTTTTTGAATTATGATGAGAATGTGTTTTGAATTTGGGAGGAGTGTTTGAGAGAAATGTGCAGAATACATTTTGCAAGTGGAGAATGTGAGTGGAGAATGTGAAAAGTAGCTCAATACCTCTTTTTTACTTCTCTTCTCTAAAGTGAAAAACCTAGAACTCATTCTCCAAAAATGTGTTTTGGGGGACAGCTCCCAAACATCTAAAATGCGATAAGTAGAAATGGAAAATGCAAAAAATGAGTGGCCAAACACCCTCGTACAATGGCAAATCCCAGTATTCTAAATTGACGACTGGGATGATTTTATTGGGCCGGGCCGATCGACTGTTAAAACTCGGGGAAGCAAGGAGTATTTTCGATGGGAGCACTGGGGTCCACAACCGTCAATATCTCGGGACTATAGTGACGACTCTATTTTTGGGTAGCAACTCCACGCGCCTTTACATTGCGTGATTGAGATAAGCCTAGTCCACATATTAATGCCACCAAACAAAGAAAAGGACTGGATTAGTTATTGGGTGAGTCTATTCGCAGCTCATTTTCCCTCAATACAGCCCATCCAAAATAAATACCAAAACCTTCCTTGTGAAAAGACCATTTAGCCCCTCAAATACCAAAATCTATCTTCTTCTTCCTTCACTTCTTCCATCGTTTTCTCATTTCCACAGTGAAAAAATCCCTCCTCCTCCTCCAGCCATTAACCCCATTGTCCTCCCCTGCCCCTCATCTCTCCTCTCTCTCAATGGAGAACCATGTTGAATCAATGGAGGGATCTTCTCCCTCACTAGATTTGGGAGAAGAGCTCCAAAGAGTATTGGAGCAATTTACAACTCCAAATCCACCAATGGATGCACAAATACATACCAAGGGTAACCCGAACATGAAGATTTTCGAGCAAAAAATGACCCATGAGACCCATTGCTTTTTCGATTTTTCAGCCGTTGTTCGTTCGAAACGGTACACACAGTCCCGAAAATCGCAATACAGTTCGGTAGTTAATACCCGAAATTTACCTATAAAACCGGGAGTTTATATCCGAAATTGGTGATGGTAGTTAATATCCGCAATATTGGCCATAATTCAGTAGTTTGTATCCGAATTATGTGTTTAGTTTCGGGAGTAAATATCCGAAATGTGCCAAAACCAGACGAGTAAAATAGCGAGAGCTATGAGTGAGAGAGAGAGAGAGAGAGAGAGAGAGAGAGAGAGAGAGAGAGAGAGAGAGAGAGAGAGAGAGAGAGAGAGAGGTGGTGGAGGTCGGTCGGAGGAAAAAGTGGGTAGCGGTGGTGATGGAGGTCGATCGATCGGTGAGACGAGGGAGTAGATCGGAGGTCGGTCGGTACCGGTGGTGATGGAGGTCGGTCGGCACCAGTGGGTTTTGAGCGTGAGTTTTGAGAGTGGGTGGGTTTTGAGTGAATTGGGAGAAGAATAATAACAAGGGTAATTTGGGAAATTTTATGGGTTATGTGAAGCAAAAATTAAAATTTGCCACATCAGCAGGGTTTTATTTAGCAAATGGGCTGTATGAAGTCCAAAATGGGCTGCGAATAGAAGCTCCCTTAGTTATTTTTTTCTATTTTTCTACAGTTACCATAAGGATAGGTCACGCCCTTTCAAATCGACTTTCTGACAGGTTGTTTTGAAATGAATTTCCCGCTTAACAAAAAATATAGTTTTTTTTTTCAAAGATTAAGACAGATTATTCTTTCAAAATACATCACATAAAATCGTGAAAAGTTAATTTATTCTAAAAATTATCTTAATGGAACACCCCCTAAATAACCACATTGGCCTCATTCATTCATTAGGATAACATGCACTGCCCATTTGCCATATGGTGCCATTTTTTAAGTGTTTGGGGTTCCCAACGTTACTATATTCTATATATTGGGCTTATTTCGTGTCTCGCAATAATGACTTAAACCGCGAGATTTTCTTAAAACATTTTTCTACGAGAACATGCAAAAAGTTAGCTAAATCTGGTATCGGTAAAGACTTATAAGAATTCTTAGTGTGCCATATTAATTCTGAAAAAGCCTAATTGGCCTTGTTCGGTGGCCTTGTTCGATATGAATTTCAAGATCGGTTTTCTCAATTATTACCCCTATTTTCAGACATTATTCTTATTTTTCTCTCTATCTCTCGCTAATCATTAACCCATATTTTTAATTATTATCCCTATTTCTCCCTCCAATCATTACCAAAAAACCAAAACCCAAAATTCAAACCAAATACAACCTTAGATTTTTGAAAACTAGGTTTGAGAACCCATCTCTTGTTTGGTTTCCCCAATATGTCCTCTGCCTTTATATATATATATATATATATACAAAGCGGATCAAGTCAGGACTCCCTGACTTTAAAAAAATCCGGACCTCCCTTCTCCCAGCCATTTCCCGGCCAAATGGCTAGGATCCGAACCGTTGAATGTGTTTAAAATGTGTTTTCAAAGGCCTACGCGAGGATTCGGCAAAAAAAAAAAGACCAGGAAGGGCTTTATCCGAGCAGTTTTTCATACAAACCGTAGGATATATATTTCATGAAAAACTGCTCGGATGAAACCCTTTCTGGTCATTTTTTTTGCCGAATCTTCGCGTAGGCCTTTGAAAACACATTTTAAACACATTCAACGGTTCGGATCCCAACCATTTGGGCGGGAGAGGGGAGGTCCGTATTTTAACAAAGTCAGGGAGTCCTGACTTGATCCGCTCTGTATAAATATAAATCACCGTAAAAGTTTACGTTAAATCTCAGTACAAGTTTGAGAACCCGTGCCCTTATTTGGTATCAAGATTCCGGCGAGGTCGCCGGAAGATCATTGGAAAAGTATCGCCGGAAAATGAAACAACCGGCAGTAGATGAAAGCCCTCGGCCCCAAGGAGTCCGAATGTGTAAGTAGAAAAGTTTGGAGATGCTTCGATGGCCCTAGATCGGAATTTGAGCAGCAAAACACATAAGTGAAAGGTGGGCTTATTTCGTGTCTCGCAATGATGATTTAGACCGCGAGATTTTCTTAAAACATTTGTTCGATGAGAACATGCAAAAGTTAGCTAAATCTGTAGGTAAAGACTTTTTAGAATTCATAGAGTGCCATATTAAAATATTAATTTTGAAAATTGATATCGATTTGAAGTAGTAATTTTTTCCAGGAACTCATAAAAAATACATTCTAAGAATAATGAGCGATTTAAATTATTAATCTAAAATTAAGTGGTTCGCTTTACTAATTACGAAAAAGGGTTATTTTGGGTCACTCAAAGATGATTCAAACCGTGAGTTATTCTCAAAAAGTTAAATAAAAACAATGTCGTCTATTTTTATATAAGGGGCCAATAATAGCAAAGACATTATGATTAAATGATCACTCACATTTCTGCCAAACACTTTCATAAAAATTGATTATGAGTTTCTTATAATCTTGACTTTACAATTTACAATCCAAAAATAATACAGTAAATCCATAGGTACCGACCACCTATGCACAAATGGGGTATATCTTAAAACAAATTTTCGAGTGGTTTCGCGAGAAATCAACCTAATCCAAAGCGTGTAAGTGGTTGATCCGAAACCCCCCGTTTCAACCACTTAGACGATTTGGATTAAGTTGATTTTTCGCGAGGCTACTCAGAAAATTATTTTAAAATGAATGGCTCGAATTATTCATGTGGGACCCACATGCAATCGTTACTCCATATGCGCGTGAATCATCGGTACCTACCTACAAACACCCACAGAGTGCAAAACTGGACTTTTGAGCCCTTAATTAATTCATTGGATAACTATACACCATTTATTTCGAGCTTTGTTTTGGAAATGAATTTAGTATTCTCATTTTTTTTTTTGAAAACGTCAAGTTCTCATTCACAGCCTGAAGGCAGAAAGATTACATCACAAAATATAAGAATGAACCAAAACAACTAGCATATGACATGAGCACAACTACACAACACTACAGGCTGACCGACTCCAGACACACCTGCCGAGGCAGACCGACACTACATGTAGACATAGAGTCCTGCCAAGATCTAGTCGTAGAAAATCCCAACGGAAAACCCAGCTCAATCCTAAGCATAAAACACTGATGCAATCTGAAAAACACTTCATGCTGGGAGGTAAAACGGCACCCAAGCGGGGCAAACAACCACCAAAAACGGGGCAAAACTAAAACTAACAGAACAAAACTGAAAAATAAAATAGAAAACCCTGGCCGAAAAGGTGTTGTCGGCCGCCGCCGCGCCGGATGTAGCGACTTATTCGCTGGAGGATCTCAACCAGCCCTTCATAAGCTTCAAATCTTCACACACTTGAAACCCGAAGGAGGCGGACGGATCTGGAGAGGGTGGGTCAGAGAGAGGAGGAGGTGGGTGGAGAGCGGAGGTGGACATATCTGGAGGGGCTGGGGCGGAGAGAGGGGAGGCGGATAGAAGAGGTGGAAGGGAGGAAGTGTAGTTCGAGATGGTGGAGAACGGTGGCCGAAAAAGATCGGGTTCAACAGAGGAAGAGAAGAGAGGAAGAAGGGTTGTTGATGAGAACCACGAGGGGTGGGGGAGTGGAGGAAAGGGGAGGCGCAGCCCCATTCCCCACCCCAGCAAACCCTAGCTGAAGAAAGTGTATAGTACAAAAGCATTCACAACCACTAAAAATCAGAACGCCAAAAAAAAAAAGCAGAGAGATTCCCTGCCATGGCCATTGTGGACCACCAACCTCTTGCACTAACCACTTGCATGCTGTGTGCCAAAACAACTGGTGGTCGAAATTGCTATTCACGCGCTATTCCAACTCGCGTGGTGCTTCATACTTACCCGTCAATGGCTCAAATGGTGACACGAGAGAAAAATTTCCAACGTCACGTGGCGGTACATACGGCGCATCGAACCGTCTATCCTTATTTTGAACGGTCGGATGTGTCGGTGGTATTTTTGTAAACTTGGAGGGTGTTCAGAACTGTTTATCCGTAATTTGGACGATCCAGATGTATCGGTGGCATTTTTGTAAATTTAGAGGGTATTTTTAACCCAACAAATTTGAGCCGTCTAAAACACAATTAGACGGCCTGGATGCGCGATAAAGTACCACATTAGCTGTAGGGTGTGGTCACGTGCAGTCCGACCACGCATCCCGCCTAGAGAGCCGTAACTCCTACGACCTCCTCCTTTTTCACTGCTTCCGTCTTCCTATTGACTGCCGGCCTAAATACCTTCATCGGTCACCATTTCCTTACCTGAAACGTGCACCCCATTTTCTCTCTCCACCTTTTCCCCCTTTCTCTCTCTTACTCTGCATTTCTTGTTTCGATTCGGATTTCTTCGGTTATTGTTCTGTTTGCGCCCACTCTCACCATCATTTTTCAACAATAAAATTATTCGATAATCCATCTTCTCTCTCTCTTTATTCAACATTCCCATCTCTCTCTCTCTCTCATCTGCGCTCAGCAGTCTACATTCATCTGTCTCTCTCTTGGTTTGCATTCTTCTCAATTCACCCACCCAAATGAAGGTTCGATTCTTCGATTCCCACTTCGGTTCTGAGTCTTTTACTCATCCGTTTCAATTGCTTTAATCAAATCTTTTGTTCTACTTAATTAGATTTCGAGTATCATCAAGATGCGATTCTTTCAGAATCTTACTTTTTGTTAAGTAATTTTACTCGTTTTATACTGCTTTTTGTGTTTCCCTATACGAGATCTTGAACTGCGTTTGCTACAATTTATGTTCTCGAACTGGGTTTGATTCAATTACTATGATTTATGTGAACCAGTTGATTTAGAATCGGACGATTGCTGTACTTGTATGAGTTTCTTTTTCGTCTAGTACCAATTATGTTGGTTAAGAGTGTCCCTCAAAGAAAGATTTTGAAATGAACTTTTTTATTTCTATATCGAGTAAATTAGGTTGATTCTGATGTAGATCTATCTTCTTTAATTTTTATTGCAGAAGTTTATTTTGAAATTGGATTTACATGATGACAAAGACAAGAGGAAGGCACTCAAGATAGTCTCTGCCCTTCCAGGTAATCTAAAGTTTAAATTTCCCCTATTTGATTTATATAATGCTGCCTAGTAGAGAATATATGGAAGGTAACTAGGTAAGGGATTAGATTTATTATTATTAGTCTGTTTGTTTTATTTGATATTTTGTAAAAGAAAAAAAGATCCATGAAACTATCTATAATTGTTCTTGTGGATTCTTGAGCTAATGGTAGAAATGAAAGAAGGAAAAAAAAATGCTATTACTGGATTTTCTTGGAGGGTCATTCTATTGTCAGGTCACTGGGCTAACAATGAGGCATACTCTTACCGGTCAAAGAATAATTGGAGAATTACATTGCGAGTACTCTTACCGGTCAAACGGCCCGATGGGCTGATTTTAGAATTTTCTTTCTTGAAATCTCTATCATGGATTTTAATCAATCTTGAAATTCTTAAGAAAAACAAATCGAAGAAGAAAAGAAATTTCTTATTTCTGGAAAACTTCTTGGTTAAAGTCAACCTAAAATAGATAAGCTATTCCTTGACGCGGAAATGCTTCTTTCTTTGATTGGAAAATGAACTTAACTTTGTCATGCTAGTGGCGGCAAAGGAAAACATGGATAGAAAGCAACGAAATTCCAAAAGTAATTTCTGCTAAAAGGGGCAGGGATGGGATTAAAGTATCGGCATGACTTTAAAGGGAGGGATTGAGTTAAGGGTCTATACTTTATACAGAAAAAGGGTAAAAGATTTAATCAAATTCAAATCTATCAGCTAACTGGACATTATTGTGATTGCATAGGAATTGATTCTATCTCGATGGACATGAAGGATAAGAAATTGACACTGATTGGAACGGTGGATCCTGTGAGCGTAGTAAGCAGATTGCGAAAATATTGGCCTACTGACATAATCCTAGTAGGACCGGCGAAAGAGCCTGAGAAGAAAGAGGAGCCAAAGAAGGAAGAACCCAAGAAAGCGGAGGAGCCTAAGAAAGAGGAACCTAAGAAGGAGGAGCCAAAGAAAGAAGGAGAGGAACCCAAGAAGGAGGAGCCGAAGAAGGAAGAGGAGAAGAAGAAAGAACCAGAACCGGTTGTGGCAGTTATGCCGGGAATTATGCCGTATAGACCATATTATCCACCAATGAACACATACTACTATGCTCATCAGAGCGTGGAAGAGAATCCAAACGCTTGCGTCATCTCTTAAGCTGGTAAGCCAAAATTTTAGTACTATCATGGGCTTTTTGTTGTTGTTTTGGATTGGTATCCAATTGATACAAATCCGATGCGATTTCTATGAACAGAGAAGGTCCGGTGTATATAGTTGGCTATGTTCTATAGGTATGTTCAAAATCAAATGATCATGTGTAGAGAGATCTAAATAAATTTTGGCAACGATCATGGATGATTAAGTTGAGTTTATGTTCTTGTCTATCTTGAATATGGGCCATAGTTTGTTGCAAAGATATTTTCCTTTGATAGAGGTAGCTGAACTGCCTAAATTTTTGCTGTCAACTTGCTTTATGTTATTTTTGGTATTCTAGCAATCTTAAACAAGAATAGGTGACCATGCTAACTTCTGCGGAGTACCCTCTCTAATTATTGATAGGACGAGAATTTCTTTGGCCTGGTTTTTGTAATACATTTTCCAGACAATATGTAAAACTTGTGTGTAGCATTTCCGGAACTTGTTCTGGTAAATTTTTTCTTAAAGAAAACTTGATTTTCAGGATTTTACAACTGCGTTCGAACAAACTGAGGTGCTCTAGCTACTGAGTTGGTTTCCTGATCATCATCATCCATATTCAAGCTGTTGGTTATCACATGCATACTTGTACAATTAGAGAAATGTGTAGAATGCATTTTGCAACAGGGGTAGAAGAAGAACATGAGAAGTAGAATGAGAAAAGCTTCTCCGGAGCTCATTTTGAGTTCTTGCTCCAATTGTCAAATTTGGAGAATGTGTATTGCCTGAATGGGTTCTGGGTTTTGTCGGCCAAATTAACAGCCAAAACGTAAAAAGGAGAACCAGGAAATGGGAAAACGTGTCGGGCAAACATGCTCTTAGTGTTATTTACTTCAGCTTCTTGGTTTCCTGTTGCTTTCTCTTGTTGTGTCGTCGCTGTTGTTTCTGTTCCTCAGATTGTGTTGGAAGAATGGATTGAGTAAAAATGAACCTAGGTTATAGGTCCATGTTAAAACATTCTGCTAGATCTTCATACAGTCTTCTACATCTTCTCTTCCGAAAATGCCATGCACTCTTTTTGCTATAGTATATTGATTGATTTCCCGATAGGAAGCAGGAGTGTTGAAACTTGTAAGATTTTCATGGTTTAACTATCATCAACTGTGCTTTGGGCATCTGATGCTTTTCGATGGTAAGATTTTCATGCGCGATTAGGAGTTCGAATTTCTGTAACGGTGAAGCGTATATCAGGAGTTCAATTCTACGACGTTGAAGCGTTTAACTCTAGGCGCGGGTCAGGGTTGAAACGATCCCGATAGGTGCAAAAGACCTTCATACCCTCACATACTCAAGGCAGGGTAACATGCATACAGAAAAAAGGTAGCTCCGTGCATCAGTGGCCGGTCGAATTGGCGTTAGAAAAGATATGGAATCTGGCTAAGTATTTCAATAATGGTCCATTTTGTCCATGTGAACCCAAATAATGGTCCTTGGTGGGTCAGGTTTCGTGAACCAGGAGGAGAAAGAAACTCGAGATCCACAAACCCAAATTCGGTCAACTTATTATGGAATTGAATCCTATGTTGATTGGAGAGTCATGTGGTCAGTCCTCAAATAATGCCACATGATTTTAGGAATTAAGTACTATGATTTAATATGTGGTTGGTTATTAGAAAGTATGTAAAACACATTGTTAGTGTTTAAATAAAACAATTGATGGCATTTATTAAGACAGAAAGCCACAAGCCGCTTGTAATAATTGTATTGCTATTTAACATTTGAACATGGAACATGGGTGCGCCAATCCGAACATGTTGTATATAATAAACATAGCACATCTTTAATGAGATTAAATTGTTTCAGGGTGTAGCGAAAACCCTAGGATCCACTGCGCATTTTTTTTCAATAACCTGAAATGTTCATTTTGTAGAGCTTGCAGAATAATGTATTTATGTAATAAAATGAGCTTGATCAGATATCGAAAGGTATTTCGAAAATTGAATTTAGTTTATAAAATGGACGGTTGTGGTCATTTTAACTTTAAAATTGTTGACATAATCTAGGCCGCCCGTTAGGAACCAAATTTGAATTTTTATATCCATACTGATGTCCACTGATAGAGGATCAAGTTGATTTTTTGAGTGAATACAGTACAAGATGGATGATTCAGATTATTGAAACATACGCATCATGGAGCCCATCGTAGAGGAGCTGGATCCCCAACTAGACAAAATATTCTCTCATCGTTAATATGAACAATGTTACAACTTACAATTGTGCTCTATGGCTGTGAAGACATGTACTGCGCAATTTGAGTCATTTAAAATTAATGGTCTAGATTTGCTAAAAGTATCACTACTTATTGAAGAGGTAGACCGGTCGAATAGCGCATTACAACTCTGTAGTACCCGGATCCTTAAAAAATGTTAGATAACTACTTCCATGTGTCTGTGCTATATATAATATATTAGTATATGGTTATCTATGCACATTGTAACATTTTTAATTATGTATTTATCTTCCCTCTGTCCAAAAAAAGTACTAGTATACTCTTATCCTAAGACATGTATGAAGCATATTTGGGCCCGGATTGTTGATTTTGAGGCGAGAGAACTGATTAAAAAAAAAAGTGCCCAATCAATGTCATGGAAGAATATTTCCCTGTTGATGACATGGAAAAGTAGCTTATTGAGTCATTTCTGATGGATAAGATGGTTGCAAAATTTGAATTCTTTATAAGGAAAATGCTAATGTGTATCCAATAGACACACATTAATATTGAAATATGTGAAAAATGTATAGTGAGTTTTGACCATAATTTTATACTTGTTAGATTCGTCTCGACGAGAGGAATCTAGAAACCACAAAATCTTGATGCAAAACTAACAGATGCAAAAACAATTTGAATAAGGAAAACGAAAAATCCAATAATCCGGATTATTAGATTATTACCCAAATGAGGCCTATGTAAAAGTGTATTGAAAAGTGTAAAATGTGTATTTGAATGTGTGTTTTATTTGTTTGTTTGTGTACTTATTATGTGCACATTGAGCACACGTTAGCAAAACCCTCTTTATAATTAATGAGAATAACTTATTCATGGCTCAGCTGTGAAAACTAATTTTCCAGCGAGCCCATCATTTATGGCTCGTCCGATAAACAATTATAGCAAGCCAATCACCCCCTTTCCCTTCCATAACTCTAGTTCTCGTGCCTTAAAGGTTGCCCATCCGACATCTTTTTTTATAACCGGATGTCCGGATCAGTTTATGCACACCTCGACTAATTTTCCTATCCATCTTCACTAACCACTGAACCTCTTTTCTCTACCTTTCCCACAGTGCGTCCCCTGCCCCGACGCCTGTCACACGGGAATGCCTATCTCCTGTTACGTCCAACCACCCATTTGGAGTTCTTGGTGGGATTGGATTGCGATTGATTTTTTATTTTGTTGACATTTTTTAATGGGTCTTCCTTCGATAAAGACATGATATATGAGTTAATCATGAAAATAAGACATAAACTAATTTTTTAATGCCAAGAGGACAAATCCCCTACACATTCCAAAAATGTCCCCATTAGCCCATGAAAGTGTCTAACCCCCCTCCCAAATCTAATGGAAGTGCCTAAACGTAAACCCTAGGGTACCCTATGAAAGTGACTAAACCACTAAAACTCTATAATTGGAAAGTGCACCCTAAAATTAAACTTTAGGGCACCCTATGAAAGTGCCTAAAACTAAACCTTAGGGTACCCGATAAAAGTGTCTAAAACCTTAGGGTACCCTATGAAAGTGCATAAACCACTAAAACCCTATAATTGAAAAGTGCACCCTAAGTGTCTAAACCAAAATGCCTAAACCCACTATACCCTACCCCTAAAGAGCTTCAACCCCCCAAAATTGAACTCCAAAATTAAGGAGAGAGAATAATTTTGTCCCACCCAACAATTTTGTCCCACACGGATGTGTGAGAGAGAGAGAGAGGGTCAGATCTCATAAGTGAGCACTTTCGTTTAAAAAATGGGGACAACTGTCGGGGTTGACAGTGACGTGTCGTCACCTATCTCCCTTCGTCCCATCAAATTCCATGGTTGGCCAATGCATGTTGGCTTTCTTTGTAATTTTTTTTTATCATTAAGGGTATTTTTGTCTAGTGTTGTCCTTGAGTCTTCAAAAATTTCTTATCAATGTATTGGAAGTCTTAAAATAAGTTAAGCTGGACTAAACACCCTTTTAAGGCTCCAAATTTGTCCTTTTGGACAATTGTCTGTTTTCTAATTGAGCACAACGAGGAAGGGAAGGCCACATCATTGTTTGCGAAGGACCCATTTTGTTTTCATCAATCCATTTATTCCATTTAATTCCACGTTATAGATAGCTAGTAACGGTCCTTGTTGTCATGGCTGTAATTTTGTTTTATTTGGTTGTGAGATGGTGGATTTGATGATAATTTGGTGGTGTTTGTGGATTTGGAGGGAGGATGGAGATGATGAGACAGTGTAATTAGTTTCAGATGGGGAGGGTCGTGGTGGTGGTTAGTGTTGGCCTTGTTAGGGCTACTTTGTGGTAGAGGAAGATATGCCGGCGTCAGCTACGGGCTACCGGAGTTGAGAGGTAGGTGGAGATGAGAGAATAATTTTAACACTAAGTATTTTGGAGACGTGGCATTCACTGATTGGTGGCTGTAAATGTCATATCTATGGCTCAGCCGTGAATAAGTTATTGCATTTCATTTATAATAGTCACGTTGTGGTGGGGAAAATCCACACAAGGCAACGGGTCGGATCATTGAAAAGAGACCCAGAGTGGGCTGAGCCCTCATGGGCTTAGTATTGGGCCAATGGTCCAAGATCAGTATAAAAGATAGACTGAAAGGCCCACATGGTGGCCTTGGGCCGAGAGTTATGTGGGTCGAGTTGATGGGATATCGTGGCGTCACCCTTACATGTCTAAATGATTGCGTGATTCAATAAGGGCCACGGGCCCAGTGTAGCGAGGGGTGATGTCACCACACGTGTGTGAGCATGTGCACGTGTGTGAGTATGCTTATCTTGGAGAGCAAGCACATGGGAGGCTATAAATACAAGAGATAGGCCCTAGAGGTACACACACACTCTTTTAGATCTAAATTACTCTCTATATTGGCTCTCTCTCTCTAGTGACTGACTTGATCGTCGGAGTGCCCGCCGGCAAGAGGCCGGTGGGGCTCTAACGGGTTGCTAAGTGTGCAGGTCGGGCTAGGTGGGAGGCGGCTCATCCGAGGAGGATCCACCGGTGAATTCACCCCCACACGCGTCATGTTTCGATTTGATATGTAATGAAAATATTGTAATGAAGCACCCTGAAACTCTTTCTTAATAAATTTGAGTGTGAGCTTGGCATGCACTAATGATGTGTTGTTAGTCTACTTCAATGGTGTCTTGGAGTGTCGCCCGTCGTGACTTTAGAATTTTTGTCTTATGGTGTCATACATATATACCACAAATCTTCTTAGCAAAAGTTGAAAGCTAACCTTACTAAATAAAACTATACTAGTACAACCTAAATATTTATTCTTTAAATTATTTCACTGGATTTTTTTTCCTATGGAGTAATAGATTAGACTACAAATTGGTAAACAAAATGATAGTTTCAACTTTAATGACTTGCACAATAGTTTAGAATGGCCCTGATACATCATTTTGAAGTACATTTTACATAGATTAATGGGTCAAGAAAAAATACCATCTGAAATATTTAGGCAATAATATACATTTCCAAGCCGTTTCAAGAATTCGATGGGCATACTAGATTTCATAAACTCATACGTAGCGTCGCCACTGGTCTTTTAACACGTGAATTGTGATTTGGTGCGATGACAAGTGTTTTTCACCCAAATAGTAATGGTGAGAATCAATCTTTTAGAACGATAATGATCCATGGAGATGAGTTACTTTTGCATATAATATTGAGAGAGAGAGAGACAGAGAGAGAGAGAGAAAAAAAACATTGGAACTCCATTAAAGGGTAAGACCATATGAAAGTTAGATATTGGTCTGTTTTCAATATGTGTCAGCCACTTTATGTGGAATAAAACTCGAGTAGTATTATTGAAGACATTTACCAAACATAGGCTAGTAGAGTAACAAATTAAGGAAGTCCTGTCGTAGTGATCAAAAAAAAAAAAAAGGAAGTCCTGTCCGGTTAGCTTTTACAGTACATCTTAAAATTCCTAGGGTTAGTCGGGTGGTCTAGATTGACATTTAGGAGTTTGTTTTTTCTTAGGGTTTGACGTTCGAAACCTTGAAGAAATTATTTGGACCTGTCCTCTTACAGAAGCTCCGACTTTAATTAGGTTTCTTGCAGATGAATGGTGAGATTGAACCGCTAAAATTAGTCGAGGCATCTGAATTATCAAGAAACTTTTGCATCGGGGTCCATCACCATCGGGTCATAATCTCTCCACAGAAATAGAGATGCCGTGTTAATGATAGATTATACTACTACTTGTTTCTATAGTAAAATTTCACAATCTTCTCCTGTTTAGTCTCAGCCACCAGATTTTCCATTAACGACGGCTTTCCTTGAATTTGAATTCTATTGGTTTCTTTGGATTCAAGGTAGTATTTGGTGGTTGATTTATGTGGGGAATGTCTGAATGAAAGTGAAGGGATTTTGGTAGGGCACTCTTCCCCATGCGAATCAAGCAAATTTTGAAACGTAATTGCAACCAAGGACCGATACTACTAAGAACAATGATAGGTACACACCTTTTCTACCACACCCTCTCTCACATATGTGGTGTGACCCACTGGGACCCACCGGGTGAGCCCCACCACACATGTAAGAGAGGGAGTGGTGGGGAGTGATTGAGAGGGTGTGTACCTATCATTTTTGTACTAGTAATTCCATGAACTACATTCATGATTGTACTATAAAAAGTACAAGAAATACCACTAGACAAATTTGTCCGACCAGTTGAACTTTAAGTGGCAGCAATGTGAACTCGATGCAATGTGAGAGAAACTTTCACCACGTTCCGATTGGTTCTTAGAATCCAGGTTTTCATTTTTTCTGTAGGCCCAATCCACTTTTTTCTCCCTCCTTTATATTTTTGGGAACAATACTGTAGTCCATACATTGTATTAGATAGGTTCATGGGGCCCACTTCGAAGACCTACACAAATGATCCAAGCTGTCCATTAGTTTTAAAATTATTCTTTGAGTTATCCAGAAAAAAATCAGATCAATCGTATAACTTTAAGTACTTGATCCAGTTGTCTAACTTTCTTTCAAACTTTTTTCAGTATTCAAGATCCTAAATTGTGAATGAATAATTAGTAGATAGATCAACCACTTATAGTTTTTCGAATGAGCTGATTTTTTACTAGATACTCAAAAAAAATTATTGTAAAAGTAATGAACGACTTAGATAATTTGTGTGAGTTTTCGAAGTGGGCTCCACGGACACATCTCATACAATGTATGAACTAGAGTAGTGTTCCAAAAAATGCAAATAAGAGAGAAAAAAGTGGGTTGGAACCACAGAAAAAGTGAAAACCTGGTTCCTAAGAACCAATCCGAACATGGCGTTTGTTTTGCTCATACTTTGGTGAGGCAGTAGAAAACTAATGAGTGGCTGATGAATTTGTCAAAACAGTTGAACTCAAGTGTTAGCTTTTCTCACCCTGATAAAAAGTCGAACCGATTTATAATAGTAATTCAGAGAGACTTTGTTTTGCCCGTGCTTTGATGAGGTACCGGTAGAAAACTATTGGTGGCACATTTCATTTGAAATTTATAGCGGATCTAAAATTCTCGTAGAGATGCCCATAAGAGAGAGCTAGCCACAACCCCTCTTTCACAAATTCTCGTATTTTTTTGTAATGAAGAATGTAAAAATATTGGACTCCAAGGTGATGTTTTCCGTTTGAAAGAGAACTAATAATTTAATTGAAATTCGAATTTTTAAGAAAAAATATTACTCCATTTTTGTTTACTTCATTTACCCCGACAAATCTATCAATTATTTGTGATACAAGCACAACCTTAATGACATCACCAATCTAAAAATGGGTTATGATTAAGAGATTTATCGCTTAAATTATGTTTTACTCCATATGGACTTGAGGATTTGATTATGAAGATATTTAACTCAAGCCTTGACGTTAAAAAAGAGAATATTTTTATTTTTCACACGGTCAGAGAATTATAATAACTGAATTAAACACATAAATAATCCTATAATTGAAAATCAATGAGGAAAATTCTATCGTCAACCCACAGGGCGGACGATAAAACTACTATTTGACCAGTAAGAGTGTATTGTTACCAGTCAAATAATACTCTTATCGTCCCAATAGAAGGACTGAATCAATTAACCAACAAAGAAAATTACATGTGAAGGGAGAAATAATACTTACATTCTTACCTTAACAAGATTACCCCAATTGATTTATCATTTCAATTTTGAACTAAGAAAAATGGGACTTTTCTTGTAATATTATGAATGAATTAACAAATTTCCAAAGGAAATCCTCTAAAAAAAAAAGGGATCCGGGGTGGGTGCTATGCGGTAGGTGTTGTGTGACAAAACTACGTCGTTTTGTTTGAGTTTTGTGCACACCTCCAAAGATTCCAAGGGCTTTGTTTGGAGGAAGAAAAAACCAATACAAAGTGCCTAAACCCAAAGTGTCTAAATCCAAATGCCTAAAACCACTATACCATTACCCCAAATAGCCTAAATCTCTTAAAATTGAACCCAAAAATTAACTCTCAGAAAATGAGCAAAACGACGTAATTTTGCCCCATAACATGACGCACAACACCTACTGTACAACATCTCCCCGAATTCAAAAAAAACCAAACTACCAAAGTTATTCTCATGGGCTTCAGGTTTTGCATGAAACTTCGACAATTGAACTTGGATCCCACATAAGCCCAAATTTCCAAACCCAGCCCTCCTATGAGTTGGGCCTTGAAGCCTTGAAGGAACTATGAAAAGCATAAGTTCCCTATATCTATGATTTAAAATAGTTTCGCAAATTTGGAACAACAAATACATTTTTGGACGACTCAGATCGCGCATTACATTATAGTGCACTCCTGCACAATAGGTGTACAATCAAATTTATTCTTTTCATGTAATATCTGTGCATTGCGAATTATAAAATGACATTTTAAATTATCAGAACAAGTTTCTTGATGGCCATGAGTGACATGTTCAAATGTAAACTGAGGGAAGAACATCAAGGAATTCGAGATGAGGTTGAAACAGTGGTTTTATCATTCCAATAGTTAGATTAAATTCAACATTTTCTTTCCTATAAACAACATTAATTAGGGATTCCACGAAATAATTAGCCGATTTATCATCGGCGAATGAAGTACAATTATATTATAGGCGAGTGAGATATCATTCGGGAGTGATGAGGTATCGACGAATGATTAGTAATTGTAATCAAGTCCTGGCTAGAACCATAGGCGAGTGCGGTATCGGCGAATGAGGAGACAACACACTTTCATCACAAATCCTCTGCTTAAAACTCAGCCGTAGATTTTTCTCCCACCGCTTCTTCTTTTGCTGCGGTGGCGCCGCCTCTCCTCCACCCTTCTTCTGATCCACGAAATCCCGGATCCTTTCCAGCGCCACTAAAACAGTCGGATCATCCATATTCGCGAAGCAAACCCGGAACCACCCGGGCTCCGAACAATGGAAAGAGGATCCGGGAGAGACGTTGAGCTTCACGTCAGCGATTATCATGCGCCACAACGCAGTTTCGGCTTCGGTTGTGGGTTCGTTGAGCAGTGGGCGTAAATCCATCCAAAAGAAAAGACCGGCGTTACTGTTTAAACAAGTGATTCCTACTTGTTGGAGACCTTCGGTGAAGAGTTTGTGCCTCTTTGCTAGTCTCCTTGAGCTTTCGCTAAGAAACCTGTACACAAAAGAGTGAAACCAAATCGATTAACAAAAAGTAGGCATAAGTTGATTTGAACATTAACTAGTGAAATATACTAAGTGACGTTAGCTTATCTAAATTAGGGGTGAAATCGGTTCGGGTGATTTCATTTGTTCCAATACCGAATCGGTTCGGGGCATGACATTCCAGGACCAATCCCAACCAATTTTAAATTAGTTTCGGTTTGATTCGGGGTGGGGTCAGTCCGGTCGGGGATTTCGGAAATTTCAGTCTGACCAAATGGGCCTACTTGGGCCAAATTAAAAAAACTTGTTGGGCAAACCCACCACTTGCCAAATTAAAAAATTTCGGAAATTTCGGTATTTAAAACCATGACGCGTAAGTTGATTTGAACATCAACTAGTGAAATATACTAAGTGCCGCTAGCAAGTGGTGGCTAACTCATACGATAGAGTTCTTGGATGCTTCACACTGCATACTGAGATCGAGTCTTATTCACACCCCTCCCCATGTAAAGATTAGAAATGACGGGAAAAAAAAAAAAATTGTGACGCTAACATATCTAAATTATGTGACATAAGATTCCATGCATTTATACCTTTCCACGAAGTCATCATCGGACAGCATCGAAGCCAACATGTACTGCGTTTGTGACGAGACCAACCCGAAACTCGACATTTTTCGGGCACAACTAACGACTCCATCATTGTAGGAATAAACAATCCCAACTCTAAATCCAGGAAGCCCCAAATCCTTAGACAAACTGTAAACAATGTGAATGAGATCCATGTTGCAGCACTCCACTTCTTGAACGACTTCAGAAACGCTTACGAAATCAGGAGCGCCCGTGAAGATGGTGGCCGCGTAAATTTCGTCGCAAACGAGGTGGATGTTTTTTTGGTTGATGAAATTGACTAAGGTCTTGAGGGTGTGTTTGTCCAAAATGGTGCCCAAAGGGTTTGATGGGTTGGTTATGATCAACCCTTTTACTCTTATATTGGCCTCCATGGCTTTTTCATAGGCGTTTTCTAGGGCTTGTTTGGTGATTTTGAAATCATTCGAGCTATCGCAGATGACTGGTAGTAGCTTCACGCCAACTCTCCATCTTAAGTCCCGGTCGAACCTGCAATCCAAGGGCCAAGAGTTTGTGAAAACCCAAAGTACACAAAAAAGCACTACCCAAATTTCGTTAAAGATTTGTTTGTTTGACATGACTATCCAGGGACCTGATATATATAGTCCCATGCGATATATTATTTTATCGAATTAAAAAATAATGGGATTACAATATTATTATTTACAACATCTTTATAATGTCTCTCATATGAGGCGGGTCCCATCCTCATGTGAGAGGCATTATAAAGATGTTGTTAAAAAATGTTGTACATATATCATTGTTCCATCGAATTAATGGTGGTCGGATTAATGATAGCACTAGACAACTCTTGACATCATCAAATTAATCTGCCGATCAAAAGTTATACTAAATGTTAACTCCGAATAATTTTAGCATTTTGTGCCACATTTCTACACGCAATCATCGCCACGAGACATTAGAGCGACAGAAATGAATGTGGGACCCACTTCTGTTTACAAGTTAGACAAATGGGAAAAACTTGTGAAGTTTATGGTACTCCAAAAACGTGTGCTATTTTATACCAAAAATGCCACCCACACAATGTGTTGTGTGTTGTTGTACTTAATTTAATTGAACAAGTACCCCTTCGGAGTTCAAGGGAATAAAAAAACAAAAATAATAGGAATAGAACAATTCGGACATAACACTGAACACAATATCTCACATACACGTGAGTCTCATGCAGATTTATTATGCGAAATCCACGAGTATGTGTGGGGTTGTATTTGGTAGTGTCTGGATAGTTGTTCCTAGCTTCTCTAAAAAAAACTTGTCCTTTAATTGAGTAATTAATTACTTCATTAGCCTTGAAGCTCAATCACGTAGTGTTCGAAATAATTCCAGCACCACACGCACGTGTGTGTTTGTGTGGTTAATATTCTTAGTCATGGACTCTAAAAAATTGTGTGGTATTGTAGTATTCAGAAACAAGATTATATTCCGGACCTATTTTTTTGATCGGCAAAAGTAAATTTCATCTCCATAAAGGGCTAATGAAATTAGTACAACAGAAGAGATCCTACATTGAGGTAGTCTTGAAGGGACCAGGACCCTCCTACTTCTAGAGCTCGTAGAAATCTAACCTGCCCCCTCACCTCCCATTTTGAAATATATTCCGGACCTATTGAATAAATAGAACCTTTCGGATGGGGTTGCTGTTGTGCAGCTTGTGCACAATAGCTGTTATGCACGATTCAGGCCGTCCGTTGCTTAAAAAGACGACCCAGATTTCAAACAAAGTAAAAGAACTATTCTCGCGAATAGTTTGCTTTCATCCGAACCGTTGAAAATATTTATGGACGGTCAGAATTGTGCGCAACAACTGATGTGCATAAGTTGCTTAGCAACAACCCCTTGGAAAATTTGGATAAGTACAAAGCCATGCGTTGGAAACCTAAAGTCAGCCGAAGACTTGGAAAATTCCTTGGTAAAATTCTTTTTGTATGACCTAAAGTCAGCCTGAGACTTGGAAAATTTGGATAAGTAAAAAGCCATGCGTTGGAAACTATTTTTTTTCCCAATAAACAGCTGTCATGAATTTTTTTGGCGGTTCCTATTCAATTAGTGGTCTACTGTTGGAATTTTAACTAAAAGGAGTAGGGACCGGTAGGAAAAAAAGAAGATCATCTCTGCATCTAACTTTGGACGTCCAATATTCTGTTATGTAACTTTGACTAAGACCATTGTTGTGGAATTCTAAAAATAACATAGTACTCCATTGAAATCCCATTTCTGATAAAAACAATTCTTGGAGCCACGGGAGGTTTTGTCAAGTTGTTGTCTTCAAGCTCCGGCCGGTAATTGTCAAGATTTTGCAAACTGACTCCGACACTCTGATTATTAAAAAAAATAAAAATCCTCTCTCCATCTCTCATATTACTAGAGAAAGAAAATAACTTATACAATGGGGATTTGAGTCATTGTTGATTTTCTTGTGTATGTGCGTGTTGTGTAAATACTAAATATGCTTGTGAAATTTGGAGTTATTTTCGTGTTATTATTTTCAATTGCATGTTTGTAAACAAAAATAAAAATTAGATGTATAACACAAAAAAAAAAGAAAAAAGAGTACGTACGCTGGATAATAAGGTGTTGGAACCAGAAACGCGTCGCCGGGATCTGCCAAACAGAACATGATCGTCTCATTAGCTCCGGTGGCTCCACCGCTCATCACTATCCGGTTCGGATCAAATTTCACCCTGTCACCTCTCACTCTTCCCATAAACTTCGCGACCGCCTTAATAAATGAAAAAAAAAAAAAACCATATCAAATACGAAGCTCATAAAAATAGTATTATCAAAATTTAAGACATAGTATCAAAAAGAACTTGTCGTACATTTCTAAACTCCGGTAAGCCGTGATAATCCTGAAAAATGGCGATGTCCCTAAACGCCTTCACTCCTTCGCGGGTGCAAATGGATGCTTCTGGGTTTTTCGAAATCCACTCCTCAATCAAGTCAAAAGACAGCTGCAAAAAGAAAACAAAAACAAAAACGATAACATCAACACATATCCTATTTTCCGCAATCATGCACCACGCATGTTTAGATGCATAGCATTTTCTGTCAAATGAAAATCCAATGTTCTAAAAGTCGGCTGCCTAGATGCTCGGCAGTGGTCACCGCCTAAGCGCTAGGCGTCACTTTTCTGCCCGACTAGCGTCTAGCGATTTTTAGAATATTATGAAAATCTAACATGAGAGATCATAGAGTGATCATGTCAAAACCTGGTTTTCAGCAAGACCCATTTGGATGACTCCAGTAGGGTTTTTGGTGAGGTGGAAAGGGTTATTATCGTATGCTTTCCAGCCATCAAAATACAGGGAACCTTCCCCATGTTCATCGTTGGTTGCTATCTTGGACAATAGTTGGTGATTCCCACTCATGGACCCCATTTTCCTTGTATCTGGCTATTAATATATTGGAAAGGATTGTAGACAGAATATATTTGTAGGCAATGAATAGTTTGAGGGTATTTTTAGATGAGGGCTTATATAGACCAAATCTGTCGTGTGTAGTGAAGTGAGAGAGATTTGGACCGAGGGTTTGAGGTATTTATAGGGACCAAGAGTTGAACGAGTTGACAAATTGACTTCGCTGTCGAGTTTGTCTTTTTAAGGAAACACAAGTATTACCCTTTAGAACATTTGAGTTTCCAAAATTACCCCTTTTTTTGAAATGCATTGATTACCTTTTGTGCTATCACACAGTCTTTCTTCATAATTTGTACAAACAAAACCTAAATAAATAGTATAGAAACAGTGAGATAATTGGGAGGTGTGTAGGGGCCGGGCTCGGGCCCCCACATGCACCCACTAGCAAGGATGGAGCCAAGGGGAGACAAGTGGTGGCGGCCGCCACCACAAGGTTTTCAAAAGATGCAATTATCATGTAGAAAATAAATGTTTATTCCCGACTTATATAGACTCGTCACCACAAGGTTTTTATGTTATTATAGTTTTCGGTAGAGTAGATGAACATTCATAATGCAATTTGTCTTTTTATTTTTTGAAGTACATATTTTTGCCACCACAAATTAAAATTCCATCCCTGCGGCCCCTAGGACGGCACCTGTGCATGAGTCACTTGTCTAACCCATCTCTGAATTGGTATCGACTCTTTTCGGAGTATTTGTATTTTGTTAGTTGAAGTTAGTGAGGTTGAACCCACATATCAAATGCATAGAAATATATGATTCCTAATATTGAGTTAAGGATCCGGGGTTGCTAGAAATCAGTTACCACTCGACTTGCTATGGTCTCCCCCTCTTATCAGTATTTTTAAGTTGTATTTACATATAAGATTTGGTAAAAATAAAGAAAGAAGTCAAAGAATCTAATGGCTTACGACGGTCAGATCTTTTGATTTTCTTTTTTGCACCTAACTCTGCATTAAGGAAAAGCCCGGAAAAGTCCCAGATACTTTTATGAAAGTTCAAAGAATTGGAAATTAAGTAGCAACTCCCACTGTTCAAGCAATTATTCAGCGAGTGCCACGTAGTACTTCGGGAGCAGGGGTGGTACAAAGGGGGACCTCGGCCCCTACACAACTCCAAATATCCTCACATATCATATTAATTTTTCAGGTTAATTAAGAAAAATTCTATTGGATTGGCCGCTGCAAGTCCCTTGAGTGATTTTTTTTTTAAAAAAAAAATCTCTATTGGATAAAAACTCCTCAAAATTTCAAGTTATCAATCATTTTTAAGGTTGCTTGTAAAAAATTAAACGGTGGCTATGCACATGCATATTATATCGTCTCTTATTCGAACCTTGCAAGTAGAGATAAATATATACATTTTTTTATGAATATAAAAATATACATGATTCGACCCCTGTTTGACTCAAATACTGTGTCGGCCAGTGTCCGCCTGTTCGGGAGTACCTATAGTAATTAGTCCCACTGTTCCAAAGCCCTCATCGGTAAGGGCTTGCGTGTAAGTGTTGACTTGGGCATAACCCACATTTGATTTGTCAATTAAGGGAATGCATGGACTGGTCTTAATTGGTTTGGTGTATCTTCTTTATCTTAAATGGGAAAAATTGTTTTCTGGAAACGAAAAATGTGGGAAGAAAGAAATCAAGTTTCTTGTGCACCATCAGAGTCCCATGGCTCTGGGTAATTGTGAAAGGGCAGGTACTCTTTAGAGGGAACAGTGCATGTGCACTGGGCAGCATTGCTTTGACCTATAATATAAAGCAATGATACATATAACACTCAACCAAATTAAAGGACTTACCCACGTTTTTTATGTAGAGTTATACATAACACTCCTCAACAATTTTTCCCCTTGACTAGTCAAATTGGACAAAAAAATTTGGGACATTCAATAAAGGAAATATGGACCAAACTTAGGGGACGGAGGGAGTAATAAGTAGTAGAACTAAGGGGTGTTTACGCTAAATAATTGAGTCAGATTATTGTTTTGTTCTTATTAAAAAAAAATTGCATTTGTTATTTTGGCGTTAACTTTTTACGAATTGTCGGTTCATCTCGACAAGCGGAATCTAAGAAGTAAAAATTATTAACGAAATAATCCAGAACGAAAAACTATTCGTTTTGGATTATTTTTGTCTTTAATGAACTCTTTAAAGATTTTGATCATAATTTTTTACTTTTTAGATTCTTTTTAGACCAATTATCCACAAAATATCGACACAAAACTAATAAATGAATTTTTTTTGAATAAAAAAATAATAATAATATTACTCAATTATTTAGCCAAAATAATGTCAGGGTATTATTTAGCAAAAAAATGAGGATATTCTGGTACTTTTCTCACAAATATTAACGCCGTCCGTGGCAAATTAACAATAGGGGAGTGTTTTGGTCGTGTCAGGTCATTGTCATTTCAGAAACATCCGGAGAAATATTTGTTTGTGTCAGAAACCGGTTAGTAAAATTTACCATTTTTACAATGCCACCAAACATTTAGTAAAATTTACCATTTTTACAATGCCACCAAACATTGTAGACAATCAATTTATCTCAGAGCCTAAGAGTTGTCATAGAGGAACTTGAAGTCTGCCACCTATGATCAATTATAGACCACGATTCTTATCCACTTTTGAGTTTACTTGTGAAAGCAAAGAATGTTTCTTTAAGGACCCACAAAATTTCTCAATCCGTTACACGCTACTTTACATAAAATCGACAGTTGTGATCCAAATTTAGTTTTGGATCGTGTCGTTGAGTGGCGCGGACCGCGTTACAACATTATTGAGAGTGTCCATTATCAGTAGGACGGTGTCTTTTGAACCCTCGTATGGCTTGTGCCAGTGTCACTCAAAATGGAAATATGTAGTACTGAAGTGTAGGGCTCTCATTAGACCGCCCTTACGCGGTCATGTCACTGTTCAACATATACATATGGCACTGTCCACAAATGGCCAACACAGGGTACAGCACAGTGCCATGCATCAAAGAGACACTACATTCATAATGCCATACATCAACATTCTTTATGGTGTATTTTTTGGATAGGGTCCATTTTTTTGAATGACATAGACATAGTAAATAGGTCTTTACTGTAATAAGGACATCATTTTTTTCCTTAATAAACAGAGGACAAATCACCTACACATTCCAAAAATACCCCCCACTAGCCAATGAAAGTGCCTAAACCCCCAACCCTAGTGAAAGTGCCTAAACCTAAACCCCAGGGTACCCTATGAAAGTACCTAAACCATTAAAACCCTATAATTAGAAAGTGCACCCTAAACCTAAACCGTAGGGGTACCTTATGAAAGTGCCTAAAACAATAGGGTACCCTATGAAAGTGCCTAAACAACTAAAACCCTATAATTGGAAAGTGCACCCTAAGTGCCTAAACCCAAAATGCCTAAACCCACTATACCTACCCCAAAGAGCCTAAACCCTCTAAAATTAAACCCTAAAATTGAAGAGAGAGAAATCAATTTGTCCCCAACAATTACTATTACACACACAGGAAAGAGAGGAGAGAGAATTGAAAGTGATGTGTCTTCAACTAATGTGTGTGTGTGTGTGTGTGAGAGAGAGAGAGAGAGTTTTGCAAGTGACGGGTCGAGATGGCTGGGTGCATAGAGGACTGTCGGGTTTCTGGGATGGCTGGGTGCATAAAGGACACTGTCTAGTGAAAGTGATGGGTTTAAATCGAGACCAAACTTGAAAGTGAAAGTGATGGGTTCTAGAAATGAAAGTGACGGGTTCTTTGTAAATTTGTTTTTATTATTAAGGGTATTTTTGTCTAGTGTTGTCCTTGAACCCTCAAAAATTTCACATCAATGTATTAGAAGCATTAAAATAAGTTAGGCTGGATTAAACATCATTTAAAGCCCCAAACTTGGCCTTTAGACTAATTTTCTGTTTTGGATAACACCACAATAGATGGCGGTCTCATAGTTTGCTCATCCGGCATCTAGCTAGTAGAATACTTCAAATACCCCTTCATTTTACAATAGGTGACACGCCTTTTAATATTAGAATTTTCGATGCGATACTTAATTACCCACAGAACCTATTTCTCGTTAAGCGAACAATATCCATTCCCGTAGTAGATTAACTCGCACTGACAATCCACAGGGAATACAAAATAGGCCTGCAGACTATCGTTCCCATCTAACCTCCGATCATAAACATTGACCCTAACAAGACCATTTGCATTGGGGGCACAAAGGGGTGAATATTTTATCAATATTTTATCCACTTTAATACTATTTTTACCCATTCTTAACCTCAGCTGCGAAAACAAATTAGGCAACACAAGTTCAATACAACTGAAATCACTTGTTGAAACACCTTCCACATCACCCGTTCTTATATCCTCGACCTCCATTAACCTGAACATTACAATATCAATTCATTCGTTAAACACTCCATTACAAACTGATTACTCTACAGTTTTAAAATACATCTGACTCCTCAATGTATATTTGCACTCTTTCCCACTGACGGAGGCAACCACTAAATATATGGCACCCTTCTGAATATTCCCCACGTTCCCAATCAACGTGTCTTTGTAATCTGTCCACACGTCAATAATGCAGAAGCGATCCACAACCTCTATTCCGTGACGAGGATGATCTTTGTCCTCGCCACCCATAAGCTTGAACCTCATTTTCCGCAGCATTATGAATCTATCTGACTTATCCGGATCCACAATCCAAGTTTCTGGATTACCCTCACCAACACCGATAAATATCTTATCAATAGGGACAGAATTTGATGGACTATTGTCACTTATAATAAAAAATAGCACATGGTGCACAACAGCTTCCTCTTTTGCATCTTGCCCTAGTTGCACATTCCCAATTAACTTAATGCCCTTCACAACAATTTTGTCTGATTGACGGTTAGACCTTTTATTTCCCAAATTAATCCCATTTAGCAACCTCGAACAACCTTGATTATTAAAAGTAACATCCCTTAATGCTTCATCAAATAATTGTAGCTTCCTAACTCCCCTCTTAGTCCTTTTAACCAGTCTAGGGATATTATGTACATAACGTCTTCCCTTGCACGACCGGAAGGGCGCACGGGTACGATAACTACGCCTGTAGCCACTGCCCGCCGGAGTTTTCGTTTTTTGGAACGCGAACGGTGTCCGAAACTGGCTGCTTCCTCCTTCCATTTCTAATAAAACACTCTAATTCTTTTATCCTAACACTTCTACCCACTCTATTACCTCTACTAACCCTTCGATTGAGACACCTAAGCTTTGAAATTAACTCCCTCTCTTCCTCGCACGCTGGAACAAACTTCACCGTAGCTGTCGACCGACTCTCTTCCCACAGTCCTATTTGCCACGTCAAAAAACGATCTACACACATTTGAGTGAACTGCCCGTAATTCGCGGGATAGTCTTCTAAGCAATACAAAATTGTGTGCCAATATTATCAAAAAACAGAGACAGGCAAAAAAGAAGGGCAGAGACAAGATACCAGAACACAAAATCACCGCGCATACAACCGATACCATCAGTGGTAGCTTGGTGGACAGAGTGCATCATATTTTCAGGGGAGACTCGGTTTCGAGTCTTGATAATGGTAAGAGATTGTAGAGGTATGCACGTATGCCTTCTTGTACCTAGGTGGTGCCATGGTGGTGGTCTGTCCTCACAGACAATAGCTACGGCTCGAACCGGACATTTCATTGGCCTGTCGGGGGCCCCTATGGTCACGCCCAGTAGGGATTGCTACGCTGGTTGCCCACTCCCACCCTTTTGCAAGTAAAAAAAAAAAAGGTACAGTACTATATCTATATACTGTAAATATCTAAGTGGTGGATGTAGTTTTTTTTTTTTTGTCTTGAATGGATTTTATCTCATAAAATCTAAAATCTAGTTTTGATAAAATCTAACATTCTCAATGGATAGCAAAACTAGATTTTATGAACACTAGATTTTATCTCACAAAATCATTTACAAACACACCTTTATCAACCCTAGATTTAATCCATTGGCAAAACAATGTCATTTTATCACACCTCTAAACAAAACTAGATTTTATCAAAATTAGATTTTATCTCATAAAATCCATTCAAGAACAAGGCCAGTCTAAAGAAATTTGGCATACTGATTGGATATAGTACTTAATCCCAGGACCCAAAGGTTAACAATCGAGCAAACCCTCCTATGGCTCAAAGCATCGGTGTCTCCAGGATTTTAGTTCAACAGTGAAAAAAATATAAAGATTTTTTTTTTTTGGCATACAAAGTTGCATATAGAATAAACATATTTCTTTTGGTTGAGAATTTATTGGGCCTAATTTATTTTCTTTTGTAGAGCTACATTATCAATTTATTCACAAATTTAATTATGCATTGGAGTTGCTCTTAAAGGTGTTCACATGTCTAGTAACAAGGCATTATTCATGTCTGTCTCTATGGCTAACTTGATTACCCAATCTGTGGGGTGTTTGGCCGATAGAGTTTCACCTTTTCAACTTCTCCTTTTCACTTTTTTGGCTGTTTGGCAGAAACAATCCAGAACACATTTCCAAAACACATTCTCAAAATTTGACAATAGAAGTAATAAATTAGTTGGGATGAGCTTTTTGACTTCTCATTTTTCACTTTTTACATTTTGATAACCAAAAAGTCCTACAAATTGTACTCTGCACATATCTCTAAAATACTACTCTTGTTGAAAATTGGATTAATTCTTCACATTTCTCCCTAACACTCCTACTAGATTAAAAACATTGTGACCATAATCCAAAAAGCCAAAAAGTTAAAACTGAAAAACTAAAAATGAGGCTCTCAAACACCTCCTAACTTGATTACCCATTCTGTTCTGGTCAGGTAAATGATTATAACTAAAAGAAAGGAAAATGTGGTGAGTTACAGTATGGCGCCCGTTGTTTGATTTCACATTGTTATTGACCTGCTCATTTAAGAGTTTGTATTGTTCGAGAGGGATATTTTTACTCTCAGTTAGGGCCATAAACGAATCGAGTTACTCAAGGCTCAACTCGTTTAATAATCGAGCTGAGCTTGAACTCAAGTTTTAGGCTTGTGTAGGAAACGAGCCGAGCTTAACAATCTAGATTAAGCTTGCATGGCTTGAAAAAATCATGCTCATTTGTATAGGCTCGGCTCATTTGTATAGACTCAGCTCCTCTAGTATTTGAAACAGACCCGGCTCGTTAGTGGCTCTACTGGTTTACAGACAAGTTGAGCACAAGCTCTAATTTTAGGCTCGTTTCGTTAACGAGCTGAGCTTGAGCACTTCAAAACTCATCTCATTCTTCGACTTGTTTGCATCCCTACTCTTAACCGGCTTACATAATACTACTTTTTTTTTCTTCTTTTGGTTGGGAGCCGGCCGTAAGTCTCAACATATATGTCTTTGTATCCACACTTAAACATCAGCTAATTAACCCACAGAATTTTGAGATTTGACACCAGCTAATTGTCAATGATTTAAGAGTTAAATATCTACTTGCCCCTTAAACTGGACGCGGGGGGCCTGTGGTGACCAAGTCACTACAGGCCGTGTAGTGAGCCAAAACGACGTAGTTTTGGCTCGTTTTCACCCTAACAACTTCTCCCACAAAACTACGTCGTTTTGCTTAATGAATCTCCTATAAAACTACGTCGTTTTTGGTACATCTCTTCTAAAAAAATAAAAGCAAACCAACTAACAGATTGTATAAAACCTGGGCGATACATTACAACCCATTCCACTAAAACATGACTTGGTTGACTATCCTTTCCATGCAAAAACTTCTCAAGAATCATATTGTGTGAATAACAAGGGCAATGCATAACAGATTGCATAAAACCTAGGTATAAAAAATTCTATTCACAAATTTCATAAAAATTGGCAAAAATCTAACATTAAACAAATCAAATCCGCAATGGTTCCGTTCAACAAAACACAGCCCATTCCACTAAAACATTGACAATTCCGTAAGAATTGGCACAAATTTGAAAGTACATCATCCAATGGTGCCATACACTTTGCAAAATTTCATAAAGATTGTCAAAAACTTCTCAAGAATCTTAGTATCCCTTCCATGCAAGCCTATCACACACTTCAACTTCATTCCGAAAACAGAGGATTCCTCAATAAATTGAAAAAAACATCATCTGGCAATGGCAATACCTCGGTTCCGATTACCTAAAAAGAACAAAAAAACAGAGAAGGTAAAAAAAAAAATTCATATCATGCATGGACAAAATGTTCTACAAATTCAACTACATTACATACGTCGGATGGCAAAGGTGTTGATTGAGAAGTAGACCCACTATCGAACATTTCTGGTATGTAGGGAGTTGGAATATCCTAGCCACACACAATAAAGAAGAAGATATGTTTACACAATTATAGTAAAAACAAATGAAATTGAATAAATAAATTAAGTAATCTCAATACCTGACTAAGGCGAGTAGGTTTTGATGCAATGTTTAGCAGACCATAGGACATTACTCCTGAAATACCGTATTTTTTTAGTCTGTTTAAGATCTCAGGCCTTTTTATTGGGGTTATTGGGTTGGGCATTTTCTTGGGTTGAGCATTTTCTCGAGCATCTGGTGGGTTGTTACCGTTTTCGATATACACTGACCCAAGGACATCGACATCTCGGATCGGGGAGAGAGAGAGAGGCCATTCTTACTTGTTTGGAGAAGCCGGGGATGAGTTGGTCGCAGTTCTCGGTGACATTGGTAGAGATGAAGCCATGGGAGCCACCGGCGGCAATGGATCAACATATGGTGATGCCACTGGTAGTGCGGCAGTAGGTGTGGAAGCCACGAATGGCTTTGTCGTTTTGCCCTAGAAGAAGAAGAAGAAGCGTCTGAATGAAGGAACGTCTGATGTTTGCTCAACTTTTTGGTTTTGTTTTTAGTTTTCTGCAAAAAGGATGAAACGACGTCGTTTTTGTACGAGCCAAAACTACGTCGTTTTGACTCACTACACGGCCTGTAGTGACTTGGTCACCACAGGCCCCCCGCGTCCCCTTAAACTATCAAAAAAGTTTTTACTTCCCCCTTCAACTACCAATTGAATTCCCTTCCCCCTTCAACTATCATTTTCTTCTTTACTAAGGACAAATCATGTTTTCCATCCAAAATTTGTGACGGAAACCCTTAACCTTTTTTTTTTTTTGGGAATTGATGAAAATAAAAAGAGAGAGGGTGATATGGACATTTCGTACACCTACAACATGAAGCTAACTGAGGGTTTTCATTCTGTCGATCAAACCAAAGCTAGGGTTTTTCGGAGACGAGATTTCAGCTTCCGCGAAGAGAGTTCCTGAGGAGAAGGGTTTTAGCTCCATTGGTCACCAAAGCTAGGGTTTCAAGGATGGCATGGATCTTGAGGGCTCCCACCGGAAGAAAACTGACCTGTAAGTATCGAGCAACACATTTTCATTTCAAAAACCGACTTTTTCTGGATTAAAGGAGTTGGGATTGAGTTATTTTATACTGCAGTTGACCTACTGATGCCTTCTTTTTTTTCTTACGGTACTGCTATGGCAAAACAGTTATGCCATTTTTTTGCTTCCTATTGTTATGGCTGAACCTATGGATGTCCATTGATGCATTTTTTGGGCTTCTGACTGTGTGGCTTCTTATTATGAGTTGTACGGAACTAATAAAAAGACTAATATAGCCTTGGGACTAACTTTTCTGTCCATCAAGAGGATGAAAAACGTGATTTGTCCTTAGTAAAAAAGAAAATAATAGTTGAAGGGGAAAAGGAGTTCAATTGGTAGTTGAAGGTAGTTGAAGGGGGAAGTAATTTTTTTTTTGATAGTTTAAGGGACAAGTAGATATTTAACCCAATGATTTAACACTTAAGCAACAATTAGCCAACTAATATAAGGTAAAAATTGTTAATTCAATTGAGTGTCCAATTTTGCAAGGTAGATTTGTGTACGCATTAGGTAAAAAAGTGTTAAAGTTGTTTCTAACTTGGTAATAAGAAAAGAAAAATGAGGAGGATTATTTGATTTCTTCAACCGGATTTGCTTTCCAAGATTGGAAAATCTTATTCTACTCAATTTAATTTGAATTAAAACTGAAGAAAGTATTGCTCCACAAGAATATTCTAGTAGAAGGTAAAAAGTGTTTTTGAAAGAATTCTAGGTTCTGAAACCATGACTAGGAGGAGAATTTATTTTTTCTGTAACCTGCTGTCTACCTTCCAACATTAATTCTTGTACTAAATATTGGGCTAACTAAGATATATGGAAAATTCTAAAATCAGCCCATTGGACTGTCGTTATGATTTAAAATGTGTAAAAGTGAATAAATTTTTAAAAAAAGTATGTGTGTGTATGTTTTTTTTTTCTTGTTTTAGTGGGCTGACAATAGAATGGTCCGAGATATATAACATGAAAATTTGAATATAAATCTTTATGGGTCATAAGGCTACTTAAGTGTCTGACTTAAAAAAAATTGTACAGTGGATATAGTAGGTAATTAACATCTTATCATGCTCCTTGGCCAGAAAGAAAAGATTAGGAGGACAATTTTCTTTCGCAACGTGGGTTTGACTTAATTTTTCTCTTTTTAACAGCAAAAAAGGAATTGTATTAACCACCAAAGTAAAGAATACTAAAAAAAACCCTATATCGCTTAGGTTTAGAGATTTATTTGCTATGTTTTGATCCTTTGTAAATATCAACACCAGTCAAAAACTTAATAAAACACAAATGAAAGCAACCAAACATATGAACACCAAATATACGTAGAAAACCCCTAGATGAGAAAAAATTCACTAGAAAGAATTAAAAAGATTATACTCAATGTGTAGTTACAAACAATCTTACTCTACGGTTACAATCCTCACATTCGAGCCTAGGACTTTGTACTGCCTAGGAACCGTGGCGGATCTAGGATTGAGAATCCGGGGGGGCCGAGTTCAAGGGCGGCTCTAGGATTTTCATCTAGCGCTGACAAAAATGCACAACTTATTTATGATGAAAACTGTATGCAAAGAAGTCGTCTAATTCTCTTCAATTTTTTAGTGTTTCCACATTAAACCTAATGCCAGACAACTATTATCCTTATATGTTTATTATATATAGGCTTTCATAAGTGGGTCATGCTTGTTTTGTTTTGTTTGGGCTATAACAATTTGGTTCAAATTTTGTTGGAAACATTTATTTTAATTTCAAACGAGTAACCATGCGCCGAAAATAACAAAAAAAAAATTAATTTATATCTAAATTTTAATTTATTTTTTTGGTGCATTTTTTAAACTACGGGGGGCCAGGGCCCACCCCAACCCTAGGCTGGCACCGCCCCTGCCTAGGAATCCTCCGTAAGTCTTCTCTCAAAGTTGTAGTTGTTGATGATAAAACTCTTGGAGATCTATTAACGCTTCATGATACAAAGATCATATATGTACTCTAAGCAATTGAAAAAACACTCTCCAATAACTCTAGATATGTTTCTAGGTCTTTTTCGCCTTTGGGAGAGGGACAACGACGCCTCGAATAAGTTCTGACCTAATTGCTTGGTATTTATAGAGCAAGCAAAAAACGCTAGATTTGCTCGAGCAACTTGAAATCTCACTCGAGTGACTTTCATCCGTGACACCCGCTCGATTACTTGCTTGAGCGAAGCTGCTACTTTTGAAACCATTCCAATGCTTCCAAAAACATGACTAAAAGCTACCGCACTCGAACACAATACAAATTTACAAATTAAAATGATTCTTTTCCACAAACCTAGCTAAACAGATGCTCTAGAAAAATAAGTAAAATGAAATACAACTCAATAAACTGAATGTGTGTTTTGTCAATGAAATTGCCAACACAAGAAGATTGGCTTTTATGAGGTTACAAATACAATGACTAAACGGGACAAGCATACGATGGTCAACGCTGCAATGTTGACCATCAATGATAATAGCCCAACAGGTTGGCACTCTAACCCACAACAAGTCCCAAGGTAAATGGATGAATATTGAAAAAATAATGCAATAATGTAATAATAATCACATGTTGCGAGTACCACGAAAGGGCGCCGGAGCCAATTAAGGCACGGGTCACGTGCCCCCTAGGATTTTTATTCTTTGGTTCTTTCTTTTTTCCATTTTTTTTTACACTTATTCAAAAAATGTTGGAGGAATTAGAAATTACTTTTTAGTATTGGTCTCATTGTTTATTGTATTTCCGTGGGTTCCCAACCAAATCAATGGGCCTCTTCGAGAATTAAATGCTCATTTCACCGAGTCAAATAGCGAATTGCTACTTTGAGTGGCATGTTTGATCTATCCAACTCATTTTCTAGCTTTTCGAAGAAAAGTTGATTTTACTTGTCGAGTTTATCGAAATGAGTTTTCTTCGGTATTACTGTTTTTTTCATTTACTTGGAGTTCAAGCTTAATTTGCATGCGTGGTGAATGGGTTGGTAGACCCTTCCTTTACGTGGTCTGTGTTCATACTTGAGCAATTTCCTCAGAGAAATTTATGGTCCAGTTATGACTGTTTTTTCCTCAAATCGCTGTTAAAGTCTCACTTCACTCCTTCCATGAAATTTCGACGAAGTTTTGATCACACGGTCCGAAAATTTGACTTAATTGTTTACGTAATGAGGGATGTCAGATATCCATCAATTTTAAATTTTTTGGGTAAATATCAATTTAAATTTTTTTTAAACTGCATTGGACCAACTTTACAAATAAACTAGTGAATCCATTACATTTAGGTAGGGGTGGGCATCGAGTCGTGTCGTGTCGTGTCATCTCGTGTTCGTGTCAAAATTCTCTCAACCCTAACCCGACCTGTTTAATTTTTCGTGTTATCGTGTCGTGTCATATTCGTGTTTCGTGTCAGAAATAGCTAACCCTAACCCGCTAACTTTGTGTCGGGTTCGTGTCGTGTCATCGTGTCTTTCCATAAATTCCCGTGCCGTGTCGTGTTTGTCGTGTTATCTCGTGTTCGTGTCAGAATTTTCTTAACCCTAACCCGACCTGTTTAACTTTTCGTGTTCTCGTGTTGTGTCATATTTGTGTTTCGTGTCAGAAATGGCTGACCCTAACCCGCTAACTTCGTGTCGTGTTCTCGTGTCGTGTCCGAAATTCCCACCCCTACATTTAGGTGATAGCAGTATGATGTGTGCCAGCGGTCTATGTAGTAACTCATGTACTCTTTTCATTTGCTATATAGTAAAAACTGATGTGAACCCTAAATATACGTATGTATATGCAAGAAGAAGTTTTCTATGAGGGCTCCCTCACAAAAAAAAGTGCGGGAAAACAGTTGTGAGCCATTGGATCGCGTGAAGGGCATAGGATCCAACGGCCCACAACTGTTTTTCCGCACCTTTTTTGTGAGGGAGCCCTCACAGGAAACTTCTTATATATACATACACCACACTTCCAGTCCAAGATCCCGGATTTTAAAAAAATTCACACCTCATTGACACCGATCGAATTTCGACGATCCGAACCGTCCAATGTGTTTAAAAGGTGTTTTCAAATACAGTTTTTGTGAAAAACGGCTCGGATCAAGCCCTTCCCGGTATTTTTTTTTTTTATGATTTCTCACGGAGACCCTTGAAAACACCTTTTAAACACATTGGACGGTTCGGATCGTCGAAATTCGATCGGGAAAGTGGAGGTCCGGATTTTTTTAAAATCCGGGCTCTCTGACTGGAAGTGGATTATATATATATATATACGGAAATCTTCTTATCCACACCTCCCGGAAATAAGAAAAAAATGAGTTTTTTTGTGTTGCAAATTATTTTTGGAAAATCCGATCCGTCCGATGTGTTCAGAAGGTGTTTTCAAGGGTCCTTGCGGAAAATCTTCAAAACAAATACCGGGAAGGGCTTGATCCAAGCAGTTTTCGCAAAAAATGTAAATATTTACATTTTTTGCGAAAACTGCTTGGATCAATCCCTTCCCGGTATTTTATTTTGAAGATTTTCCGCGAGGACCCTTGAAAACATCTTCTGAACACATTGGACAGATCGGATCGTCAAAAAAATGTTTGGATCATGAGGTCTGGAAATGAAAAGTCCGGATAAGAAGTTTACCCTATTTATATATAGGTTAAGCTTCTCCGGACCTCCCGTTTCCGGACCTCCATGATCCAAACATTTTTTTGACGATCTGATCCGTCCAATGTGTTCAAAAGGTGTTTTCAAGGGTCCCCGCGGGAAATCTTCAAAAAAAAATACCAGGAAGGGCTTGATCCAAGCAGTTTTCGCAAAAACTTTATATTTACAGTTTTTGCGAAAACTGCTTGGATCAAGCCCTTCCCGTTTTTTTTTTTTTTTGAAGATTCCCTGCTTGGACACTTGAAAACACCTTCTGAACATATTTGACAGCTCGGATTTTCCAAAAATAATTTGCAACACAAAAAAACCTATTTTTTTCTTATTTCCGGGAGTGTGGATAAGAAGATTTCCGTATATATATATATATAGGTTCCACTTCTCCTCCGGACTCCGGGCTTCCTGACTTCCATGATCCGAGCATTTTTTTGACGATCTGATCCGTCCAATGTGTTTAGAAGGTGTTTTCAAGGGTCCATGCGGGAAATCTTCAAAAAAAAAAAAAAAACCGGGAAGGACTTGATCCAAGCAGTTTTTCGCAAAACTGTATACTGGACAGATCGGATTTTTCCAAAACAATTGGCAACACAAAAAAAATACCCCAAGAGCTTCCATCCGGGGGTCCGGATAAGAAGCTTTGGGTATATATATATATATATATATATATATATATATAGAATAATGATCTATTGAGGACTCCCTTAGGATAAGGGAGTGCGGACCTCACCATTCCGGATCAAATTTTGACGATCCGAACCGCTCAATGTTTTTAAAATGCATTTTTAAATAGCGTTTTTAACAAAAACTGTGTGGATCAAGCCCTTCCGGGTATTTTTTTTTGAAGATTTTCCGCGTGGACCTTGGAAAATGCATTTTAAAAACATTGAGCGGTTCGGATCGTCAAAATTTGATCCGGAAAGTCGAAAAATGGCTTGGTCCGCACGAAATTTTTGTTTGAGGGAGTCCTTAGTAGATCGGCTTCCTATATATATATATATATATATATATATATATATATATAGAGGAACTCTCTAGTCCGGGACCCTTGGGTCCGGATCTCATAGTTCCGGATCAAATTTTGACGATCCGAGCCGTCCAATGTGTTCAAAAGGTGTTTTCCAAGGCCCACGCGGGAAATCTTCAAAAAAAAATACCGGGAAGGGCTTGATCCACGCAATTTTGTAAATATGCAGTTTTTGCGAAAAACTGCGTGGATCAAGCCCTTCCCGGTATTTTTTTTTTGAAGATTTCCCGCGTGGGCCTTGGAAAACACCTTTTGAACACATTGGACGGCTCGGATCGTCAAAAAAATATCGGGAAGGGCTTCAAACCGCTTCAATCCGGGATTTCCGGGATCCTTGACAGGATATATATATATATATATATATATATATATATATATATATATATTCAACAACACAGTTGGAAAACCACTTAAAAATCTAACAGTACCATTTATTATAATTTTATGTGCCAGTAGTATCATCGTCTATCAATAATTCCATAGCATTCATTATAGTTTAATGGGCTCATAGTAATATCATTCATACCTTCATGAACCATACTAAAAAAATAGTACTAATTATTGAGTAAATATAGGGTAGAACCCGACTCTAACAGCCCCACAATAGCTCCGTCCTTGCATATTAGATTTGCCCCTTCTAACATTAATTATGTCACCTTGAGCTCCTCGTATCAATATTTTTGCAACCACGATCTGATTCGTCATCATTTCGTTGGGGAGAGAGAGAGAGAGAGTTGGTTTAAGGGCATGCAATGTCCAAGTAGCCTAGGCTTCAGATCCACAAAAAATATTTAAAATGGGAGCCTCTAATTTCTTAAGACCCTTATATATATTATATATGTATTAGGTTCAGATAGTGTTTGTCGAAGTCTTCTATACATAAGTGATGAATTTTAAAATATTGAAATGGTTATTTATTTTTGGATAAATGTACATTTACATTTTGTTATGATGAATCTTTTGTAATAATTTTTGTAAAGACTCTCTATTAACCGATCTTTGTATGCAAAATACAGAGTGAGCTATGAGCCTCATTTAATGAGTTTTTTTCCGGCCCCCAAAATATTTTTGCTGGCTCAGGAGAGATTGAGAGACACGAATGCTAGCATAAGATAGCTGAAACTTGTGTTTAATTTAAAAAAAATAAATAAAATAAAACGTAGTATTCACAGTCTCGACTGAAATATTTTACCCTTCTAGATTTTCTCTTGAATTCGATGCAAATTTTTTTTACTGCATTGAAAATTAATTGATCTGCTACCCCTCTAGAAAAGTCCCCATATTGACTCACAGGCTTTCAGAACTTATCCATTTATGTGTATATGTATGTAGTGCATGTCTAATCTACAAAAGACAGTCGTACGTGTATTTACCACACAAAAAAACAGACTGTCGTGTTACAATATTCAGATGAAGAGTTCAAGTCAGAAAATTAAGGGAAGACAACTTTTCTGGTTAATTTCAAACTAAAATCTTGAGAGATATCTTGAAGGGGTTGGGCTCTGTTCTTGACCATAGCCCGGGCGAGATAGTCTCGCGCTCATGGAGCATTGAGCAATGCTCCATGAGCCTCCCACTTCACGCATTTGCACGGAAATTTTCATATAATAGAGAAATTCTAGAACTTACAGTTTTAGTTTTTCCACTAAAGCAATAAGTGTTCTTCTACGATGTCACATCTTTCATCCCCACGGAGGTCAAATATTTCAAACGTTGAAACCGTTGGAGGTTTTGCCTGATCATTAACTTCAGAGCTTCGGAATTTATCGAAGTATATATAAGCTGACTAGAACATCCGGTTGGTACAATAAAAACCCCGGTATATACTCAATCAACAACTCCATGGGTAGCTGTTGACTTTTGAGGTAATCTTGGTACTCTTCTTAGGTGTTTATCTGGACCCACTTGTCTGGGTGGTCTTCGTAGGACTAGACGAATTTTTAAGGTTTTCCACACGTTTGGATAAAAGTTGAGACAAATGAAACAGGAAATCTGCGGAAAAGGAGTGAATATAATTTTAAAAAATCCATCATAATCATCTTATAAAGTTCGTGAATTGAGAGAAAAGAAAAGATTATGTCAAGAGGTTTGGACAGATACGCAGCTGCGCGATGAATATAAAACGAACTATTCTTTCGCATTTTATTAAAGATTTGGACAAATAATTAGGTGCTCCAATCGCTCCACCACGCATTAGTGAGTTCCGGAACCATTCAACTTACACTAATCCCTTGCATCAGCCAGTTTCGGATTTTTGCACGGAACTCTCTGTTTTAAGTAGTGACTAGTAAGTAATCACAGCCGTTTGTTCAGAAATCAATAGTTCGGAATATCTTAGCGGTAAGAGTATTCTTTTAAATCTGGAGTATTGATTTCCAATGAACGACTGTGATTACTCATTACAGGGGTATCATGAGCAAGCTCACTACATCTCCTCCGGATCGTTGTTTTAACAATTAGCGCGAAAATTTATATGCAAACAGGATGACAAATGTAGATAATACAAACAGAGGTTATATGCAAATATGCCATGTTGTGTTTCATAGTGGTAAAAACGCAGTGAAACTCTCTTATAAAGTTGAAACATTCATGTTTTTACAAACAGTGCTAAAGACATGCACAGATATTGAACCATCTGATGCATTTTAGTTCTTGCGGTGCGGATGAATTTTCCAAATGATAAAATCTGATAAAATTAATATTCGCTAAAATTGTTAGTTGACTATTATCAAATGAGGAAGCTTTTTTTTGCTAAAATCACGGATTTTATCTATCACAAAAATCTTTGATTTAAGCAAAAATCTTCCTCATGTCATAAAATCCACCGGTGGTTTTAGCAAATGTTGATTTTATCATTTGGAAAACTCACCCGTAGTAATTGATGAGACGGATGTGCATTGAAAGCTCCGAAAACATTTGTGTTAGGATTTATATTCGGATACTCAAGTACTATTGCACTTTTAGAGCCCGCTATAAGCTAAAATTCTGAGTTATAACCGCTTCAGGCTCCTTTGATAAAAAAAAAAAAGATCGCTTTAGGCTCCCGGAAAGCAGGTTCTGCAGATGGACCCAAAGTGTCGGCCAACATTATCGTACTGTCGGCCACCGCTTACAGCCATTCGACCACCTATGCAATATTACAACAACCAGCGGCCGCCCTCGTTACACCAGAAAATGTAGCTTTTTCCAAAGCAAACAAGAGTAGACTCCATTGTTTTTTTGGCAATGGCAAAAACACAAACTTTGGTCATTTGAACAAAAAATGACTTTGTTGATCGAGAGGTTTGCGAATTGTCTAAGATACTTTAATTAAATCTTATCATGTTTAAAACATGCGATCAAGAAGACCGAGAAGTTTGGATTGCTCATTTTTCTAAAATTTGCAGAAACATTTTATTTTACCAGCGAAGTCGCGCGTAGAACAATTCAACTCTGCATCTTTGGTAGTTTTTGTTCTACTGATGATCCAATTGAACGAAAAATGGATACCTTCAACCATTCCTTTCCTCGGTTGTGTGTCAATACTTAGGTGCTGGGAGGTTCTGGATTCGAGTTGATGAAAGATATCCTTTACAGTAACCTAAATTAACTAACATACTAACATCCTATCGTTTGACAAAAAAAACCCTCTACTTTCCTCTGTTAACTATTCCTTTTCATTTTTTTTTCGCCTTCCATAAATCCCTTCAAACCCAACTTCTAAGGTGTCCAAAAGTAGATCATACCTACTTGAGAGGACAATCCGTATACCCTCTCAATTTCAAAGTCGTAAAGCTTGTTTTTTTTCCTTTTTTCACTTGTTTCCTTTGGAATGTTAGAAAAAACAAACAGCAAGGAAAACACAATTTCGTAGAGTGAGTCTATGCTTGTGTGGGAGAGAGAATTCTTTGACAGTAGGATGTCCATACTTATTGTCTTGTTTTTGTTTGACGGTCAAGAATGCCCCAGCCAGCTTACGTGCACTTCGATTAATCTCTTCCCTAGTCCAATCAAAGATAAGGTGTCATGCCGGGACAAGGAAATTTTCACAAGAAATTATACTTTCTTACAGTCTGACTCTAGTAATCGAACTCTGGTCAATTATGAAACAAACCCATCAACCAATCGAGGTAACCCTTATCGCTATTTACCGTCGCTTTAACCTAGTTTTTTCCACCTACTATTTCTGTTACCAGAGATTATGCAAGCAATTCAGCCGAGTGGTTGGCCGAGGCCGTTTCTTGGCACCTTCAAATCCACGATTCCAATTTGGATGACTATTCAAACACCATGCAAACATTCTACCCATTGGAAAGTGGTGGAAAACATGATACTTGCACCATCTCACACGTGAATGCTTTTTGCAGAAATTTGACGTGCAAATATCAATGACAGTTCAAAAATTGTTCCAAAAATATACTACACGTTAGCAAACAAATTAATTTGGATCCACCAAAGAATATCTCGTCTCGCTCGGGACATTACTATCCCACTCGTGGAGGGACCAGAGTAGACAAAAACACAGAACAAAAAGTGCAAAGTAATAGCCAACCCGGGGTGGCGAACACAAATAACAAGATTTCACCGCAATGCTTCTTGGCACCAAAGATCTGATTCTCAATTTGCGTCAAAAGCTAAAGCTGTCACAGTTACCAATCTTCCTAGCTTTCAGTTCCAATGTGTTGCACAACATTGTACTTACTATAAAGATAAAGCTAACAAATTCAACCATTAACTCATGTGTCCCTGTATCTCACAACGAGGGACCAATATAGAAAGTAGAATGCTCTGCTTTAATATCGACAGTGAACACAACCCCATCCAGGCAAGGTGAACTACTCTGTGTAACACATTTTGCATTTCCAGCTGAATAAAATACTAATACTACAAAAGAGCCAAGAACTAAAATACAAACAATTTTGCTAAAACATCCTTTTTCATCTTTCCTTATTCATATGGTTATTAGGTGCATTAACTTATCTCATCTTTCTGAATCAAAATGAAAGACGAAAAACACAAATTGCATGCACTTTCCAAACTTGATTATTAACCTGCCCTTCGGAAAAAGTGCTCTATTTGCAAGCTTCCTTGAGATGGCAAAGTAGTTGATTTGGCTCCATACTTGCATCTCTTTGCTGCAGTTGAAGTTTCCATATTATCCTACACGGGAAGAATCCGGAAAAAAAATTAGACTTCCGTTCCAACAATTCAATAGCTGTAGCTTAAACTTATACTGATTTGCAACTTTAAACTTTACGTTTAAGACTGTTTTCAAATAAGATTAAATATAAGAAGAGAAGACTCACCAATGATGACTGATTTAGAGATCTCAGAACTTTGATTTTGCCACCTTTACCATCAGCTCCAACAGCAACTAAATTGCCACTACTTGCACTTGATCCTTGCATTGCCGCAGATGATAACACTGATCCACTACCCTGGACCCGCTTGCACCATTTACCCAAGTGCCTTTTAGTTCCATCAGGACCTAGCAACCCACCAGTAAAGCAGAGATCTCCTGGAGGTTTTGCAAGTTTGAGTTAGAATTAAATGAATTTTGTGAAAATGGTAAAACGTCAACTTAATCCCATCAAGCAGCATATATCACTTGAGACTACATTACATAAGCAGGAAACCAATCTGTTGTCAGTGCGAGTTATTCTGCAAGCATTACAACTTTCAAGCCAAACTTAACTTCCATTCCAAAGGGGTGAAGATTACCTGGTTGGTAAGTGGGAACGGGACTTGGAGTTTCCTGTTCAACACTAATAGATGACTGAACTTGTTTAATGTCATCAAGAATTAACACTGTGTCCCCGTCCATAGCAGCAGTTGAAGTGGGCGTCATATCGCACATAGGAATGTTTGAGCCTGTGACCCCATCGTTGTCACATGGTCTGCAAACTTCACCTTTTGTATCTGAAACTGCCTTTGGCTTTGACAAACGGCTTTTCTGGACAGCAAAATCCTCAGGGATTTGACGTTCCAATTCAAGTTGTGAAATATCATGCAGGTCATTCGTGACAATATAAAGTTCTGGTTCATCGTCATCGACAATAACGTAGGAATGTTTCCGTTTGTCAACAGCAATGGTATCAGATATACTTGCATCTTTGGACGGTTTCAACTTCTCTATTTTCCTATCAGAAAATAAGTCACTGGTTGTGCTTCCATTTAGATCCAAGTGAATTTTTTTTTGAGCAGGTTCCTCTGAAAGATAATCTGGATTTTTGTTGATGGATGAAGAATTAGTATTCCGTTTGATATCATTCACTAAACCTGTATCACGAGTAGCTTTTTTGGAAGCTTTTAAAGCCCTCAAGATTTCATTATCTTTCACTTCAACTGATACCTCCAATTCTTGGATCCTTGCCTGTTAAAGGTCACATGTTAGACCACATTCAATTTAAGCAATTATCTATGGCAGATTCACTGCTTGGGGCTGGCAATGAATTTACCTTCAATCTTGTTATTTTCCTTTTTTTCTTCTCAAGTTTACGAAGTGAACTTCCTAGACCATTAAATTTAGCCATCAAATCTTTGTAACACCTGTGGAAAGCCATAAAGTTTTATTACATACCAACTAAAGCAAAAGAAGATGAAACTTGTACAATTTAGAATACAAGGAATTCAATGGAACTTCCTCCATGCCAAAAGATCCATAGTTATGCAGGACTTGAACCAAAGTCCAGCCCTACAAAATAAGGAGAAGCACACATTTCAGCCAGCATCAATGCTGGTATTGAAATGATAAACGTTCCAGCTAAAAATTTATTTCCAATATAGCATGACAGTATCAGCTACCAACTGCGATGTGAACAGAAAAAGACAACAATAAGATACATACGAACCACATGACCCCTGTGTTACAAGGAGACTTAATTCTAACATATGTCACACACTCGAGTCCTCGACACTTGGATTAGGATACCAACATGAGTAGTTGGAGTGTTGGATATTTACCAAACAAGCATGTCTAGTATTTGAGTTCACAAATTTTCCACAGAATTCCCTATAATACATGTCTCTGATGAAAGCCCAAAGGTGCAAATTGATATTTATCGCATAGCCTATATTGCATTTGATTGATGTTTATTTCTTTACAATTGAATTTCAGCTACCATCCGGTTTTTGTTAAGCAATAATCCAGCGTTTACGGTGATGATGGAGATTTCGAGATAGATAAATTGGAGAACAAATGTCGGGGATATTTTAGCACTTTGCATATCGTTCAATGGGAGATGCTTGTAACCTGGAAATCAGGTAAATCTGACGCTTAGGCGTATACATGCAACGAATGCACATACCTGATTCCACATCCAGATTTGACACTGGCTTGAAACAAAGACTGTCATAATCTTTGCAGCTAAATAAATCGAGTCTCAAACTACAAATGAATTTAATTGCTGATAGACTTGGTCCAGAATTTGAAATACAGTGTTATGAAGAAAAAAGTCAGAGTAAACCCAAAAAAAGAGAGAGAGAGAGAGAGAGTTACTTGTTGCGGAATTCCAACGTCTTCGCTAAAGTGGATACCTCGTCTTTGTTGTTGGGCTTGTTACCTAAAGAAGCAAGCTTCAAAAGCTCTTCTTTCTCCAAGTTCCAGTCACAGGCCCTGGTTGTAAAGCAGATAACCCGAATAATCCAACAAATTTGTGAAGAAAAACAAAACATAGATTGTTATGCCGCTAGTATAAAGGTGCGTACAGTTTTAATTCTGCCAGCTCTTTGGCCAAGGCCATATTCCTTTGCTGCAGAATCGTGGAGTCCAATGTTTTTTTAGCAAGTTCCTACAATACAAAGAACAAAATGAGAAGGTTGAAATCAACCTGATTATACTGCACGTGGATATTTGGTGCACGAATGGAAATGAATGTGGGGTTTGGTTGGCTGTTGGAAGGATTTCATTAACCAAATACATACTCAACGGCCTCAAAGGACCTTATACCTCTGATTTCAAATGAAGCAACTGTTGAATAGACTGAAACTTCTGTTGAATGGACACCTTCTGCTGCACAGCTTCATTCTTCAACGCTGCCTCTTTCTCGGTCTGCTTCTTGCTTAAACTCAGCTGACACAGAAGTTTTCATAATCATATTACATGACAACAACTAGGCTGATCATGCATAAAATAAGTTACAAAATCTGATTGAATATTTAAAGATGATAATCGCGAGTTTCTGCAATTCAAGTCCCTCATGGCTACATGTTCTCGACAAGCAAATAAAGCACATCCAGTGTGCTTGGAATGGTTGAATATGATGGAAATGATATACAAGAAACGAATTACATGTTGAGAACGGATTGAGTTCACAATAGGAATTGAGTTGGTTGAAATTGAAGGGTTATAGCTTGGCATTTTAATCCCCTTAAAAATTCATCGTATTTCATTTAAGAAGATTGAACTGTATACAAAGCTTTTTCCTTTTCAACTCCTTATCCACCCAAACATAGCAATGGGAATCATTTCCCTTTATTTCCAATGATCTCCAAATGCATTAAGGGATATTTCATAACAAACACACTGTTTTCATTTCCCATTTTGAGATCCAATTGCTGAAAAGGTATGGAAAAGGCAAATTGGTTTCTTATTAGCTAAACATGCAGTGAATGTAAACCCACTGAAACAATGATTTTCCAAGATCCAATATCATGCTTTTTTTGTTCTCTCTTCTTTCTTTTCTTTTTTTTTTCCCTTCCAAACTGTGATTTACTCCTGTACCTATAATTTACCTGGGTACTACCTTCTCTCTACTTTTCGAGGTACTAATTCTCGAAATTTCTGAACAGCCAAAAAATATGGTAATGCAAGTAAACTACCTCTTCTTTGATTTCTTTGACATCATTTTGAGAATGCTCTAGAGCCATACGGAGCCCCAAAATCTTCCCCTCCAATTTCTCAATCTCCCAACTCAGCTCCCCTGGATTTTCTTCGCAGTTGGTCGGTTTCTGAGAGAGAGCTTGATCCCCGACTGACTGGAAATAAAGCCGATTCACACTCGCTTCCGAACAGATCTGCTTGCATACAGGACAGTTTTTCTTCTTTGCACTTGAACAGTACTCGAACCATTGTTGAATGCTAGGGTTGGCAAAAATACACATATCGTGTCAATTTTATTATCAAAACTATCCGTAAGCAGCAATGCCATTTTATTTCCTCATATGCATTTGGTTAAAATTAAATGTTTTGTTAGAATGTTGCAAGAAAAATAAGTATAGAAACTGAATCACCCTTGACATCAAAATTTTAATTATAATAAGAAGGTGAAAATTATAAACTATGGACACAACGCGAAGTCTCGCAAGATCTGGCAACTTTCAAAATAAATGAATTTCAAAGTGCAAGTTATGCGACTGTGTCCAAATGGGCTGGGCAATAAAATTCACCCCGTATCACTTTTTATTATTGCTGTATAACGGGTCTGTTTGCGTACAGTACAGTTTTCTTCTTTGCATTTGAACAGTATTCGAACCGTTGTTGAACAGTTGAAGGCTAGGGTTTTCCCATTGGTGGAAAAAACAAATCTTGCCAGTGAAAATGCCGATATTAGACGAGAACATAGCAAATGTCGTTTTATAGGAGGGGAATTACCAGAGTTCGTGAAAGACGTGACCGCAAATGGAGATGGATTGTAGGTCTTCGGTGATGGGGTTGAGATCCTCGTAGCAGATTGAGCATATGGTCTTGGCAAATGTATTGCCGCCACATGCCATTCTCTCTCTCTCTCTCTCTCTCTCTGGTGTGTGACTGTGTATTGGGTGGAGAAGAAGGAGCGAATTTTGAAAGAGGGGAATTGGAAAGCGGGAAGAAGAGAAATTCGACCAAGATCGGAGGCAATTCACGGGAAAACGAAACGGGTGCATCTTGGACGGTTTTTGTTGGATTAAAGCCCATCACTGCCGAGCCCAATTGGAGTACATCTCTACACTGTACAGCTAAGGTGTCTTTTAACAGGCACGATTGATTGTCGGACCATTTTTATGAAGAATCTGATTGGATGAGATGATATTAATACTGGTAATAAAAGGGACAAATAGTCCATTGAATAATAGATGAGATTAAATAAATATTTACTGTGTTTGGTTTGATGGAATTATATGATTCCTTTAGGAATAGCATTTCTAAGGTTGGAGGTCATTAGATGGCTATCCTATCAGATGAAACACAGTACTTGTAAACCAAAAAGGCTTACATACAAATATTGATGATGTCCAATGTCTTCCGGCTTTCAAAATATATGCAATGTCAAATCGTAAACGAACGTTTGTTAAAAAAAAAAAATCGTAAACTAACGTATATTACTGAGGACAATTGCAGCGATCCTAGTGTGTTTTGGGCACGGAGCAGTGTGTGTTACACTGATATCCTTTGTATGGGTTTCACTTCCTATCCGGACTCCGGACCTCCATGATCCGAACATTTTTTTTACGATCTGAACCGTCCAATGTGTTCAAAATGTGTTTTCAAGGATTCACGCAAAAATCTTCAAAAAAATAAATACCGGGAAGGGCTTGATCCAAACAATTTTTTACAAAACTGTAAATCTACAGTTTTTGTGAAAAAACTGCTTGGATCAAGGCCGTCCCGGTAATTTTTTTTTTTGTAGATTTTTCGCATAGACCCTTGAAAACATTTTTTGAACATATTGGACGGTTCGGATTTCCCAAAAACAATTTTTAACGTGAAAATTTTACATTTTTTCTTATTTACGGGAGGTCCTTACTAGAAAATTTGCCCCTTTGTATGTTCGTTATTCTCTAATGTTTTTGTTTTTCTTTAGGTTCTAAAGTGACTTTGGAAATTTCAAGATGTGTTTGTCAATTTTCTTTTACAATATTGTTCAGACTATGCGTTGTTGTGTGTGTGTTCTAGCCACCTCCTTATATGATATGTTCTTGTACTTTTGCCTTATTATCAATGAATTTCATACTTTTTTCCCCAAAAAAAACTCTATTGTGTATGATATATTATTTTTGTAGGGATGTCATCATTGAGAAAAGAGGAGAGGCACGATAGAGAAGGAAGGAGGAGAATGGCGGTGAGTCGCAACTACAAGCTGAGCCCTTAACAAGTAGAGCTTTATCGAACTCGTTTACTAAACGAGTCTAAATATTGAGCTCGAGCTCTACTCGATTACTAAACAAGTCGGGCAAAGCCTTAACGAGTTAAGCCACAAGCTACTCGCCAACAGCTCGGTTCGTTTATAACCCTAATAACAAGCAAAGCTTGACAATGAATTATGATTCAAAATTGCATGGTTAGACTTTTGTTTAGTGAAAGCGCAAGAATGTGTTAATTGTTAGTTATAGTAAGTGACAATGACCCTAAATCTTATGAATGAGAGTATAAGATACTCACCAGTAAGCTAATACTCCATTTGCCAGTTGGTTGTATTTGATTCTATATCTTGTCATATGAAAATACGATAATGTGCAATTTAGGTTATGTGCACAGTGAATATAATTTGATTTGTGACATAAATAGTGAGACAGTTTTTGAAAAGTATAATTTAAACAAGTTAAAATAGTTAGTCAACACAAGGCTGCTCTTATTTCGCAGTTTTGATTTCGATATTTGGGGCCAAATATCCAAGGGAGGACGCTTCAATTTAACTTGCACTTCGATGGGTTTTATTGACGAAGCCCTGCCGTGGTGACAGATCAATACTTCCCTTCTCTGCTAGGTAAGATATGATTGAAGTCCGAATATTCGAAGTCGGGTGAGTTTTCCAGTTTATGGGGTTGTTGCACTGGTTCAATTTAGCCCATTTTTTTTACTCCTATTAGAGAAAAAAAAAAGAGAAAGAAAGAAAAGAAGTTGAAGTCACAGGAGGTTAACTGAGAAGTACAATCACGGGGAGTAATCTGTGACACAGATAAAATTATAAGGTCCGTAACGTAATTGTTGCAATTTACATCCAACCTCTTCGCGACCAGAATCAGAAGCAGTTGATCGGAAAAAGAATCAGCAGCAGCTCAAAATCTTGAATCGAACAGGTACGATTCCTCTCTCTCTCTCTCTCTCTCTCTCTCTCTCTCATCGTCTACCTCTCTGTTTGCTGTCTCATGGTTAATTCAGATGCTTAAGCATAACATTTTTGGCCTCTAACAATTGAACACTCATCCTGGAGTATTGGGATGTTCGATCCACGCAGCAGGAGCGAATAGAGTTAACGCATTCTAGGCTTCTGCCCAGGGCCGGCCCTGTTTACTCCTTGCCGAATCTGATTCGAATTCAGCTGTGTGGTGTTTGTTACGTTTCATGGTTTCGTTTTCTGATGCATTTTGCATGTTTTAGATGAAAGAGGGTAGAGATAGAATGAAGACCGATAGAGTTTCTAAACCCACTGTTAAAACCGGTCCTCTTGTGCTCGATGAAGATGATTTTAAGGTAAAGGCTTTAAATTGATGCTTTTGATATCCACATGAGTCGCTAACGAAACTTGGTGCGACGCTCAGCTATAGTTTTGCCTAAATGAATCACATTTGAATAGGGGGACTTCTCATTTGATGCATTATTTGGGAACTTGGTAAACGAGCTTCTCCCGTCGTACCAAGAAGAAGAAGCAGATTCATTGGAAGGACATAGTAATATTGGTGCACATGATACATTGCAAAATGGGAACTTGCGTATTACATCTGATGCAGGAAAATCAGCACAAGGGTTATCGAGCCCTTTGTTTCCAGAAGTGGATGCTTTGTTGTCTTTGTTTCAGGATTCTTGTAGGGAGTTGATTGATCTTCGGAAGAAGGTATGTATTTTGTGCAGCTTCATCCAGAATGGTCACGGGGCTGTCATTTTGAAATTAATTATATTCTTTTGGCTAAAGATTGATGGAAGGCTTCACAATCTCAAGAAAGATGTTGTCATCCAAGATTCCAAGCACCGCAAGACACTCGGAGAGGTCAGTTAATAGGGCATGTATACGTGCTAATTCTGTATTTGTGGAAGTTGCTTGTAAACAGCTTGAACTGGTTCACGTTTTTCCACTTGTAGAATCTTTATACCCGTTTCAGAGGGACTATATTAACCAGAAATGGGTATCTCTGTGGCGTTCTCCATTTTTTGTATTTTGGGAGTGGGTGTTAGTAAATGGAAGAATAAATGCGTATAGTGACCGTTGCCCTTTACGTCATTTATCACAAAACTAACTCTGTTGATGCTTCCTTGCTTATACTAAAACAGCTCTGTGGTTCTTATGTGTGATCATGTTAGGATGCACAAACTTCATGACAGTACTCAGTTTATGAACTTTCTGATGAATCCTTTTTTCAATGGATGTCCCAATCTTCAGCTGGAAAAAGGAGTAGATGGCTTGTTTGGTAGCTTTGCGAGGTTAGATTCACGTATTTCAAGCGTTGGACAGACGGCTGCCAAAATTGGAGATCACCTGCAGGTAATTGTTGAAAAACTAGAATTATACATTGCTTTGGATGCCAATTCTTCTTTATAGGTTTACTTGTTGTCTTCACGTGGAGTTTGTCAGATTTTATGTAACTCTATGATTCATGTGATTCTTCCTCATTAGAGTGCAGATGCTCAACGAGAAACTGCAAGCCAGACAATAGAACTCATTAAGGTAGTGCAATCCTACATTTAATTGTTGGGTATTGTTATCTAATAAATTCTGTGACACCACTTAGTTCTATTTGGATTCTGCAGTACTTGATGGAGTTCAATAGCAGTCCAGGCGACCTAATGGAACTATCACCTTTGTTTTCTGACGATAGTCGCGTTGCTGAGGCGGCTTCAATTGCACAAAAATTGAGTAAGATGGCCGTACTTTCTTGCTAAGCTTTTGGAATCAGACATTTCACCTACTTGATGTACACATAACTCCCACCTTTTTTACGAAGACTTTTTCCTCTTGCTACTTGGCTGAGCAAATGGAGGGACATTCGAAAAGGATTCCCTGCCACCTTGATAAGTTATCATTTTTTTTATCCCTTCCCCATTGTATCGTCTAAGATATTTGAATCTGTTGTTCTATCCTGATTGTGGTTCTTCTTGTGTCCATGGTTATTGCAACAATTAATATGCCCCACATATATTAGCTTGCTTCAAGTATTGTGGTTTCTGGTAGACATCATTAAAATTGCTTGGGGTGGACATAGCTGGTAGCCTAGGTATGCATATGCATAGGGAAGAACGGTTTGGAGTGGGTGGAACTTGGAGAGTGCCAATGGAGTCAAATTGTGACGAAGTATTTGTTAGTTGTATTTATTGTTTTCTTATCCCACTAAGTCAGTTACTCCGTAGTAAGTCTATATGTTTGGGGGATCACTTGTTTTGTTGTTCCTTTGACTCATGCAAAACCTTCTCGCATTTGAGAATCAGTTTCTCATTGATACGCTGGTTTGGAAGAATCAAAATTGGTTTCTTGTTGGTTAGTGAATGTCAAACGCAAATATATTATATATATGGTTTTTCATTTTTTTTGAACTGTTATTTGGTTTTTCATTGATTCCTCCTAATTGCGTTGATTCATCCCATAGATTCCATATCAGTTGGAATTCGGGTATGTGCCATATATTTGATTTTCTAAGCATCCATGGCTAAATGGTTAAAACTATGGCATGTAATTTAGAAATTCGATTTGTACTTCCATGTGGCTAAGTAGCGGTATATGATCCATGCATTGATATAGACAAATAGATTTGTAATCATTATGCGTAGCTAAATTGCATATGGTAGGATTTTCAAATTTGAAGGTAAGACCTTAAATGCCGGTCGGATCAGTATCTCATGGACTGATGCCCGAAGTTTTGTATTGTAGTGTGCCACATGTTCGTTTGCTTAATTCAGTCGTTTTCCTAAATCTGCTGTATCTACAGACAATCATGATTGTATTTATATATGATGGGAGACAAGGATTGTCAAATGGATTCATTGCGCTAGGGAACATGATCTATCCACATGAATGATCTTTACTTGATTCTCCTATAATCCATTGTTTCTCTGGACTCTGGTGTGGGTTGAGTGCCCTCCTTTTGGCGGTTTTCTCATCCATTCTCCTTGTTTAAGTTTTTGTTTTTTGTTTTTTGTTTTTTTCCTTCATTATAAATGCTGTTTTTTCACCCTACCGAGAACAAATGCATGCCAAAGTAGGAAAAAGATTGGATGGGGTTAATAAATTTGTTTTACACTCAGAAGCTTTACATAGCATGTCAACTATTTTAAGGAGTTTGACATTGCTGTTATATTGGTCTTTGTTCCTCTGTATATCTTCTATTTCGATAGTGCCAATCAATATGTTGAGCTGGGCACATGTTTTTATGGAAGCGTTCTAACATTGATGCGCAGAGATGTCCAATAAAATTGACCTCTTGCTGCTACGGTCTATTTTAGGGTCATTTGCTGAAGAAGATATAGGAAGACAAGGCATAGCTACACCAATGGCGGGAAATGCAACTGCAAGTAGAGGACTGGAGGTTGCAGTTGCTAATCTTCAGGAATACTGCAATGGTATGTCACCTCTTTCTTTGTTTTTTTTCTTTTGGGCAGCTTTTATGACAAAAGTTAGCAGTGAAGATGCAAGCAAATGTGGAGTTTACTATGGAGAACTGTTGAATCGCTGAAATGCCTTGTTGCATGAAGCAAAGAAATTTCTCCAGGCAGAGAAGTAGAGAACAATCATGGAAACTGAAAAGCACATTAAACAAGATCAATAGAATATAAAAGATCATCCATTAACTAAGATAAAGATGTAGAATTGGAAAATATCATTAATATTGTGTCAAATGTAGTAGTTGAATCAGGGGTAAGCTGCATAGAATAAGTAATTTGTGAAGAAGTTATTGACTAGGAGGAATCTTTAGAGATTTGAGCTACCGGAGCTTGAGAGTTCTTTTAAGTGATGCTTTTTGTGTGAATGGTGTTCTCAAAGAACTTAAGTGATAGACATAGGAGATACGAAGGTGTTCAAAATTTCTCTTCATATACAACTACACCTCCGTACAGTCCTATTTATTCTAGGCTTCTGAGAAAGTTCTGGTCCTTCCATATATTGCTTTGAGTGAGTTTGGGTTTTGCCAAGAAAACGTGGGTGGAAGTTGGGGAAGAACTACTTTGAAGGAAGCATCCCTTTCTGCTATTGGTGCATCGCAAGGGCAGAAAACATAGACTGGCCGGTGGAATGAGGGTTTGATTACTTTTGTTGTTAGATTGGTGATATAGTTGGTCTATATAAGTAATGTTGTTTTTCTCCTTCATTTGTGCCGTTCTTGTTTTGTCTTATTTACTTTTTTTCCCCGGTATGGTGATCCATTTTTGACGTCTAGCTGATCAGGAAGAGCCAAGTCCTATACTAATTTTTTTTTTTCGTTGTTATTTTCCCCCTCTTCAAATACCAATAGTATACTGCATTAACTGATGACTCACGAGGAATGGTGACTGAAATCTTGGATTTAGATAAACGTGACAGTTTTGTCGAACACTGCCTCTTATTAACTGCATATTACTACTCTCTCCGTCCCCATATAAAAGTAAAGCATTCCATTTTGGGCTATCTCTTAACAAATGTGTGTTTTGAAAAATTTGTACAATTATTATTTTACCCTTTTGAAAAGTTGATGGGTAAGGAGTTCACGGGTAAAAGTGGAGGATAAGTGTGGAAAGTGGAGGTAAAAGTTGATGTGAGAAGTGTAAAGTGGAGGTCAAAATTGATGTGAAAGGTGTAATGATGATGTTTTTTTAATAAGTTGGATTTATGAAGCAACACATTTAAAAAGGGACGGAGGGAGTAATACATATTTTTGTCTGAGATCCCGTAGTGACATAACTTCCCAATAGGTAGGGCTGCACAACGGCCGGGTTTCTCGGGTTCAGATCGGGTTTGACCCGACCCGGTCAATGATTGGATTTTGATAACGCCACCCGACTCCGACCGAATACTGATCGGGTTAAACCGGGTCGGATTGTCGGGTTGGTGTGTGAGTGAGAGAGGGAAAATAGATCCATCAAAATAGAGAAAAAAAAACAGATCCATCCAGATAGAAAAAAGAAAACCTGAAATCCAAATCAATATTCCCATCTTTGTACTGCAAATCAGCCAAATCTTAATGGGAGAAGGATTTAAGAATACACAGAGAAAGTTAGAAACAAAATAAAAAATCCAGAACCCCCATTTTGTAAACTGCAAATCTTAGGGGAAAATGAAGATCTAAAAATACACATAGAAAAGAAATCAGAAATTTCTATAAGAAAACCGTATACTCATCAGAGAGAGAGAGAGAGAGAGAGAGAGAGGGTTTTTCAGATCTAAACTTCTGGACTCTGGTGTATGCCCGAAGTTATGAAGGGAGGGGTAAGTTTTATAGTATTCCTAATTCGGACGGGTCGGGTCCGCCCGAATTAATTTTAGCCAACCCGCAACCCGACCGAATAACTGAAATTTCCAGAGAATTAAACCCGAGCCCGACCGTTTAACCTTATCGGGCGGGTCGGATGTGTGTTTTTTCGGGTCGGGTCAGGTCGGATGGTCGGGTTGCGGATCAAATGAACAGCCCTACCAATAGGAGAGCATTGGTGCATTGAGCGTGGATCTGCGCACTGAGAGCAGATGCTTTTCAGATTCATGAATAAAGTACCAGCGTCTATGTTCTCTATATTGTTTATTTTCTTTTTCCCCAATCTCTATTGTGGGTATTTATTTTTGTAAGAGGCCACATCACTTTGGGCTGTCGATTCTTAAACAATTCAAAATCTATGTCCCGCATTTATAAATAGATCTACACATTTCTTTTTGCGGAATTGAATAATATGAAAGTGTAGAATACCGGAGCCTTTGCCTATCTGGGGCTCTTACATCTTCAAGGAAAATGTTAACCTCAGCCCAAAGGGTGGAGGATAATAAGTAGAAAGTGCATAGATATCCGAGAAATGTGTATCAATATCCACAGATGTGCATTAACATCCATGAAAGTGTATTCATGTACGTGAAATGTGCATTAATATCCGAACTAGTTTATCATTATATGCATATTATCCTCCACCTATTGGACGGAGGTTAGCAAGATCCTATCTTCAATCATGGTTTTTTTGGGAACAGTTTTGGTCATATGTGAATTAAACTTTTCTTTCGGGTTACCTTTCTTTGTTAGAATTGGAGAACAGATTGTTGGCTCGATTTGATGCAGCATCTCAAAGAAGAGAATTGTCTACCATGGCAGAGTGTGCTAAAATCTTATCTCAGGTCAGTTACATGAACTTTGTTTTCATTATCAACAAAAAAAAAGAGAAGATATTCTGGATGCCTTTTTGTCGCCCCCTTTGAATGTCTTGTCAATGCAAACCCAAAGAACAAATGTAAAGAAGTGAACCAGACATGAATTGATTTTTTTGTCTTGGTCATCAAGTAGTGAGTTTCTTCTCGTACATGCATTAATTTAGATGCTTATTACTTTGAATAATTGTTTCGTGCGTATTACCCATAAAAAGGATTCACGTACCGACCCCAATTGAGTGGAAACTCTGTTTCGTCTAGTTTGGTTTAACTTCTATTTACTGTGCTTGTCACTGGATCTAAATATCATCCCTGGGAAACATGGAACTATAGCAAGCTCCTTTTTTAATTTCTCTTTGCAATGACAGTTGGACTTCGTGCTTAAATACTTTATACAAAGAATATTAACATGCTCACTGCTTTGCTGAATGTCCAATGCTTACACTAAGCATTGGGTTAATCTAGTAGTTGTCGTTCGACTATGTGCTAAACGGAATCATAATCTGAACATCCATACGACCTGATGCTGTGAAATTCTATTATGGCAGCAAGTTATTTTCAATAACACCCAACAATTATGTCCTCCGGGATACTTTTCCTTAGAAGATCACTCCCTCTATGAATTTTTACTAGACAGTGTGACATACCAAAGAACATGCAAAGTTGTATTTTACAACTCCTCCACTAAAACCATTGATTAATTGTCAATGTTTTGACAATCTATCTTTGTGTTTTGTGTCTTTTCTTTTAATTCTAGAACCTTTGGATATTACCATTTTGCCTTCTGTCCTTTTGCTCACTGCATTTGTAATTCATATTAGTATAGTATTACCTTAACTGGTTACAAGTGCTTGATCGAGTGGTTGCCAGTCAACAATCCCGCAAGTATTTTGAACGGATTAATGTCCCAGATGTTACTGTTTTCTTCCTATGTTTGTGAATTGCAGTCTGTGAAAGAAAGAAAGGAATAAGTAAATAGGAATTCATTTAACAATGCATTGAGTTTACTGGTCAGTTGCATAAAATGTGTGTACCTTTGATTCTGCTGGGTTATGGGGATGAGTGGATGATGAAATGTCTCTCCGCTTCAAGTGATTCGGAATATTTATGTGATTTGCTTGAAAACCAGTATTATTTGAATCCAGCTCCTAGAACAATATTGGAAAGTGGAATGTGTGTATTTTACCATATCTTTGACTCTGTAGACTCTGTACTAGTTCCTTTTCTTTTTCATGCCTATTGTAATTGATTCTAGAGATAAATAATGATGTTATGGATATTTGGCTTTGATTTCTTTTTATTTCTAGAATATATGATTATTTCAATATGGTTATGAGTGCTGATGTTGATCACATTATGATCAACTTTGTGATTCTGCAACAATTAGAGGACTGAAAGAATCGCTCCATCTTCCTTTCCTTCTTTGACTAAGAGTATATCAATCTTCTTGTGTTACTTCTCTAAAACTTTCTGACAATGTGCTTTAAGTCTCATGGTACTTGTAATTATTAGCAGGTGCACGAGAATTAGATAACTTAACTCTTGGAATTTGCAGAAGGGAATAAAAATTCAGTCACTTTGTATAAAAAGTCACTCACTTTGTTCTCAGTCCTTACCATTTTGTTTGACAATGCAGTTCAACAGGGGCACTAGCGCCATGCAACATTACGTGGCAACCCGTCCAATGTTCATTGATGTCGAGGTCATGAATGCAGACACAAGATCTGTTCTCGGTGATCAGGGTTCCCAACCTAGTCCTAGTAATGTTGCACGTGGCCTTGCTGCATTGTATAAAGAAATTACAGGTTTGGAGGACTGCCATAATAATTGTGTCAGATTGACTGGTTTTTGTTCTTCACTGAAAATTGTGCTAATTTTGGTTTGTAGATACTGTGCGTAAAGAAGCTGCCACAATAACAGCAGTATTCCCTTCTCCAAATGATGTTATGTCGATTTTGGTTCAGGTATTCTGGGAATTCCCTTCATTCTGCCTTTGTGGGTTTCATGGCAATTTACTCAATGAAGTTCAGATTCCAGGATTGTATTGGCTGACAATTCCACTGTCATGAATTTTTTTTTTTTGGATATATGCAGCGAGTCTTGGAGCAACGAGTTCCTACACTTCTTGACAAGCTGTTGGTAAAACCATCTCTTGTTAACCCACCTCCTATGGACGAAGGGGGACTACTATTAGTGAGTTGAATTACTGGTGATGTTTTTTTTCTTCATTCGACCCCAATGCCCAGTTGAAGAGAAAGCGAGATTTTGACTTCATTTGTATTTGGTGATACTTCAGTATCTTAGAATGCTAGCAGTTGCATATGAGAAGACAGAGGAACTTGCTAGAGACTTGCGTGCTGTTGGGTGTGGTGATTTGGATGTTGAAGGTAAGAATTAGTTTTACGCTTTTACTAATAAATCCAATGGACCAATGCATGCATGCAGCAGGTATTTGTGGATGGTTCCATGTGGCAAAGTTATATATTGTGGATGATTCCATGCGGCAAAGTTATACAATTGTTAACCAACTGGAAGAGCATAACACCTTAAGCCCATCAATGGTGGGGCTTTGACTCTTGATCCCCCTCTCCTAATGGGATATAAGATCTTGATCATGTTAAAATATGAAGAAGAAAAGGGTTAATATTCCTTGATGTATAGGGAAACTGTTAGCAGAACCAAATTTGCTCTGGACATTTCTTTCTTAGCGGCAGATGAGTGCACGTATTTGATAAAATTCTGGTACAGGAGGCGTGTTCTGTTTTACGTTTGGGCTATTTTGTACCTACCAAAGGGTAGGGCTAAATAGCTTGTGTGCTGTTATTGTGCCGGGGTCGGTGACTGTATACATTAGATTCTGTACAAAATATTGAAGCCTTATACAGCATTTTTGGTCCAAATTTTCCATCTAAAAATTTATTTGGATGACATTTATAGTCGAAAATATTTGTTAGAATAATTATTTAACGTACCGCCAGGTTCTTTTCCAGAAGTGGATCCATATCGACGTATCCTTCATTTTAACTTTGAGATGTCCGACCCCTAGATATACCCCCTCACTGAGCCTATGTTACAAAGCAATATGTGTATTGATTTGAGCAACAATATGTATTATGGAACTATGACCGTAGTGAGAATATATTCATGGAAAAGATTTAGGACGAGTTGTCCTAATCATAATAGGTTTGCCTTGGGGAATAGGGATTTCCAATCCATCACCAAAACAAATGAAATACATTGCAAGATGGAAGAAAAATGACTATGAAATACATTGCAAGATGGAAGAAAAATGACTAAGGCAATAAAATGTTTGCTTTTATGATTTTGTTAGGTAGGGGTAACACTCATGGACGATAAAATGGGGAAAGAGAAAATGGCTAATAACTACTTAAGATGGTTTGAGTATATATAACGAAGACCAATTTCTAGGGAACCATAGGAATTAAGAAGAGTGATGCTATCTACTTACATGGCTTTCCTTGGACAGAAGGTTACAAAATCAACACAAGCTGTTGTGTTATGGAAAGACCTGATACTTGGTAGTTTGTGGTTCAACTATTGCTATAGCCCTTGATCTAGTAGAGTAGCAAATGGGTACTTACATAGACAACCCTATGTAATTGGGACTAGAGTCAATCAATGAACTTCAGTTAGGGATTAAAATTGTTACTTTTGTTCTTCTTGCTTTCTCTAATGTCACTTATCATTTAGTATTGCATTATAAGCTTAATTATGATTGGGCTAAAAAGTGGCTCCAAAGCCCCAGATAATTTCTTTGGCTAACAGACTTTTACTGGAGTTCTTTTTTCCACTTTTTTCTTACATGCAGCTGTAAAAGTTATTTTAAAACTAATTCTGAAATAGTGTTGACGAGCTTGGTTGTTCACTACCAGTTACTGGAAGGCTTTCTGAATATTTCTAATTGCAGAGATACATATACTACATTTTTAACTTCCCATATTTGATTCAATTACCTCATGTTGAGATTTCGTCAGCGTTTCTCTTTTACTTCAATTCCCTGAAAGCAGCTTCCTCTTTTGATACAGGCCTGACAGAGTCTTTATTTACTGCTCACAAAGATGAATATATTGAGCATGAGCAGGCTTCTCTGAGACAACTGTACAAGGCAAAGGTGGTTCTTCTCCAGTCCTCTCTCTCAACCATCGCTCCTTTTCTTTGTTCGTCTCTCTTATTATCTTTAACTCTTTGTGTAATTTTCCCTTCTCTGAGACAGTTCATGTAATGATTGAAGATTCTGTTGTTTTCTGATGGTTTGGCAACCCATAATACAATTGTGATTTGTAGGTGGAGGAATTGCGTGCAGAAAGTCAGCAATCATCGGAGTCATCTGGGACGATTGGACGCTCTAGGGGAGCTTCAATATCATCTTCTCACCAGCAGATATCTGTGACAGTGGTGACGGAATTTGTGCGTTGGAATGAAGAAGCGGTTTCAAGATGTACTTTGTTTTCATCACAGGTAAATATAGTTCGTTGTTATATGTACTTTGCGCCTAAGACCGATCCATCATCTATGATTGTTCCCTGGATATGGGAACATACTTCGTTTTCATAGTTTGTTTTGTTTCAACCCACGAGGTCATTCGTGTCCCTCCTCACATATTTCACTTATTTGGTTTTCTTGCCAAAATTGCCCGGCCAAACCTTCTAATTTCAATTTTGTAAACTGAAGGCATAGGGAGTCTGCCAAACCATGCCAATCAAGTTATCTTCAGCTAACCAATCCGAATGAATCTAAAGGAAATCCAAGTACCCGTAGGAACTCACTTTTGCACCAATCTTAGGCAGAAGAAAAGTGCATAAATCTTAAGAAGCTATGTTAGCCTCGTACATGTATACATTACTTACGCTTGAATGGAGGACAATTTGACCCTTGAAAACCCACAATTGTTCCTAAACAACAACATAAATCTCCATGGTTAAGATTCCTCGTTTCTCTCGTTTATTCTTGCCATCCAAACAATAGTCTTAATGAGACAATAATCATAACCACCTACTGGGCATAGAACTTTTTTTTTTGTCCCTTCTGCTTTTATTTTTATACATGCACAATTCTTTGGTAATGCATTATGCTCCGATTCTTAGCATGAACTAAAATAGTATTTGACGTTTTAGATATTTTGCTAGGTTTCCTATCATTATTATTTCTAATTTTATTCTGTGCAGCCTGCCACCCTTGCAGCCAGTGTAAGAGCTGTGTTTACCTGCCTGTTAGACCAAGTAAGTTCTAGCTTCTCTGTTTTCTGGCATGAGAGTTTGCATCTATGTCCTGGGTGCTCACCCCTTAGTCTGTCTCCCCATTTTCCCCTTGATTTATCCTGCTGCAGGTAAGTCAGTATACAACTGATGGGCTTGAACGAGCCAGAGACAGCCTTACTGAAGCTGCAGCTTTGAGGGAGAGGTTTGTGCTTGGAACAAGTGTTAGTAGAAGGGTAGCTGCTGCGGCTGCTTCTGCCGTAACTCCTTCTCATCTCCCTTTTTCTGTACACTCAGTATTAAGTAACACTTATGCTTATCTATTTAGGCTTTAAATAGAGATTTGAAAGGACAAAGGAATTTGACCAATTATGAATGACTAACTGTTGATGTGTAGGCAGAAGCTGCTGCTGCTGCAGGGGAAAGCAGTTTCAGATCTTTCATGGTGGCAGTCCAACGCTGTGCAAGCAGTGTGGCTCTTGTTCAGCAAGTATGTTCGTTGCAATTACCTCTCTCACTATATATTTTGCCTGAAGCTTGTAATATAATAGTCTCAGACTTGATTGCAATTGATTGGAACCTTTTTGTGCAGTACTTTGCAAACTCTATATCTCGGCTTTTACTACCAGTAGATGGTGCACATGCTGCTTCCTGTGAAGAGATGGCAACAGCTATGTCGAGTGCAGAAGGTGCTGCCTACAAAGGGCTTCAACAATGTATTGAAACTGTCATGGCTGAGGTCTGTACTTGGCAAACTAACACCTTAATTTTCAGGTTTAAGTGCACCAAAACCACCTATCCTTTTATAAATAGCTGTGAGGTTTAGCCAAGTGTAGGGTGGTTGCTTCATCGGTTTTGCCATGTGACAGTTTACTCTCTTCAGTATGCATTTGTGTTTTACCCTGTCTTCAATAAACTAATTCTTTTGAAATGTTGTGCAGGTTGAGCGGTTGCTCTCAGCTGAACAAAAAGCTACAGATTATCGGTCTCCGGAAGATGGCATTGCTCCTGATCACCGTCCAACAACTGCTTGCGCAAAGTAAATCCAACTTGACTTGGATTTAGTGTTTGTTTGAAGGCCCTTATCCCTTGAACTCTTGTTGTAAATTTTGGTTTGGGCTTTCTATAAAAACTACTTTCACCGGGAAAAAATGTTATTAAATGTGAACTCGATCTCAGTATTCCGGGACTGATATTGTTTTCCTTTCCTTTTCTTAGTTTCTTTTTTGTTGTTCGGCTGATTCTGTTCAACATTGTCAATTAGCCTCTTTATTTTCTTAACCAGAGTTGTTGCGTACCTCTCTCGTGTGCTTGAGGCTGCATTTACTGCCCTAGAAGGTCTTAACAAACAAGCTTTCTTGACTGAATTGGTATGGCTTTGTCCTTTGCTATTTTCATAACTGCTAGTGTGATCCGTTTTTCCTCTTCCTTATCTGGTTATGTGTGGTAAAAAGAATTTCCTTATCTTACAAGTGAGCATTTGTTAGAGACGTTGATGCAGTCTTGATTGTGCCCTGTATTTCAAGGCTTCATAACAGCTAATAATCTATCTTTCTTCGTACTTTTGCTGTGGCATTATGCAATCTTTGTGATGTCAATGAGCAATCAATCGCTTATCATATTTTCGGCTGTTCTTATTAGTGGCTGTCTAGTCATCGTTGGCATTTTTTTGTGACTAATGAATTTGTTGATTTAGGGGAATCGGTTGCACAAAGGGCTGCTTAATCATTGGCAGAAGTTTACATTTAATCCGAGGTAACACCTTGCTGTTATGTTCCATAGCCTGCCTATTATGTTTTAAGTTACATACTCATTGGCAAGTTAAAACTCTTTGTCAAGGATGCTGATTATATCTATATATTGTGTTGAAGGTAGGGAATAGCATATTCCTTTATAGAGTGTGAGCTATAATTCTGGAAAGTTGGAAAACTTAATTGACAAAGAATGGGGAGAAAAGAGGAGAGAAAAAAAATCAAAAGGCTGATGCATGTGCATGAGTAGCTAGAAAAACATAACCACCGACAATAATGTTGACAAGAACCTTAAGGGTGAGATGCTTAGTCCATCCTTCTGCTTCACGTATCTGTGTTTCTCTATTTCAGTGGAGGTCTGCGACTGAAGCGTGACATAACCGAGTATGGGGAATTTGTGCGCAGCTTCAATGCTCCTTCTGTTGACGAGAAATTTGAATTGTTGGGAATGTAAGTTGCAGGGGTTGGTCTGATCTCAGGCTTTTGATTTAACATGTTCCATCCTGATTTACTGTTGCATAATTTGTTTGCAGCATGGCCAATGTCTTTATTGTGGCTCCTGAAAGCCTCTCCTCTCTGTTTGAGGGAACCCCAAGCATTCGGAAAGATGCGCAAAGGTAACAGCCATATTACTTATGATTGTTTTTATGTTTTGTAAAATAGTTAGGATATACTTTGCTGCAGATTTTGTAAACCTTACATATATTTCAACAAAAAGTAGATGGAGCTCGAAACTTAATGTTGGTACTGTTAAAGCTGTTAACACAGAAGTTTCTCTCACATAAAAAACACATAATCCGACTCGTACACACTGAGATGACAATTATAAAAAAAATAAAAAAAATAAAAATGAAAGGGCAGGCACAACATTTGAGGATAATGGAAAACCGTATTATAGACTTTGTTCTGTTCACTGATAATAATAAAAGGCAATATAGCATTGATTCAAATTGAACGAACAGATTTTTTAAACTTGTTCACCGATATATCATTGACATCATAACTGCATTTCATCAACACTGATAAAGTAAACAATGCTGGAGTCCATCATTTAAGAAAACATATTCCATCAATCCACGTATCATACCAGTTTGCGAGCTTCCCAATATTACTTTCTCTAATGGATGGGAGATGATTGTTACAAATCGACAATATTTGTGATTTACCGTTATGTCCCAGAACTTTTTCCCCTCAAGCTAGCAAAGTGATCCATCTATGTTTGAGTGACTGATACATTCTTGTACAATGCACATGTGCAGTTTGTACTAGATTTAGAAATACCATTAGTGCTTTATGTATCTGTCTCCTCTCTATCCCTATTTCTTTTACGATATGATAACCTGAAATCTTCGGCAAATTCAGGTTTATTCAGCTCAGAGAGGACTACAAGAGCGCAAAACTGGCAGCCAGACTTAGTTCCTTGTGGCCGAGCTCTAGCTAAAACAAGTACGATCGTTATCAAGAAATTGATCTGCGTAGATCAATGTGCTCCACTGCTCATGAACCCGTACTTCAGGATCCGAGAATTGAGAAACATATTTGTGGATAGGTTTATCGCGAGGACAATGAGCTTATCCGTGGAAAAGATCAGTTGCATTAGATTTTCTGTAGTTTATATCATCTTTATGGTTCATTGGTTTTATCTTGGGTTTATTTCATTCGTAGATTTCTTTTTTAGTGTATATTGTTATGTACAAATGGATGGAAAAAAAACCGACAAGGTGGGTTGTATATTTTGTGTTTGAGAGAGGACTTTGTCACAAATCACAAATGTCGCGTTCGAGTGTGAGTTTTTGTTTTTGGATGGTCGATAACAATTTATGGCTGTAATTCTTGTGAATTTGGCTTGATTGGCTCCTAGTTGATTGAAAAATGTTAGTGGAGATTTGGATATCCACAATCTACCTCCACCATTCACAGTCCTCTCTCTCTCTCTCTCTCTCTCTCTCTCACACACACACACACACAAAAATTGTTTACAGTGGATAAGACAGAAAGTGGAGAAAGTTTGGATGTGGGAGGTTGATTTGTCACGGATTGCAATCTTCCTTTATGTCAATGGTATCCATCATTCAAAAGATTGTGTTTTGAACCCTTTTCAATCCACTTTCCCAGTAAAATACAATTGGTTCATTTGTACATGAAACTTTCATGTTTTTCATTAACCTGATATAGGCGTGAAAGTCTCTTCGGAGACATCGATAAAATTGGAACAGTCTCTTCGGAGACATTCGATAAAATTGGAACGGAACAGAGATAGGCGTGAAAGAAGAAGGAAGTTATTAGAACTTGACTGATGTTTTGTTCGAGTCGTTAAAAATTTGTTCGAGATATAAACATGTTAAGTGTAAACATGGTTTTCCAACTAGTTAGTTTGAAATCAAATTTTGAACATTTACTTTAAAACCCATTCAAGTTTTTCAGTTAACAAGAAGAATCAGAGATGGCCCCCATGTGCGAGCGACCATAGCAAAAGGGTCCATTAGACCTCTCATGTGTATCTATCCCAGTCTATGTCACCCAATACGTCAAACCAAGCTTGATGTCACAATCCGAAAATTTCTATCCCAATTCCAGAGAGAGAGAGAGAGAGAGAGAGAGAGAGGTAGGTGCAGTTGAGTGTAAATGTTTGACCAACGAAACATTCGGGGTATCACACAAATGACCGACGCCGTACATCTGTTGCTACCTGCCTACACATGACGCGGTGTGCATTTGGTGTACCCGATACCTTTATTGACGAAATACACATGACGCGGTGTGCATTTGGTGTACCCGATACCTTTATTGACGAAACAAAGGGTGGAGGCTTGCTCCAAGTTGCAGTCAGTGACTCAGTCAATATAGGAAGAGAGCTATCAACGAAAAGTTTCTCAACCAACCAAACCCAATCCCCCCCCCCCCCCCCACCAAAGTCTCTTTGCTTCACACATGTCGATCGAGATCAAAGAAGATGTCATGCAAGTGCTTAAATTTGTCATATCCATCAGAAGTCATAGCTCCACATCTCTCTCACTCACTATCAAGAACAAAATAATGTACGTACCACATATGGAAGAGAGAGATCAGGCTCGGCCCTGGGCATAGGCTCACCAAGGCCCAGGTGGTCACCTAGGGCCTCCAGTTTTTGGTCCAATAATAGCGCCCCCAAGTTGACGAGTATAATAAATATAATGTATTTCAATATTTTTTTCGAACAGGTGAGTCTGCTGCGTTGATTGGATTCACGTGACCTATCCATGAGAATGCGGTTTCCATCCCTGCTTCCGTAAGTAGCATGGGCGTATTATTTTTGAACTTGTACAAAAAAAAGGCTTCGAATTGAACAGCTCAGAGGCTTGAACTCGCGACCTTCGGGTGCAAGTAATATGTTCCAAGCGGCAAGTCACTAAACCACAAGGCTGTCTTAACTTTAATTTGGAACAACTAAGTATGAACATATCAGAGGCCCCATTTTCAAATCTTACTTAGGCCTAGTTTTCCAAAAAAAAATTAGCAATCCAGTTGCTAAAATCATGGTTGATTTCAAGCTAAAATCAACCATGCATGATTTAGCACCTGGTTTGGTGAACTCATTTGCTAAAATGAAACGGAAAACTCAGCCTTAGGGCCACGAAAATCTCAGGGTTGGGCTTTAGAGAGATTGGCGGTAGGTCTGTGTAGGGAGCTAAGGTGCGAAAGCGAAACAGTAGCGTGAGCGTTAAAGGACGTTCGAAAATATCTTAAAGTACTTAATGGAAGCAGAATTATATAGCAGAGTAGTGGTGGTGGGTAAGTTATTATTATTTTTTGTCATTTGATGGTATTTTGTAGAGTACTAATAGTATTTGTCATATAGTATTTTAGTGTTTTATGCATAAGCTAGCCTGAATATCTAACAAAACTTATCGTTTCTCTGAAAATCATTAACGTGTTTCCAAAGAACATTTAAAAGCAGGTAAGGAGCTCAGATGATTGTCTTTTTTTATTGCAAGAGAGGAAAACTTCATATGGACCTTGGAACAAATTGAGGATTCTTGATCCTCTATTCTAAAAATGTACTATGTCCCTCTATTTTAATTCATTATTATTGTAATCATCCTATTCTAGGATTCTTATAATAAAGAACTAAGCAACTTGGTTCACCAAAACAAGGTTAAATGGAGTAACCCCAAATAAACCAGCATCAAATGGCAAGAATAATTAAGCAAAAGAAAAACAAGAGCAATGTGTTACAAACAATTAAGATATAGCGTAATTTTCTTACATAGATCAACTGATTTGGCAACTTGTAATCCAAGAATAGTGAAAATACCGTAGTGAAAACTCAACTCATTCTCCTTATATAGATCAACTGATTTGATAACTTCTAGTCTAAAAATACAAAAAATACTGTAATAAAAAACTCAGCCTAATCACTTGTACTAGTATTTTTATCTAGTTATTGGTGCACTTTTTTTTTTTTTGGTGCAACGGAAATCATAGTTATTGGTGCACATGCTCTTAGCATTTTCGAATTAGTACTAAAAAAAACCAACCAGTCTTGCATAATACTCTTTCCGTCTCATATTTGTTGTCCACTTTCACCTTAAAAAATTGATTATTCACCTTAAAAAATTGATTATATTTTTCAATGTATAATGTTATATATATATATATATATATATATATTCAATAGGGATCTCGTTTAATAGTTCATGATGGGTACTGTTAAACAAAGTTTTCAAAATTGTAAAAAAAATTATAGATAAAATATATAAGCAATTACAAATGACACGCATACCTGTATAGACAAGAAATTGGGGACGGAGGGAGTATAATAGTATATTTTCGAGAGCTGCCAAAAAACAAAAAAAAAAATACACTCCATAAAGTAATTTGTTGTGATTCATTCTCAACCGTCTGATGAAGATGCATAGGATTCGACGGATGAAAAAGCATTTGCGCTGCTAAACGAAAAAGCAGTGCACGCGTTCTGCCCAGTAGCAGCAGCGCCACGGCACCTTTACCGCCAAAAAAGAACTGCCCGGTGGCCCCACAAGATCTGCAATTAGTCAATTGCCACCAACCGTCACACGCTTTTACTCGCCTTCCTTTCAGAATTTCCACGCTCCCCTAAAAATCACCCCAAATCGCAAAACCAAGTCGCATTTGTTCGAGTACCCTAACAATATACTCGCCGAGATTAGCGAACACCTGGACGTCGTAGAATTGTCGTTTAATGGCGCCCACTTGTTTTTTCTCCATCCACTTCTTCAGTAAATTCGTCTCTTTTTTGGATGCTTGATAACCACCACCAAATGGATGGTGCATTGGTGCCGGCCAGTTCAAAAAAAAAAAAAAAAAGGATGGTGCATGTTTTTGGTATTAAAAACTAGAGAAATTTAATTAGCCATCCTCTTTCAATAATATGCTTAGGATGCCACCCTATGGCTTTTGAATCTTTATGATTCAATCCTGTAATTTGAATTTTGACCATTATGCCCATATTATGTGTTTCATTAATGTATTATATTATATTAGTATATATTAATTAGTTTATGGTCCCGGAAAGATTTACTTCCTATTTTAGTGCTAGTTAATGGCAATCAATTATGCTACTAATCAGGGCAAAGAAATCACGGAGGTGATATTTCCATTATCATTCCTTTATTCTTGTTTGAATTTGTTCCCCTTTCCTTAACTTGAGGAATTTTTGAATTTCAAAATTTTTAGTCCCATACAAGTGAACAACCAACGTACTCTGACTCATTTTCAGTCCATCATCTACAATCCATTGATCCATTTGTTATACCATATTCAATTCCTTGGTATAACATGAAATGGCTAAGTTCAATTTCGTACGTACATTTGGTAAATGACCACACCATATAAGTTTTTTTTCTAATAGTTGCAGCTGCTAAACCATCATCAACAACTTATTGCTAACATGAACAAACTAAACAAGTCTACTTCATCCATTCATCAGAAACTTAATACATGTAAAAGAAGTGCCTAGCCCATTAAAAACAACCACCACCATTCACCATAATCTTAATGCTACTCAGCCTGAAATTTGAAAAACCAAGTTCTAAGTTGGCCAGGGGACACAAAACTTTCGAAATCACCAATTTCAACAGAGACATTCACCACCAAGACTCATTTCTTTTTACGTTTGCCTGCTTGCTTTTGTTCTGCTCCGGCAGCTCGATCGGCTTGCTCTGTATTGTCATTTGCCTTCTGTTTTAATGTGGAAAATGGTTTAATCTTCTTGTGTTTACCTTCCACGGTTACAGATTTTCCATCCGACAGAGGGACATCGTCAACCTTTGGTTGTTCTACTATTTTAAGCTTTGCGCCAGATTTTCCTTCCGTGTTTTGAGTTCCTACAAAAAAAAATGTGGAAATCATAATTTCATATTATTAAACCTCGGCAAACCAATAAACCATGTCAAATATCTACACACTAACTCATGCAAAATAAAAAATCCATGTACAAATTATACATAATACAATACTGTCCATGCAACACTGACCCACCACATTTAAATATCTAAACCAAAACTAAATTAAAAAGAGGAGACAAACAATCAAGATAACATTCAAACACATGCTCCAAACCCCTTAAAAAATAGCATTTCATATATATGGCATATTCATATTAATCATGGCATATTTCTAAATAAGACCAGCTGTTCATTAAACCATGAAAATGGAAATCCATTAGTCCGTGTTCATGGGTGGTTGATGCTATCTACGCAACGATCATGACAACCTGATCCGTCATAAAAAGGAAGTATATGGAGCTGTCATGACAATCTGACTATGGAATATTAATAAACCATTAAAAATCAACAAAACCCCCCAAGTGTAGATTATTTTTTAACAACAAGAAGATTATAGAGCACCTAGTATGTTACGCATGAAATGGAAAACCAATAACCCATTTTTTTGAATCTCTAGTTAAGTTTATGGTTAACTATACTTTGAACAGCAAATATGACGAAATTATAAACCATATAATTCTTAAACCAGAATGGTGAATTATTGGTCCACCATTTTCCCATTCATCGTCCACTTTGGTTTTGGCAGTGCAGAAAACCAATGGAACATGCTAAAGTAGTTTACCATAAAAAATTTAAACCAGAACGGTGGATTATTAGTCCTCCATTTTCATTGGGAATCAATTGGAACACAGTTTTTGTATTGATGCATGTTTAACGACATCTTTACACTCCAAAATCAAGGAAAATCCATGTAATACATATTAATCGAGTTGGTTCATCAAATCCAAAAAAACATGGACGACTAAAAAACCGGGTACAAAACTTACGGGCCATGTATGGGTTCGTGGAAGAAACTTCGTTTAGGGCCAGTGACGCCGCCGACTAGGATTCGCCACCGACTAGGATTCCTCGCCGATTAGGACCAGTGACGCCGCCGGAAAGGTAACGAGTTTGGGACGGTCGTCGGTCTTTTCCGCACAACCACCAACGCAAATGGGATGGTGCGATTCCGGAAATTTCCAAGAGTAGGATGGTGAATGAGCCTTTCTCTGGGTCGTGGATGAAGTTTGTTACCATCAAATTAGGGATTTTAGGAGATTTCGGGTGGGATCGTTTTCGGATGATTCTGTTGCCCGAAAAATCTGGGATTTTGGGTGGTTCGGATAGGGTTTTGGTTGCCACCGAAGAACAAGGGATTAGGACGATTTGGGGAGGTTTGGGTTTCACCGAAAAATCTGGACTTTGGGATGGTGGGGATGGTTTTGGTCCTCTGTATTCTCTCACCGAAAAAGTATGTATTTGGGATGGGTTATGGCAAAGCTTCCATAATACTCCTTCCTTAACCGACTAATGAGATGAAGAGTTTTTAAAACTCCCCGAAATTAGTGGGACGTAAAAGCATTAATTTTTTGACAGTTTTGTGGGATGGTATTGAGGACTACTAATATTTCCAAAATCTGTTAATAATATCTAAGAAATTCAAAAAAGGAAAAACAAAAACAAAGGGCTTTTTCGGTATTATTTAAATCTCAAGATGTTATCATAAACATTCAAAACCCATGGGATGGGATCCTAAGGATTTTATTTGTTTGGGATGGTGAATTAACTCCCCCTAAAAACTACTACGTTGAACTGTCTTTTCTTGTATTTTACTAGCGCATGCCGGTGTCAGTGTCCGTACTTGAAGACAAGGCTTGAGAAATTGACGTCCGTAACCTTTTTTTTTTTTTTTATGGTCCTTTGAATTTCAGAGAGGAGGTAGTGAGAGAATATAGTTTGAATTTAAAAAAGGAGAGAGAAAGAGGATGTGGTTTGAAATTTTGGGTGTGGTTGGCCAGTGGAGGACAATGGTCAATGTTAGAGAGAGAGGGAGTGAATAGGCAAAAAAAGGGACAAAATGTAATATGATGACTGAGACAAAAACTGCTCTGTATTGTAATATACTCCTAGATTTTATTTTATTTTGTTCTTGTTTTTATATATATGCTGTCGAGTTGGCAATCTTGGGGAAAAAAAAAAGAAGAGAAACTGATGGGTGCTTTGGCAAAAAAGTGTTGAATTGGTTTTTTTTATTTTTTTTTATTTTGTCTTTATTTAATTTTTTTTTGCATTTGTTAGTTTTGCGTCAAGTTTTCGTGATTTATGGATTCATCAAAACTATTTTTTTTTAATAAAACCGAAAATAAACTAAAATAAACCAGTTTATTGGTTTAATTTTGGCTTTATTAAAAAAAAATAGTTTCGACCATAATTTTATACTTTTTGGATTTGTCGTGTCGAGACGAATCCATAAACCACGAAAACTTGACGCAAAACTAACAAATGCAATTTTTTTTTGAATAAAGACAACAAAAAAACCAAAAAAACTTTTTTCTTTTTTGCCAAATCACATAGAAGCATATGAGTTTTTTGGTCCGGACTCTGAATTAAAAAGGGGTGGAGCCAGTGGGGGTAGGGTAGGTGCCATCCCCACCCCAAATTTCAAGCCAATATATATTTTTAATTCGGTTAGACATCTACCGATATTCTGACAATTTCATATTTTATACACATAATGCAAAGATCTATTTTTAAGAAATGAACGGATTGGTCATGACAATATCTAAAAGGCTTTCATTTGAAGACCAAAAGAGAGTTGGTGCAAAAAAAAAAATTTCAATTAAAAAAAGAGCCCGTGACCAAATCTATATATATATATACATATATTTATTTATACACATGTAACCTTAATTTTCACAGTTTTGCAGCCAACACGCATGAACGAAATTAGACTCCCGCACAACACTGCCACTCCCGAATTTCAATCCTGGTTCCGCCACCGGGCAGAGCAAGAGGAAATTCAACATGTAAACCGGTTGGAACCTGAACTTTTGGCTTGACTGAAATCAGAGATTTTGGCACAAGCCAGAACGTGGAGGAGTCAAATTAAATAGTACAGTAGTTTAATTAGGGCTGAATTAATTTTGACCCTACGACTGGCAGCTGATTAAACCAAAATCCTCTGCTCTTGCGAATGTGAACCTAATTTTGTTTTCTTTAATGTCATTGATTCCTCTGTTCTAGGCAAATGTGAACGTGGACAGGGGAATTTGCACTATTGCAGATCCTCAAGTAAAGTGTTTTAAGCTCTCATATCATTACCCTATTAGTAAAATCATTTCCCTTGCCTTTTTGTAGCACACTCTTGGCATGTGGCACGTGACGAGTGGGCACCCCTTGGGTTTTGCCACTTCAACTTCAAGCCCCCACCATTGGGAATGCCAATAAACTTTTTGTTGTGTTTTAGATCTTAAATGGGTTTTGTTAATATTTGACGCATGATAATGTTTATTAAATGAGGCTAATTAAATTCACTTTTATAAAAAGTAGTTGATGTATTTAGATTTTCCGTGCAAAAAGTAGTAAAAGAGCTTATGGCTAGTGTTTCAAACTTAGATTTCTCATGCACAAATAAAAGAGTTAATATACTCCTTATCATATGCCAGTGAGGCACATGTTAACAAAATCCAAATTGATAGTACAAGCTTCGTGGAGGTAAAAATAAAAAAAGAGTATATGTGGGGTGGCGCTCTCTCTTGGGCCGGATCTCCCTTTCTTCTGAATCTCTTCCGTTGGATCTGGACCAAAAGCTAAGTTAGTGCGTAGCCTACCGGTGATATTTATAGGAGTACATTGACTTAGAGGCCAAGGTGACATCATCGATTCCCACCTCACTGCCTGAACGTACCATAGACCATTCCCCTGTACAGTAGGGGACCACGTCAGGTGATCTGATCGTCTCAGCACCACGTGGTTGGACCATATAATTAATGCATAACATGCCGTCGTATGATGCAAGACCGCGCCACGCGACAAGACCCAACAGGTGCCACTTGGCTGAATCGAACCAATCTGTACCAACCCGTATCTAGCTTTACTGCAGTTTATAAACGTGACCCGACCCGACCCCTCGGTTTATCCAGTGGCCCAATGGGTCCTTTGTGTCCTTGGCTGTTGGGTTGGTCAATTCCTGAGCCCATTTGGGCAGTACAGGTTGGGGACCCGCAGTCTTGCCCACTACAGTATTGAATTAAACATTGCAGTTCCAACCCTAAGGGCTGTCACACTAGTTAATTGACTTGCCTCGGGGGGCTTATCACCCAATGGTTATAGGGTCGATTTCTCTCGCTAGGGATTTGTTCTTGGGACAACTTCACCTCACGCAAACACATGAAAAGTGCTATGGGAAAGGCTGGACACATTAGTCCTATTCATCAACACACTCTTCCTTACCCCCAAAAGTGTTGGCCTTGTTCGTTTCCCTGTTTAGTTTTTGTTTTGATGACATCATCATTTTCCTCATTTCTCTCTCTATCTCTCTCCACTCATTATACCTACTGACATCATCAAAACTAAACTAAATTATCTAACCAAACACAGCCGCTGTAGTTCAAAAAAATAAATTGAACAAGTGTTACATTTCGCTCTAGCAAGAAAGGAAATACTTGAACATTGTTGCATACTTGCATGTATAAAAAAATGGATCTCATACTACAGAAATGTGACGATTCTCTTGTCGTCGGTGTGAAAATCACAATTACCATTAAATATTTATTGGATACCTACCTGACTCTTTATTTTGAAACAGTTTGTCTTTAGGTTTTGGAAAATACTAACCGCATGCAATTTTAAAGGCAGTGAATAATGAGTGAAAGATGCATCAACAATAATAATAATAATAATAAAGTATATTCACCATATTCGTAAGATATTGAAAATTTAAATTGTTTGACTTTATGTGTTATTCACCTAACCATTATGTTCGTAATACGAAGAGACTTTTGATTCTCCATCTCTTGCGTAAATGAGCTGTCATTAATTAACCAAACTAAAGAGGGAATGAGTCAAATTGCGCGTAAACTTGTTCGTGTGTCCTTAACCGTTAATCATAGTAAATAAAAAAAAAAATGAGAGACTGACGTACAACCCACAAAAAGCCAACGATATTACGTGGCATAATTAATCCACTTGTTAGTGTTGAAGGTGGGAAAAGGGTAATCATTAATTTCTTATTGTTAGATATAAGATGCTTTGCTTAGATTAGGGTAAACCGCGCATAATTTGACAATTGGGGGATTAAAGTTTTGTGCCCTACTAGATTTTCACCATTTCGATGCAACCAACCACGCGCACAAGCCATACGTGTGCTTCACATTCCCAAGTCCCAACCACTTTGACAAGGAAAAAAAGAATTTGATATTGACACTCCCTATTTTGATATTGACACTCCATTCTTTTTGTTTACATTAGGTTAAATTATTAAACCACCCTTGTACGATATAATTACATTTACCTCTTACTTTCAATTTTACAAGGATGATTTAGTAACTTCATCTAATAGAGAAAAAAAAGGAATACTAATATCAATTCCCTAAAAAAGATACTCACTTTGTGATAGATTTCTCGTCCATATTTTACTTATATTTTCTAATTTAAAATATCTATGAACCTAAACACTTTGTTTCATACAAAAATTAAGCTATATCAAGTACGATTCATATCTATGAACCTAAACACGATTGATGTGAGTTTACTATATTATCTCTGAAAGCGAACAAAAGTAATTTTACTGGAGCATATGATAAGGTAAAATTGTAATTTCTCATCAATAAAAAAAAGAAGAAGAGTACCAGTGGTTAAAACGAACCCAGGGGGCTTGCTATCCGTGGGATCGGCAGGCCCTGCCAACCCTCATCCGCGCCGTTCGTTTCGTGCATCAACGGCTTGGATTACATCAAACAATGGATGACTCGGATACACTTTAGAGAGGTAAGATCTGAGTCGTTGATGAGCGAAATGGACGGCTCGGATGGGATCGGCAGGCCCTGCCGACCCCACTGACAGCAGAGCCCCCATTTCGGTTAAAACAAGAGTGCAAAAACAAAAAACCAAAAATGAAAATAATAATAAAAAATGCACTACTGGCCTCCACTCTTTTCTTTCCGGATCCTGCTACGGGTACAAACAATTTTGTACAGAAAATGTACAAATTGCTCTCGGGGATCCACTTTTGGGTCCCACACGAGTGATCCGAACCGTTCATTATTTTTAGAACATTTTTCCGAGGGGTTCCACAAAATTTTAGCTCAATCGGACGGTTAGAAGTGCTTGAACCAAAATCACGCCGTTTCGTTCAAAATGAAACGGCGTGATTTTGGTTCATACACTTCTAACCGTCCGATTGAGCTGAAATTTTTTGGAGCCCCTCGGAAAAATGTTCTAAAAATAATGAACGGTTTGGATCACTCGTGTGGGACCCAAAAGTGGGTCCCCGAGAGCAATTTGTACATTTTCTGTACAAAATTGTTTGTACCCGTAGGATTACCGTTTCTTTCCTCTTCCTTGTCGGTAGGTGGTATCTCACGAGTCCCGATAACACAAGAAAATATGCAGAGAGAGAGAGAGAGAGAGAGATTTGTAGAGAGAGACAGGGAGCGTGTGGACTTTGTGTCAAGTGGTGCCACCGTTTTGACATGCTCACAAGTCAATGCATCTAGAGAGAGAGAGAGAGAGAGCGCAAAAGATAAGCGTTGATTTGCCAACGCCCTCACTCTCTCTCTATAAATATTTATTGCTTTCCATTCTCTCTCTCAACTACACCTCGAAAAGTCAGCGCCCTCTCTTGTCCCTTCTCTCTCTCTCTCTACTCTCTCTCTAGGGCAGAGCAAGAACGGAAGAAGCAGGGGAATGGCGGATGATTGGGATCTTCAAGCGGTGGTCAGAAGCTGCTCAGCCGCCGCTTCCTCCTCCTCTTCCACCGCCACCGCCGCGTCTAGCCTTCTACCACAAGATGACCAATTCCTGTTTTTTCCAGATCCATGTGAACCAACAAGTAGTGAGAGAGTTGAAGAGTTACATGATCTGTTCAACCCCTTTTTCCCCCAATTTCAATCCCTAACACCTCAAAACAACACACCCATCTCACCTCTCTCTGTTGTAGGCGGATTACAAGATCTATCACCGCCACCACCGCCACCACAACACCAACAAAGGCAGCAAGAAAAGCTGAAACCGAAACAACCACATCACAAGCATTCTTTTACTGGTTCTAGAGCTTTTACTACTAACCCAACCCCAAGGTCCAAAAAAAGGTAAAAATTTTGGGCTTTTTTGGTACGAATTTGTGTTATGATGTTCTCAATTTGGGTCACACAAATCTCTTAAATCGAGCTCCTTTGGTGATTTATGCTGTTTGTTTTCTCACAGGAAGAGCCAGATGAAGAGGGTTTGTGAAGTTCCAGCTGAGGGTTTGTCTTCTGATATGTGGTCTTGGAGGAAATATGGGCAAAAACCCATCAAAGGCTCTCCTTATCCGAGGTGGGTTTTCAAGTTCTTTTGGTTAATTATCGTTTTCAAGTTCAAGGATATTTGGATTTTCTTTTCTCTGTTAGAAATGCTTCAATTTTGCTCCCTGTAACAGAAAAGTTTCTAATTAAATGTGGGTTTTTCATGCTTTAAACCCAAAATTGTTGTAATTGCGTTAAAATTGCATCAGAAGCATTATTCAAGAGCTTCAGTGGTTTTTAAAAGCAAAATTGCATTGCTTTTAGGTCTTGAAAGAAAGATGGTAGAGTTTTCAAAAGCAACTGGTTCTGCTATGTGTGCAGATCTCTCCAGTCTTAATGGACTATTTGGATTGGAAGAGACGGTTCTCATCTACCCGTGCATTGCTAATCAATGATTCAGATTTGCTAATCAAATTCGAACCATTAATTGCAGCAAATCGAAGGTGTAGATAAGGGCCGTCTTCTCCCGTCGAAAAGTTAGACCGGGGAAGATCATTTCCATTTGATTTTCAACTAGTGCTTGTTTTTTTTTTTCTTTATAGCATTGGACCAAATTGGTTTGCTTTTCTTTGTGGATGAAACAGAGGATACTACAGATGTAGCACAACAAAGGGATGTATGGCCCGAAAACAAGTGGAGCGAAACAGATCCGACCCGGGAATGTTCATTGTCACCTACACCAACGAGCACAACCACCCTATCCCCACCCACCGTAATTCACTTGCCGGAGTCAGCCGCCAGAAGTCTGTCACCCCTGAAACCGGCTCAGCCGGTGAAACCCACGACAAGCCCTCTTGCTCCGACCCGGTTTCTCCAGTGGAGAGCAGAGAAGAAGAGGTAGAAGATCTGATGGAAGAGAGGGAAGAAGATGAGTTGGGTGGTGTTTCTGATATGGTCATGAGTGATGATTTCTTTGAGGGTTTGGATGAGATCACAGGCCCGGCGACTGGAGATTCCTCTCCGGATCACTTTCCGGTCAGTTTGCCGTTCCCTTGGCTGGCCAACAATGCTACAACCACCACAGCAGGCGGCCACTGAGTCGCCAGCTAAAGTCACATAATGGGCGTGTGCTTGCGTGAATGTGAGCGTAAAAGCGTCTTCAAAAAATATCCCAAGCTACTGAAATTCGCGAGAACAAAGATTGAGAGCGAGACTGAAGGATTATGGGACTAAGGTTTATGAAAACCTGATTCCGCGCTGACATAGAATGTGAATGATGCTTTTTTTTTTTTTTGCCCTTTCCGTTTGACATTTTGATTTATTAATCTTTTTTCTGTTATTAGAGAGAGAGAGAGAGAGAGAGAGAGAGAGAGAGAGAGAGGGGGAGAATTTTCACCAGTGGCAAAGAATCTTCCAGTGACAATGGTTTGTACGTATAACGTATAATTCGCCCTTCCATTACAGATGAGTCTTGTAGAGGAAAAAAGGAGTTTTATTCCATGTCTCTAGATGCATTGTAATATAGTGACAGGAGTTTAGTTGCTCACAATCTGATTAATCTATCTCTGGCATTTCAATGGCCTTTGTATATCAGGTGATGTTAGTGACAGACACAAGTATTTTCCTTGTATATCTTTGTCGACGAATATACATATGAAGGTCTATAAATATATGTCAATTTTAGGCGTTCGTTGAAATTTATATCATCATTACCAATGCACTTTTAGCTGCGCAATCGTGACGTGAAATTTGTGTGTGAAATTCTTGTACTGATGTGTAATTGAGAGTTCATTGCCGAGTGACGTGCTTTTACGGTCTTTTACAGAATGCTAAGGTCGAATATTAAACTTACGATAATGGGTGTTACGCTATGAATTAACTGACTTAAAGGTCACTCTAAATCTTCCTCATTTTGTGTGGTTTTAATGAGTAAAGGGGAATATAGTGAAAACAGAGGAGGTCCCACGGTCATAATTTTCAACCAACTGTAGGGTAATTAGGGCCAGCAAACGATGAATGTTTGACAATATCTGGCAATGGTTTCACTTCTGTTCCTTGACAGAAGCAAACAATCTTAAAAAGCACAACAGAATTGGTAAATAGATTTCATTAGGCAGGTTTCAACTGACTTCTGTAAAATCTGGTCATGTTAACAATTCATGAATACCGGAGTATTGAGACACAGAGAGAGAGAGAGAATCAGCCTCAAGCACATATACCGCGAAGAAAACCAATACGCGGATGCTCTAGCCATCAATTCTCCCCAATATGTGTGGAAGAATTGCATTTTTATATTTCAACTAGCTGGGTACCGCCGTGCTACGCACTTTCGGGGCCACCCGTTAATGTCAATTGATATATATTTTAGGCTAACTTCGCTGAAAAATAAAGTTCGATACAACAGATGGTGCTATATATTTCGATAACTTTGCTGCATAGTTTTGCCAAAATTAGGTAATAGATCCATGCCAAAATCTTCGAGGCCAGCGTGAAGATTTTAGCTATTGTTGCAGCTAAAAGTAGTTAATATTACAACTTAACAATTTCTCACCACTATTGTAATTACTAAGCAGTCGTTGACTCAATTTCTCATCGCTTCTTAGAATGAGCGCAAGCAAAATAAGTACTCCAAAAACATAATTTTTTTTTAATCTAATGGTACAGTTCCTAGGGGAACAACTACAGGAATTTAGCTATGTGAATACATGTGTTTCTAAATATATGTGAAAATAGCATTGAACCTATGATTGGAAGAACTTGGAACAAGCCCCAATCCACTTGGGCTAGCTTGGGAATTTCAAATTTCACCATCTTGCTTATCTTTTCCTACTCAATGTGTGTGCCTTCATATATTTGTTCATAAATCACATTTGAAATCAAACAGATGGTGAAATACCTGCCTAGAATATACAACAGAGTTGAAACTACCTTAACGGAGGGCAATTAGAATAAACAGAACTTGTTTGATAGCTCTTCAAAAAAAGAATAAACAGAACAAGCCGGTGAATACTGCAAGGGAGACGACGAAAACTCAATCAGATGGGAGCAAAAAAATCTCCATAGCTACTAGAATGTGTAGTACAAGCAACTAAATTGAAAAAAAAAGGTGAAAGGGAAAAAGGACCAACATCTAGTCAAAAAAAAATATTGAACCAACATCACAATTGCCGAACACTAAAATGCCGCATCTCCTTAAGCAGCATTTCCCTTTCAATCAAGGCCATTGCGAGAGAAGTCGAGCCCATTGAATTGAAGTTAATTGCACTTAACTGGTATACAGATCAAAGAAATCTGAAGGAAATCAAACCACAAGGTCCCATTGGATGGCCACCTGTCTCTCATCTGTATCTTCATGCTTAACCTTACAAAAAATTTCATTTTGGAGAAGTTAGTTCAGGCATACTTAAGTCATAGACAGGTAAATAATTCCACACTGCCAACGAAGAAAACCACATGCAGTATCTAATTATCTTAAGTGAAGTTTCTGCTTCACTAGATTACATCGCCGGGCTCCCAGGCCAAATGCATAGCATTTAGCTTGAGGAAATAATTTTGTCCTAAAAGTAACAATCTAAAATTTTTCAGCTTTTCATCCTCTTTATCAACATCGGCCATAAGCTGTCCTTATCATGGCTATATGTACATACTAACACGAACAAAACAGGGTGGGAGCATTCGAACAGAACAACTGGAGTAATATATTTCAAAATATTTACCTCAGACAAGTACTCTCGCTTTCTTCTTCAACTTGGCAACTCTCTCTTGCTTTGAATATCTTCTCACTCTTTTCCTATCAACTGCTACTGCCTCTTCATCCTCATCATCCATTCCTATACCATCCGGAATGATGTTCAAATACAGTTTTCTTGTACATTAAGAGGCTTTCAAACACCAACATAAGGACAACATTAGTAGAAATGAGAAGTACACGATCGGACATTCTCTGTTACTGCAATTTATGTGCATGTGCGAGAATTTCCTCAGACCTAGAGGAAGGATAGGTGTACTGCTTATCTATCTGAGATATTTGAGTACTTGTATAGTTGTATGTTGGAGGGAAATATATCTGAAAAACGAAAACCACTCAAAAGGATATACATACCTTATTTCTAATATAACCCGTCAATCCTCTGCCAACACAAGATACTTTCATGTTTCTGAAATGTTCCCCCAGGTCATTCTTGACCCTTATCGTGAGGAAAACTTAAACCATTTGCTTACTCGCGATCAAACAATACCTTGAATGCCCCGGCACACTATAAATTCAGTGAGCAGGGCAATGGGGCTTCCATATAGAAGAGAATAGACCTGCCTTCCATACAGGTAGAAAAACTCTTTTACAGCATAAATGCATAAAGCCTGAAAACCATAGCAATTTCAAGCACAAAAGAATAGTGAGATCACCAGAAAATTTTCCATTCAGAAAATGTATTTAACTTTTGAGACTATATAACTAATAACAGACAGATAATGTGCATATTTTAATATGAAGTGGAGCATTTTCAAAAAAAAAAAAAAATGACGTGGAGCTCTTACTCATCATGAAATTTGTTTATTAGTGCAAAACAGCAAAGTCCAAAAAAAATTTGAATAATAAGTAAAAAAGATAAAGCTTTTAGCCATTTATGTCAACATTTCAATGAATCAGAAGAACATAAAGTTCAATCTACCATGAATTTGATGGCGTTCAGGTAAAGAAAAATGTTCCTTCAACCCTTCAACTCTCAGAGGGAAACTTACCTCATTATAAGGCTGAAGAAGAGGGGCGGCCAGCCACACCAGGGAGCCACTCTTTTAAGTATGCCTGGCAATCAAAGCTGCATCAGATAGGGCACCAAGAGTAGTGACAGTTATCTGAAAAGAAAGACAATCGCTATGTTAATCATGGGTTCCCCAACTCAATTGAATGTAGTTAAACAAGTACATACATATCCTTTTTGAAGGCAACAGAAATCTGTATCATCATCATCAAAATGGGCTCTTCTTACCTAAAAGATCACACGTATAGAGTTTGTAATCATGAAAGAAAAATAAGAAATCTAGAAACAATCAAAAGAAGAAACTCGTAAACTTCCAAGTAGGTCTTCCCAAGAGCCACAATAGTTGGTCATAATTATTGATATCTCCCAGACAAAGAAAAGGGCAGCTGGGGAGAAAGAAACTCACTGCTCTCTTGAATAAGAGACTTTCTCCTGATGCCGTTGGCACTTCCACATCTGTGCTTGTTATTGAATTTGTATCCATTGTCATCGTCGATAACATTTTCCCTCCTCCTGCATCAGAAGTCACTTGCCTCCAACCTTGTCGACTTGTATCCCTGAAGGAGAACCCGGACAAACATTATAACCACAGCTGAAATTCCAGTATGCTTGTCAAGATTAATAGCAGCTTTTAATTTTTGCAATGAGGTTAGAAAGTGTCATAAAATACCAACATAACAAACAAAACAGAAAAAGTAAAAAACAAAGTAACATAGAAGTTTGAATCGAAGCACAGTAATGTGCCCTTCTAATTTAAGGTTTAATAAGCTGAAATGGTATGTGATAAGAGGAGGGTCGTGAGGGGGAACATGGATGTAATGAAAATGAGATAGAAATCTCACAGTAACCCTAAATTCATCTAAGCTATAAGACGGACAATATCAACAGTAATTAAGAAATCATAATCCTTTATTCCTTGTACTTGCATGTAGAGATGCAAAGATAAACAGATAAAACATAGAGATCTCTGAAGCATAGACACGGGGACAAATATCAACATGACAGAGATATGCAGGAGGATATTTTTTCTAAAAGGGGAACACCCACAGAGTGAAGCATAGCTAAATATAACAAAGAGGCCAGGTTTATCTTGTCATGAGATGCACCTTATTATCTACAGTATCCATTTGTATATCTATATTCAGAAAACTACAGGTTACACATTCACCAGCCAGTTTGAGATTCACCTAATGATTAACAACATTGGCTGGCAGATCTACATTCAAGAAACACGTTTTAGGGTCCGAATGAACCGGGCTGCAATAAAAAACCTAGGTCCCGAAAATAACCACAGACGGAAGTAAGACCAAACTCTACCTCCAATAACAGAAGGACGAAACACAAAAGGAAGATCTTGCGAACAACACAAACATGCGACATGAACCAGAAATGAAAACCCCGTCAAGACGAAACCACAATAATAATCAAATCGACAAACATAAAAAAGAACAAATCTACAAAGATAGCACCGACGGAAGTAAGACCAGACTCAACCTCCAACAGCAGAAGGACGAAACACGAAAGGAAGATCTTGCGAACAACACAAACATGCGACATGAACCAGAAATGAAAACCCCGTCAAGACGAAACCACAATAATAATCAAATCGACAAACACAAAGAAGAACAAATCTACAAACACAGCACCGAAAAAGCAAAAAACGAGCGAAATACAACTTTCCCTGTTACCAAGAGCATCGCCAAACGCTAGATCGAATAACCCAGCAAAAGAAACGAAATAGATACCCAGAAAAAAAAAAAAACACGAAGGTTTGATATCCCCTGAACTTCCATCCGCATTAAATCGACATCCCATCAGAATTCCTAACATGCGAAAACCTTCTCTCATACGACGTGGCCCGCTAAAACGATGCGCGTACAGCAGAAAGAAAGGAAAAAATCTTTGGAAAGGCAGAAGCCTTTAATAGCAAATCCAATGAAAAAGGCACGCCTTCCCCCACGCATGCTTTAGCGAGTGCAAACCAGACCCAATGTGAAAAGACAACTTCACCCCACACAACTACACCCACAGGTCAAAACCAAAGGGCTCAATTGGAAAAATCGTGACAATGTTGGAAGGCCGATAAAAGAACTTAAGCCGCTTATAGCTATAGGTGCTTCGATACCGTTAGTGTGTTGTTAATTTGCTTCATGCAGACTTTATCAGGACGAAATATCCCAGCAATGTACTTTTGTAAATTTATTACCAGAGAGAGAGAGAGTCACAAAACTTTTTGATTTGGGATTCTCAAGTGTTATTTCTCAACTCCATATTCTGCTTTCCATTCTTGTCTGCACCTCAAAGAAGTGATCACAAACTTTTTCAGATACCTTATGTGGGTTGAAATTTGGACACAAATCCAACTACCTTGTAAATTAACTGATTTGGCAACTAAGCAGTCACCGTAAATAATCACCCACCGTAATCTGGCATTCAAATTTGCATACAGAATGTCACACAATGTACACAGAATCACATGGTTCCCAATACCACTTTGTCCAAGTAAGGATGCAGGTAAAAATGGTTAGGCATATCTCCTTTAAGATTGCGAAGCCGCAAATTTATACATATTTGTTTTCAGATCCGCCAAAAAGCGGTGGAAGAGTAACCGGTCAAGTCTAAAAATCCAGCATCAGAAAATAGTCCCATACTCGCATTGGTCCAAAACCTGTCCAATAGAAGCAGACTATGTCGACACCATTACTGCAAAATGTCATATAAAAGAAGAACACCCAAAGGTAGTATAGGGAGGTTTGGCCATATGTCAAATTCCATGCGTGTGTTTACACTAGGAAAGCTGGTGCGCACCCTGTCATCTGAAACAATCTAAAAGGAAAAAAACAGAGAGAAAGTGGCAAGGCAAACTGAAATAACCAACTCGTGAAAAGACCTCAACAATGAGGTAATAGTCGTCCATTACAGGTGCAGAATCTCAGAGCAAACCAAGTCTAGCAGCAGGCAAGAAGCGCGAACTCAACCCACAAAGGCCTTGCGTTCATTACTTCTACCTTTCTGAAGCTAATGAAGGCTAGCTATCAGAAGATATGAGCCTCTTTGCCCTAATCTTCGGCAAGCCTCTGCAAACCTCGAGTTTGTGGTATATGCAAAATTTTAGACCTCTTTGACTGTATATAAGAACTGGATACCAATACTTTTCATGTCGTCTCTAACTTCAAAGCATCTGCAAGGTTTTACATCATGCCCTGATGATCAAACAGGCACAGCTAACCTTCGAGAAAATAATACTTAGACGTCCTATGCAAAGAGGTTAGCCTTGTGGGTATAACCAGGCAAACTTTTCAAGCTGAACACGGCTTGCAATGTTTATTTCCTACCTGAACTCAAGCATCCAATACCTACTTTATAACAAGCTCAAGTGACGCTCCAGATTTCCTAACATTCCTAAGATACTCTTGCATTTTAGGCCCCTAGAAAACAGAACAATCTAACTTATCAAGAGAAACGGCAATGGGAGAGCCAGTTCAGTAGTAGGCCAACTGGTGAAGAAACCAAACAAGGAGATATACATTCCCATGAAGAGCGAGTTGTGTGACAGATATCAATGGAATCTTCAAAGAAATAGTCACCAATGGAAGATTGTTTTGAGCTACTTGATCCCTAGAACAAGAGAAGCCAATTGCAATATGTAGAAGTAGGTAACACATTTTTGAAGAAGCTTTGGCTTACAATAGGGGCACCTCTGTTGGATGAAGCTGGATCCCCTTACTGATCAGCATCTTCTGCACCTTTGACATTGCCAATGACTTGAAAATTGTCTGGGAAAACCCCTTGTCTCCTCTTCCCCTTGGCCAAGATGCCCAAAAGGGTCTGAAACATAAAGAACATGAACATCACTTCTGCAATGCGGTAATAGAAAGCTTTTCCCTGAAGTCCTAGAAAACCGGGTCTTATAAACAATATGGCCATGAATATGTACACTATTGAACAAGCACCCTCGGAAGATCCAGAACAATAAAGAAGCAGGTCATTCTTCAGGGCCTTAAACACAGATCCAACCACAAGTCTGTTACAAAATTAACCACAATATTAAGCACAATAAAACTATAAAAGGATCAAAAGCAAGAGTGATTGACTGAGAAAAGGATGAAATTACACCCACAATATGCACAAGCATCAAACTCTATCAAAATCTTAAAAATTCAAAACGAATGGTCTCACACGAAGTTTTCAACTCTATTGAACTTATTGCATAGTTCTCATAATGGGACTCATTCAATGTCAAATCACAGCAACTACTGATCTTGCATCATAAGACAAATGTAACTCTTTCACTCACTTGATATGAACTACAACACGAAGGCAAATCCCTCTATTTTGGCCCAAAAATAATGGAGAGATTATCCAGTGCTCCTACATTATTACTCCAGTGGCTGTTCCCACCTTCCATTGGTGCTGGAACAATAATTTTTCCCCAAAACATGGCCAATATACTACCAAGAATCTCGAATTTTTCCGCTCCGTTTGAAGATCCACACCCACTTCCAGGTCAAAGCACGCAATCTACGCTGTTGAGGCTGAAACTTCATATCCTTGGACAAAACTTTTCAATTTTTTTGTTTCACCAACAGCAGAAAGCCAGTTAGTGAGAATCTCCATGGTGACATAATCTGGATTACAAGCCTGTTTGGTCATCTGATTCATAAGCTCGAATGCCTTCTCCAACCCATTAATTTCCTGAAGGCCTTTCAACATTGCATTGAACGTGTTGGTGTTTGGCCTCACCCCCTTGCCCCTCATATCATCCATAAGAGACAGAGCAACTTTCACTTTATTATTCTTGCATAGAGAGTCGATCAGTATATTGTAAATGACGGTGTTAGGAGGAACCCTGGAACCGGAGCTCATCTTCGTAAATATTTTCATAGCTTCATCAAGGTTGCCAACCAAACAATATGCATGAATCAAAGCCCCATAAGTAACAACATTAGGCACAAGACCTTCATCAATCATCTTACTGAAAAATCTGTGGGCAGTCGACAAATCACCAACTTTGCTGAAATACGAAATCAAAGTGTTGTATGTCACTCCATCAGGCTTTACTCCAGCCTGCTCCATTTCCTTGAGCATCCCATAAGCTTTATCCAACTTGTTCTTCCTACAGAACCCACCAATCAGAGTATTGTAACTTGGAACATCCAAAGAGAACCCATCTTTTTTCATTTGTGATGCAATAAAGCTAGCATCGTCCAACCTTCCAGCCTGTGTCAGACCAGCTATCAAGGCGTAGTATACAATTGCATCGGGGGAACATTCTACTGTGGACATATCATTAAACAATTGCATTGCTTTATCGATATTGTTGACGTTACAAAAGGCACTTATCAAGGCGGTATAAGTGACTGCATTACCTTTCAGACCTTTCCCTTGCATTTCGTTAAAGAACTCCATGGCACTATTGATACGCCCGTGCTTGCACATACCACCAACCAAAGAGTTGACGGTGATCACATTTGGCGGTACCCCTTCCTTGTTCATCTCATCAAAAAGCTCACGAGCCCTATCAATTTCACCAGCTTTGCCAAATCCATCAATGAGGCAATTATATGTTACTGTATTCGGTTCACAACCTTGGGATCTCATCCGTTCCATCAATTCAAAACCCTTTTCCTGCCTCCCCACTTTACAAAATCCATCAACTAGAGTATTATAAAGGACTGTATCTGGCGTAACTGAAAACCCATAGCTTCCACTTCCTCCACCCATCTTCTCAAGCACCTCCAACGCCTCATCAACCCTACGAAACTTACACAAATGATTAACAAGAATACCAAACGTTATAACATCAGGCTCAACACAATTTTCCTTCATCTCCACCAAAAGTTTGTTCATTGTTGGATAATCCCGGTTTCTACCTAACCCTGTCAAAAGTGCATTACACGAAGAAGCTTGCACATTGCCACCTGTCTTCATTACATCACGTAAAACATCCCCAGCTTGGACAATCTTCCCACTCTTACACAGCTTTGTGATCAATTGTGTAAGCCTCACTGGTGAAGGGAAAACACTATGCTCACCGAATTTCGAAACCAACCCAACAATTTCCTCCTCACTAACCTTCCTTCCGTTCGCTTCCCTCCACAACAATCCACCCATAACAATATCCACAGTACTCTCATTAGGCAAACATTTCCCATCACGGCTGCTAAGCAGCATTTCATCAAGCACTTGGAATGCATCATCAACCCTTCCAGCTCGCAACAACACACTCAATAACACATTTGTTAGATGAGTGTTTTGCAGATCTGGATCGAGTTCTTTGTACACAAGAATCGATTGTTCAACCAATCCAGCTCGGCCAAAACACCTGACCAAAAGGGTCGCTGACTTGACATTAAGAGGAATGTTGTACTCTTTGAATAAGGTGAAGAGTTGGGTAAGTTTTTCGGGTGAGTAATTGGGTTGACCGCGACTTTCTGCTGCGAGTTCGAAAATGGCTTGGAATGAAGAGGAGAGAGAGTGATTGTCCGGTGGTGACGGCGAGTTGGTTCGAATGTAGTCGAAGAATTTGAGGGCGTCGGCTGGGGTTGTGAAACTGCGGGTGATTTGGTAGAGAGAGGAAGGGGAGAGAGAGTGGGAGGAATTAGAGAGAAGGCTGCGGAGGTCGTCGTTGTTGGTCCAATCGTTTGGGTTGTTTCGGAGGAGAGTTAGGATATGAGTTACGAGTGTGTTGTTTGACGACGGCGGCGGTGGGTCGGTGGGTTGGGAGGAGAGGTGGCGGAGGAGTGGTGGAGAAATGGTGGGAGATATGTGGTTGAGAAGGTGGAGTACTAGTGGGGCTGATCGTTTTGAGGCTGCCATTGTTGGGCTCATTCTTGTTGTATGGAACGGAACTACGACTTGTTTCCCCTTCGAGGAAGACTACTCCTATGAAACAAAAAGTACGAAGAAAGGGTTTTTTTTTTTTTTTTGTACGGGTCATATTGACTAATTCCCTTCCTATTTCGATTTCGGTTGAAGACAAACTTCGGTCAAAGCCAAACTATTCTTACCGAATAAGAGATTCGTAGTAAATTATTTTTTTATAATGTAGGTCAAAAAATTAAACTCTGGTCAATTTCCAACTAACCCTTTGGGTTGAAAGAAACACTCTGTCTCTGCTATGTATTTGGGCAAGTTAACTTTTCAGTGCCCAATTTTTAAATTGGGCCAAACCAATTGAAGTCGGAGCGTCCGAGTTTTGACCTGTCTTGGTTTAGAGTTCTCCAAACTGAAAATTCCGGTTGGTCCAAAAAATACACACAAATTGGACCGATTACACCCCTAACTAAAACTCTAGCGCAATTGTACCCGGACTACATGGAACAATTCTGAACTCGTTCTTTAATCAAAATCATGTTCCTAAACTTTTCGTATTAGTAATTAGAAGTCGAAAAGATATTGGAATGGATGTTTTTTAAAGTCAACTATTTTTGTTGTCCAAAAAAACACTTTTTAAGTTTGTCAATCTAACAGTAGAGTAATTAGTTGCATCACTTAAATAGCTCCATTGTAGCTCCATTGGCACGCTTATTAGGTGACAAACTCACAGAAGTGTTCTCTTTATTCTCTTGTTGCTCTTTGGTAATTTTAAATATGTATCCAAAATTTATTTCAAATATTTTTGTTTCTTTTTCCGTTTTGAACTTGCCATGACCTTTTGTTCTGTACTAGTAAAGATGCACTTGGTTCGCACGTTCGTCAGTTATGCAGGTAACAATTATACTCCAACCGCTACATTCTGATCTTAAAGCAATGTCTTAGTATCGCTCTTCATTTTAACGTTGAGTTGACAAGTTTATAAGTATATTGGGAAACAAAATCTACTTTCTGAACGGAAGGAAAACTTGCATGAACTTTCTCGTACTCCCAGCTGAAAAAAGGTCATTACAATCTAGAATAAAAAGAGCAGTTTTGACAAAGGCTTTAAATCTTACACCACAAAAAGGCAAAGACTACGAAGGTGCCTGCTGGAGGCGGCAAGGTGACGAAAACTCGTTGATGGAGTGAAATTGAGAAGGCCTTACATGGCAAATATGAGTTTCCTGCAAACTTGGTCTGAGGACTCATGTAATCCAGTTGAAATTGAAATGCTGTGTGGGTTCCATAATCTGCGATCTAAGTAGTTGAGCTAGAAACATTCGAGAAGAGCTTTGTGTTCCTTGTATTTGTACAATAGTATGGAAAATGTTCAAGTTAGTGTTAGCCCAGGTAGTGGCTTGAAGAGCAGCAAGATACTCTAGCCAGAGAACGCAAAAGCTGATAGATAGATAGATATGTTAGGATCAAGCTGATAGATAGATAGATATGCTAGACTTGGCCCACCTGGCCTCCGCCCAACAAGATAGATAGATGCTTATTCTCTTTTGAAACCCTGTATAGTTTTCTTTTATTACTACTACTACTACTACTATTTTTAAGGTTGTCCTTTTTGAAATAAGAAGGATATTAATTGGAAAGTTGAATATACACAGAAGCACATGGGAGATATCCGTTAGAATTGTTGAAGTCAGCACGAAACGAGATCATAGAGCATACAAACCATACATGCACAGTAGGAAAGCACCAGCCATATGATTTTCATTATTCAAAGAGTAACAAAATATAATGCAGTAAAAAGTTACACAACTAATCCCCGTGAATAGCCAATCAAATTGCAATTGTTTCCCCCCTCGTAACCAATAAGAGCTTGAAGCTTCCTTCATACTCGGAAAATTTCATGGCGGTGTCTCCCTTTCTTTTCTCATTTCATAGGAAACCTCAATTTTTGGCTCTCTTTCATCCTTTTCCATCCCTATCACATTTGATGGCATTGCCACAACATATGTGGTGTCCCGCTCTTAATATGGAAAGTTTCAAAAATTATCACAAAAAATCAGGAATTTCCATTAGTTGGTCAGAGCAGATAACCAGCTACACTGGGAATGAGACATAGCCCAGACTCCTTCATTCGAAATACACGAACGGAACTCGAACAAACTGGGAAGACCTCTCAACAGCAGCAACAAGAATGCTCTTATTTTTCAAATTTCGATATCTTGAGTATGGATGAATGAGCTGACCTTATTTGGCATTTTCTTCTGATTCAATTGTGTATCAGGCTCCCTCCGAGGGTGATTCAAGAGTCTCAACCTTTGTAGTTCAGTCAAGAAGCTATCAACATCAGCTGCATTAATTTTGTAAGGGCTGTGGGAAGGACCTGGGAATGAACCATTAGTTACTTCTTCCTTGTACTCTGAAAGAGCCTAGTTTATGACATCTCCTACACGTGCAAACTGCTTGCAGAACTTTGGGGTTACCTGCAAAAGGGAAATTTTCCATTTTGAAAATCAGAATATGGTATTGCTATGCAAACGAAAAAATTGTACCAACCAAACAGAGCCTTTTGAGTCCCAGCCAAATGGGGAAGGCTGCATGAATTCGTCTTTTCATATAGCTCTGTCGAAGACATTGTGTTCCATCATATTTAAAAAAACCTAGATTCTATAGAACTACCACCTCTAATATCAATTATGGTATACCCCTCTCCCCATAGTGTTACCATCATCAATTGCCATATCCTTCTTCCTAACTACCGCATTGGTCAATTTGTGGTAGCCGATGGATATGTCAAAACCATCTTAACTTGTATCCCCTATTAAAAAAAGAAGGGTGTGTCATGTCTCGAAGTTATCAGTATAAAGTGAAGATCCTATCGAGGTGGCTAATAGTTTCAGAAATGGCAACACCACATAATATAGGACAAGACGTTTTAAATGGGAGTTTTTTAAGGATGTCATTTTTCCTTTGGGAGATGTTTACATATGAGGCAAGAAAGAGTCGATAGGATGGAATTAACCTTGGCATGATGTGGGTGTTGCATCATTCCCAGTAAATCATGGTAAACTAACACCTGCACAGCAATGAGAAATAGAATTAGAAGTGTCACAAAACCACCTGTGCCATGTACTGAACTAACGTAAAAGTCTACCATTTCTAAAATGCGATACATTGAAAGCTATCGCGTAATTCAACTTAAGTGTCTACTTCCACCAATACCATTACACAGAAGTATTGGATGACAATATGAGAAAACAGCGGAATAAAAATAGTTCTCTTCCGTAGAAAAGGAACTCTATAAACGGACATAAAATCCAGCCACTCACCAATGAGAGAAACGGTCAAAAATATTGCAATTCTGGCTGTCCTCGATCTAAGTAAAATTGCTGCAATGAAGATAAAATGCTCCGGAAGATTTTAAATGTACAATATGTCATTTGGAATGGTCCAACCATTGAGTGGCATACCAAAACAAGATAGCCAAACAAATCTTTCTTCTTTTGCAGCTTCTCCTGACCATGGGCTTATTTCATCGAACCAGTTTATCAACCAACCCTCTTTGATACATTCATCTCTGATACTGGCATTTGGAAACGTAATGATAACATATCTGCCCCCAATTGCTTTGACATGATCTATAGGAGTGTTTCCATTTTAAAGACCAATACCAATTCCTCAGGAGATAGAAGTCTTCTAACTTTTGCAATCGCACTTCTAAGAAGCCATCCATTTCCAATAGGCTGAACTGGAAACCTTTTACCATTCTCATTCCTTGTTTGATCAGAGTTCTGCAATGGTTGGAAATTTTCTGTTTGAACTCTTGGGCTCTTTATCCGGTAAATCCATTTCCTTCCCTTTGCTTGAATATTAGGATGAGGCTTGAAATTCTGCTTTAACATTTTTCCTTGCTCCAAACTTTGCTTGTTGAACTATCAGCTGCTGACCCCATACCCAAGAACCATTCTTTTTCCTTTCATCAAGCTTCATCTGCATCCGTTCATCTAACCAAGCTTCAGAAAGATGTAGGATCAAACGGTCAGGGCTTTCCCTATGAGCACGATCCTTCTCTGGCTCGTGTTTCAAAAACCTCACCTCTTGCTCATAGTCTGTTATTCCCTTTGCAAATTCGTCGCACAAGTCTTCCAGCAAAATTCGTAGACTTTTGTACTATGAGTATTGACTAGACTTTTGTAGTTGGGAAACTAAAAATGTGAAAAATTGTAGGGCTTGTGAAATTTGGAATTTTGTGGTTCGAACTCTAACAATAAAATTAGGGGTTTTTTGGCTGCTTGTTCACAGTGGATAAATTGGCAAGCACATTTTATTCTTATTAACCTAACAACAGAATCTCATGTTTCTTGTTCAGAGTGAAATCTCAACTTTCTTGTGCTGTGTCCTTTTACCATAAGCTTTAATGTAACCTCTTTTTTTTTTATTTGAAATTTCTTTATCCCAACTTTGAAATTTGGCATTTTTCATAGATGATTTCTAGAATGGGATGCAAGTATAGACCATATTCTTGTGGCAAAAATTATCAACTTTGATCTACAACTTACTTGGGCCAACAAGTTATCAATCCAATCCAAATACTTTACTAAATTTGTCTTTTTGTAGTCTCTTTTCACTACTCTTGTTACTTCCATGGGTACTAGACTTGGATTCCAACTTTTTATGCATATTTTCCTATGCTAATTGTCATTCCTTACTTTTGGGATCAGAACTGGTTCTATGGAGATGTGTCCTGAGACTTCTGGATCTGCTCCACAGCTAAAGGCGATGGGATTGGGATCTGATTTGGGCACAGTCCAATCTCCAATTCCAGCAACAGGGAGTTATTCTTCTAGTTAGGTTAGTAATTAACCACTAGGGACACTTGATTTTCAAGGTAGTGGTGATAACCTACAGAAGGATTTCCCGCTGTTGACAACGCCATTCTATGTTACATGGACTCAATTGAATTTTGGACTAACTTTTTTGTAATGACTTCCCAAAAAGGAGGATAAAATATGAAACTTTTAGGTGATCACCTACTTTAGTTTTTGGTCAAGATAAATCCCTAATTTCATTACCCTTGCACAAGGAGAGAAATTAGAAAAGTAAAAGACAATGAATCCAATTCTTAAAATGTCCCTTTTTTTGTTGATCAAACTCATGAAAAAGTATGACACAGACAAAAATAACTTAAATAAGTAAAAAATATATCTTTGGCTTATTTTTTGTCTGGAGTGAATTTTTTGTGGGTTTTTTTTATATCAAATCTTTTACTTTTCGAATTTTTGTTGTGGAGACAAACTGTATGATGACAAAGGTTTTGGGCTCCCATCATTTTGATGTAATGTTGAGTTCTCTGCGTGAAGCAAGTGGTTTTTCAAGTTCTAATGCTAGCTCATTGCAGGCTGTGGGTCTCTCTCATTTGCTAACTCGACCTTTTCAATTGAACAAGTGTAACTGCAAGGTAAGTTAGTTTCTCTTTTAGTGGATGTTCTTATATTTCTAAACATGCAATTGCATTATAATTTGATGCTTTTTTATGCATAAATAAGTACATATATGTCAAGTACATATATTCATATATATGCTACAATTTTAATGGCTATCAGGAGGAGTCTATTCAAAGAGAGACTGAAATACAAAGAATAAAAACGGAAAATGAGCTAATGAAGTTCGAAATGAAGAAGATGAATCGGGAAGGGGAGCGAAAGAATGATGTGATGGGTGCTTTATAGGAGAAAAATTCGGGGTTGGAAGTAGAGAAGAGTAGGTTGGAAGTGCGGATGGACCAATGGAGGAAGGCGGCAGAGGCGGGTGCCGCTTTGCAAGAATCACCTAAGAAGAAAAGCAAAAACATCCTCAAGAGGATGTTTTCAAGAAAATCGGAAAGCAAAAACGTTCTAAAGAGGATGTTTTCAAGAAGATCAGAGTGATATTAATATGTTGGTATGTGCTATAAAAGCTTAAAGTGTAGGATGCTGATTCAGTGAATTTGGATAAAAATGTGAATGTAGGGTATTAGGTTTCTTTTGATGGGCTCTAATGTTTGCAGTTTACACCTATATTTCATAGGCTCTGTATGTTGACAGTGGACTAAGCTTATGAAATCAAAGTTCTAATTATTTATCATGGGCTTTGTATATCAGGAGACTTTTTCATTTGTCTCCCCCTTTGATCTAGATTTCTTTTTTTCTCGCATAGTGTTGATTGCATAGGCATATTTTGCATTAAAGGGAACTTAATGCTTTTGAACACCGACTGTAGGCATGGCTTTGCAAGATGGGTTAAAAGATAAGTTGTTACTAATAAGATTTACAAAGATAATTTTGTAGTGCAATTGTAGGCTCAAGGCATACGGTTTTGTCATTAAGTGAGAGTAACTGTTTTAACTTCCATATTTTTTTTATTTGAAAGGGGGATAATATCATTTTGCAACCAGAAGAGTCCTGAAGGACCAAGTTACAAAAATTAGAGGGTAAAGCGGCTACGGGGGCCGGGGGAAGGAACCAACTCAGGCTTCACTCTCAACCCAATGTGCGCACCTATTGGCTTTGCGATTACACCAAACAAAAGAAACAGTACTATCCGATGTGAGGGTTCTAATATCATCAATAATTGTATGAACATCCCAAGCTACAGATACCCCCTCAGAAAGACTATTAATCACTGCCGCGTGTTCCGCTTCATATGAGCAATTTTTTTCCCCATGAGTTAGACCAAGCCATTGTGATACCCATTAAAGTTGGAAATTTATGGCAATAACTACTAAGAAATACCAGTTGTCTGAATAACGTGGTGTACTTTGTTTCTTCGTAGGGTGGGTGCCGAACATGGATGGCAAAGGTTACTAATGCATATGAATGATAAGCCCTCAATAGTGTAAATAAAGGGGGTTATCTACCTCTTTACGCACATAAGATGTTCTATTTGATTGGTATTGTCGTTTACTGGTTATTTGTGAGAATAAGCGCTTTTTGACGGCATGGCTCGATCACGAGACAATCTGTGGCCCAAGGCCCAAGGCCATGTGCCACACCGCCACCATGGCCGAGTAATTCATGCAAAAAGGCCAAGCACGCCCGAGCCAAGGCCCAAGTCAAGACGAGGACAAAGGGGGTGAAGAACCCTGTTTTGAGCCAAATCCTATCGATATAAGGATTGGCCCTATTGATAGGATTGGGATCAGAGTGGCCATTTTTTGCAAACAGCCAACTCCTATCGATAGGAAAATTGTCCCTATCGATATAACTCAGGTCAGATCGGCCACTTGTGTGACAAGGAGCTTTCCTATCCATAGGACCAAGTAAGTCCTATCGATAGGACCTGGAGTTCTCTGTCAATTTTGTACCCAACAAAGCAAAGACTTGGGGGCATTTTGGACTTTTTTGTTCACGTTTTTGGGGGCTATAAAAGCCATCCAAACTCTGATTTTTACTATTTTCACTCTCCCTTCCTCCCTTCTTTCCTACTCTTTTGCTCTCCCTTCCAGTTTTTAGGCTTTAATTTTCAAGAACCAAGGTTTTCACCTTCATTAAATAACAAATGTTATTGGGCGTAGGTGTTGTAACATGCACTACAGTCCATCAAGTCTTTGATACACCAAGCACCATGTACCATCAAAGCAGACTTCACCTGGGGTTGGGACCAAACTGTCGAGATATAAAAAATGTTGTACCTCAATGAACGTCCAGAAACTTCCTCTCACTATATGTTCTCACAAAATAGAATGGATTAGAGAAATTTGAGCTCCCTGAAAACCTTTGATGATTGTAATACGAACAAAATGCTTCACGAAATGATTAAAAAAGTAACCCCAAACGTGCCCAATATTGAAAGCACTCAATGCAGGAAACATAAGACTGAGAGAAGGCCTATTGCCTGGGAAGGTCTGTGAGAGATTATCCAACTATTAGGAACAAGCATTCAACTGTAAATCAAGGACAACAAACTGGGCTGAAAAGAAAACCAACCTTGCGATGGTGGGGAAATCGAACCCAATCCACTAGAAAATACCGGTTCTTATTCACAAATAACAAACCTATTTGTGAGTCCCAAATCAATGTCCACTACATGGATGAGAGATGGAAGACAGGACCTTCTATGTTACCTTCTGAGTTCCGATGCCTATGGTCGTGCTACTGCACAATTCTGGGCAGTCCATATGGACGAGAAGGCAAGATTTTTTCAATTTGACTGAATGAGTTTAAAAGGGGTAGAGATCGAACATACTCCTACTTAATCACAGTAAAGTAATGAATAATTATTTTTGCATGTTGTAGCATTTTCTGTCACAGAATTCGACTTCAACTTTCAATAGGCCTAGAATTGGAGGTGCTGTATCGCACCCCGCACAACAAACTTGTAGTGCATAAATCCCACCGTCCATTGTTCGGATGCATGGACGGCTCGGAGAGCCGCTCATCGTTCGGATCAAATCCGAGCTGTCCATCCAAAAAATGGACAACAAATCATTTTATTGATCGAGACATTGAAAACAGTTCAGTAGTCTTTGGAACAACTTGTTGGAAAACAAATGAAGTATCAAATTTGGGTACGGCATTAGAGATTCAACACACTCCATCATTCCCCAAAGTCTTTTTTTTTGGACCGAGAACCTATTATAAATAGAAACCAGGAAGCAAACAAGAGTCTAGGGTACTCAACCCTAGTTGGGTCATCACAAAGTTGTGAATTAATACAAACCAGAGCAAACATCGAAAATACGAAAATCCAAAGCATCATTAAATAACATATTTGGTAGCAAATCCGTGCATTTGTTCCTTTCACGGTAGACCATGGTCAATCTTCACCACTCCCAGCTGCCCCATCAAACATCTGCAATCATGAATAATATTACTAAGGTAATGCCGTGATTGATTTGTATCTGAAATATGATGGATTGCTGCGAGAGCATCCATTTCCACCCAAAGGGGTACAAGATGTTTGCTCTTGACCAGCAGCAAACTGTCCCTTCTATCCCAAACCTCTGCCTCCAAATCACTCCCCAAAGTTACTCCACTTCAAAAGCACGTATAATTTCAATATTTGAAATAAAGTACTTTCATACATAACTGTCAAAATTTCTTTGTCTTAGACTAAATGTCTTAATTAATTCTTCAAACTTATCAGATCTTCAATAATCCTAAAAAAAAAAAAAACCTAATCGATGATGAAAACACTAAATCGCAGCATAAACATGCAAAATACGCCAAAGAAGATCAACACATACCATGGAACTAAGTCGAAGCTGAAATTGAGGGATAAGGGGAAATCGCAGCTTGGTTCTCTGAAGTTTTTGCCTAAATACCATGGAACTTATCAGTTTCTTTTCTTTTTTCTTCTCTTTTCTTGTGATTTCTGTGTCTGTCGGCGTGTAACGGTGCTGTAACGGCTGTTAGAACAGATTCCCGTTACGTAACGCCTATGTAGCATGGACACGGATACGGATACTGACACAGATACAGACACGTGACACGAAAAATTCACAAAATGGGACACGGACACGGCGGGGGACACGGCAAAAATATTTAAATAATTAATTATACATGTAAAATATATTATATATGTATGCAATAACAGTTTATATGCATAGATAAATACACTTTTCTTTTGATATGTAAGATTTTTACATTGTTATATACATGTATATATATATAGGGTAAACTTCTTATCCGGACCTCATGATCCAAACATTTTTTTGATGATCCGATCCGTCCAATGTGTTCAGAAGGTGTTTTCAAGGGTCCACGTTGGAAATCTTCAAAAAAAAATACCGGGAAGGGCTTGATCCAAGCAGTTTTCACAAAAAAAATATATTTACATTTTTTGCGAAAACTGCTTGGATCAAGCCCTTCCCGGTATTTTTTTTGAAGATTTCCAGCGTGGACCCTTGAAAACACCTTCTGAACACATTGGACGGATTGGATTTTCCAAAAATAATTTGCAATACAAAAAAAACCATTTTTTTCTTATTTCCGGGAGGTGTGGATTAGAAGTTTTTCGTATATATATATACACGACACGACACAAATGGACATGACAGAATGCCCATCCCTACCTTTGCATGCCCAAAACCACCCCCAGCACCCAGCCGTCACGGTATTGAGTGACAGTGACATTCTCTACCACCGGACTATGTGACACCCATCCAACCTGCATGGACCCAAATAGACTCATTCAAAACCCTTCCGGCATTGGGCAATTGGCGTGACATCAGCAAAGGGAGCTCAACTTCCACTCATCACAGGCCGGGGGGCTACAATAAAAAAGACTAGTCACCCTGAGGCAAAGTTATTATACCCCTTGTATGGGTGAGATCCCCCAGTGCCCATCCAAAGTGAGATTGGGATTACAATTTTGGCATGCGCACCCCCACCCACCCACCCACACACCTGCGCGCGCGCGCACACACACACACACACACACACACACACACACACACACAGAGAGAGAGAGAGAGAGAGAGAGAGAGAGAGAGAGAGAGAGAGAGAGAGAGAGAGAGAGAGAGAGAGAGAGAGAGAGAATTAACCTTATTTCCAAAGAAATTCTTTGAGTTGTTCGTAATTGCTTCGATGAATTTCAGCTCCCAATAATGGACTTGTTTGCTTTTGCTTCTTCTTCTTCTTGCATTTCTCTAAAAGATTATACCATGCAACTTCTTATATGCTTATATACGAAATCAGAGAGACCCATTTCGCAGAATATAATACAAGCATCTAAAAGATGGAGAAAAATAATTCACCTATAGATATCTTCAGTAGTAACGTGCCTCCCGCTACGCAACGCTAGTACCCAAGCATCCTAAAATAACATTCACCACCAACAGAAATTAAATGAACTCAAAAGGCTTGAAAAAATCCTCTTTGTCTCGAATTGATACCTATAATTCTTCAGAAACATCAGTTGATTTAGTACATGACGGTCCTTGGAACTTATTAACGTTCAACAAGACCTAGTCTATCACAAACTCAAAACATTAAGTAGCACTTTATCTTTTCCTCAACCAGTATCACTGTTCAGGGGAAAAGGAATGAATGCAAAAATACGATACCTTTTGGCCTTGTTCAATCACAAAGAAAGCAAAGGAAACTACATGAATGTTTAATTTTTCTGCATTTTAATTGTGTTAAGCTAGCAAGCATGTTGTGGGGCCCATGTCTCTGACCTTCCCACTATGATTAGTTTTCACTCAAAACATGTCATGCAAGTAAAGGAAAGGAAACTGAAAAGTATTTTCCTTTGCGTTTTCATTAGATAAAAGAAATTTAAGTGAAAGTTGAAAAGCAGTAGTTCAATTATCTTCTTGGGATAGTTTTCATGCACTAATTTCTTGACAAGTGAAAATTTTGGCATTGAGAGAAAGGAAAAAAAAAAGCATAGTACCACGACCCTTTCCGCTTCCTCCTTGGTGTAAATGCGTCTTGAACTTCCAGATGTGTCATCAGATTCTGTGTCACTCTCACAGCCACAATGATTGATATCATGACGATCCAAACCAAAGTTTTTGCGAGGCAAGAGGTCCTGAAAAGGGTGAAAAACTTCGGGCGCCCAAAAGACTTCAGGATCCGAGGGGTTGGAGTGGCAACCATAACCATAATCGATGAATGCCCAGTTACGTTCTTTGAATAATAACACCTCATAGCTATCAGTTATCTTACTAGCAAACGCTGCCTGAATGCCACAGGTAAAAGGGGTACCTTTCAAAAAAGGAAAGGCTTCACTAATGGTACAGACCTGGACAAGTCTACTATAGTGCATAATAGCACACTCGTCATCTTTGAAAAGGAAAGTTTCATTAGGTTTCCGCGATTCAAGGGCAGCGTCAATGCCACTTTCAAACCGAGTCTGTTGCAAGGAAGGGAACATATCACTGATTAGTTTTAAGTCATAACTAGGGTTTGAACCATAGTTAATCCTTGCACATTCATTTGTAGAGAAGATGACTGCTTCATTCTCACCACACCCAAAAGCAGCATCTAATCCATATTCTACAAAGGGTGTGTGCTTGAGGAATGAAAATCTTTTGCAGATGGGTAAAGGTCCCTCCTGCACTCTGGCGAATGTGATGCCTTCAGAATAGTCTAACACCACATATTCGTTCCTCATGAATATATAGGCTTTACCTTCACTAGAGGAACGAAATGCAGCATCTATGTAGCTCTCACTGCCGGCAAAAGTGCCAAGGCCAGTGCCAAAATAATATTTGATGTGGTCAAAGTCGGCTGAGGACGTTTGTAGTTTCTCTTGCATGTGGGCTTGGGTTTGGGTTTGGGGTTGGTGAACAACATTGGAATCACAGGGTATCCGTCCTGCAAGTTAATTGAAAGTGACCATGTCATTGCCAAACAATTGCTACCTGCACTACACTTTTTTTTTTCTCTATTGAAAACAATAAAAACTTACAAATCCATCTCTAGATTTTTAGAAATTACTTGCCACCACAAGAAAAAACCTTAACACCTTCTAAGAGCATGTCCCCATGAAGCTCATATTGATAACAAATGTTTTTTATCATTGGAAAATGTTTCATTCAAGAATTGCCCAACGACACTTAGCGGAGCAACGAAAACATAAAGGAGAACCTAAACATCCCGTTCTTAACACATGTTGCAAAAGCAGATAGAAACCGAGTCGGGGATGAAAGAGGAGGAGAGGAATATCTAAACTACGGGAGAAGAAACCAAAGCAGGAGGGAGGAGTGAGCAGATAGAAAACGGAGATGAAACCCAAGAAAGGGTAGCTCATATTGATGATTAGAACATGTATAAATACGGACTTCGCAACAATTTTTGTTCACTGGAACAAACTTTTGTTCAAACTTTGAACTTTTGTTCACTGGAATTGCATATTGATGAATGGAAACAAGGTCAAACCACTTGTGCGTGAAAGCAAGCTCACACAATTATTTGCAAACTCAGGTTACAAACTTAAAAATTTCTCACTCCTCTCTCTGGGAAGGAGATATCACAGAACACACAAACTATGAGAAAAGGGAAAAAAAAATCAATTATCGTCCTTCTCATCCCCTTCCGCCATCCTTCACGCTATGTTTTTCTCTAGGAATGGAAACAGGGAGGATCAGGGCGGATATGGGGATATCGGTACACGATACTAAAACCATACCCGAATCCGCCCCAATAAAAAAAAAAAACTGCGGCAGGAGAGAACAAATTCTACAAACCCTAGATTATTTAGACACAGAAATCGCAGATTACAAAACGAACTTGATGTAGCAAGAATAAAGCTGAGATATGCCGAGATTTTTTGCAGATTTTAGATTGAGAGAGACAGTCATATACAGACACGTTATAAATCCGAGAGAAACAAATATCATAAATAAAGAGATATCTGTATTTGTGCAAAGATATATATATATAGAGGCAAGTTTTATACCTGAACGCGAGCTATCCGCGAGAGAGACAGAGAGCAGGGCATCCTGACATTCGTCGATGGTTGAGGAGTCGGACATGGCTGCGAAGGCAACAACGATTGAGAGAGACAGAGTCAGAGAGTAGGAACCCGGTCTGAGAAGAGAGAGATCGACTGAAAGTTGGCAGTACTTTGAAGTTTGACCCGCAGCCCCTCTTTTTCTTTCTATATTCCGTTCTCTGATCCCGCAATGTGCAGCTCTTTTTTATGTGAATGAATAATTCCCCCCATGCATGTGTTGCTTCGCCTTTATAATGCTATGAGTGGCGTGTTTTCCAAGCCAACTCCACTGCCTTCTATGTGCACCGAATAATCCCTCCTATGGAAGGCCAAAATTTTCCTTCCTAATTGTTGAACCTTGGACCCCACTCATTTTTGTATCAGCCGAGAAAATGGAAGAAAAACTTCCTTTTAATAGTGAAACTCTAAATCCCAGTTGGAGATCAATAATGTCGGGTATTATATTCCAATTCCTAAACTCCTGGTTATTCCAACTACATGTGCGAGTTTCCTTTCATAATACTTGACCGAATTAGTTGCAATTGCTAGCGGGACCCACCACTTGAATTAATCGGATCACGGGATTCATTTTGATATCAAATTACGCTCTTTTTACATTAAGCCTCCAAATACCTATAACACGCAATACAAGAAATTATTCTCCAAGTAACGATAAAAATGGACCTAACAATGATAAATTAGGGGCCGCTAATGTCAACATTTACGCGCCTATCAATAGGAACCCGGTCTGAGAAGAGAGAGATCGACGGGGGATAGGGAGATCGAAGTTGAACAAGAGAAACCCTAGATTTCTTATCTGCACACGATATAAGAAGAGACGAACCTAAAACGTGGATTTGGGGGCCTCTAGGGTTGTAGTGAGGCCAATCCGGCCGTTCATCTCGACACCACCGACGGCTCGGATTTAATCGAAACTTCAAATGATCCGACATGTTCATTGCTTGAATTAAAATTCGAACATTCATTATCGAGATAGACGATCGGATGACCTCACTACAGAGCCCCCAGATAAAGGTCACGTCTAGTCCCGTCCTGTCTCAGTCAATTGTTGGCCTTTTTTGGCTCAAAACAAATGATAGACACCATTCGCCATTTAGAGGGTGTTTGTGAGCTTTATTTTTAGTTTTTCATTTTTAACTTCTTGGTTTTTAGCTTTTTGAATTATGGTCAAAATGTATTTTGAATTTGGTAGGAGTGTTTGGGAGAAATGTGCAGAATGCATTTTGAAACAAGAATTTGGGAGATGTGCAGAATACATTCTGAAGGTGTTTTTGTTAATCAAAATGGGAAAATTGGAAAATGAGAAATCAAAAAGCTCCTCTCAACCTATTTTTAACTTCTCTCTAAACTCAAAAACCAAAAACTCATTTTCGCAGAATGTGTTTTCATTGAAAAGTAGAAATTGCGAAAACCAAAATGCAAAAAGTAGGTGGCCAAACACCCCCTTAAAGCACATCAAGAACATTGGTCACTTCAACAATTTACGTTGATTGGATATCATTTGATGGCATGCATTTGCGTGGTTGCACGTGATTGGATCTACCGGTGTGCTTTTGATTGTTTCCTCGTTTTTGTCAATTGAGCATAGGTTTCGTATCTTTTAATTCAGGAAGCTTGCATAGCATGGTATCATATATAGTTGATTATATCTAGTTTACTCGGGACGAGCAAATTCCAAGTTGGGGGGTGTGATAAGCCCCCGATAGTGTAAATAAAGGGGTTTATCTACCTCGTTTTTGTCACACGCGCATTACATGTTTTATTTGATTGATATTGCGTGTAGGTTGTGTTTTTGTCGTTCACATGTTTTTCGAGAGAATAAAGCATTTTTTTGGTGACATGGCTCGAACACGAGTCATTCTGTGACCCAAGGTCAGAGACCACGTGGCACACCGCCACGGTGCCAAGGAATTCATGAAGAAAGTCATGTAAGAAGGCCAAGCACGCTCGAGCAAAGGCCCAAGTCAAGATGAGAACGAAGGGGTGGAGAGCATGTTTGAACATGTTTTGAGCAACTCCTATCGATAGGAGAATTGTCCCTATCGATAGGAATGGGATCAGATTGGCCATCATTTGCAAGTAACACTCCTATCGATAGGATATGTGGCTCTATCAATAGGACCACGATCAGTTTGGCCATTTTTTTGAAGCAACGAGGTCCTATCGATGGGATAATTGGTCCTATCGATATGAGAGAGGTCAGATTGGCCAATTGTGCGCGAATGAATTCTCCTATCGATAGGAAAATAATTCCTATCGATCGGACCTGGGTTTTCCTGCCACTTTCTGTACCCGACCAAGTTAAGACTTGGGGGGCCTTTTGGATTTTTTTTTTTTTTTTTACAACTGTGGGGACTATAAAGCCCCCAAACATCAGAAAATTAGGGTATCTCTCTCTCTCTCTCTCTCTCTCTCTCTCTCTCTCTCTCTCTCTCTCTCTCTCTCTCTCCATTTTAGGTATGTGAATACATGTGTTTCTAAATATATGTGAAAATAGCGTCGAACCTATGATTGGAAGAACTTGGAACAAGCTGGGCTAGCTTGGGAATTTCAAATTTCACCATCTTGCTTATCTTCTCCTACTTCTGTGTGTGCCTTCATATATTTGTTCATAAATCACATTCGAAATCAAACAGATGGTGAAATACCTGCCTAGAATACACAACACAATTGAAACTACTTAACGGAGGGCAATTAGAATAACCAGAACAAGCCAGTGAATACTGCAAGGGAGATGAAGACAAATCAGATGGGAGCAAATAAATCTCCATAGCTAGTAGAATGTGTAGCACAAGCAACTAAATTAAAAAAAGGCGAAAGGGAAAAAGGACCAACATCTAGTCAAAAAAATATTTGAACCAATATCACAATTACAGACACTAAAATGCCACATCTCCTTGAGCAACATTTCCCTATCAATCAAGGCCATTGCGAGAGAAGTCGAGCCCATTGAATTGAAGTTAATTGTACTTAACTGGTACATAGATCGAAGAAATATGAAGGAAATCAAGGTTGTGTCCCATTGGATGGCCAGCTGTTTCTCATCTGTATCTTCATGCTCAACCTAACAAAAAATTTCATTTTCAGAGAAGTTAGTTCAGGCATACTTAAGTCATAGACAGGTAAATAATCCCACACTGTGTCACTTTCGTAAATTTATTACCAGAGAGAGAGAGAGAGAGAGAGAGAGAGAGAGAGAGAGAGAGTCACAAAACTTTTTGATTTGGGATTCTCAAGTGTTATTTCTCAACTCCATATTCTGCTCTCCATTCTTGTCTGCGTCTCAAAGAACACAAACTTTTTCAGATACCTTATGTGGGTTGACATTTGGACACAAATCCAACTACCTTGTAAATTAACTGATTTCACAACTAAGCAGTCACCGTAAATAATCACCCACCGTAATCTGGCATTCAAATTTGCATAGAGAATGTCACACAATCCACACAGAATCACATGGTTCCCAATACCACTTTGTCCAAGTAAGGATGCAGGTAAAAATGGTTAGGCATATCTCCTTTAAGATTGCGAAGCCGCAAATTTATACATATTTGTTTTCAGATCTGCCAAAAAGCTGTGGAAGAATAACCGGTTAAATCTTCAAGTTACCCAAGTCTAAAAATCCAGCATCAGAAAATAGTCCCATACTCGCATTGGTCCGAAACCTGTCCAATGGAAGCAGACTATGTCGACACCATTACTGCAAAATTAAATGTCATATAAAAGAAGAACACCCAAACGTAGTATAGGGAGGTTTGGCCATACCCCAAATTCAGAGTGTGTGTTTGCACTAGGAACTGGTGTGCACCCTGTCATATGAAACAATCTAAAAAAAAAAAAAACTGAGAGAAAGTGGCTAGGCAAACTGAAATAACCAACTCGCGAAAAGACCTTCAACAATGAGGTAATAGCCCTCCATTACAGGTGCAGAATCTCAGAGCTAAAACAAGTCAGAGCAAACCAAGTCAAGCAGCAGGCAAGAAGCACAAACTCAACCCACAAAGGCCTTGCGTTCCTGACTTCTATCTTTCTAAAGCTAATGAAGGCTAGCTATCAGAAGAAATGAGCCTCTTTGCTCTAATCTTCAGCAAGCCTCTGCAAACCTAGAGTTTGTGGTATATACAAAATTTTAGACCTCTTTGACTGTATATAAGAATTGGATACCAATACTTTTCATGTCGTCTCTAACTTCAAAGCACCTGCAAGGTTTTACATCATGCCATGATGATCAAACAGGCTCGGCTAACCTTCGAGAAAATAATACTTAGACATCCTATGCAAAGAGGTTAGCCTTGTGGGGTATAACCAGGCAAACTTTTCAAGCTGAACAGACCTTGCAATGTTTATTTCCTACCTGAACTCAAGCATGCAATACCAACTTTATAACAAGCTCAAGTGACGCTCCAGATTTCCAAATATTCCTTCTCTTGCATTTTAAGCCCCTAGAAAACAGAACAATCTAACTTATCAAGAGAAAAGACAATGGGCCGGAGAGCCAGTTCAGTAGTAGGCCAACTGGTGAAGAAAGCTAACAAGGAGAGATACATTCCCATGAAGAGCGAGTTGCGTTTTGAGCTGCTTGATCCCTAGAACAAGAGAAGCAAATTGCAATATGTAGAAGTAGGTAACACATTTAGAAGCTTTGGCTTACAATAGGGGCACACCTCTGTTGGATGAAGCTGTATCCCCTTACTGATCAGCGTCTTCTGCACCTTTGACATTGCCAATGACTTGAAAATTCTCTGAAAACCCCTTCTCTCCTCTTCCCCTTGGCCAAGATGCCCAAAAGGGTCTGAAACATAAAGAACATGAACATCACTTCTGCAATGCGGTAACAGAAAGCTTTTCCCTGAAGTCCTAGAAAACCGGGTCTTATAAACAATATGGCCATGAATATGTACACTATTGAACAAGCCACCCTCAGAAAATCCAGAACAATAAATAAGCAGGTCATTCTTCAGGGCCTTAAACACAGATCCAACCACAAGTCTGTCACAAAATTAACCACAATATTAAGCATAATAAAAGGATCAAAAGCAAGAGTGAATGACTGAGAAAAGGATGAAATTACACCCACAATATGCACAAGCATCAAACTCTATCAAAATCTTAAAAATTCAAAACAAAACGAATGGCCTCACGCGAAGTTTTCAACTGATTCATAAGCTCGAATGCCTTCTCCAACCCATTAATTTCCTGAAGGCCTTTCAACATTGCATTGAACGTGTTGGTGTTTGGCCTTACCCCCTTGCCCTTCATATCATCCATAAGAGACAGAGCAACTTCCACTTTATTATTCTTGCATAAAGAGTCGATCAGCATATTGTAAATGACGGTGTTAGGAGGAGCCCTGGAACCGGAGCTCATCTTCGTAAATATTTTCATAGCTTCATCAAGGTTGCCAACCAAACAATATGCATGAATCAAAGCCCCATAAGTCACAACATTAGGCACAAGACCTTCACCAATCATCTTCCTGAAAATTTTGTGGGCAGTCGACAAATCACCAACTTTGCTGAAATACGAAATCAAAGTGTTGTATGTCACTCCATCAGGCTTTACTCCAGCCTGCTCCATTTCCTTGAGCATCCCATAAGCTTTATCCAACTAGTTCTTCCCACAGAACCCACCAATCAGAGTATTGTAACTTGGAACATCCAAAGAGTTGGGTAAGTTTTTCGGGTGAGTAATTGGGTTGACCGTGACTTTCTGCTGCAGAGTTCGAAAATGGCTTGGAATGAAGAGGAGAGTGAGTGAGTGTCTGGTGGTGACGGCGAGTTGGTTCGAATGTAGTCGAAGAATTTGAGGGCGTCGGCTGGGGTTGTGAAACTGCGGGTGATTTGGTAGAGAGAGGAAGGGGAGAGAGAGTGGGAGGAAACTAGAGAGAAGGCTGCGGAGGTCGTCGTTGTTGGTCCAATCGTTTTGGTTGTTTCGGAGGAGAGTTAGGATATGAGTTACGAGTGTGTTGTTTGACGACGGCGGCGGTGGGTCGGTGGGTTGGAAGGAGAGGTGGCGGAGGAGTGGTGGAGAAATGGTGGGAGACATGTGGTTGAGAAGGTGGAGTACTGGGGCTGATCGTTTTGAGGCTGCCATTGTTAGGCTCATTCTTGTTGTATGGAATGGAACTACGACTATTTTCCGCTTCGAGGAAGACTAATGAAAGCAGAAGTACGAAGAAAGGGCTTGAAATCTTTTGTTTTTTCTCTTTGGTTTTTTTTCCTTTCTTGCCGGTCAGTATGTACGGGCCATATTGACTAATTCCCTTCCTATTTCGGTTGAAGACAAACTTCGGTCAAAACCAGGCTATTCAAGCTGAGTAAGAGATTCATAGTAAATTATTTTTTTATAATATAGCTCAAAAAATTAAACCCTGGTCAATTTCCAGACTAACCCGTCAGGTTGAAAGAAGCACTCTGTCTCTGCCACGTATTTGGGCAAGTTAACTTTTCAGTGCCTAATTGAATGGTAATAATAAGTTATTGTTAAATTTAGGGGTGAAATGGAAAACCGACAAACTGGACCGGAAACGAAAAATTGGGCCAAACCGATTGAAGTCGGCCCAACCGAGATTCGACCTGTCTTGGTTTAGAGTTCTCCAAACTGAAAATTCCGGTTCGGTCCAAAAAATACACACAAATTGGACCGATTACACCCCTAACTAAAACTTTACGCGCAATTGTACCCGGACTACATGGAACAATTATGAACACATTCTTTAATCAGAATCATGTTCCTAAACTTTTCGTATTAGTAATTAGAAGTCGAAAAGATATTGGAAGGATGTTTTTTAAAAGTCAACTATTTTTGTTGTCAAAAAACACACTCTTTAAGTTTGTCAATCTAACAGTAGAGTAATTAGTTGCATCACTTAAATAGCTCCATTGGCACGCTTATTAGGTGACAAACTCACAGAAGTGTTCTCTTTATTCTCTCGTTGCTCTTTGGTAATTTTAAATATGTATCCAAAATTTATTTCAAATATTTCTTTCTTTTTTCCGTTTTGAACTTGCCACCTTTTGTTCTGTACTAGTAAAGATGCACTTGGTTCGCACGTTCGTCAGTTTTGCAGGTAACAATTATACTCCAACCGCTACATTCTGATCTTAAAGCAATGTCTTAGTATTGCTCTTCATTTTAATGTTGAGTTGACAAGTTTATAAGTATATTGGGAAACAAAATCTGCTTTCTCAACGGAAGGAAAACTTGCATGAACTTTCTCATACTCCCAGCTAAAAAAGGGTCATTACAATCTAGAATAACAACGAGCAGTTTCGACAAAGGCTTTAAATCTTACACCACAAAAAGGCAAAGACTACGAAGGGGGCCTGTTGGAGGCGGCAAGGTGACGAAGACTCGTTGATGGAGTGTGACTGAGAAGGACTTACATGGCAAATATGAGCTGCTAGGGACTCATGTAATCCAGTTGAAATTGAGATGTTGTGTGGGTTCCATAATCTGCGATCTAGGTAGTTGAGCTAGAAACATTTGAGAAGAGCTTTGTGTTCCTTGTATTTGCACAACAAGGTTGATACAAGTACAATAGTATGGAAAATGTTCAAGTTAGTGTTAGCACAGGTAGTGGCTTGAAGAGCAGCAAGATACTCTAGCCAGAGAACGCAAAAGCTGAAACACGATGCAAAATTTTGTGACGATTGATTAATCCTGAGGAAGAGCAACCCCACATCATGGCCAATTCGTTTACATGCTCTATTCTCCGAGGATCTGAGTTGCCGCAAAGTTGGACTGCAGAAGCAAAATAAGGAACAAATGGTCTTTTATTGTCCCCATTCCTCCACTACCAGTCATGACCCAAGAAATAAGTGAAAAGAGAAAGGGGAAACAAAAGAGAGAACCTGAAGAGAAGCCTTCAGACAATAGTTTTAAGACAGCAAATTTTGTTACAACTGCGAGCAAAAATAGTTATTACCCCACACTTTCTCAGATTGAGAATCCTTGAAAATAGAGTGTTTGAATGCTGAGAAATTTGTCTTGGTAATTCTTTTTCTATATGGCCAGGAGACTGCCTCAAGCCCCAGTAAGCCAAAAGGGAGCTTAAATGGACCCAAGGATTCACTAAACTCAAACTACATATCCATCATTGGAAATATTAGGAAAGCAGAACTGGAAAGCCATATAGGTTAAAGACAAATTTAGCAAATACAGTTAAGCTTCATACGAAGGAAATCAACAACCCTAATATTAAGATTCATGTTGCTGCACTAACCCAGCAAAATATTAATCACTTGATTGTCAAAATCAGGTTATTCACAACATTACCGATGTACAAAACTAAACAGAATTGACTAAAACAGACTCTACATAGAAGACCAGGTGAGGGAAACAGTGAAGGGTGAAAATAGGGTCCAGCATGAGAGAAATGTTTAAACCTTGAGAATCAAAATATCTACTAAAATAGACGTGTAAGAGGGGCACCAATAATACACTAATATATGAATATCTTACAGGGAAGGGTGAATGTCACAATTTGAGTAACCCTCTAATGATGAGGGTTCCTTTCGGTTGTTAATGATTTTACACATATAGTCAACATAATCAACACCTGATAATGAGAAGAGACATGTCTTTGTTTCCCCTTATCCCGCAAAATTAGAAATGGTCAACATTGACGTAAGGTAAAGTAAACAACCCAAAATGGACGAAACAGAAGGTTCGAATGGTCCTATGCTTTCATATGAGAGGTCAAACAACTTACCAAAAACACTTGCATAAGAGGAAACTTTGAAGTTTGTGACGGCATTAAAATCTGATGAACAAAAAGGACATGAATCGGGGGAAGAAATGAATTTAGGAGTATAATGGAAATGATGAATTGTGACAGTAAAACTGCTCATGAATTAGAGCATTCCCAAGCAATTGTTATGAATTGGATTTTCTGTAAAGTGAATTTTCGCTGTCATTGGAACATTCAAACAGTTAGTAGGAAAAATCATAAGAAAGGACTCCAATCATAAGTTTGCATGAGAGATGTGAAGAAAATTAATGGTGAAATGGAGCAAGAACAACGTCTAACATAAGAAATGGCCATGAAGCAAAAATACCACACTCCCAAAAAATGGAAGCACAAACGCAGCAGAGGGACGTTATTCCACCTACAGGATTCAGAGAGAGAGAGAGAGAGAGAGATCGGTGGGAAAACTGCCCTGTTCAGCATGGAGTTATTCAACCTACATGATTCGTTGTGTTCTGTCACTAATTTGGAGGCATCGATTTGGTGAAGAAGCCTTTACCGTGTTCCTATGGAATAGAAGCGTTTACTTGTGTTCCTACGCAGGGAAAAGAAGGGAAGGGTAACTTGGGTATAGAGAAAGTGGACAAACTCCTCACAATTTTAGAAGATGTATAGATACGCAGGGAAAAGAAGGGAAGGGTAATTTGGGTATAGGGAAAGTCGACAAACTCCTCATACTTTTATAAGAAGTATAGAGAGAGATAGATAGATAGATAGATGCTTGTTCTCTTTCGAAACCCTATATAGTTTTTTTTATTACTACTACTACTATTTTTAAGGTTCTCCTTTTTGAAATAAGAAGGATATTAATTGGAAAGTTGAATATACACAGTAACACATGGCAGAAATCCGTTAGAATTGTTGAAGTCAGCATGAAACGAGATCATAGAGCATACAAACCATACATGCACAGTAGGAAAGCACCAGCCATATGATTTTCATTATTCAAAGAGTAACAAAATATAATGCAGTAAAAAGTTACAAAACTAATTCCCGTGAATAGCCAATCAAATTGCAATTGTTTCCCCCTTGTAACCAATATGAGCTCGAAGCTTTCTTCATACTCGCAAAATTTCATGGTGGTGTCTCCCTTTCATTTCTCATTCCATAGGAAACCTCAATTTTTGGCTCTCTTTCATCATTTACCATCCTCGTCGCATTTGATGACATTGCCATAACATATGTGGTGTCCCGCTCTTTATATGGAATGTTTCAAAAATTATCACAAAAAATCAGAAATTTCCATTAGTTGGTCCGAGCAGATAACCAGCTACACTGGGAATGAGACATAGCCGAGACTCCTACATTCGAAATACACGAACGGAACTTGAACAAAATGGGAAGACCTCTCAACAGCAGCAACAAGAATGCTCTTATTTTTCAAATTTTGATATCTTGAGTATGGATGAATGAGCTGACCTTATTTGGCATTTTCTTCTGATTCAATTGTGTATCAGGCTCCCTCCGAGGGTGATTCAGCAGTCTCAATCTTCTCAGCGGCTGTAGCAGCTGCCGATGCCGCCTTTTGCAAACCCAACCTTTGTAGTTCAGACAAGAAACTATCAACGTCAGCTGCATTAATTTTGTAAGGGCTGTGGGAAGGACCTGGGAATGAACCATTAGTTACTTCTTCCTTGTACTCTGAAAGAGCCTTGTTTATGACATCTCCTACACGTGCAAACTGCTTGCAGAACTTTGGGGTTACCTGCAAAAGGGAAGTTTTCCATTTGGAAAATCAGAATATGGTATTGCTACATAAACGAAAAAATTGTACCAACCAAACAGAGCCTTTTAAGTCCCAATTAAATAGGGAAGACTGCATGAATTCGTCTTTTCTTATAGCTCTGTCGAGGACATTGTGTTCCATCATATTTAAAAAAACCTAGATTCTTTAGAACTACCACCTCTAATGTCAATTATGGTCTACCCCTCTCCCCATTGTGTTACCATCATCAATAGGCATATCATTCTTCCTAACTACCGCATCGGTCAATTTGTGGTAGCCGATGGATATGTCAAAACGAGCTTAACTTGTATCCCCTATTAAACAAGGAAGGGTGTGTCATGTCTCGAACTTATCAGTTTAAAGTGAAGATCCCATCGAGGTGGTTAAAAGTTTCAGAATTGGCAACACCACATAATATAGGACAAGACGTTTTAAATGGGAGTTTTTTAAGGATGTCACTTTTCCTTTGGGATATGTTTACATATGAGGCAAGAAAGAGTCGATAGGATGGAATTAACCTTGGCATGATGTGGGTGTTGCATCATTCCCAGTAAATCATGGTAAACTAACACCTGCACAGCAATGAGAACTAGAATTAGAAGTGTCACAAACCACCTGTGCCATGTATTGAATGAACGTAAAAGTCACCATTTCTAAAATGCGATACATTGAAAGCTATTGTGTAATTCAACCTAAGTGTCTACTTCCACCAATACCATTACACAGAAGTATTGGATGAAAATAGGAGAAAACAGGGGAATAAAAATAGTTCTCTTCCATAGAAAAGGAACTCTATCAACGGACATAGAATCCAGCCACTCACCAATGAGAGAAACAGTCAAAATATTGTAATTCTGGCTGTCCTCGAACTAAGTAAAATTGCTGCAATGAAGTTAAAATGGTCCGGAAGATTTTAAATGTACAATATGTCATTAAGTTTCCCCAGTTACAATGCAAAAAACTGTTTCTTGTGAGTAGCCATGGCAATACAAGGGGAGAACAATATAACCTAGTTCAATATGCAAAAGGAAGTGAATTCCTGATGAGGCCTCTCGCATAATCATAGGTGAGGCGGTTATCCTCCAACCAACCTATCAATGCGACAGGAAAAAATCTCCTCTTTATTGCGATCCAGAGCTTATAAAGAAGTGTTCCCGGCCATTTCTAATGAGAAAACAGAGAATGATCCAGAATTTGAAAGTCATGATTGTCTGCTTATAAGCTGTTTTTCCACAAGATTAAGAAATCAACATGGATTCCGATCTTAAAGAGTTCAAATTCTGAAATCTTACACACATGGCCGCAAGGAGTTTGGTTTTCATTAATCTGAACCATTTAAGGCTTAGTTTGCCAAAAGATTAATCTGAACCATATGTATGTCCAGATTCATTGGAGATAAAATCACCTCCCCACTTCATTTGCTAAAATCAACCACTTGATTTTATGAGATTTCCATTTTAGCAAATGGAAAACCAAGCCTTAGGATAATAATTATGTGGACATGAGGAGTCTACAAAAGCTATGATGACATACCACACTACGTGATCGACAATCATTTGTACATGGGAAAACAATTTTTTCTCGCTTTGCAAAATAGTTATACATAATTGATAGTTATTATCGTGTCCTAGTTAATTGATGTATTAGACTATTCTCTAACGTACTCATATGCCAGAAATGTGGCATGGTTCACAAAGAAAACCCCAAGATCATTGCATGATAAAATCCCAAAAATGAAGATATGATACCACTGTTGTAGTACTTGGAAAACTAATTGCAGTATCAGAGAGTAGTTTATATTGTAGTAAAAGCAAAAGATATTACACGGAAGTGTGAAGTCTAATACACTTCAAATGTATATTGGGAGATGATAGAGCTAAAGAATCAATTAACCTGGCCACTGCAGAAAGGTCCAGCCCCAATACCGATGGTAGGTATTCGAAGAGCAGATGTTGCAGCAGCAGCCACTGGTGCAGGCACACATTCCAAAACAACAGAAAAACACCCAGCTTCCTGCAGAGCCAGTGCAGTCTCAACAACCTGCAGAAACCAAGCCAATCGAGCATAACACCAAAATAGACTACATATATCTATCAGTGAACAATATAATTAGCATATATGATAACAAAGTAGACTACATATATCTATCAGTGAGTAACACAATTAGAATATAAAGTTACAAATAATTTGTGCATATATGAATATAGGTAGAAAGAGAGACACCTTTACAGCACTACTAACATTCTTGCCTTGTGGCCTAAATCCACCAAGTACACTAATGGCCTGAGGAGTAAGCCCCACATGGCCCATTACAGCAATTCCGGCCTCCACAATTGCTTTAGCTGCTGTGATTCTCGACTGTGACCCCCCTTCCAATTTAATTGCATCCATTCCTCCTTCCTTGAGAACCCTAACTGCAGTATCCACTGCCTGCTCATAAGGAAAACTGCAACATCACCAACCATACAACATTGAAACTCGATCTTAACATCTCAAGGTGCACTCTACTCCAAAGCATTAGCAAATATCTATTCTAGTACATAAAGGGAGAGCACAAGTTGGTGTAGTGTCATTGTGTCAAACTTCGTTTACCATTATTGCCCAAAATGAAAACACTTTATCCCTTCTACTTACCATTAACTTCCCATAACCGTAAGGCTAAAAATGCCAACTTAAAAAACATTCCACACTCCATGAACAATAACTGTTCCACACCTACTCACAAATTCAGTTTCCCATCTCTATCACTGACTATACACGAGAGAAAAGCCAACAAAATCTTCTGCAACTTTTGATGCCCATGGATTGCTTCAACAATTGGCATTTTGTTTTGCTTAAAAAAAGGTACATCCTGACACTTTAGTACTTTTATGCCTTTCCCATTTCTCTCTAGACTTATTATACTACTTTTATACTCAATTTTGTCAAGCAGCATTGTCCACTAAGTAGTTTTTTCGGTGAAATGCATTTTATCTCCGTTACGATTCTACCATTTTAATCTTTCCAGAGGAGTAGTTTTTTTTTTTAGCCGGTGAACTGTTACAATTCTAAGATTTAGCCAACTATATCATGGGATGGTACTTGGTAGTAAAATGCATTTTTCCTTCCTTCTCCTTCGTATCTTTTCAGAGGAGTAGTTTTGTTTCTGTAAACTATTTTTTCCCTCGGTGAACTGTTACAATTCTACCCAAGATTGAGATCCTATTAGATCGCGGCGGCGTTAGTGTGGTAATGTTTTGTTTAATTATGTGCAATCTATTACAACAAATTGCTCAAAAATCTAAAAGTTTAGCTTATTTCTCAACAAAAAAAAAAAAAGATAATACATTGCACACATGATCAAACAATAAGCCAGATACTTTTGAGCATACTTTTTTTTGTCAAAGTTTGACTTGCACACGCATTGCATGTGCCCCGGCCTCTAGTTCTATTTATTGCCAAGATAAAGTCGGCAAACAACAAAATTTCAAATCCAAATCCATGGTCTTTCATCAAACAAAATGAAAGATGATCTATTGGCACTAAGGTGTCAAACAATGCCTTTGTTGGACTCTCCATCGTTTATGCTGCTCCAAATGCATCCTACTTTGTGTTCTAGATTACTCAACACATTTTCAGTAAAATGACTTTGATTTGAAATATGTTTAGTTTCTTCTCTTTTCGTTAACCCTGCCAAAGAAGAGGACATGAAAGGCTTCTACTACTATCCACCCTTTTCTTTTCTTTAAATTCTCCAAGTGCCTCCTCTGGATCCAAGCACAAGCACATAACATAAATCAATAAAAACCACTCAAAATCTGAGGAAAACTATAAAAACTATCTTTTAAAGGAAAATTAGGACCCTTTTCTTTTCTTTAAATTCCCCAAGTCCTTCCACTTGATCCGAGCACAATTACAAAACATTAAGTCAATAAAAACGACTCCAAATCTGAGGAAAACTACAAAAACTTGCTTTTAAAGAAAATTAGGACCAGGAGAGATGAATCAATTTGTGACAAAAAAACTGCGTTAATTGGTGCTCATAGAAATGAAATTGAATATGTCTAGTCCAAAAAAGAGTAGCTTAGCTCAGCAAGAAACATATACTTAATTTATAAGACCAATATAGCTAATATAAAACTAAAGCCATTGTTTTAAAGGTTGACTTTCCTCCATATTCTCAACAACCAAACAGGATAATCCAATTCAATTAATTGACAAGCAAATGAGCCGAGTAGCGCCACCAAGGTAATGGTTAGTTCAATGTTCACATAGTTAAATCATTTTCGTAAGCTTATCAGGTGGAGTGGTCGTTCAAACTTGATAGAAAATTTTAACGAGCTTAACACATATAATTATTGAGAACGAGCCGGACACGAGAAGCTTGACATGCAGCCCTAATTATTAGTATTATAGTCGATCATTACCTGCCCAGTACTCGATTCATAAGTGCCAAACGGGAGATCTCCAACGAGCAACGGCGTCTTTGCCCCTCTCGCGACGGAACGGCAATGTACGAGCATTTCATCAATCGTAATGGGTAGAGTGGTGTCGTAGCCGTGAACAACCATGGCGGCGGAGTCACCAACAAGACAAATATCAATGCCGGCGGAGTCGAGGTGGACGGCCGACGGATAATCGTAGGCCGTCACCATGGTAATAGGCTCACCCTTTCGATGCTTCTGCCTCAAGTGAGTCAGGGTTACCCTTTGGTTAGGGTTTTGGGGCTTGGGTCCGCCGTATACGGAGTTTTCCGGGACGTTGCTCATGCATCTGATGAGGAGGTGGGGGAAGGAGGGTTTGGTGAGAGTGGCAAATGTTCTGGAGAGAAGCGCCATTATAGAGAGAGAAATTGAAGTTTAATTCCAATTGTGCTGTTGATTTGTGAAGGGAATGGAGCAGCAATTTAAAGAAGGAATGTGGGGGAAGGACCTCAACGTACCTGAAGTTTTCCAAGTTTCTAACCGCAGAATCAAAATTGATTTTGACTGCCAGGGAGGACTTTAAATCGGACTTGTCACACTATAACCAGTGAAAAGCAATGCTTTGGGTTCACCAAACATGTACACTAAGAGCATCTTCATGTGGCTTGCTATTTTGCCAAATGGTTATTTTGTTAAGTCCAAGTGGTAAAAATACTCCAAAATCAGCCTCAACAAACATTTGGCTAATTTGCAAAATCTATATTTTTGCTACAGTAACTCGGTATTGGGGTAAATGCACTGTTTACGGGCTAAGGTACTGTTCACGCACAGAGGAGTTAACGCACAAAGCCATCCCCGGACAAAACCTAGTGGACAATCTTATTGTTCATGCACTACACTGCCGACATGTATACGTGTCAGGTGGGGGGAATCAATGGGGGAATACCCCTGCACTACACTGCCGAAAAAGTGTATTTTATGGGGAAGTTTTTTTTTTTATATAGATTTGAAGGGAATAGTTTAATATAGTGAAATTAGAATAGAGAGTCTGATTTTGTGAGTTTTTTAAAAAGTGACTTGCTAAATTATAAAATGTGTTTTTGAGGTTAAATTTGGTGTTCTTTTGTTGAGTCTGATAAGGATGCTCTAAGGCTATGTTTGGTAACACTTCTTGTTTTCTATTTTCTAATTTCTGTTTTTCGTAAAAAGGAAGTGAAAACAAAAAATATGTTTGTGTGAAATTATTTTCAAAAAAAAAAAAAAGTAAAAACATAATTATGAGTCGGTTGGAGGTGGTGGTGGGTGGTGGCCGGAGGTGGTGGGTGGTGGTGGTGCGTGGTGGTTGGGGTGGTGGCGGTGATGGTGGGTGGTGGTGGCTGGAGGGTGGTGGTGGTGGGTGGTGGCGGTGATGGTGGGTGGTGGTGGCTGAAGGGTGGTGGTGGTGGGTGGTGGCGGTGATGGTGGGTGGTGGTGGTGCGTGGTGGTGGTGGTGATGGTGGGTGGTGGTGCATGGTGGCTGGAGGTGGTGGGTGGTGGTGGTGGATGGTGGCGGTGATGGTGGGTAGTGGTGGTGCGTGGTGGTGGTGATGGTGGTGGGTGGTGGCGGTGATGGTGGGTGGTGGTGGTGCGTGGTGGTTGGGGCGGTGGCGGTGATGGTGGGTGGTGGTGCGTGGTGGCTGGAGGTGGGTGGGTGGTGGTGGTGGCGGTGATGGTGGGTGGTGGTGCGTGATGGCTGGAGGTGATGGTGGGTGGTGGTGCGTCGTGGCTGGAGGTGGTGGAGGGGTGGTGGGTGGTGGTAGGGGTGGTGGGTGGTGGCTGGAGGTGGTGGCTGGGAGTGAGAAAACAAAAACAGAAAGTGAAAGTTGAGATTTTCAACTTCCCCAAATTTCATAAATAGTGGAAGTAAGAAGTAGAATTTGAAAGTGAAAGTGGCACACAAACAACATTCCTTTGATTAAATTGTGAAAATTCTGAAAACAGAAACAGAAAACAGAAAACAGAAGTGCCACCAAACAAGGCCTAAATACACACCAGAGTGATGTAACGGATGGGAAACCACTTATCTTTTTGGGTGGGCTCCACGCTGGGCTTATCCCCATCCGCCACATCACCTGATGTGCATTTGGTGTACATGTTTGGTGTACCCATAGCATTATTGGGTGAAAAGTGATATCGTGATTGGATTCGGGAATAGATTGGATCCGTTCATGTTGGGTTGTAGGCCCATCGCCCAAGTTGACCAAAGAGAATGTAGCTGAACAAGGCCTAAGGCCATCTCCAATGGTGGAGTTAAAATTGTGTTTGGCCTTATTCTCCAATGGATTTTAGGTATATTTTATGAAAATCTCATAAAATGAACATTTTATGGAGGGGTGATAAAATGAAGTTGTTTTCCCAATTGATAAAATGTAGTGATTTTCCTATAGATTTTAGAAGGATTTTATGAAAATCTCATAAAATCATTTTTACATTTTATGTGTTGAGATTGGAGTGTCATAAAATGTGAGATTTTATGAAACAAAAATCTGTTGAATAACGAAGCCTTGTTATATGACACAAAAGTGTAAAAAAAAATAGGATTCAATTGTGTGAGATAAGTTATTGTTAGATAGTTTTATACATTTGGGTTCCAATAGTACAATTAGCATTGTGTTAAAAACGGGTCCCACAATTTTTTTGATTCATCCAGTGTCTCATAGTTGTACACCCACCCCTTTCTCTCTCTTCCTTTCCCCCCTCTCTCTCATGTTGTGTCATAGACTTTTCTCACCTCTTTCATCCCGTGTCAGAGCCTTTCTTTCTTTTCTCTCTATCTCTCTCCTCTCTCATCCCTTGTAGCTACGCACACACAGTTAATTTCTGGGCAAACTTCTTTCAACCCCTGCCACACTTTGACAACCTCTTAGCTACACTATTGTGGGTCAAAAAAAAGAAATTGTTAATTAACTGTCCTAATGACTGACTAATTTGTTCATTTAACTCCACCACTGTAGATGGCCTAAATTCGAGTACTCTGCAATTTTGTATTGGGGCTAAATATTTTGATCCATTCATTTTAGGCTGTAGTTCCTTCGCCCAAGTTGACCAACGAGGACGTAGCTGAGCAAGGCCTAGATTCGGGTCCTAATAACTCTTTATTGGGACTAAATATTTGGATATGACATGTCCACTTTGGGATGTAGGCCCATTGCCCAGGTTCACGAATCCGGGGGAAGTGTTGTGCGGTACATGTTGTGCGCCGTGTTGTGCAGCAAAACGACGTAGTTTTGTTCATTTTCTTGGTACACTTCAATAGGCCCTGTTTGGAGAGTTAATTTTGAGGTTCAATTTTAGGGTTCAATTTTAGGGGATTTAGGCTCTTTGGGGTAGGATATAGTGGTTTTAGGCACTTTGGGTTTAGGCGCTTTGGGTTTAGGCACTTTGGATTTAGGGTTTAGGCACTTTGTAGTGGCTTTTTTCTTCTTCCAAACAAGGTCTTTGGAAGCTTTAGAGGTGTGCCAAAAACTACGTCGTTTTATCGCACAACGCGACGCACAACACCCACCCCGAATTCCAGGTTCACTAAGGGGTTGGTAAACTCAAAACTTGATTAGACAAGGTGTAGATTTGAGTCATCGTAGCTCTTTACTGGGGATTAACATACTTCTAACATTCCACACGTGATGTAACTTAATTTTGGTCATGATGTAAGTGCAATGAGGTCCCAAATATATTGGTGTGAAATGATAAGACAATACTATCAGGTGAAAGTAACGCAAGACTATACTTGCACTTTTATTTTGTGTAAGATAAAAATATTCACAAGATCGTGAATGTATAGAGAAATAGAGGGCGCAAGACACAAGTATTACAAGAGGAAAAAAGGTTTAATTTTCGTAAAGTATTGTAATTAGTTATATTCACTTTCTTATATACTCCCTCCATCCCCATTTATTTGTCCCTTTTGGGAGTTCGTGCCACTTTTCAATTGATTATATCTCGTAATTTATATTGTTTTACATGATTTCGAAAACATTGTTTTATAGAACTAATTGAGATCTATCAAACAAGATCCATATTGAATATATAATTCATTACCGATTTAAAGTTATAGCTAGTTTTTTATCCGGTTAGAATAGGACGAGGGACTAAAATTTGGGGACGGAGGGAGTATTTCAGCGAGTCTGGTGTCATGATCACGTACCCAAAGTTGGTCATCCTGTGGTGGTGACGTAATACAATGCATTTATCTTAGAGTTCATTGTGGAAAATCAGGCAGTTTCCAAAATAAGAAATTTGATTAAAAATGCTCAAAGTTGAATATTCCTTTTAAAAATTGGCTAAAATTTATAATTTTTTTACTTTTCCAATTCTCTGGTCGACGTATCAATAATCCACAAAAGTTTGACGCAAAGCAAACAATCGCCAAATTTTTTTAGACACAGACAAAACCCAGAAGCCAAGCCACCTATTTTCGGTTACTATTACTCATACTAGCAATTTATATTTCCAAAACACATAAGTATGATGCTACTATTATTGGTGAGTACTTTTGTTCTCATTTTTAAACAAAGAAGCCAACAAGAAAATAAACAAATTTTTTTTTGTTTGTCTAGTTACAAAATGAGATTGCGCAACTGATTTGTCTTAAAACATACCTAAAATTACACACTCAAACATGCAACCACTCACAAAACCCAAGGGCATTGGATTTTGTTTTGTGAGTGGGGGTATGTTTAGATGTGTAAATTTGAGTGTATTCTAAAATTTGAGCCCTATCTTATCCAATTAAGAACATCTCCAATCTTAAGCAAAATTTGGGTCAAAATTTAAGCAAAAATCCAATTTGGGTATGAGTATCTATAAGGAGAACACCCATTTTGTACCCAAATATATAAAGTTTTAAATACTTGATGACATTCATGTATATTAGAGAAAGGAGAGCATCTCACATCTGTTGAAACAATTCTCCAGTGATGCCTTAGAAAACTCCTCCGGCGACGTATTGGAAAACTCCAGCGACGTCATGGAACACTCTGGCGACGCTCAGCAAAGCTCCGGTAATCTCTGCAAATCTCCGTCGAAGCTCAAGGCATCTCCAGCGAGGAGATCAAACAAAGTTTAGACTAATCTGCGCGATTTCAACCAGCTCCAGCAACTCTGGTCTCATCTCCGGTCATTGGTCTCATCTCTAATGTCGACCAGCCTAAGACATCTCTGGTCTCTTCTCTCTCTTAAAAGAGCCGTTAGGAAATGGGTCTAAATTTGGGTTGTCTCTAGTTTGGACAAAGAAATGGGTAAAACCCAAAATGTGAAGAGATTGTGGGTCATCTATTTGGGAATTGTAATGTGGCATACGAGTCATTGATCGAGCAACCAATGGTCCTGATTTCACCGCGATATTTGCATGATTCGAACAATTTATTGCTGAGATGAAATCCAACGGCTCGGATGCCACACTACAAGCTTGTGTGCAGCTTCGCATCAAAGAATCTTCGAATCCCGTGTCTTGAGTTTTTTTTCTTAAATTTTAAATTTGAGTTTATAATGGCCAAGATTGGAAATGCTCCAAAAACTCCTGATTGTGACAGCCTTTTGAGCTATTATGAGCCTTAGGAATCTTTGATAATAAAAAAACAATTGGGGCGTTATTCGTCAAAACTAACATGATGATCCAAATGTGGTCAGCCCAAACAACATCACCGTCGTTGATAATAAAACCCATCCTTCGACTCCGTCATTCTCCTCTATTGGCTACGAGTCTCACACCTTTGCTGACGACTCCTTCTAAAGCAAAACTCCTCCGTTTCTTCACCGTTTCACGGAGCGCCGCTGCCATGGACGGAACCAAGACTAACGCCGGCGTTGATTCCTCGCCGGACCACGTCGTCGGAAAGTGGTTCTCGGTGCCGGAGCTCCGGCTTCGCGACCATTACTTCACCGTTCCTCTCGACTACTCCCTCGATCGCCGGACTTGTCCTAAGATCTCGGTTTTCGCTCGCGAGGTCGTATCAGGTGGTGTTGCATTGATCACGTTTGTTAATTATGTTTTGAATGGCGTGGATTTTCTGATATTACTGTTTCGTTGCAAGTTTTATTTGGTTATGTTGAACATGGTCTGCTGCGGAGTTTAGCTCAGCCGTGACAAAAATATACGTGAAAATATTTTTTGGACAAAACATTATAATACAAATATATATTTTCTTGAATAGTGAAGTTATTGATTGAGCCATCTGATTTAGTTACGTAAATTTTAAGGGAATTGAAGTTTGTAAATTTTCAATTCACTTTGAACTTCGTACGAAAGATCCTCTGCTGACAATAATAAAAGAAAAAGTTACAAAATTTTAGTGCATTTTTTTTTGGATAACCGGATACCCAGGCCATCTTGCGCGCACCTCGACTAATTCGGGGCCCTGGAGGTAACGACCGGGCATAACCCTATGGCCTCAAGAGTTTGCTTGCAATAGAAATCATCAAATCAAATCTCGGACCTTAGGTGGGAGTTAACCCCTAAGTCCAAGGCAAGATCACTTTGCCAACCCCTTGGGGTTAACTTTAGTGCATTTTTTAACTTTGCAAACCTTGAAATCCCGTTGGAGCTGCCTCCAATTTTGGAAATTGTTTTGGTCTTTCCCAGTGATCTTTTCTGCTTGAGGAGATCATAGTTTAGTGTTTTCCCAGTGAATAGTGACTGCTTTTGATGTGATTTTAACCTACTGTCAATGCCGATTGTGTTGGTGTTTGGATGGTGAGAAACAGTAATTACTTGTTATCTCTCCACATCAATTTCAATCTTTGTGCTGGAAGTAATTGGATATACTGACCATGGTGCCTGTGAAAGGATAATCTAGAAATTAGATAACGTGAGGCGAATGCATAGAATCACACAGAGTCCATTAGAAGTTATTATTGCCCGGTCCTTGGAGCAACGGTAAAAGCTTGGGTTGCAAACTGGATGTGACAGAGCTTAGGCGTATATCCTTGTCTTACCCTTCCCAATACTCTTTAAAGTTGGAATCTTGATCAATGAAGACTCAGGAGTAGCATTGTTGCAATGCCCTCCTATATTCAACTTCAGAGGTGTGCAAATCATACCGAATATGCAAATCCATTTAAAAAACTCAAAGGAGTTTCTCATTTGCGAAGTGCAACAAACTGCTGAAAATCCATTTAAAATACTCAAAGGAGTTTCACATTTGCAAATTGCAACAAAGTAACAAACTGCTTAAAATGCTCGCAGCGTTGCTGAGATCCATACGTTATACTAATATCTATCAGAACTTGGAAGATTGCATTTATCACTCTGTACTTACCCTCATCTGTAGAGATAGTAGTGCAGACAAATTATAGCTGCTTCTCATAGCCAACTTTTAACTCGTCGAGGCACATTTTATTAGCGTGTAGCTTTGGTCAGTTGATCAATTTGCTCTTACTGATTGGAAACAGTCTGTTGCAGTTGGCAAAGAAGAACAATCGCAACCATATCTATTATACTTGCAAGGTGGGCCAGGTTTTGAGTGCCCCAGACCTACTGAAGCTAGTGGATGGATAGGCAAAGCATGCCAAGATTACCGTGTAATATTGATGGATCAGGCATGCCTTTTCTTTTTGTTTGTTTTATTTTCTTTTGCACATACTATAGTTGATAGTTTGAGTTTTTACCTCCTATGGTAGCTTGATTGGCTTCCAATAACACGATTTCTTCATCAGAGAGGAACAGGCCTATCAACTCCTTTAACTGTGTCATCCATGTTGCAAATGAAGTCCGGTGAAGATTTGGCAGGCTACTTAAAGCATTTCCGTGCTGACAACATAGTAAAAGATGCAGAATTTATTCGAACACATCTTGTGCCTGATGCTGGAACTTGGACTGTTTTGGGGCAGGTACTAATGTTGCTCTTTCGTTCTGAGTTGTGGGCATGTGGTTGATATTGTGGTGTAGAAATTTGGGTTTTGCCACTCTACATATGCCCTGCTTGACTAACCAGATTCTTTGCTTGACCAATATGCCTTGGCTGACTGCTGGTATTAATGACATGTGTAGAGCTATGGTGGTTTTTGTGCCGTTACTTATCTTAGTTTCGCACCACAAGGATTGGAACAAGTCCTCCTCACGGGTGGGATTCCTCCAATTGGAAGTGGATGCACTGCAGATACTGTATATAGAACATGCTTTGAACGGATAATGCATCAGAATGAAAAGTATTACAGGAGGTTTCCTCAGGATATTGAAATAGTCCGTGACGTAGTGAACCATTTGGCGGAGTCTGAAGGAGGCGGGGTGAGTGAATATAGCAAAAATCATTCTTGGTGTTTTGCCCTGTATTCTTATGATTTTGTGTAATCTCTTCTCTCTTTCTCTCTTTCTCGTGCAGGTGCCTCTTCCATCAGGTGGCATCTTAACCCCAAGGGGACTGCAAACTCTTGGTCTTTCTGGTTTAGGATCTAGTACTGGTTTTGAGCGCTTGCATTATATGTAATTTCCACACATTCATGTTTGCTGTTCAATAATTCCACAATAACAAACCTCACGGTAATTCTATGTTTTATTGGTACTAAATCGTGTAGGTTTGAGAGGGTCTGGGATCCTGTAATAGCTCCAGGAGCAACAAAGCAAATCAGTTACTATTTCTTGAATGCTGTAAGAAAATAGCTACTTTTGTTTCATTAACCTTGATCCTAACGTTTAACGGGTGGTTGAGTAATTATTCAGTTGCTGATTCATTTTTTCTAGTAACTACTCCACGTTCCATCGTTTATACATCCCTCGTGTGGTGGCATTAGGTCATTTCAAAGGTTTAAACAGTTAGGAAATAAGCCCAACTGTATATATCAAGCTCCCACTCACCCTTGAATCCATCTCGCGTATGGATAAACAATAAACTTATTCCAATAAGGTGCACAAACATGGGCAACACAATTGCACAATGACATAGATAACAGTTGCCAAGAGCTTGGACCCTGACTCCTTAGAACCCGCGATAGATCTCCTATTGTCCGGATAGGTTAAGCTTGTAATTTGTAAAAATGTTTCCAACATATCGAAGTAATAGTTGATGAGTCTGCTCCCTATTCATTTGTGGGCCAGAAGACATTGAACAGTTCATTATCCACATCTACTAGTAGTGGTCATATTCTTATTTATTTTCTCACAACAAAGATGGAAATGCTCCTGTAAGATAAAAATGTTTTTCTCCTGCTCTCTGTCTGTTTTCTGGTTAAATGATTATCTAAATTAGTTTTCATCATGATTTTTTATCCACAGAAGTTTTGGATTAACTGGTGTTTTAGATGCTATTCAGGATAAAGGAAAGTGAGGAGTTTTACACCATTTCAATAAAACGATAATCAACGTCAGTTTTGTTTCTCATTGTACAGACACCTGGGTCAAATTCCTGCACACTACATGCCTGTGCATGTGTACACATACACAATCACTGTTTCTGAGCACGAGGTAGAAGATACTAACTGAAGAGAGTTTCATGGACCAACAGTTATGTACATATGAAAGAGTGACTTGATTCGGGGACTTGGCACTGCAGTTTACTGACTTGATTCCACTATTGAATTTGCAGTTTGAGAAGTGGTCGTCTTTTGATACGAATCCAATCTATGCTCTTCTACATGAGTCCATTTACTGTCAGGTAAAGGCTGCCTTCTCATTGAGTTTGGCGTGGTTACAAGGCACGTTTCATTGCTAGTTTTTGTAACTTTTACGTCTGAACATATGGTTTATGGATAAGTTTGTATAAACACTCCTAACAGTCTGTAATTCTCTAACCCCTTTGGACATGAAGGGTGCTTCATCACGATGGTCTGCACACAGAATAAGGGCTGCAGAGGGGGTTCAATTTGATGCAATAAAGGCTGCAAAAGAGGGTCGACCTGTGCTGTTCACTGGAGAGGTAGGAATGTATTATTGTCATGCCTAGACAAATGTAAATGCAGTTCTAGATCCAGCTTGGAAAGTTCCTTTGACAGGTCGAATACTACATAAACAAGCGCTAACATCCAGAATTTGGAACTACAACATTTTAAAACTCTGCTATTCCAATGGTTGATCTTGTTAAATATTTGGAACTGTGAAAATGATCACCTTCGAAATAACAGGTCTTCTTATCATACATTTATATTAGAAAGCTTATTGACAAGCCTCATGGCCATCTTTTTATCTACATATATGCCTGTATACCCACCCTTGTTCTTGCCGCATTTTGGAACTCCCAGTTTATGTAATTTGTACCCTACAGCTTTTCTTAGATTTTCTTTTTCCCCAAGACGTAGAGTTTCTATGATTTGTTTGATGTGGTAATATTTTTGCTTATTTGCTTTTCAAGACCTCATTCAAATTAAGACTCTCTTGCATGTAGTATCACTGAGTTCCATTGATTTCTAGAACTATACTCTCAAGGGCACAAGTTCACGATGTGAAAGGCCATAACTTTGCATGTAAGATACACATGTGCTCTCCACTTTATGCTTTTTAGAGATTCAAAATTGTAACATTAATTGTGTTGAGGAGCATGGCCCAAGAACTGCTAATGTTAAAATTGATGCATAATTGTTGCTTGCATCATTATAAAGCACCTGAATAGATCTAACCTATGAGTCTACCATTGCCTTTGCAGATGATATTCCCATGGATGTTTGAGGAAATTTATGCCCTGAGGCATTTCAGGGATGCTGCTAATGTATTGGCAGAAAAGACAGATTGGCCTCCACTTTATGACATTGCTTCACTAAACAAAAATAAGGTCTGCAGTGCTGGCTTTGTGATATTGTTTCTATTGTTGAATCGTAGTTGCACTAATCGTCTAAAGGAGAAATCTTACAGTTTTCTAGAGTTTATAGCTGTTCACTTTTCTCGTGAGAAACTCCAACCTGTGGTGGTGTTTTTTTACAATGTAACTAGAAGAATTACCTTCGGAATAGTTTTCAGGCACACAATTCATCCACTTGGGTTTTATTTCCTGCTTTATTAATAGTTTTCCTCTAAAATGCTGACAGGTACCCGTTGCAGCCGCCGTGTATTATGAGGATATGTATGTAAACTTCAAGCTGGCAATGGAGACGGCTTCTCAGATAGCAGGGATCAGATTGTGGATAACCAACGAGTATATGCATTCTGGACTGCGAGATGGTGGTGGTCAAGTTTTCGATCATCTGATAGGAATGCTCAACGGAAAGAAGCCTTTGTTTTGATGTGTCTTCATGATTCCATTCATTTTATTAGATTTCATTTTAGTGTCGCAGATTCTTGACTTAATAAAGGTCACCATTATTTTCTTTTTTTATCATTTGAGGGATTCGATTTGAAGCATGTTATCAAGCAACTCTGTTTTACATGATTAATAAGAGTAGCTCTACTTTTTGTGGAGAATGATGATATTGGAAATGGAGAACCGAATCTAAATCGATTGTTTGATTATCAGAAGTATCAGCGAGTAATGTTCTGAGTAGTAAATGCCATGTCAGATGACACGCATGTTATTTGATGGTTCCCTCACGAAGACATGTTGGTCCACAGAAACGACGAGCAAGGGGTCCCTGTAGTGCAGAAAATGCATTACACGGTGCTGTGCGTATCATCTGGCTGTCCATTTTGACAATAGACGGCTCAGATTTAATCCAAATAGCTGACGGTCGGTTTTAATTCATTGCTCGGATTAAATCCGAGCCGTCTTTTTTTGCAGGTCTTTGCTGGTTGATCGTAGAAGTGCCTGCCTGGTGCTAGATTTTCCCAGCTGTTAACACTGCTTTGGTTTTGTTTGTTTCATTGTTTGGTTGGGTTTTTTCTGCTTGTTCCTTGAGCTCGTATTTATCTTGGTAATGAAGTTTTGTCATGAAAAAAAATGTTGGTTAGGGAGTGTTCCACTAACAAAAAACAGTTTTTTTCAAAAATTAAGATAGATCATTCTCTCACAATACATCACATAAAAAACAGTGAAAAACCAATTTATTTAAAAAACTCCCTTAGTGGAACACCCTAAATGTGAGACGTAGAAACCGAGTGGCAGTTAGTAGATTATGACCAAAAGATAAGGTGCGATCGTGTGATTTTTCTTTCTGCAAAAGGCGAAGAGCTACCGGCTCACCCAGTTAAACCCGAGATACTCTTAATAGGGCCGCAAACGAACCGAATCAAAGCCGAGTTTTAGAATATTCATGTTCATTCATCAAATTTTTAGGAGTGCTTCGGCAAAATAAACCAAATGATTTATTTTTTTGTCTTTATTGAAAAGGAACTTGAATTTTTTAATTTTGAGTTAGGATTTTTTTTTTTGGGGATTATTGATATGTCTCGAAGAAGGGAATAAGAGTAAAAAATTATCGACTAAACTAAAACTTTTGTGAATAAAGACAAAAATAATCCGACAATCCCCAAAAAAAAAAATTGAATTATTTTTGTTGAACTTTTTAAATATTTTTTAACTTTTAAAAAAATTAAATTAAATGAAGACGAGCCAAAGCACCCATTAGTGAAATTTTGACGAGTTTTAGACTGGTAAAACAGCACTGGTCTCTATTGTATTCCATCATCTTCAAGTATTCACGCACACTCTCTCTTCTGGCCCATTAACAGATTTACGATTTTTTTTTTGAACTTTATTAAATAAAACGCGTGTTTTTTTAAACTTTATTCCCAAAGTACGTGAAAACGTGTTTCCGTTTCACGCTTTTGCTGTGGTTTAAGACGGATTAACTCCAAAATTAAGTTAATCATATTCGACTTGAAAACGTGTTTGGTAAACACGCCTTCTAAAAACGTGTTCTGTAAACACGCTCTTAGTGTTTTGCTCGGTTATGGAGCTCTTCGCCCCAACATTTCGGTTGTTCTGAATGCAGAGCCGCCGCCGCTAAAATACAATACGTACTCGTAATGCAACAGTATTAAGGCCCAAATTATAGGTCCCACAATCGAGCGCAGCCATTGTTTCCGGCGCATCAAAAAGTTCGGAATCATTCGAAAAAATCAAGGTATTACACCGTTTAACTATTACTTATAACTTATACGATTTACTTCCCATTTTCCTACTGCACATCTTCCAAATTTTCCTACCTTCACCCCTTTTATTCTTGAAAACCATTAGGTGGTGGGGAAGGTGTTTGATTAAACGAAACCAAATTTCTTCCCCTTTCTGGTGAAATTGTTTCCTTTCCTTTGATTTGAATACTCCGTTGTCCAAACCATCTTGTGGTAGGTGTTTGTTTAAATGGTCGAAGTGAATATCTGGCTTGCTTTTGTACTTAAAAGCATTATGTGGTAGGCAAGGTGTTTGATTAAATGTCCAAGCGAATATCTACATTGTTTTTGAATCTTTTACCTCTTCTACCTCTCTCATACAATTGGCATATAAGGTCGCCCGCCCGATTTAGTTTGGTTCAGTTATTAATTAAGTAACCACCACAAAAAAATTGCTGAAAATATGACTTCCACCACAACCATGTCACAAAAAACCAGTGCTTTGGCACAAAGAAACTTAGAAAATATAATCTCTTAAGTGGGGATGGTCAAATCACATAGAAGAAAACTTAGTTTCGTGCTGCCATGTGACGAATGCTAAATAAAAGTCAACTACTTTCAGGTTAATTTCAATCTATGCTGGTAACAATCATGGAATGGAAACATAATTCCATTTGCTCCGGAGATTCTGGATAGGGGACTAACCCTGCAGTTCACCTTGTATGATCTTAGTTTTGGCACAACTGTTCAAGTTGATTTTAGAGTAATTTTTGCTCCCTTAATTTGGTAATGTGTTGGTATCAGATTTGATGTGCTCTTTAAAAGGGGTTGAGTTCAAACATTCTAACCAGATCGGGAAACCTAGAATCAGCTTGCCTTTCTCTTCCTTAAAATGGGTGGCTTGGCTGCAGGATATGTTACATGCTGCTTGACTTTTTTAATGGTTTGAAATAGTTTTGCTCTTTTCCTTCGTTGAATTGGTGTGGGATACGGGAATGTAATGTTCTAATTCATAGCGAGACAGCTCAATCTTAGACATCATAGCTAACCAGAGGAAACCTCAAGAATTAGGCTATCATATATGATGTATGAAGTTGTTGTCTTGGTATGTGAAAAACAAGGAAGTACTCCCTCTGTCCCTTTTCAAGTGATACCTTTGAGAAACGTGTATTTTTGTGGACGTTAAAAAATGTGCTTCTGCAGGGATCACTTATTAATTTGGTATAATTTTTTTTTAAAATTATATAAAGAAATATGTTTTCTAGGGGTTTGAAATTCCACGTATTCCAATAGGGATCAGTTAAAAAGGGACGGAGGGAGTAATAGTTACTAATGGAATGCATGCAAAGTCCATTTTTCATTTGGTATTTGCTGAGATGGTGCTTACATATCTCCTCAGGAGATGATAAAGTAATTATCTAGACACAGATGACAACTACTAGAAATGTTGAAAGAAGGACAAATGCTTCACAAGACCATTTTTTTTAGTATTCACTCTATTGTATTTTTACTATGTTGGTAGATGCATTCCTATTCAAGTGCTAACTTTTCATGTTTTTTTAATGCCTGCTTATGATTTGCTCTAATGCGGCCATTATAGATTCTTAAAATCTTCTAGGGTCTCAAAGAATACGTGTTTGTCCACTACAGTGACTATCATGAACGTTATATTGTAGTATTTGCTCTTCTGTAACATGAACAATAACCAATTATGCTCTCATTTTCTCTTAGCTAAGCACAAGTGTAGCATGGACAGCACAATGTGTCTCACACTCAAGGTTGTTCAATACTTGTATAAGTATTTACCACAAGTCATAACCGAGTTTAGGTCGAAGTGGTTAATGAAGATAAGCCCAATGTTAGCTATAAGAATCAGGAAAAAAAAGTTTGGGATTGCTTTGCAAAACCGTAGCTGAATCTTGATACATAGGTAAAATTATTTGTAAATAGTTTGCGCAATATAATGTGGATACCACTTGCCGAGTAAACAACTAATTCTGCTTGTAAATTTGATTTACTTCTTCCGTTTACTGAAGATGCAACTTGATGCACTAATTTATGCATGGGCGACAGTTCTATTGAGCTATCAAGAAAGTTAAAATCAATGTATTGATTTGAACACACAAAAAAGCAAATCTTTTTCACACAGAGTTATGTAACTTAATATTCACTACACTAATTGCTTCGCCTCGTAAACTTATTTGTATCCAACATTTCATAAACTCGCTTTATTGTTTAAGGCAATAGATGTTTGTGTGTGTTAATTTTCTGTCAAGATGCACGTGCCCGGGACTAGTACACATAAACATATCACACACACACACACAGCGGGGCACCATTTCCCAACTATTTCTCACTAGATTTGAACTTTGTTTAGGTTTCAAAAAATGCAGAGATCGTTTACATCGGTAGCTCGATCTCTTAAAGGTACGCAAGGGTTTTGCACATTCAACAGCGATAAGATCGTGGCCTCTGTTCTCTTTGAGCGACTACCTGTTGTTGTTCCCAAGATCGATCCCGTTGTTTACGCGTTTCAAGAATTCTCGTAAGTTTCCATTTCCTTATCGTTCGTTTTGGTTACTGGGAAAAAGTTTCGATTTTTCGAATTTGGGTTTTTTCATTTGTTGGGTAAACTAGAGCTTCTCATGATGCGAATTTACTAGGGAAATCCATATGGTGATACCATTTCGGATTGGATTGGGGCATTAAATACTGAGGGGATGTCTGGGAGCCAATTATTTTTTGGATTCTGGATTGTGGATTTTAGTTAATTGATTTTTGGGTTATAGATTATTGATTTTTAGATTTAGAGTAGATTTTACAAATAGTTTTGTGAGGGTGTGTAATCAGTCACAAAAAGCTCGACTTTTGGATTCTGCATTCTTTAGTTCATTCGGATAATGCATTTTGACAGAATGAATTATAGAAGTGGCTCCCAGATTCTTATTGAAAAATGCTTAATTTATGATCCTTTAGCAGGCTCGCAAACAGGGATGAATGTTTCTTTGCTTGAGGGTGTGCTTGTTGTCTACAGCTTCTTTTTCCTATCTGAAGCTTTGCCATTCTGTTTGGCTCCCTTCATACTTTTGACTTATGAACCAAAAACAACCTACAAAATGCTAAAAGAAAGCTGATTTTTTAGAACTTGATTTGTTTCTGCTTTGCACTAATCAGCTTTTATCATAAGTTTAGCTGCAACAAACTCCCACTTGGCGTAACCAAAGCGTTTGAGTTCAGTTGAGTTTTTTCTTGTCCTTTTGGAAGACTTCAGATATTAGAAATTTCATTTTCTCCCTCGCGTTATCTGGGAACTAAGATTGTAATTTGCCTCAGTTACTATGGTTGGTGGAGATGGATATATGGTCAGTTGTTTTACATTTATTTTTAAGCTTTTATTTTTTATCTCCTTGCTATTTTATTTGTCTGAATGCTTTTAGGTTCCGTTGGAGACAGCAATATCGACGGGCATATCCAGATGAATTCTTGAAAAAGTCTGATGCTAGGTAAAGTTTGTTAATTGTTTTCTGTCCTACCGGACCGTCTCTAGGCTCTAGGTCTTAGCTCATTAAAATTATCGGAAACTTGAAGCATATAAGGTTAAGCTTTGATTAGATTATGTATCAAAGGGGAAATCTGATCCAATCAAATATTCCAGAAACTGATTGATCTTACTAGTATAAATCTAAGTCTGTGTCTATGTGTGCTTTAAGCTGTCCCTGTTATTGTGTTACATCTATGTTGCAACCAGGGGTAAAGGTGATTACCAAATGGACTATCTACCAGCTCCTCGGGTCACTGAAGCTGACAAAACTAATGATAAAAGGTACACAAATTTTATAGTTTACATGAACTTCGAATTATTTTACTTTTGGAGGGGTGTGTTGGTGGTGGTTAGGATTATTAATTCTTTGCTAATTGAGAAGATGTTATTGCTCCTCTTTAAGCCCCCATTAGATCAATTTGAAGAGGACACGATCCTTGAGCACCGTTATGTTTTTACATATTACCTTTTGTTTATCTTCTTTATATGGTGCATCATCTTAAGCTATGGGCCTGTGCCTATGGTTCATTGAATTAGACTGTTTGATCTCTTACTTCTTTCTTGAACCTGATGAGATTTTCTCTAATCATGTACCGCTAGATTTTGATTGGCTGTGAGCTTTGGCAATTTTTATTTTGAACCTCTTTCGTCATTTTTAATTACATTGGGACAAGCTCCTTCCTAATTTTACTGGGTTGCTTTTTGATGGATAGATGTTCATACTTCATGTCAATTGGCTAATTTGAGAAACTCCTAAGATATGCCTGCTCCTTAGTCCTAAGATATGTTCATACTTCATGTCAATTGGTCTTTAAATCTTTTTGATGGATGTTTTTCTTTTGCCTCCATATCCCAAAGGTCATTACAGAGAGCACTTGACAGAAGGCTTTATCTTCTTCTCTACGGTAATACAATTGCGACTCCAGATGGGAAGTCTGTGTGGCATTTTCCAGAAAAGGTTTACGAGTCAGAAGAGACATTGCGCAAGGTGAGAGTTTCTGCATACTTATTTAATACCTCCCCCATCCTCCTTCGTGAAATATAAGGATGTGGAAATGTTTGCAGTGTGCAGAGACTGCATTAAAATCTGTGATTGGTGACCTTTCCAACACATTTTTCGTCGGAAATGCTCCAATGGGCCACATGGTCACACAGCCCACAGATAATACACCAGATCTTCAATCTTTTAAGGTATGGAGTCAATGTGGTTAGGCTTATGATTTGGGGTTTCATCTTTATATTGAACAATCTATGCATTTTTTTTTTAATCTAAACTCTGTGAGTATATCTGTTAAAGTCTTATGATTTCAGCAGCGCTTCTTCTTCAAATCTCAAGTGATTGCAACCAACAAATTCAAGATTGGAAAGTGTGATGATTTTGTTTGGGTGACAAAGGATGAACTGCTGGAGTACTTTCCCGAACAAGCTGATTTCCTTAACAAGATGATCATCAGCTGATGCTCTACTTTTTCTCCCGCGATTTCCTAAGATGTTTTGTGAACCATATTTACTTGTATCAGGTTTATACCATTGGTAAAACACCATCATAGGATCAATTTTGTCTGTCCTAAAATAGGGTTTAAATTTTCGACGAGAGCAAGATTAGGAGAAGGAAAGAAACATGAAATTTTTCCCTGAGCGAGAGTCAGATTTTCTAGTTCAAACTTTTGTTTGACTTTACATTGTCCCTTTGTCACTTCTGTTGCAATTTCTTTTGAATTGCAGATTTTCTTATGAGGATCTGAATGGCTCAGTTTTACTCTGGTTTATGTTGGTTATGTCGCATTAAGCTATAATTTTTCTTGGAGTTATTTTATTTGTTTTTAATGCATAGTATATGACTCTGTGCGATTGATCTTGATGTAGTACCATGTGTTTTATTAAATGGTACCCAAGTATTGTACCCAGAAATAGTAATGCAAAATGGAAGCATGTAAATAAGGAGAGTTCGCTCGAGTAGGATTACGACGACTTAAAAAGTCGGTGACTATTTGATAACCCAGATTCAGCACTTAAAACTGAATGAATTAAGTAATAAGTAATTAAGTAGGTTTGATAATCACATTTTACATTACTTAAAAGATTAAGTGGCACTTAAAATGTAAGGTAAAATGTTGACAAAAATTAAGTAGTTTCGACCTACTTAATTTTGACTGAATTTATGAGTGGTTTTATTCAACCAATTTTTCCTCCACCATTACCCCTCACACCACCACCACCACCACCACTACTCACACCTCCATCACCACCACTCTGTCACTCCCACCACCACTGCCGCCATTATACCACCGCCACCCCACCACCATCACTCATACCACCTCCCACCACCATTATTGCTGCCACCCCACCACCACTCCGACAGACCGCCACTCCCACCACCACTCCGCTACACCAGCACCACTCCGCTACACCACCACCACCACTCTGTCACTCCCACCACTACTACCACCACAACGACCACCATTTTGCTACTACCACCACTGCTTACTGTCGCTACCATCCCACCACCATTGTCGCCGCCACCCCACCACCACCACCACTCGTCCACTCCCACCACTACTATCACCACCACTACACCATTATCACCACTCCACACACTACACCCGCACCACCACTCTGTCACTCCCATCACTATTACCACCACCATCACCACCGACACCACCGTCACTCCCCTACTACCACGAGGCCACCACTCCACAATCAAAGCCACCACCACCGCTATATCACAATCTTGCCAATATTCTATATATTTTATTATTTTGATAAATGTACGTTTTTTTTTTCAGTTATTGATTTCATTTTTGCATTCTAGTATGACTATATAAAATGAAAGGCAAAATAAGAAAATTAGTGAATTTAATACTACCACCGCTGTGCTACCATCTTGCCAATATTTTGCATATTTTTATTATTTTCATAAATATACATTTTTTTTTTTCAAGTATGCATTCCAGTATGAATATATATGAAAGGCAAAGTAAGAAAATTAGAGAATTTAATATTTCAACTCCTTATACAGATCAAAAACTTATTTATTTCAGTGCTTAAGATTCAGTACATATCAAACAACTTATTAACTCAATAAATTCAGCATTCAGTTTTCAATACTTAATTTTCAGTTTTCAGCTTTATCAAACAGCCCCTTATTTACCGTAATTAAGTTAATGTGTTTTAAGAGAGTGACTTGTCTCGTAAAGTGGAATAAGTCACTTTTGAGTTGAAGCCAATTTTGTGGAAGTCAATTTTGAGTTACAATTAGTTTTGTGGAACAATCCATAAGTAATTACGCAAGGAGTATTATTCAATAGTTTCGGAGCATGTCAACGTGGTGCTCTTGATCATTCTAGCACCACTCATTTATGTGAAGTTCACATTTAGCTGTGAATCTCATAAAAATGTGTGATGTTTTGAGTGTTGCGGAGCACCACGTGACTATGCTCTGAAAACACTAAATAATTAACCTAGGTGAGGGCTTATGCCCAAATTAGTTTTATGTTCACTTCTCCGGGCTAGCAAAAAATTTGGACCGGGTACCGAAGATGATTGTACCTAAAATGTAAATAGCAGCTCGTGGGGTCCACTTTTGGGTCCCACATGAATAATTTCCACCGTTCAATAATTTTAAAATATTTTTTTGGGTGTTCATGCCAAGTAGGCGATTGAATATTTCACCTTTTCATTTAGAAGTTAGGATCATGAGTTTTGAATGAAAAAGTGAAATATTGGATCACCCATTTGCTCATATTCAATTGAGTTGATTTTTTGAATAAACATTTTAAAAATTATTTTAAAATTATTCAACGGTTCGGATTATTCGGTTCAGGAGGCGGTGCCCGAGACCGCCACATAGTAATTACTCCTTTGTGGGGGTAAGTAGAGGCAGTAATCACAAACTAATTACTCCTTTGTGGGGTTGGTAAAGCCTTTAATTAACAATTTGTGGGATCTCTCACTAAAGAAAACCACAAACATCATGTAATCGAAGCTCGGTCAAAAAACCATGTAGTAAATATTTTATTGGGTTGCAATTTCGGGTTTGGTAAACAGTACCTCATCAAATATGAACGTGTGTCCGATAGTGGGACAGAGAGTCTTAATTGGCTAATTATTCGATACTAATGCCACGTGGTACTCCTTATAAATAAAAGATTGTCACAGTATCGTGTGAGTCACACACAACAACTCAACAAAAGTAGTGAATGATAATTGTCCTTATCGAATGATTTGTCACTATGTAAATAATTTGGGAGTACGTAACACATAGGCAACGCCACGAAGTACTCCGGCAGCCAAGGGTGGACTCAGGGGTGCAAGGGGTGTTTGACACCTGTACTCTCTCCCCAATTTTCTTCGTATTTGTAATATACTTTTAAATTTTTTTGTAAAATTATTTAAAAATAGTTTCCGCAAATCCGCCCCAAATCAGTAATCATGCGTTCACCACTGCCGGGAACGTTGAATAATTAATCCCATCAGGCCATGCAAGCATGCTTTTGCTTTGGTGTTAACGATATATGCACATCTAAGTTTGATATTGAGGGGCACGTTTCCTTCAACGAAAGGGCAGTTGAACAGAATTAGGTCAAATGTAGTTGGCCCTACAAACCCAAATTGAGTGCAACACAAGTTCTTAACTTGAACACCCTTGTTCCAAAATCTCTCTCTCTCTCTCTCTCTCTCTCTGCATGTATGTACTGTATGTAAATCTGTCCAACCTCTTCTCACCTTCCACCACCACTTTGAAGACCCATCTATATAGATTCAATATCTTCAACATTCTCATTTCCCTCTGATCATCAAACCTTATATTCTCAGTGGGCCTCATCTCATGGATTGGAAAGAAGCCACACCACAACCGCTGCCGCCGCCACCACCACTCAACGACAACAACCACCACCACAACACATGTAATAATTATCTCTTCACGCCCTCACTTCCATCCACCTCAAATTCAATGCTGTACCCTCTTCCACCGCAGTCGCAATTCCTTCCGGATAACATAGACTGGGTTAGCCTGCTCTCGTGTCCGAACGGAGGGATTTTTGACACAAAGGCAGTTCCTCCGTACATGGGTAGTGATCAAGGAATATTGAAGGATGTTGATAGTAGAGAGAGAAAGAGAAGCAGTAGAGTGAGAAAAGCTACTCGTCCTCGGTTCGCATTCCATACGAAGAGTGCAGATGATATATTGGATGATGGGTATCGTTGGAGGAAATATGGACAGAAAGCTGTCAAGAATAGCATCTATCCAAGGTGTGTTACTATTAAATCTGTTTTTCTTAAATTTGCATGCACATTTATATTCAAGTATGACGACCTCACTTGTGCGATTGGAACCCTTCATTTTTTAGAACTCCTCAAGAACATTTATAAAAGCTCAACTGATCGGATATCAATTTAGAAAATTTTAGAATGCGTTACTCATAAATCTGTTTTTCTTTTACACGCACATTTATATTAAAATGTACGATCGAACGCAGGGTTGGCTTCAGGATTTTTGTCCAGTGCTGATAAAAATATATAGCTTATCTATGATGAAAAGCTGTATGCAAAAAAAAAAAAAAAAAATTCTAACTAGGCAAATATTTTGGTTCAAATTTATTGGGTTAGGCTTAACTTGTTGAGCTAAGCTTGTTTTGTTTTAACCCCAAGGAGTATATGAGTTGGTAATGAGTCTTCTTAAGGAAGAGGAGGTGTTGGGTTCAACTCTTCTTAACCTCATGGGATCAACTGCTCAAAATCTCATGGTTCTCATGCATGAGATATTTACTTTGTGTGGTCTATGTGTGTGGCGGGACATACATAGACAACCTAAGATTAGTCGATGTGAACGCAAGTTAGTCCGGACCACCCAGATATCAAAAAAAAAAAAAAAAAAAAAAGAAGCTTGGTTTGTTTTATTGGGCTATAACATTTTGATTCAAATTTAGTTGGAATTTCATTTATTTTAACCTTGCACGAGTAATTCAACGTTTACAATACTAAAGAAAATTTAATTCATACAAATTTTTTTCAGTGCATTTTTTGAACCCAACACCGCCCCTGATCGGACGACCTCACTTGCGCGATTGAAATCTTCATTTTTTAAAACTCATAAAGAACATTTATAAAAGGCTCTACTAAGATCAGATATTGATTTATAAATTTTAGAATGCGTTTTTACTTTACGTTTTTTGTTCTATGTTATTTGTATTTGATGTTGGGCTTCTTGCCCCTTTTGCCCTCTTATTAGGCTTATCAACCCTTGGTTGATTTTCTTCCTTCCCCTCTGTTCCTCGATGTACCCTTATCGAGTGGCAATAAAATTTCTTCTTTTGTTGATAAAACAAATATTGTAGAATGCGTTTGAAAACTCTCTCTCTCCATATTAATATTTACTACATATTGTTTTTGGGGATTACAAGTTCTAATTGACCATCCTTTTTGCTCTTCTTATGGCCACCAAAAACGGGCAAAGGAGCTACTATAGGTGCACTCATCACACATGCAATGTGAAGAAACAAGTTCAGAGGCTATCAAGCGACACCGACACCGTCGAGACCACGTACGAGGGAATCCATAACCACCCCTGCGAGCAGCTCATGCAAACTCTCACCCCTCTCCTCAAGCAAATGCAGTTCCTCTCTAGCTTCTGATCATATCGACCAACCGACCGATTTCCTAAATATACTAGCAGCTAATATCCCACTTTAATTTTTACCTAGTAATTAGTCACAAAATATAATACTTGTGCAAGAGAAAATTGTGCAAAATATGCTTGCTATCTTTTGTATCAGAATTTGCTAACGAAACAGACAAAAACTAATACTCTCAATTGTATTAATTACATGCAGTCAATCATTTTTCTTTGTAAAAGAATTTGTGTGGACTTATATGTAAATGGACAAACCATCAATGTTGATGTTATGTTGTTATTTTCTGCAATTTGCTCTCTGATCATTAGATGGATAACTCAATTTGAGACCTCGGTCTGGGTCAGAATTCAAGTCATGGATGACACCTACCCAAAATGGCAGTTTTATTTTGAAGATTCTAGCCATTCATGCATGCAAAAAAGTAGGAATTAGTTAATCGAGCATCGGTATCCATCTGAATGAATTACATTTGTCAAAAGAAAAATGAACTATTAGGCTCTGTATGTTCATTTTTCTTCTAACAAATATGGTTCATTCAAACGAAAAATTTAACTGATAGGATCTGATTCGTAAGCAAGAGTAGGGAATCAACTTTCCACCATATCCCAAACTACATCGGCCTATTTGGCATGCATGATTGATATATAATTGGCGAACAAGCATTTTGAATCTACTTTGCAACCACCAATCATGCAGTTTCATAAAGGCGAGTGTGGTTTGAGGTGTATGGAGAGATATGTTCCTAGCATTATTGTAAAAAACATTAGCTTATTCTTGAACCGGGCATATTGGGCTTTATGCACAGTAGTTGAAAGCCAAGGTGATTGGGCAAACTTGCTACAAATGCAGACAAGGGGCAAAATAGAAAAAAATCGTCTCCCTCTTGTAGCATTTGAATTGGAAAGCCCCATCTCGTATGTGGAAAATCGAAACCTAAAAGAGGGTTTTTATAATTCTTTTAATAGTGCAGGATATTCCGAATTAGATTGCTTACAATGTTGATTAATTTCTACGGTCCCTCCCTTAGAACTGCACGCTTCTGTGCAGGATGAATTGATCGCGAAAATAGCTGCCAAGAGAACTCGAAGCTAAAACCTTAGTAGTAAATTCCTTAATTCTGATCTTTAATTAACCCGGCCAATTTCTTGGAATTACTTACTCCCAGAATAAAACAATGGAAGCACCGGGGGAGCCAGTCAGGGACCATGGGGGTCCCTTGGCCATCCCACCAAATTTTCATATTTTGGTATTTATCTCTGGGGTGTTGGAGATCACTCTCCTGGAGAGCACCTTGGAGATCACATCGGACCGTCCGTGTTTTGAACAGTTCGGATTTAAAGCCACTCTTCGGTGTAAGAGTTAACTCTTTCGTGAAAGAGTTTCTTTTAAATGCGGACAGTTCATTGCGGCGATGAACGGTATGGATGTGATCTCTAAGGTGCTCTCCAAGTGTTTTGAACGAACTTGATTTAAAGCAACTCTTTCATGTAATGGTTAACTCTTTCATGAAAGAGTTTCTTTTAAATCCGGACCGTTCAATTTTTTTTTTGATCGACAACAAAAAATTTATTAAAAACTCGACAAAAAGGTACATTGAGATGAGCCAACCAAGCACAAAGCAAGGAAATGGCAGGGCAATACAACTAGCAAGAAACTAGAAGTAAAGCAAGGGAAAAGAAAATTACAAAGAGAGCACCGTTAACCCCAAAAGGAGAGAGGGCAGTACAAAAAATTACACCCAAAAGAGATATCAAAAGAAGCATTCCTTCCTCATTATAGCCAAAGACAATCCGGACCGTTCAATGCGGAGATGAACGGTATGTGATCTCCAAGGTGCTTTCCAGTACCCAGGTCCCCTAAAATTTATTCTAGTGTTTTATTAGTTTGAAATTACTATCACATACTCTCATAAGGCACACAAATTTCTTAATAATCATTAATTAGTATACTTTCATGTTTAAAATATTATAGTTTTTGTGCTCGTTTTTGGAAACTTTTGTAAAAGAGTGCACTAAAATTTATTGTGTTCTATCCGTGAGAATTTTTTCACGGTTATGATTGAAAAATGTCCCCTAGTCCAAAGATTTTTAATGGAGTACTTGAAAAGGTAATTGATTTTCATACTTTCCGTTTTTATAATCACACTTACTTTTTTGTCCTCTTGTTATGTGAATTTATAAAATTTACCTATCCTTTGTATACTCTTTCATATTTGGAAGGACAACATTGTAAATTTTTAATAGAAGAAAACAAAAAACGGAGTGCAATTATAAAAATGAAATGTGAAAATCACTACCCCTTGAAAAAGTGCAATACTGATTTACAAATTATTGCACTAAATATATACATGATATTACCGCATCAATACATAAATACAATATACGGATGCACTCATCCACTAAAAGAGTGTCACGTGTGTTATAAGATTGTTTTTCAGCACAGATCCTAAGAGGAGGGAAGAAGGAGCCACCCTTTATGGAATCACACGCGAATTTCGCACGGAACGTTTCACGCGTCTCAACAACGCAATTCCACCACCCTAATCTCTCTCTCTCCATATAAAACGCTCGCTTTGAATCATTCCGTCGTCGATCCAAAATCCTCTTTTTACTTTTCGTCTATTCGAAATACTCCTACGTTATCTGTAAGAATCTCTCTCGTTTGTAAGCTAATCACAGAGATGGCGAATTTGTTGGACAAGGCGAAGAACTTCATGGCGGAGAAGGTGGCGAACATGAAGAAGCCGGAGGCCACCATCACCGACGTCGATCTCAAGGATCTCAGCCGTGACGGCATCACCTACGCCGCCAAGGTCACCGTCGACAACCCTTACAGCCAGTCCATCCCCATTTGCCAGATCTCCTACATCCTCAAAAGCGCCGGCAGGTCTACATCCGTAACCATTACTTACATCTCTGTAGTGAGTGTATCAATCTTTATATAATATTCGATGCATGGATCTGAACACTTAAAATATACATCAAAAAAATCTACACGTGTAGACACTGTGTGTATACATGTTACCAGCCGAAGCATATATATACGAGGTGATTTGTACGTATGTACATTTTATAAGCGACATATGACAATTGGAAATGGATCTTTCTGGCTCATGTTTGAAGGCGACAGTCGTGATCAATGAATGGTCCAGATCTGGACCATCTCCTCCCGTCCAAAACATGGACCGGAGAGTGGAGAGGATCCGGATCCATAACAATTTTGTGCGTACGTCTGTGATTTGGATTTAAGATGCACGGGTGATATCTACTGATCTTGGACAAAATACTCGCAATGATCTAGAAATTAAGAGGATATCTCCTACTAAAGTGTGTACTTACACGAAGCTCTCGCATATGCAGGGTATGGGAAAGGGTTGTTGTACGCAATCTTACTTCTACAAGTAGAGAGATTGTTTCCGAGAATCGAACTAGTGACCTACACCCAGTGGCAGACCCAGGAATCCAACCCAATTGGGGCACTTTATTAATTATAATCGTGCAATTTTTTTTAGTCAACAATTTTGCTAAATTAAGACATTTATATATGGATTATAAGGTTTATAATGCATACCTTTTATAAATAAATAAAAAGAACAAAAATGAGCACAGAATTAATTCTACATTTTTATTTTTGAGATATATGCAAGTGTGTATGCTAAATATAGCGTTATATTACATAATTGTGCTACATATATAATTTTTTTTTTTTGGAGTTTTGAGCGGGGGTCAGTGGGGGCACATGCCCCCACGTGACCCCCCTTGGGTCCACCCTTGCCTACACCTACAGGTCACAATGAAGCAACTTTATCGTTGTGGCAGGTTTGCCCTTCAATAATATCTGCTACCATCTAAAAAAAAAAGATCTAGAAACAGGATATACGGAATATTTGTCCTGTTGCAAAAAAAGTTGAATAGAATACCCCCAAATATACGATTTTCTCAATTATATTATACCTTGGTGGGTTATATATTAGGTCTTTGTTGGGGGTGATTCATGGCAGAGCCATCCTCTTCACAGCTTAGCCTTCCTCTTCACAGCAGTGGCTCTCCTTCTTCTCCTTGCTTGAACCTACAACCAGAAAGCATTGGTTAGTGTCACTTGCACTTCTTACCAAAGGACACTCCGATGATCAAGTCAGTAAATAGAGAAGGAGGATACAAAGAGTATATCGATCTCAAATTGTGTGTGTACCTCTAAAGTTTATCCTCCGGTACTTATAGGCCTCCATGTCCTTGCTCTCCAAGTCTCATGACGGCATTCATATGTTCTCGGTCACATGATACATCCTCTAGCAACCTGCCACGTGACACATCCTCTAGCAACCTGCCACGTAGGCATTTGGTAGCTTCTAGAAACTTCCCAACTAGTGTCAGGTGTCCCTGATCAACACGTGCCCTTGTAACCGTCTATTAACCTTCTTGGGTCGGGCACTACTGTTCGGCCCGATACTGCCAAATCCGGGTAATTACTTACTTGATCCGGATATGATCTCCATCCATATATATATGACCTTCGGCCATGCATATCTTCAGCCACAAATACCTTTTCGAGTCCTATGATCATCTGTATGGCTATGTATGGCTAGCGTCGGTACCTTTTCCTTCGGCCCTAGGGCTTAACTCCTCCCACTGGGCTAAATGGAACATGCATCAAGACCTCCAGTCTTAGCTAGTTCGGCCCATCCAACTAGGATATGGGCTCTGCGTCCCTCCAGTCCCTGCCTACTCAATTGTTGTTCGGTCCATAACACATTCAGCCCACTTCAGTCTTGTTCCACTATAACTGTCTTTCTGATTTTTTGATTTTGTCTTTATTCAAAATATATATATATATATATATTCTTAATGTTGCGTCAAGCTAATAGGATCTCTACTAAAAAAAGATCATTGTAAGTGTAAATTCCTAATAATATCAGTCTATAGTCCCCACCACACCGCAATATATCCACACCAATGAACTTATTTTTTAGCACTTCTGTTAACATGTTGGGCCATTTACGGGCCAGTACAGGGAAAAAATTACAATTACCCACAGGTACAAGCCTCCACTATCTTCTCAACAGCTTCACATATTTTATCCATTTTTGCCTCAGATAATCCTTTAATTCCGGTCAAGCTTTGCGAAATGAATTATGTGTGTTCTACATTTGTTAATTTTGACAAATGTAGGGTACCCTATGAAAATGCATAAATCCTATGGTACTTTATGAAAGCGCCAAATCCTATACCCTAGGGTATCCTATGAAAGAGCCTAAAATCCTAGAGTACCCTATGAAAGTATCTAAACCACTAAAACCCTATAATAGGAAAGTGCACCATAAACCTAAACTCTAGAGTACCCTTATGACTACGGTACCCTACGACTAGGGTACCCTATGAAAGTGCCTAAAATTCTAGGGTACTCTATGAAAGTGCCTAAACCACTAAAATCCTATAATAGGAAAGTGAATCATAAATCTAAACTCTAGGGTACCCTATGAAAGTGTCTAAAATCCTAGGGTACTCTATAAAAGTGCCTAAACCACTAAAACTCTATAATAGGAAAGTGCACCATAAACCTAAACTCCAAAAAAGAGTGACTTACCTTAGTGGTAATTAAAAAAAATGACTTACTTTAGTGGTAATTAGACATCTCTTTTCTAGACCTAGAGGTAATAATCCCTAACATGTTCCCCGATAAAATAGAATTCGTAGGTTGGAAAATAGGCCATGGATTTGCCGGGGACAAAGATCAGACAACATATACCACCATTGTTCATTCTAGAAACAATACAGAGAATTTTCAACAAACTACTTTGGAGTTCTTTCTTTCAACTTTGGAACAACCGTATTTGGGGGTTCTTTACCATTTTTTTGGGGACAAGCCTTATCCCTTCTTTTCTTGAATGCTGTTAGTGATTTGTGTGTCTGATTTCTTCGACAGGGTGATTGCATCGGGCACGATGGAGGACCCGGGATCGCTGACAGGAAATGATAAAACGCTGTTGAACGTGCCAGTGAAGGTTCCACACAGTGTGGTGGTGAGCTTGGTGAGAGATATAGGTTCAGATTGGGACATAGACTATGAACTTGAATTGGGTCTCACTGTTGACCTTCCCCTCGTCGGCGACTTAACCATTCCCCTCTCAACCAAGGGCGAGATCAAACTTCCTTCTCTCTCCGACTTCTGGAAAAAAGAATGAGCAACCACTTGCTTCTTCGAAATAGGCACCAGTTGTAGAAATTTTACCTATTGTCTCTTCATGATCACAAATTATTCTCTTTGGATGTTAGACAGACGTGTAATCTTGTTATTTTGGATGGGGAATTGATCATGTTACTCTTGATTTTGAACTGAATGATTTTGTTCATTTTGAATAAGGGTGGCCATAGACCTGGTGATACTTTTACTAGATTTGTTTAAATCTAAGATGAATTTTCAGTTAATGTGGTATGTCTCGTTACTGGCGATATTCGAGCCATGTATGCATGGTTGTTGCTGAATAATCATAAATGTGAAGTTTGTAATTGTTATCATGTGTACATGTTATTAGAAAAGTAGTATTTGGAAAGTACGCGTTTGATAAAAATAAAAAAAAAAGTACGCGAATGACATTGTTAGAACAATTTTTTTTTTCGAAATTCAACAAATTGATACTGCATGGAGGGAAAACTATGGTTCTGGCAATTTGAATAAAGATTTGACTAAATTGAAAAAACTGGTTTTTTGGTTTTTTTTTGTTTTGTCCTTATTCAATTTTTTTTTTTTGCATTTGTTAGTTTTGAGTCAAGATTATGTGGTTTCTGGATTTATCTCGTGGAGATGAATCCACAGAGTATAAAATTACGGACAAAAGTAATAGTTTTTTTAATAAAGCCGAAAATAAACCAGTTTTTTGGATTATTTTTCGTCTTTATTCACAAAACTATAAGTTTGGCTAACAATTTTATATTTTATAGATTTCTCTTGTCGAGACAAGCCAAAAAATCACAAAAAATCGACCGAAAACTAACAAATGCATTTTTTTTTTAATAAAGACAACGAAAAAAAACCAAGAAACCAGTTTTTTCAAATTAGCCAAATCAGGCCAAAGAATATGGCATTTTGAAAATTTGAATAGAAGTATGGTGTTAATGCTTTGTTGATTCTTTACCTCTGCTTTTGTCGTTGTCGTAATTGTTCCCATAATCTCTTTCTATCCCTAGGACCTCCTCAACGTGCAAGATTCATGGTTGATTGCTTTTTCATGATTGATAGAATTACTTGAATTGATCAAGTTAAGGCATGCATGCTTCAAATTCAAACATGTTCTAAGCGACTGATGCTTTTCGTAGGTTTATAAATCCCAAATAAACGTAAATCACAATGGTTGTACCATCTAAAGTGATGTAAATGGAAGATTCATGGTTGATTGCTTTTTCATGACCGATAGAATCGCTTGAATTGATCAAGTTAAGACATGCTCTAGATTCAAACATGTTCTGACCGATTGATGCTTTTCGTAGGGTCATAAATCTCGAATAAACATAGATTGCAGTGGTTATACCATCTTACTTGATGTAAACGAGAATTTAGATACCTAAAAGAATCCAAAATTTTTGGCTTCCACCGTTGAATTATTTTTTCATGACAAATAGAATCGCTTGAATTGATCAAGTTAAGGCATGCTCCATATACAAACGTGTTCTGAGCAATTGATGCTTTTCGTAAGTTCATAAATCAGGATCGAATAAGCATAGATCGTGGCGGTGATATCATCTTACGTGATGTAAACAACAAATTAGAAGCCTAAAACAAGATTACGTGCGTGTGGATTCTTTTTTCTCGCACCAAAGCCAATTATAATACTACTATGATTTCTATTGAGAATTTTGACGTTAGGAATGAGATTCACTGGGTTTACTTCAGCGTAAAGGCAAGGGGATTCTATTTACTTCTACTATTTATAGATTAAAATAATGGATGCATCGATCATTGCAATTCACAGGCTAACAAAATAGTAAAGGATAGCTGGTGAGTCTCATTTGACTTCCCTCCAGATTTATTTTTTTAAATTACTTTTGGTGCTAAAAGCATGAATTAAAATACTCCTTTATTTGGAATTAAAGTCTATTTTTTTTATCCTTTTGCATCATATAATTGTATGCCACTTGTTAGTCATTCTGTACTTAATTGTATATATATTTTTATTTACTCTTTAATCCACAAAGGGCTTAGCTTTTCTCCAATTTATTACTATTTGAATTGGAGACGGTGTTGGATCATAATTTATTTTCTTGATACGAATCGGTCAACTTTGATTTTTGTTTATGCGCACAATTATTTAAGTGAAAATTCATATCCACTTGATAATCATAATTATATGAGTATTATTATTCTTATCCTTGTATGTTCGGATCGAAAGATGATTTTTTTTTATTCAAAATCACACTCGCCGTTCAATTTTGTAAAACACATATCTCACATTTATGTTAGATATGTAACCATTGTTATTGGATTGATATTATTGGGACATGGTTATTGGGTTTAGATTTTATTTTTCTAAATTGATGACTCACAAGCATGGGCTAAGTGAGAAACTTTTGACGTAGACTCTATAGTGGGCTCAAAATAGGAATGTCAACGGGGCGGGTTATAGTGGGCTTATGTTTGCGCCTCAATATGGCGGGTTGTTCTCTTCTGAGGTCTCAGGTTCCCTTTCCCAACAAATTCTTGGGGCACTGGGGTTATGCCCGGCCGTTGCCTCTAAGAACCCAGAATTAGTCGAAGTGCGCATAAGCTAGCCCGGACATCGGGTTATAAAAAAATGGTCCCTACCAAGGCTGGAACAACTCATCAAAGGGCATATGTTTTGTCCTCGTCAAAACTAGTTGATCACTTAATTTCATTTTAGTTTCAATCTCACACTTCATTTTTGTAAAGACATTGACACTACTCTATCTATGTTTGTGTGTAATTCCTTCTACATGCTGCAGGTGAATAAAAAGTAGCAAGCAAAATGGATATTCCAACACTCGGGCATGCGCAACGATTTACGAAGAAGCTGGAAAGCTTGTGCAAGTCGACTCTGGACGAAGCACAGCGGAAGATCATGACGAAGTTGTTGGACGAATTACAGCCTAAGATCACTCATTTTAGATTTGATGGCATTACTCTTTCTAAGGGCCTCATCATCAAGTTCGAAGTCGAATTTAACTACCCTCTCATTTGGGACATTACCAAGTACTGGAAGTCTGCGACGTACACTCTTAAAATCCACGACATGTAGGTTTGAATATTCTTTAACGCAACGGTTATTCTTATTCATAATACCAACTCTCTCTCTCTCACATGGGGTGGGACTTACGTACGCATCATCATGTGAGAAAGACGTTACGAATAATAATGGTTGCATTGAAATCTTTATCGTATATACATGTACTTCCAACATTCACCTATCTTAATTTGTATCTATCTATTTTCGTGAAAAGGGAAATTTCTCATGGTAAAGTGGAGCCTTGTAGAGAAGAAGAGAAGACGAAGACGACGACGACAGTGGAGGAGGAAGATAGAAAAAAAGGGGCAGTGGCGTTGGAGATAATTGTTCCAGTTAAAGACGTGGTAGAAAAATTAGGAGATATATATAAAAGTTTTGCTGCTAACCTGGTAAAGTATAAATTGGAATTGCATGATATCGTCTTCATCCTTCCCTTCATCGGAGAACATTCATTTGGTGGGACAACGTTTGAAGAGGCGAGGAAGATTTCCGAGGTTTTGAGACAATATTGCTTGCCGGTTCTCAAGGTTAAGACAACGGAAGGCTACGACATAGCTGTCATCGCGTTAGACCTTTACGAGGGCAACAAGGATACTATTGAAGCTGCGGATGAATGGTGGAGACTGAAATTGCTGCCACAGCATACAACCATTTACAAGGGGGTTCATGGGGCACTGGGAGGTGCCAAGAAAAGCCTAGCCGTGCTCAAAAAGACGGGTCTCTGGAAGAAGTAATTGTGTTCAACAAGTTCGGGCGGAGAATAATAAATAAACTGAGGACTAAATTAAAATAAGAATAAGTTTATGTTTGCCAAAATGAATAAATAAATAATGGTGATTTGTACAGCATGTAATATAATATACATACTCCCTCGATCTGTTCCTTAATGATATATAATCCTCTCCCATTTTGGGATGTTTCAAAATATATGATAAGTCTCATTCAAAAAGTCAAATAACATATATATGTTGATTTCCAAAAGTACTTATCCCACATAAATATTGAGGAATAAATTAAAAAATGAGATTTAAGGGGTAATATTGGAAAACAAATTTCATTTTAAAATATGAGACATGCATTATATATGCTAATTAGTTTTTTTTGAAGTAAAAAAATAATACTAACAGTAATTGCCATAAACCCAGAATGATATTTAGTATCTCACCAATATTAGTACATGTCGTACCGATAGTACTCTATCCAGTACGGTGTTCACTATTTAGATTTTTTGACATATAAGACATGCATTATGCTAATTACATTTTTTAAGTGAGATTTAAGGGGTAATATTAGAAATCAAATTCCATTTTGAAATATAAGACATGCATTATGCTGATTAGATTTTTTTAAGTAAAAAATAATACTGTAACAATAATAGCCATAAATTGGAAATGATATTTAATGTCTCACCCCGGTATTTGTACATGCCCTACCATTAGATGAACCAACGGTACTCTACCCAGTGCGATTTTTAGAATAAGTTTTACCTTTTGTCTCTTCATGACCACAAATCATTCTCTTTGGATGTTAGACATCTAATCTTAATTATGTTGTCATATTGGATAGGAAAATTGTGGACACCTCCACAGGAATTCAATTTGCAGTCGCCACCCAGGTTTTGACGGATTGTCTCCGACTGGGGCGGCCCCATGTAGGGGCAATGAGGGCAGCTGACCCACCTAAGCCGGAAATCCTTCCTAGGATATGCATATTTTTTTGGTTATTTTTGTAATTTTGGCCCACAAGAGTATATATTGTTGTCTTTACATTGTGTTTCTTGCCCCACAAATAATTCAGTTGCCCCAAGTGTGCTAAAAATTTGCATGTAACTTCATAGGGAACCATCAAAATAAAACGAATGGACTAAATATTGTAGATTCTTGACCCCCCTAGTGATAAATCTTGCGTCCGCCCCTGGTCTCCGAGGAATTGAACTTGAATGACTCGTGTCTTATTTTTAGATAAGGTTTTGTTTACTAGTCTGTTGTCACCATAATATCTTATGTTCGGGAGCTAGCCTGACCCTAGAGTCGATCTCTACTTCGTATTTGTGGGATTTGAAAATATTTATGATTCAACTTTATTCATGTAAAAAGGGAATGGGGGAGCAATAAAGAGGGAGTACAAGTAAATATGCACATTTTCTTGAACATTTTTGGGAAGATAAGCCTTATCTCTTTCTTTTCTTGAATGTTGTTGGTGATTTGTGTCTGATTTCTTCGGCAAGTGATCACATCGGGCAAAAGAAAACGATGTTGAACGTGAGAGATATAGGTTCAGATTGGGACATAGACTATGAACTTGAATTGGCTCTCACCGTTGACCTTCCCCTCGTCGGCGACCTCGCCATTCCCTTCTCAACCAAGGGCGAGATTGATCAAACTTCCTTCTCCCTTCGACTTCTGGAAAAAAGAATGAGCAACCAGTACTAGCTTCTTCGAAATAGGCAACAATTGTAAAAGTTTTACCTTTGTCTCTACATGATCACAAATTTTTCTCTTTGGATGTTAGACGTGTAATCTTAATTATTTTTTGGATGGGAAATGGATCAGATCCAGTACTCTTGACTTTTAACTGAATGATTTTGTCCATTTTGAATAAGGGTGGCCATAGACCTGGGGTGATATTTTTACTAGAATTGTTTAAATCTTAGATGAATTTTCAGTTAATGTGGTATGTCTCGTTATTGGCAATCGAGCCATGTATGCAATGTTGTTGCTGCTGTGCCCAGCCCCCACAGGTTTGCCCACACACACACCAATCACACACAAACACAAGTAATTTTACGTGGTTCCCTAAACTCGGGTACGTCCACGGGAGGAGAGGAGTGTTTCACTATATGAGAAATACAAAGAATTACATGGGAGTATCTACCACTCAACCTCATTGTGTATCTCTCTCACACTCTCTTGATAGAGTCTCACTCGAGGAGCTCGGCTCCCTCCCGAAGGAGGAGCCCTCACACAACTCTACCCTTTCTTTGCTCTGTCTCACTCTAAACTCTCTCTTCTACTTAGAGTCATACACATATATATACAAGAAACAGAAGAGAGAAAGAAAAAAAAAAAAAAAAAAAGACAACCATTTAATGGTTATCACGCCAAGAGATTTTCCAGATTTGAGCATGGCTTCTAAGGTCAAACAAGGCTGGGGAGGACTTTTCAACAATCACCCCCTCCACCCTATGTGTGGTACATAATCCTGCCATCCGTCACTATCCGCACCCCCTAACCGAAGTGTCTGCACCCCCTGACTAGAGTGCTCGCAACAGAGTCCATTTATGCATGTGCTTCTCTGTGCCTAAGCTCCTGCATCATATCTTCGGATGCAATAATCAGCATCCGTCAATCCTCAGATGTTTGTGCCCAGCCAAAGGACACAATCTCGTGGCTCTCCTCATCATGTGGCCACACATCCAAAGAAGAACCCGTCACAAATCCACAAAAGGAAGAGAACCCTGCAATGCATTGACTTCACACTATCTCAATTCCTCTGTCTGGAGCCTCCCGTGAACACTCTACAACAACCAGTTGCACCCCGTCTGCAGAACATATCACACACTATCCGATTTGGTACTCGACACACCTGTACATCTCGGTTGCAACTCCTCGTACTCCTGTGCCCTTCTTCAGTGTGTCTCCGCAACTGTCGTTCTCCTGCTCACGTCACAAAATACCCATACTGCTTCATCGTGCCTGACATCAGCTCCATCTATCACTGCACTCTCCGTAAGCTAGTATCGTGGCCCATCAGACTCCCCATGCAGCCCAAATCACAACTGCAAATCCCGATGATAGGTCTTCTGATTGAACCAGACTGCCTCCGATCACCGTTGATCATCTTCGATCTGTCCCTCTAGTAAGCACCTGTGTCATTTCCAGACAAGCTTATCAGCACCCTCAAAACCGAGTACATTGCTCAAAAGAATGTCTCCTTGCTCACTAGGTCTTCGACTGATCACGACTCGATGACCGTCAAATTCGCAATCACCCGATTGCCCTGATCAACCTCCAATCTCTACAAGTTTGTCCAATCCTTCCTTGTGTCCGTCTTTCTGCTGTAACATCGAACAGCAATACGGAACACCGTTTTTTTTTTCCTCATCCTTCCTCTGTATGTGCTCTCCACTATGACCCCATCTGTACCTTCCCGTTCTCCCCCGCAACACTTGACCTTCATCGGATCAACCTTGTTTGCCTCCGACTCAACCACATCCCATCTGATCGACCTTGACAGCGTCCGATCCTTCCTCGATCTCTCTGGATGTGTCTAGGACCGCAAAATCGGACTCAAATCTGCCAAATCCGAGTCCGCCATTGAATCCGGAATGGTCCAAAACTTATCCAGGGGCCGAACTTTAATTTTCTAAAATTCCAGGGACCAAATTGCATATAACAAAAAACTCCAGGGGGTAAACTACAATTACCACCCTCTGGTCAAAGTCAACAGTTGAATTTTGACCAGTCAACGGTCATACTAAGTTCACTGGGTTGCTATGCCGAGTCGATCCACCGGTTCGGATCGAGTCCATCATGTCCCACCGAGTCTGATTTGACCCGGTTGCACCACCCTCTTGAGGTATCTGCCACACTGGATCATCCTTCCTTTTCTTCTTCATTGTCTTCCCACGCAGCAAACCTCTATCTGCAAACAGATATGCAAAAAGGCAGAGCATTCCGCTCTGCTTCAGCCAACCAGTGTATGCACCTCGGTAGTACGTTTTCCACATCATCCGCGCCGTTGAACTCCTATCGTCGAGAGCTTCTCATTGGTGTGAACAAAAGTTGGATCCGACCAACTTCATTTCCAGGAAATTTTTCACGGACACCATTTTCGCTCCTCCAGAGCTCTGATACCATTTGTTGTGCCCAACCCCCACAAGTTTGCCCACACACACACCAATCACACACAAACACAAGTGATTTTACGTTGTTCCCCAAACTCGGGTATGTCCACGGGAGGAGAGGAGTGTTTCACTATATGAGAAATACAAAGAATTACATGGGAGTATCTACCACTCAACCTCACTGTGTATCTCTCTCACACTCTCTTGACAGAGTCTCACTCGAGGAGCTCGGCTCCCTCCCGAAGGAGGAGCCCTCGCACAACTCTACCCTTTCTTTGCTCTGTCTCACTCTGAACTCTCTCTTCTACTTAGAGTCATACACATATATATACAAGAAACAGAAGAGAGAAAAAAAAAAAAAAAAAAAGACAACCATTTAATGGTTATCACGCCAAGAGATTTTCCAGATTTGAGCATGGCTTCTAAGGTCAAACAAGGCTACCAACTTGTTTTCCCCTTTCACACATGGGGAGGACTTTTCAACAGTTGCATGAATAATCATAAATGTGAAAGAAATGTGAAGTCTGTAATTGTTATCATGTCGTACATGTAATTAGAAAAGTAGTATTTGGAAAGTACACGTTTGATCAAAAAAAAAAAGTACACGAATGATATTGTTAGAACAATTTTTTTTCGAAATTCAACAAATTGATGCTGCATGGAGGGAAAATTATGGTTTTGACAATTTGAATAAAAAATATGATTTTTTGAAAATTTGAATACTATCCCTAGGACCTCCTCAACGTGCAAGATTCATGGTTGATTGCTTTTTCATGACTGATAGAATCGCTTGAATTGACCGAGTTAAGGCATCCATGCTTCATATTCAAACATGTTCTAAGCGATTGATGTTTTTCGTAGGTTCATAAATCCCGAATAAACATAGATTGCAATGGTTGTACCATCTAAAGTGATGTAAATGCAAGATTCATGTTGATTGCTTTTTCATGACTGATAGAATCGTTTGAATTGATCAAGTTAAGGCATGCTCCAGATTCAAACATGTTATAACCGATTGATGCTTTTCGTAGGTTCATAAATCGAGAATAACCATAGATTGCAGTGGTTATACCATGTTACATGATGTAAATGACAATCTAGATACCTAAATTGAATCCAAAATTTTGGCTTCCGCCGTTGACTAATTCCTTTTTCATGATTGATAGAATTACTTGAATTGATCAAGTTAAGGCATGTTTCAAATACAAACATGGTCTGAGCATTTTATGCTTTTCGTAGGTTCATAAATCCCGAATAAACATACATCGCAGCGAATCACACACCTTGAGCACTCCAGTCACGTTAGGAATGAGATTCATTGGGTTTACTCCAGCTTTAAGGCAAGGGGATTCTATGTATACTTCTATTTATAGATTAAAATAATGACACAGGAAGCACTAGACTTATTACAAAATTAGTAAAGGATAGCTGGTAAGTCTCATTTGACTTCCCTCCAGATTTATTTTTTTAAATTGTTTTGGTGCTAAAAGCATGAATTAAAATACTCCTTTATTTGGAATTAAGTCTATTTCTATCCTTTTGCATCATATAATTGTATGCCACTTGTTAGTCATTCTCTAGTGCTATATTTTTTTATTTACTCTGTAATACACGTGGGGCTTAGCTTTTCTCTAATTTGTTATTCGAATTGGGGACAGTATTGGGTCATAATGTATTTTCATGATACGAACCATTCAACTTTGATTCTTTATGTGCATGCATAATTATTGTCATAATTAGATGAGTATTATTATTATTATTAATCTTATCATTGTAGCTTCAGAAAGATTATTTTTTTTCTTTATTATTCAAAATCACACTCGCCGTTCAATTTTGTAGAACAAATATTCTACAGTTATAGATTAGATATGTAACCATTGTTATTGGATTGATTTTATTTGGTCATGGTTATTGGGATGGATTTGATTTTTCTAAATTGATGACTCACAAGCATGGGCTAAATGAGGAACTTTTGGCGTAGACTCCGTAGTGGGCTCAAAATAGGAATTGTAACAGGCCGGGTTTTTATAGCGGCCTTACGTGCACCGCAATTAGACGGTTTGCTCGCTCCTAAGGTCTCAGGTGCGATTCTCCTTGTTAATTAGCAAACTCTCGAGGTCATTGGGGGTTAGGCTCGATTGTTACCTCTAGGGCTCCAGAATTAATCGAGGTACCCACAAGCTAGTCTGGACAACCGGTTATTAAATATATATAAATAAAAATATTATAAAAAAAAAAAAGGGTGCCTACCAAGGCTGGAATAACTCAAGGGCATATGCATGTTTCCTCTTCATCAAAACTAGTTCACTTGATTGTTCCAATATACTTGCAGTACTGAAACCATCGATCCAATTTCCTAAAGACAATTAATATTGTCATACTTTCATTTAATTTTCAATTTCACACTTCATTTTTCTAAAGAAAATGGCACTCGATTAGTTATGTTTTGTACATGTGTAATATTTCCTTGTATATATATGCTGCAGGTGAGTAAAAAGTAGCAGGCAAAATGTGTCCAACGCCCCGGCCAAAGGCGGATGGAAGCTCAGAACATGGTGGTGTTACTGGCAATCAGGACAAGGGCAGAAAACGCAAATGTTGGTTGATGAAGAAGGTGGACAACTGCGCCAAGAAGAAGTTGGACGACTTACAGGCTAAGATCACTGATCTTAGAATTGATGGCATTACTCTTTCTCAGGGCCTCATCATCAAGTTTGGAGTCGAATTTTCCTACCCTCTCAGTTGCGACATTACCAAGTGCTGGAAGTCCGCGACTTACACTCTTAAAAACCACGACATGTAGGTTTGGAATTTTTAATGCAATAACGCCCGCCTCTCTCACATGGGGTGGGTGGGACCTACGCATTACATATATAAAACCCATATCATGTACGAGAAGACGTTACAAATAATATTGGTTGCATTGAAATCTTTCCACGTTGCAACATTCATGCACCTATTTTTATTTTTTTTTGGTAATTCGGAAATTAAATTAAACTAAAGACGAAACAGAGTGCAACACCAAAGAGGTGGAGAAGTTATGAGTACAGACCCAACCAAAACACTAATCTAATATACATTTATATAGTACGCGTACTTGATTTTGACGGCATTGTTGTTGTTGTTAAATTTTTTGATGAATTCTGTGTATTACGTATTTGGTTTGGTTTGGTGTGCATGCATGCATGGTTTTGATCGCGTACGACTATATATTTTCCTGAAAATTTATACAGGAAAATTTTTGATGGTAAAGTGAAGCATTGTAAGCAGATGGGGAGAGGAAAAAGGAAGACAGTGGAGGTGGAGATAAAAATTCCAGTTGATGATCTGCGAAAGAAATTAGGAGATATAGTTGAAAGTATTGTTGATGACCTGCTAAAGTGTAAATTGGAATTGGATATCTTCTTCAGGCTGCCCGTCATCGGAACACATAAATTTTCTGTGGACCCTTTCGAAGGGCGCCCGAGGACGGTTTCCGATGTTTTGGAAGAATATTTCATGCCTAATGTGTCGCATGAACCGGGAATCTACGGCTTTGCCCGCATCGCGTTAGACCTTTACGAGGGCAAGAAGGTTTCTTATCCAAATGTGGATACATTATTGTCCAAACTGATGTCGAAATCGCAACCAAATCTTTACCATTGCGCCCATCTCGGACTGCAATATTTACAAGGCGACCTCAACGCAGGTCAATTGGCGAACGCCGTCGGTCAATTGGCGAAGGCCGTCGGTCATGATATGATTAATTGGGTCGGAAAACAAATAGGTGTATCAGACGATCGCCGTCCGTAATTGTGCATGTGAGGTGGTGGCCGGGAGTACATTTAATCTGATCATGTATGTATGTATGTACGTATAAAACATTTCATTACTATGTGTGTGCTTGTTGTATTTGTAAGTGCGGTACTGGTGTCCGGGATTGAGTTCCATTTAATGTACATCTCACATGAGAAATGTTACAATACGTACACAGTGGAGTCAAGGCTGTGTTTGGATGACCAAAATCATGAATAGGAATAGGAATATGATTATTGGGAATTAAATTTCCGGGAATTTTCTTGGGTAGGAATATGATTACTAGGAATCGAATTCCTAGGAATTTGATACCTGGAAGAATGACATTTCAGTGTTTGGATTAATTCAGTAATTTTACGCTGGAAACAATTATTTTGAAAATTTATTAAAATCAACATTTCCTCTTCTTAATGAATGAGTCAGGAATCTGAGATCTCATGGGGTAAGGGAGGGATTAGATTCCCACTCAGTCTGGGAATGTGATTCTTGATTAAATGTTTCATCAAGAATCACATTCTTATTTGTGTATTTGCCAAACGTTGGAATCAGAAAAGCATGACATCACATTCATGTTCTTGTCTGTTCCAAACGTTGAAATCATGGGCAGAAGTAGGGGTGAAAATCGGTCGGTTCGGTTCAGTTTTTGGGGTGTCCGGGACCGAACCGATCGGTTCGGGGTGGTTTTGCTGGGAACCGATCCCGATCGGTTCGGGGTGGTTCGGTTTTTTTCGGTTTTTTCAATTTTTTCGGTCCGGCGTTAAAATTGAGATGGACGGTTAGGATTTGTTATTTTGGGGGGTCAAGATCGTTTTTTTCGGTTTTCGGTCCAAATAGGGGTGGTTTCGGGGTATTTCGGTCCAAATTGGCATGATTTCGGTTCGGTTCGGTCCAAACCAATTTCCAAGAAACCGAGACCGAACCGATAATTTTTCGGTTCGGTTCGGTCCGAAGTCAGTCGACACAGCTTTTTCCCGACCGAAAACCGAACCGATCAATCGGTTTTTTTCGGTTTTTCGGTTTTTCTTTCATCCCTAGGCAAAAGGCACCACATTCCCATTCCCCCTTGAGATTACCGTCATCCAAACATAGCCCAAGTGTCTATCATATGCACTCCTATAAAAGTTACGAATCGATTAATAAAATTAATGATTTTTTTTAATAAAAGTTACAACTACGAGACGTGCCAAAATGTTATATATATGAATCATAGAAAATGTTACGAATCACATTGCCGAAAAGTTATGAAACAATAAAAATCTTACGATTGTCAATGAGCAGGCGGCCCTGGGCTAAGGCTCCGGATAGGTACACCCTGGCTATATATTTAATCTATTGCTTTTAAAATCAATGAGCTAACTAGCTCAGTGGAAAAGCTTAGTTTCCCTATTCAATAGGTACATGGTTCAATTCCCGATTTTTTGTAGATTATATATTGATTCATCTCGACGACGAGAGAAATCTAAAGAATAAAAATTAATTACTAAAATAAAATCTTTGTGAATAAAGAAAAAAATATTCCAACAATCTACAAAAAAAAAAAATTATTTTTCTTTTTAGTGAACTTTTTAAATAATTTTTGACTTTTTAGATTCTTCTCATCATGACAATGTTAAATTATTCTCCTTTGCCCGAGTAAAAAATCGCCTATTCTTCTCAATTCGTACCTCCATGTGCATCCGGGCTGCACGTGAGGGGGAGTGTTAAATTATCCCACATTGCTTATCTAGGCCACCCAAGTCTGGTTAATAAATTCTTGAGGTTACTCCACCTATTGCCAATTGGTTTTAGGTTGGAAACCTCCAAGAAATTTAACATGGTATCAGAGCTAGGTCTTGGGCGGCCTTAATTCGTACATCCACATGCATCTGGGCTGCATGTGAGGGGGAGTGTTAAATTATTCTCTTTTGCCCGAGTAAAAAATCTCCTATTCTTCTCAATTCGTACCTCCACGTGCATCCGAGCTGCACGTGAGGGGGAGTGTTAAATTATCCCACATTGCTTATCTAAGCCACCCAAGTCTGGTTAATAAATTCTTGAGGTTACTCCACCTATTGTCAATTGGTTTTAGGTTGGAAACCTCCAAGAAATTTAACAAACCAATAATCTAAAAAAAAAAAAAAAAATCGACGCAAAACTAACAAATGTAAATTTTTTTTAGTAATGAAAAATTTAGTTTATTTTATCCAGAGAAATTTAATGAATTATGAACTTGTAGGCTTCTGAAGACTATGAAAATTCGTTTTCCAAAACCTTGATTTTTATTGCTTAGAATGATTCTTTTAAGAGGAAGCAACCAGGCAATTACATGCGTGGCCTCAAATCGGTCTAATTATTCTGATCCCGGACCCAGTCACGTAGTGCTCCGTTACACTCCACATAAATCTGTGGTACTGAAATGATTTGAAGCGTCACGTAATTATGCTTCGGCATTTTTGTTTTGGTTGTAGTTTGCACCACGTGGCTATGTATATATACACCTAAAAGTCTAAAACCCACGTACATTTTTTGCCAATCTCAAATTCTCCCAGCTTCCTTTGTTACTAGGGGTGAAAACGGGCCGGTTCGGTCCGGTTTTGTCAATTTTTTGGGACCGAACCGGGAATTCGGTTTGGGTATGTTCGAAACCGAAACCGGACCATATAATCCCGGTTCGGTTTCCATTCGGTTTGGCGGGTCTCGGTTCCGGTTTGCCGGTTTGCCGGTTTGGGCTGCTGGGCCACATTTTGGGCCAACTCAGGCTTAAATTAAATGGGCCAACAGAATTATAAACCAATTCAAGGCTCAGCCCAAAATTAAAATGGTCCATCCCAATTAAAATGGCCCAACACTAAAAAATTAAAATGCCCCATCCCAATTAAAATGGCCCATCCCAATTAAAATGGTTAGGTAGCTTGCTGTTGATGCATTCTTGCTGGAAAATTAATGAGATGTTCAAGTAAGAATGTAAGATGATTGGGCAGTCTTGCACTCTTGCTGGAAAGTGGAAACAATAAAAACGAAGTTCAATAGAATCAATACTTCATTACTTCCTCTATCAAACTGAATTTCTTTAGGTGGCTTGCTGTTGATGCATTCTTTCAATGAGCACTTTTAAGCAAGTTCATATTAAACAAGTTCAAGTTCATAACACACAACATTTAAAAAAGTTCAAAGGCAGCAAGGCAAGTTCAAATTAAACAAGTTCAAATTAAACAACTAACAAATTAAACATAAGTAATTAAGTACATAACACACAACATTTAAATTTGAAAGGCTGCAAGGCAGCAAGACTATCCAGTGTCCAGTAAGGCATCCACCAAGCTCCAACTTTCCAAAAGTCAGTTTCCATCCAAGGCCCTACATGGTTACATACTTATATTAGTTAAAAAAAGAAGTAAATTAGAGATAATAAAATGTAAAAAACTTTAAAAGGAACCAATCATTTAACTTTTAAAGGAACTTGAGTTTACCCATCTCTTCTTCACTCCTTTAGTCCTTTTAGAGATCAGTGATACATGAATCTTCTTGTAATGCTGGCCCAATTTCTAAAAGGTAAAAGTAAAACACAAGTTAAACCATGAAATAAAATACAAAACTCAAATAAATGAACTATAATTTAGTGTAACACTTTTCTTTCCATTTGAGAGAGAATGGGATACTTGGAACACTTTTCTTTCCACCAACCCAAGACATTGAACTCCGGTTTGCCATCTTCATCTTTTTTTTCATTGGACTCATTACTTTCCGACCAATACCTCTCTAACTCCGATTTGGCCACCATATTATTCTCCGCTTGCATGAAACTCTCAAAGTCCGACTCCATTTCATCACAAAAATCAAATTTGCCCTTTGCATTTTTCTCCATGTTTCTAGACTCACCAACATTATGTTCATCCGCATATTGAATGCTTCTCATCTCATACCAATTGTAAAGCCTTGTCATCCCTTCTTTCATCTCTAGAATCTTGTGATCAACAACCTTTTTATCATAGTGCTTACTCAAGCACCATCTCACAAAAACAAATTTCCAACGGGGATCAAGAACATTTGCATATAACAACAATTGGTTTATCTTATCAAATGTACCCCAATATTTGTCATACTTCTTGTTCATGCCCTTAGCCAACATCACCAACTTAAGATCTTCACTTTTCTCCAATGTGGCAATTGCTTTTTTAATGGTCATGACTTCTTTGAAAAATGTATTGGAAGTCACGTACAAAGACCCCGAAAACCGTTCGGTTACAACAAAGAACACTCTAAGAACTTCAACATACAATTCCACAACTTTCCAATCATCACTAGTAGGGGTACCATAACTTACATTTTTCCCTCTCCTTTTCCCTCTCCCTGTCCCTTTCTCTTTTTCTGTCTCGGGAATCATGATTTCCCTTTCCCACATTTCCCTATCTTCTACTAGTTCAAATTCATCGTCGTTCTCAACCTCATGGGCTACATCAACCTCATCCTCTCTAACACCAACATTAAGTAAGATACCATCTTCGTCTTCCAATCTCTCAAAAGCTTTTTGATAAATCAAAGCTCTTTCCAACATAAAGAAAGTTGAGTTCCAACGAGTTGCAACATCCAAACAAGGCACAAGCTTAGACTTAATTTTATCTCTATCGACACATGCTCTAAACTTTCTATACCTCGACGGTGAGGATCTCACATACTTGACAATATTGCGCACCCTCGCAATTGACACATGAACATCTTTCAACCCTTCACGGACAATCAAGTTCAATATGTGTGCACAACACCTAACATGTAAAAAGTCATGGTGTAGAATAGTAGAGTCATTTTTCGAGGTCTTCTTCTTCAAGTAGTCAACTATGCCATTATTTGAGCTTGCATTATCAATTGTGAGTGTCAATATTTTATCAATCCCCCATTCCACCATACAATTTTCTACTTGCTTACCAAGTGTCTCACCTTTGTGATTTGGAACTAAACAAAAGTTAAGAATTCTTTTATGAAGCTTCCAATCACAATCAATGAAATGGGCCGTAAGACACATATAGTTGAGGTTTTGAAGAGAAGTCCAAGTGTCCGTAGTAAGGCAAATTCGTTGGTCCTTAAGTGCTTTCTTTAAACCTTTCTTCGTATCTTTATACAATTGAATGCAATCTTTCGCAATTGTAATTCTACATGGGATGTTTCCCCACTTTGGTTGCACCACTCTCATGAACTTTCTAAAACCTTGACCATCAACAAAACTAAATGGCAATTCATCAATCAAAATCATTTCTGCCAAGGCCTTCCTACTTGCATCCACACTAAAGGACCAACTTGTAAGCTTGTTACATGCGTCAAACGATAGGGTTTTTTGCCTCTTATCCCCTTTCCTCGTAAGATTATACTCACTATTTTCATAATCTCTACATAACTTCTGAAAATGGGTTCTCATTGACGATGTCCCAACCAAATTCGAATCAGCAGCATATACTTGACCACAATAATTGCAACTAGCCTTGGGCTTATAATTGATTTCACCCTCTTTCTTTGGAATTGTAGTAAAATGATCCCATACAACGGATGTCTTCTTCTTTTTAAATTTCTGATTATCATCAACATTAACCCCATCCCCATCTTTGTCATTTGGTTCATTATCATCCACTAAAATGGGTACTTCAGAATTATCCATCTACAAAGAAAACAATAGTCTAATTTCAATCACATTTAAGTATCTAACAGTCACTCAAACAATGATAAAACGGTCCCGCCGCCTGATAAAACTAAAAATTGCAGAAAAAAACGGTCCCGCCGCCTGATAAAACTAAAAATTGCAGAAAAAAAACGGTCCCGCCGCCTGAGAGTTAGTAGAGTTACCTTTAAGCTAGCTGGACCTTAATTTCAAGCCAACAAGCAGTCAAGCCAACAAGCAGTCAAGCAACAGCAGTACAACACAACAAATTTGACACAGATCTGTAAATTTGAGTTCACAAATGACCTTAATCGGTTAAACCATATACTGAAAGACAGAACCCACCTACGAAAACTAAGCAAACAGTACTTGTCTTTTTCATCAAAAGAGGTTCTTTTCGCAAGAAAGACAGAAATACGTAAATACAGAGAGAGAGACACAGTGTACCGCACATTATCTTCACTCCACAGTGAATTTTGGTTCACTCCACAGAGAGAGAGACACAGTGTACCGCACGTAAATACAGAGAGAGAGACACAGTGTACCGCACATGATGTCGAAGACAATGAATTTTGGTTCAATTCTTTTCACTCCACAGTGTACCGCACATTATCTTCATCTCTTTGTTGATGATAGCTAAAATACGACATAGATAAGAGATGAACAATGATTTCAGGTTTAAACTCATACCTTTGTTGTTTGGATCAGTCGCGTACGGTGGTGGTCGTGGCCGGTGGCTCCATCTGATTTTTTCAATTCTTCGTATCTGAAAAACAACCAACAACCCATCATGTCTTCAGTCTTCGTGAGACAGAAATAGAGAGAGAGAATCGGAGTATCGGACGGAGAGAGAGACAGAGAGAGAGAGAGACTTGAGACGTACCGGCGGCCGACGAGCCGTGGAGGACTGGAGGAGACGGGGAGTGGAGGACCGGAGGTAGAGTTGTAGAGAGAGAGTGAGAGGTCGAGAAGTTTGAGGCGGCTGGTGTGCCGTGTGTAATTTTTAGATCTAGGGTTAGCCACTTAGCCGGTTAGGATTTAGGAAACTTATATAATTTTAATATTATATATATATATATATACGGTCCGGTCCGGGCCGGTCCGGTTTTTCTGACCCCTGTAACCGGAAACCGGACCGGTTTTTCGGTTTTCCGCAAGCTTTAAACCGGGACCAGACCGGCTAAGTTAAAAGGGAGGATAAACCGGCCGGTTTCCGGTCTGGTCCGGTTTTTGCGGTTCGGACTTTCACCCCTATTTGTTACAATTTACAAACCAACTTCCAACATCTCATCCATAAAATGGACGAAAAGGGTGCAACCCCATTGGGAAAGTACGCCAATGGCATTGTTAGAACAAATTTTTTTTTTTTTTTTGAAATTCAACAAATTGATACAGCAGTGAGGGGAAAATATGGTTTCGAAAATTTAAATAAAAAATATGGTTTCGAAAATTTAAATAAAAAGTATGGTGTTAATGCGTTGTGGATTCTTTACCTCTGCTTTCGTAGTTGTCGTAACTGTTTCCATAATCTCTTTCTATCCCTTTACCTCCTCAACGTGCAAGATTCATGGTTGGGTTGCTTTTTCATGACCGATAGAATTGATTGAATTGATCAAGTTAAGGCATGCTTCAAATTCTAACATGTTCTGAGCGATTGATGCTTTTCTTAGGTTCATAAGTCCCGTATAAACATAGATTGTAACGGTTATACCATCTTACGTGATGTAAAGGACTTACCTAAAAGGAATCCCAAATTTTTGGCTTCCACATTTTGACTAATTGATTTTTCATGACTTATAGAATCGCTTGAATAAATTGATCGGAGTTAAGGTTGCTCCAGATACAAACATGTTCCACAGTTGATTGATTGTTTTTTCATGACTTATAGAATCGCTTGAATAAATTGATCGAAGTTAAAGGTTGCTCCATATACAAACATGTTCCTAGCGGTTGATGCTTTTCGTAGGTTTGTAAATCAAGATCGAATTAGTATAGATCGCAGAGGTGATCATAACATCTTACGTGATGTAGATGACAAATTGGAAGCCTAAAACGAGATTACACATTCTTTTTTCTCGTACTAAAGCCAATTATATATAATGTGATCATCTCTATTGAGATTTTTCATTGTACATGGTACGTAATAGTGTATATATAGCAACCCCAATAGATAGAGGAGTTGTTAATGACTCCTCCAAAGGAAGAGAAGGTTTTTTGTTCAACACTCTTCATAATTTTGTGGGGCCACCTGCTCAAGATTCTATAGTTCTCATGGGGTATTGGCTTTGTTGGGTCTATGTGTGTGGCGGGACGCACATAGACAGTGGGATTAGTCGAGTGCGCGCAAATTGACCCGGACCACCCAGTTATCAAAAAAAAAAAAAAAGTGTATATATAGCTACATGCGAATCACACATCTCGCTTTTGCTTATGAGCACTCCAGTAGGGTTGGCAATGGGGACGGGGCGGGGCCGGAGACTACTATCCCCGTCCCCGATCCCCGAACCCCTCCCCCATCCCCGTCCCCGCCCCGATCCCCAATGGGGATTATTTTCCCCCCTCCATCCCCGCCCCAAATGGGGAACGGGGATCCAAACCGGGATTCGGGGAAAAAAAAAAGTTCTTAAGTAGAAACAAAGCAACACGTGTCTTTAGATTACCAACGAAAGGAGGTTCAGTAAATTTTACACACAGGAGAAGTAAACACTCAAAAGGGGGAAGTATTAACCTTAAGACAAACAATAGTTCTTTATCAACAAACAAAAAACCCAATGCACCTGTTCATATACCTTCTCAACTTCAAGTTGCAAATGACCACTAATTTTTGACTTCCAAGTCATGTAAATATATATCACAGGCCGCATGCCCGCATCCAAACAGCATCAAGTATCTGGTGACATAGCATTTCAGGGCTCCAAAATTACAACATACCACACTCCTTTCCCTCGTTTACCCAAAATTTAAGCAACAAGTTGTACGCATATTATGATAAACTAACAAGCAGATAACAGATTCAGAGCCAACTACCAAATGTTTTAGCCAACAACACTAGTACACTACAACAGTCAACACATCAGAAGTTCATGATAAATTGATAATTCAAACAGCAGCAGAAGTTCATTGGATTCATGAGCATCGAAACAGCAGCAGAAGTTGAAGTTCATGTGGCCAGCGAAGAGATGAGATTGATATGGCCAGAGAGAGAGAGAGAGAGAGAGAGAGAGAGAGAGAGAGAGAGAGAGAGAGAGAGAGAGAGAGAGAACCTGGTGAGATCTGAGAGCCAGAGGAGGGCGGTGGTGGCTGTGAGATCTGAGAGCCAGAGGAGAGGAGGGCGGCTGTCGGCTGAGGAGTGAGAGTGAGGGAGTAGACTGCTGTGTAATGTTTTGTTAAATTAATTGAGAAGTGAAACCCTAAATAAATATTATATATATATATAAATAAATAATAAAATATGAAATGGGGATTCGGGGACGGATCGGATCGGATTCGGGGCGGGGATACACTGCTACCCGTCCCCGATCCGATCCCCGAATTTTTTTTTTAAAAATCCCCAAATCCGACCCAGTCTCCAAACAGATCTCCAAAACGCTGATCCATTCGGATCGGGGAACGGATCGGATTCGATCGGGTCGGGGGAAATTGCCATCCCTACACTCCAGTCACGTTAGGAATGGAACGAGATTCATTGTGTGTACTCCAGCGTCAAGGCAAAGGGATTCTATGTACCGTACCTCTATTTATAGATTAATTAAAATAATGGATATGCATCGATCATTGCAATTCACAGGAGGAAGCAGTGCTAGACTATATTACAAAATAGTAAGTCTCATTTGACTTCCCTCCACAGATTTATTTTTTTTTAAATTACTTACTTTTGGTGCTAAAAGCATGAATTAATTAAAGAAATATTAAGTCTCATTTGACTTCCCTCCACGGATTTATTTTTTTAAATTACTTACTTTTGGTGCTAAAAGCATGAATTAATTAAAGAAATATTACAAAATAGTAAGTCTCATTTGACTTCCCTCCACAGATTTATTTTTTTTAAATTACTTACTTTTGGTGCTAAAAGCATGAATTAATTAAATAAATACGCCTTTCGAATTAATTAATAAGTCTCTATCCTTTTGCAGATCATATTATTGTATGCCACCAGTCCGGGATGGATCCAAAAATCCAATCCAGTGGGAGCACCTTATTAATTATAATCGTACAATTTTTTTTTAGTCAACGATCTTACTAAATTAAGACATTTATTATGGACTATGAAGATTATAAAGCATATTTTTTATTAAAAAAAAAAAGAAGGAACAAAAATTGAGCACACAATCTCAGACAAAACTTTTTTTTTAGAGTATGGTTTACATTGACTTTGACAAGTATTTAGAATCATCGAAATGGTTTCATTGATGACTTTAATAAAGATATTTCTCCACGACGGTTAAAACTAAGGAAAATCAAAAGATAAATCTTCAAGTCTTCAAATAATTTATACGTAAATCAATAATTATAAATAAACCAGGCAACAAAAGTTGAAGCACAAAATTAATTCTACATTTTTATTTTGAGATATATATAAGTGTATATACTAAATATAGCATTATATTAGATAATTATGCTAAATTTATAATATTAATATTATTATTTTTTAGTTTTGAGTGGGGGCAACAAGGACACGTGCCCCCAGGTGACTCCCTTGGATCCGTCCCTGCCACCAGTACTTGTTAGCCATTGTCTACTTGTATATTTGTTTTATTTTAATTACTCTTTAATACTACACGAGAAGGGCTTAGCTTTTCTCCAATATTATTATACGAATTGGAGACAGTATTGAATCATATATTAGTATAATTTAAAGCTTCCTACACTTTATATATATATATATATATATAGGTCCGCATGGAAAGTTAAATAAGGGTCCCTTATTAGAAGGGGGTCCTATATATATATATATATATATAGGTCCGCATGGAAAGTTAAATAAGGGTCCCTTATTAGAAGGGGGTCCTATATATATATATATATATATAGGTCCGCATGGAAAGTTAAATAAGGGTCCCTTATTAGAAGGGGGTCCTATATATATATATATATAGGTCCGCACGGAAATCTTCTTATCCACCCCTCCCGGAAATAAGAAAAAAATGGTTTTTTTTTAGTTGCAAATTTTTTTTGGAAAATCCGATCCGTCCAATGTGTTCAGAAGGTGTTTTCAAGTGTCCACGCGGAAAATCTTCAAAAAAAATTACCGGGAAGGGCTTGATCCAAGCAGTTTTCGCAAAAACTGTATTTATATATTTTTGCGAAAACTGCTGGATCAAGCCTTTCCCAGTATTTTTTTTTTGAAGATTTTCCGCGAAAACCCTTGAAAACACCTTCTGAACACATTGGACGGATCGGATCGTCAAAAAAAAAATTGGATCAAAAGTCCGGAAATCAAAAGTCCGGATAAGAAGCGGAACCTATATATATATATATATATATATATATATAATTAAGAACAATGACAGTACTATACTCTATGGTTGTGTGTAATTCCTGATCTCTGCATGCATGCTGCAGCTGAAGGAAGGCAAAATGTGTCGAAGACACGGGGGCGGGGCGAATGGGAGCTCCAAAGATGGTGTTCCGGCCGGGGGGATAAAATGCACATGTGGGTTGAAGGGGAAGGTGAAGAACTGGGCCACCAAGGAGATGAAGGAGAAATCTAAACCACGAAAAGAAAGTTTTAACGTCGACGCCATTTCTCGTTCTCAAGGACTCATCATCAAGGGCCAAATCGAAATTCACTGCCCTTTCAGTTGCAACATTAGCAAGTACTTGAAGTCCATGAATTTCCATCTTAAAAACCGCGACAGGTTTGGAATATCATATGTTTCATGTAATTCATGTTTCAACTTTCCTATATGTGTGTGTGAAACGAGATTCCGGTCCTAACAAAATGCAATTCAAACCAGTGGCTCCAGAGCCACATGGTGCGGGGTTAGGGTATGCATGTGACACCCCCCCCCCCCCCCCTGTTTCAATCCAATTTTTTTTACATCAACATAATTCGATTAGATACCTACGTACTGATATTCAGATAATTTTAAATTTTATACAATGTAAAAATTCATAACAATAATTTTTTTAATACACAAGTGTCCTCTTATCGAGCAATGTCACTTCCAAATCTAATTACTAGCTCCGCCACTAAATCAAACATTGGATTAGAGGTCTTTCATGGTCTGAGCACCCCTCCTAGAGTACCGTGTATCATGTGCACGATATAGGCTTGGACAGGGGCAGACCCTGCACTCCCTTAAATTTTCTTCTTACTTGTAGTACACTTTTAGATTTTTTTTTTTAAATTATTGAAGAATGATCCCCACAAACCAAGTTAAATTGGTAATCTTGCGTCCGCCACTGGACCAGGAAAAAATCCAACTAAAGGTTGAATATATAAAAAAGGAAAAGACGTATCATATATAATTACATGGCCCGAGTCTACTCTTCCACTTGGGTGAAAACATGAGTACATATTTTCTTAAAGAAAGTAAGATTTGCCTGCATGTTAATGATTTTTTGTTTAAAAAAGAAGAAATTGAACAGATCTCAAATGCTACGGCATACGCAGGATTTTTCAAGAAAGCATTGGACGGATGAACAAATATAATTTCAAAATCATTTTTATTGAAAAAATTGTTGTAATTCTACAGAATTTTTAAAAATCCTAAAGCAATAGTAGCTAAAATGAAATTTTTTCAAGAGATCAAATATCGAACAAGTACGTATCGAAGAGATGGGACAAAGTATTCGGATCAATCATCTTTAATTTCTAAGAAAGAAACAAATAAGAAAAGCTCATGATCAAAACAACAAGTCTATATGTATGACTATTTCATCTCTAACCATTTACAACCTCCTCACATACACGCAGGGCCGGCCCAACGGTTTGAGGTGCCCTAGGCCTGGCCTAAAAAATGTGTCCTAAAACTACAACACTTAAAAATTTTGTCCACTAACAATCACAATACGACAAAGTCAAGACACTATAAAGTTCTATTAATCATTATATAATAACAAAAAAGTCAAAGCACAGAGTCTGTAAATTCATATATAACGCACGATTATCACTTAAATATTACTCGTGTTGCGTTTTTAGAAGCAAAAGTATCAATTACACTTATATAATCCACCTCTTCTACTAACTCATTTTATCATGGCATCGAAAAATGAATACATCGGCGAAGAAAATTGCATTATTATGGCATCAAAAAATGGAGATATTACACTAAAAAATTGGAATCTATTGAGACAAGTTCAAAGAGTATAAAACTCTTCGACATATGACATATCCATAAGTCAAATTAGTAAGAAACAGTAAACTCACAACTATGAAGCTATCGTTGCTTTTTGCCTTTTTTTCAACATTCAGATTTTGATTTTTTTTTTTTATTTATCAGGTTTAGCCTTTAGGCCCTTTTATAACTTATCTTTGGGCCTTTTTTTTAGATTGGGCCACAATGGTTTGGGCTATTTTATAACTAATAATGTTTTTTTTTTTCTTTATTTGGGTCAAAAAAGAGTCATAGTCTAGCTCATTTGTATAAAATGTTAGAGTGCCTCAAAAATCAGCCATTTTTGGAATGCCCTAAACCCAGACCTTGTGAGCCTTGGGCTTGGGCAGGCCTTGCATACACGCAGGGCCCCCACACAATCATAGGTATGGACCCCAATATATATGAGAGAGTTGTAAACAGTTGGAGATGAAATAACCTGCATTTTTCGATAGTGAAAAATTGGCATACTTAATGCAATAATAATAAGATGTAAATCTCCTACGGAATTTTGTAACTTAAATGGTTCTAATGTCTATATTATATTATAATAAGTAGTGTAACGGTAAATAAAATAAAGAATCATAATCGAATTAAAGAGAATAATTACATTTTTTTGTTATAATATTCCAAACAGATAATACTATCCGAATTATTTTATCCCGCCTAATTCTATCCGTGAATTCAAATACAATTGCTTTGTAACACTTAATTAACAAATTGCGTGTGTGGTTTGGTTTGGTTTGGTTTGGTTTGGTTTGACCATATCTCTATTTTGTCGAAAAGGAAAATTTCCGAGAGTAGCGTGGCGGCTTCTAACTGGGAGAGAGCAAAGAAAACGACGACGGTGGACGTGCAAATGAACATTCCTCTGAATCACCTGTTCGACAAATTGAAAGACATATATCATACTGTAATAGACGGCATCCTAAATTGTTCATTTGAATGGGTTATCACCTTCAGCCTTCCCCTTATCGGACGATTCAAACTTTCTATGGCGATGGACGTGAATTTGAAGATCTCCGATGTTTTGGAAAAATGCATGTCCTTTATATCGGAACAAAATAACCAGTACTACGTATGCCGTATCTTGTTAGACCTCTACGAGCGCCAAGATGTTTCTCAGGAGCTTTTGGAAATCTGTTTGTCCAAAATGAAATCAGAAAAGGAGACAAAAGGATACTACGTAGCCCGTATCGCGTTAGACATATACGAGGGCAAGAAGGTTTCTCCCGAAGTTTTGGGAAAATTGTTGTCCGAATTGTTCACGTCGCAAAAGGAAACGGGAGTCTATGTAGCCCAAATCGTGATAGATCTCTACGAGGGCAAGGATGTTTCTCTTGACATGGTGGATGGATTGTTGAAGATAATATTCAAGTCAAGTCCTAAAGTTTACGAGGCGATCCATCTCGGATTACAGGTTTCCGAGGGAAAGAAGAACCTTAAACGAATTCTGGGATAAAGTTACGTCTGTGTTTGGAAACTAAAGAATAAAATGGTCGATCCATCGATCGATGATCCGTGTTAATTTGTAAGTATCACCTGTCCATGGTAGTATAATACCAGAGTGATGAATAAAGGTTAATTAGTCCTTAATAAATGATTTGTACAGCATGTAATAAGTGATAAATTTAACACGGAAATTTCTCAATTATTTTTTGGCCTTTGTTCAACACAGCGCAAAGTTTAACGAACCATTGGAGAGCTCAAAAGTCAACAGAATAGACCTGACCTGTGACTTTACTACTCCCTCCGTCCTATATTTCTTGTCCAATTGCACTATTCACAGCACCTCAAAAAATTATTTATATTTTTAAATGTATAATGTTATATATATTCACTATGGATCTTGTTTGATAGCTCTCGATGAGTTCTATTAAACAAAGTTTTCAAAATTGTAAAAAACATTATAAATTGAAAGATATAAGCAATTTAAAAATGGCACGCATGCCCGTAAATTGACAACAAATTTGGGACGGAGGGAGTAATAATCTCGGGACACTTTCTCTCTCCTTAGATCTTCAAATTTGGTCACGATCGAACATAACTAAATGAATGAATTTATGAATTTGTAGGCTTCTAGAGACTATGAAAATTCGTTTTCCAAAACCTTGATTTTATTACTTGGACCGATTCTTTAATTTAATACTAGGAAGCAACCAGGAAATTACATACATGGCCTCAAATCGGTCTAATTATTCTATGATTCTGGAACACGGTCACGCGGTGCTCCGTTACACTCTAACGCTATTCATTCCAGTGGGAAGTGTATAGACCTCACATGAATGTGTGCAGAGCCGGCTTTGGGCTAAAGCATGTAAAGCCACCGCTTTAGGTCCCTAATTTTGACTATTTTTTGGGGCCTCTAATTTTATAGGTCTGTGTAGTAGTTATTCTTTCAAATGACTTATTTATGAAAGTTTTTCGTTTTCCTAAGAAGTAATTTTAAGTTTTAACTACGATATATTGAGAGTTAAGGGCCCAATTTGAAAAAAATTCGCTTTAGGCCCCCTAAATCTCAGAGCCGGCCCTGAATGTGTGGTGCTGAAATGATCCGGAGTACTGCGTCTCTGGCGGCTTTGTTTGGTTTTTAATTTACAAAATTTGTCTCCAAAAGTCTTCAATGTTTCACCATCCGTTTGTGGTTTTTTTTTCTCTTTAATAATATTAACTAAAGACGAAAAATTACGCAACCATATACGCAACTATTATCTCCAAAACTAGCAACCAACCAAAATTACAACCCAACTGGCCTTGCCTTGGGACTTAGGGGTTTGCTCCATCTAAGGTCTCCGGTTCACTTCCCCTCACCAGCAAACTCTTAGGGCCACCGGGGATTATGCCCAGCCATTTTCTCTAGGGCTCCGGTTATTAAAAAAGAAAAAAAACAACCAAAATTTCTCCTCAAACCTCCCTCGCAAAAAGTCTGCAATATACTCATCAGAAGCTTCTCTAATTAATTATCATAATACCAAAATTCATGCACCTTATGTCAAACCAGATATTCTTGTAAATTGTCAACCTTTACCAAAGAAAAAATACAATTCAACACGCTGTATATGTCACCTTTTGACTAACGCTAGCTATATATATACTCCTAAACCCATGTACATATTTTGCCAATCTCAAATTCTCTGAGCTTCCTTTGTTACAATTCACAAACCAACTTCCAACATCTCACCCGTAAAATGGACGAAAAGGGTGCATCCCCATTTGTTCCGGTTAACGTGTACCCCCGAAGCACCGGCGAATTCGAATCTGCCACGTCACACGAGGATGAAATTCGAAGGAAAAAGAGGCAAAGGCTATTTGTATACATTGCAGCATTTGCAGTATTCCAAGTAGTCGTAATCCTAGTCTTTGCACTAGTCGTGATGCGCGCAAAATCACCGAAAGTGGAAATCACTTCGGCCACCGTTGAAGGCCTGAGTGTGGGCAATTCGTCATACAACATGACCCTCATTGCCCAACTGAAAATAAAGAACAAGAATTTTGGTGACTATAAATATGAGAGAACGGCTATGAACGTTAGCCACGGTGGCGTGACGGTGGGGGAGGGTATCATTTGGAACGGAAAAGCCGAGGCGAGGGATACGGAGACGGTGGTGGTTACCACGATGGTTAACTCTGCCGTGTTGAGCGGCGATATGAGTTCCAGGATTTTGGTCCTCGAAAGTAAGGCGGCGTTTAGGGGTAAAGTGCATTTGGTGAAGATGTGGGGGATACAATTTCAAATTATGAAGAAGAGGAAGGGGGCTGAGATGAACTGTGCCATGGAGATTAATTTGGCTAGTGGGGTGGTTCAGGATTTGGATTGTGACGACTGAGAGTTCTCTGTTTCATTGAACTTTTTGGATATACAATTATTTTCATTTTCGTTTATTTTCCTTTTCGATTTGGTTTTGCTTTCGATTTCTGGGTTGTAATAATGAGTTGACGATGTTGATATTCGAATAATCGAAAGGATTATGTAATGGCTTCTTTTAATCCATGGCATCGTATTTATCTCTCTTTCTTTATTTTTGGCTGATTTGGATATGTTGAACACGGCCATTATAGCAGAATTCAAGCCTAATAAGATGTTATAATGTTTCCACGGAATTCAAGTTTGAATACTTAAATCACGAAATGAGATCTTAGAGATTGCGAAACAATATGAAATTTTATGCACAAAGTGCTTTATTTTTTTTATCGGCAAAAAATACAACCATAAACATAGAAAAAATAATAGCGGAAGGGTAACCCTGTAGTGGTCTATCTCACTTCCGGGAAGAAATGTCCCTCGGGAACATCCGATAAAATTGGAACGGACACTTCAGGGAAGAAATCTTCTTCATGTACAAAAACAAACTCTCATGTCTCCTCCAGAATATGAATCTACACATTTATTTACCATTTGTATAGTGATGACCTATTGAAACAACAATAACAAGCAACCCACCCCTTATAGTAAAAATGAATAAACAAATGAACCCGCCGCTTGCACCAACTATGACAACAACAAAAAAAGAAGCCGATACTTTAATTAATTACAAAATCTAACGCGGTGTCAGTATCTTGGAAGCAGTCTTGAGACCTGAGACGCGCGCTCTGAGGAATTAAGAGGAACTGTTGAAAACTCCGATTCTGATTGTTCAGACTGCAGTATGTTTCCACGCGACAAAATGGGGCTGTTGTGGTTCAGGGATGGGCTTAACCTTGAGAAACTAGAAGCAGCATTTGCTCCCGGATCAAGCACCGGTGAAGCAGCCACTGTATCGCTTGGACTACTTCTATTGTGCTGATTTCCCTTGGATGCATTGGTGGCTTCTGCCGATTCTCTCTTCTCTCTTTCTTCTGTTTCTTTGAGAAGGAAATCAACCCAAAGATCTGCAAAGGACTGAGAGAAAAGAAGAAGCAAGAATGCATACTGCATTAGTCTTACATAGAATGAGTAGTGGCAAAAAATACGGGTGACAGTAGAAACAATCCCATACGACATTGCTCATCAGAATATTGCGAGGCAAAGGCGTGCAATTGTCAACTTAGAGAATGTCACTCTAGGACCTAAGTTAGTGGTAAATACGTAGAAACAATTAGTTGTGGTTGGATTTCTGAAGAGGGGCTTGCTGAAAGCGGAAAAGGTACGGAATTTCATTCTGCACGTTTAATACATACTACAGCTGTTGATACTCACTGCATAGTCCAAAAAATATACTTAGTGATCTCCTGGTGGGCTACAATAAAAAAAAATTAATAAAAAATTAAGAGAACTCTCATAGGTTGTTTTATCACTCAAAGAAACTCCGAACTTACAACAAGGCGATTGCTAGGAACAGAAATCAAAACAACTGATAGCAGAACAAACGGATATACATCAAAAAGGGTATAAAATCATTAAAAAAGAGATTCGAACCTGGTTTTCAGATGCCATGTTTGTGTTAGCTTCAGCCGAACCACCACTCAAGATGCCACCAACGAGCCGGCCTGGTAGTCCCAGAACGCCGCGTACAACACCTTTACCGGTACCTTGCTGAGCAACACCTATCCTCTGCTTGTCTTCTTCGGAAAATCCTAACATGCGGACCATAAGATCCAGCACCTTGCATCACCAGTGTGTTAATCAGTGCATAAGCAGGGTAAATGGAGAAGTTTGAACAGAGTAGCTGCTCTAAATAGAAAGGGGGAAGCAGTGATGATGGAAACATAATCTTCTATGCATCATCAGTGCCCATAACAGTACTGTACATATTATTGAAGAAACTAGAATGAGAATAGACCAATTCAGCCACAAACAGGTCAGGAAGGTGCTATCACTTTAGCGTTAACATTGCAATTGAATGGGAAAAGACCCTTTCATGGCTAATTGACATCCTCTAGTACTTTTGGAGAGAAAATTATACTTAGCAATAAACTAGTGTGTTTGGGCCCACTAATAAACCAAACAGCTTATGCACAAGTGTGTTGGTAAGTGTGCCACGAGGAAAACCGCTGGCTCTGCTACTATATTCTCCTTAGGTGTATGGTTGAAAGGTTGAAGATTGTCGCAAAATGATACCTCTTTGCTGTGGTTTCTCTGGAAGTAGGTCACCAATAGCTTGATCACTATTCGCCTGCCAAAATGCCATTCATTTGTCAGTACAGACTTGCAGTTTCAATAAAATGACAACTTCAATTCACCAACTAATATCTAAAAGCCAAATTCAACTAAGTTTTGTACCCTTTTCTGACAGGCAAGTTAAGGAAACTTGGACTCTAGTCTATTTATCGGGGAATGCAATGAAGCCTCTGGAATGTTCCCTACGGGAACATCTAGTACACGGCTTTTCACCAAAGAAAAATGCCATAAAATATGACCTACAATACAGACTTTAAAAAATGGACAAGAATCATCATCTAAGATGGGCCAAGAAGGTACAGGATGCAGGTTATAACTGCAGCCAACGAAACCATGAGAATAGTGTTGCTGTTGAAAGTTGAGTTGCATGCCTTAATCTAATTATATTGGAACATGAACACGACCCAGTGCCTTCAATCAGACACTATGCAAAACATACTTCAAGTCTTATAGCGGCTGTAAGAGGGGAGTTATAGCATGGCAGCATCTACTGGACAGGCAATATCAGCAAGAGGCCAGTCAAGAAAGTCAGAATGCCACGCAGACATTGCGCAGCAGGAGCGCTTGCCAGAGAATGAGTGAGCCTAAGAGATATGGACTGTGGAGGCAGTGAGGCACAAATCTAGGAAGAGATCATGCAAATTAGATGGTACCTTTAAATTCCTAACCAATGAAAAGCAGACTGTGACATACAAAATATCAAATCAGAAATCGCAGAGGCTAACCGGTCGACGAAATAATCCGAGTCCATTGACATCCTATTAATTCGCGACATGTTCTGCTCAAGAGCACGACGCAGTTTTGCATTGTCCTCTTCAAGCTTATTTACTCTGTTTCTTCCTTCTGCTACCATCCTTTCAGCTTGTGAAAGCTTTTCCAAGATATCTTCCTTCTCCTTCCGTGATATCTCTGACTGTTCATGTGCACCCTGGTGAAAGCAAAGATAATTTGACACCCAACAAACTACGGAATTCAGATCCACATTTATCAAAAAAATTGCTACAGTTGTAATCTCAGACACAGAAAATACCTTTTCGCTAGTCGTGCCTCTATCAGATCAAAAGATAATGTACTTTTGTAAACAAATTTCAGCAATTTTTTGAACTTTTGAAGGCACAATTAAGCGTAATGAATCAACGATATGGGACAGAGCAAGCAAGATTCAACATCTTATACTTATTTCGAACAAAAACTTAACACTTGTAGTAAAAACCTACACATAATGAAACTTGAATGCCATTTGAAAATGCGGTGAGAATCTGGTTAGGTGAGTCGGTTAAAATCATTGCTGACATTAGCAATGCAAATGAACATCAGTCTACATTAAAAGTTCCACTGCAGACAAATAAAGAAGGAATCATGATGGATTTCTGTTATGAAAGGGCAGAATAAAGAAATTTGATAGAATTCTAAAGCAGATGCAGGAGTTCCTAAAGCAAAATCATTAACTTTGAAAAGTGAAGTACTGCACCTTCAAAAGCTCAGCAAGTTTCACTGTTTCTTCTCTTGCATGTGCCAGATCTCCTTCCAAATGTTCCTGATTAGATTAAAGTGAACTTAAATAAAACCATAATTTGAAGACTGAATGGGTCTAGTCTGCCCAGAATGCTTAGTAATTGCAGTATAAGACGAGAGACATCGTTTACCTTAGCTTCAATTTCAGCATAGTACTGGCCTAAAGCAGTTTGAAGATTTAGAAGTTCAACATTTTTGGCATCTATTGTACTGATACAGCTTGCCAGCTTTCTATTTAGGTCATCAATGATCTCTCTGTGCTTTTGAAGCTCGTTGTTATTCGCTATCTTAACTTCGTCTTGACTTGCAATTGCCTGCTTCAGAACTTTCTGCAAATGTAGCAATTGTTGTTTCTGATACTCATTCTTTTCTCGTAGTTCTTCTATTATTTTATTGTCTTCATCCATCTTTTCTGATTCCTCAGATTCCTATACAGTAATGCAGCAAGAGAAACCGTTTTCAGTTTTGATTGCAGAAGATTTAAAAATATAAGTTCAGTTGAGATGGAATGATCCACCACTAGAATCTATGACTTGACGTAAAACGCAATACTGATTCTAGGATCAAGAAAACTAATACCATCATTTAGTCTAAGGGAGAACCAAGCTGAAACGTTCATAAAGCCGGGAAAAGGTGCAACACTCTAATGACTGTTCAAATCATGCATCAAATTAATTACCAAGTACGTAATCAGAAAAGAATATAGTGGCATCCAGACACTTCATAAAACTCCTGAAACTTAGGAATTATGTATACTAGCAAAGGTTTTCTGGCAAATCATTTAGGAATTAAGTATTGTTATCTTTCCTCTTACGAAGGGGTCATAGTTGTGAAGTCAAAAAGAAGATCATGCTCAATAGAACATTGTGAACAATACAATATGCAACCTTATCTAACAAATGCTTCTTAAGGCGGTTCAGTTCTTGTAATGCTTTGTCCCTTTGGTGTCGAGCCTCCTTCAAATCTTTCTCCAGTTTCTGCATCGATTGTTCCATCTTTTCTTTTCCAGGAAAGCTTCCCGGTGACTGGACATTCTGCATGAAAAAATATCATTGGGATAATAAGGAAGTTGCAAAACTTCATCATCAACCACCAAGTGTATGGTATAACGTTCCCAAACTATACTAAACATACCTCATTCAAAGTATTTGACTGTTTATTTAAATTTTCTTGAGCATCATGCGCAAATTTATGTCCTGAGGAGTTGCTGGCTGTTTTCAAGGCAGCTTGAAGTTCAACCTTCTCCTTCTATAAAAAATGAGAGAAAATTAGAACAAGCTCAAGGAGCAAGATCGCAAACGATGTTAATTTCAGCCTCGTTAATGATAAAATAGGCTCAAGGAACGAAACTGCTAGCAATGCTAAATTTACCCTCATAAATCCATTTTTTTATTTTAAGCATGAAAACTTGTGAGATTACACATGCAAACTTGTCTGGAAAAGTAAAAAATAAAGTGGCACACTTAACCCCTTTTTTTCATTAATGAAAGTGGCATACAAACCTTAAGATCGTTGTTTTCCTTTTCTAGGGATGCAATTACTCTTTTCAAACCGTCAGCAATACCATCTGCTTCTGCATTCTCCCTTTTATTCAACTCCATTTGCAGCCGTCTTACTTCTGCTATTTTCTGATTCAATTCATCACGAATTTCATTCATTTCCCCATCGGTCTACAAGAAAAGACAATGCCAACGGGAAGGGGGAGGTACACGGGAGAGAGACAAGAAAAGAGTAAGGTCAAGCCGCAAGAATCAAAGAAAAATTGCAGAACTATAGTTACTCCGATGACAACAACATTGAAGCACAGAAAGAAAATGAAAATTCAAACCAGCTAATAGCTATACATTCTTGAGAGCATTTCAACATTCATACAATCAAAACTCCTGGGTTCTGATAAAAGATGTATAGGATGAACCACAAGAAAACAAGCACATACATGTTGCCAATGCAGAGAACAAATCACGTCTTAGACTCTTATGTAACTTCATATTCATGTTCTACAAAAGCACGACCAAAATTCCCAGCACAATGTTACAGCAGACTTGCAGACGACACCTGGGGTGCTTATTTGTTGACAGAGCGTAGGTTAACCCCTCGAGAGTTTAATAATTGTATCAGTTTAACGGTAAATCCATTAAGTTTCACTCCTATTTGTAAAGCAAATAGTAACTACCAAGAAGTTATGGTCGCTCTTTGAGGGAGGAAGGTCTAACTAAGAGGTTCAGGGGTCCCCCTACGAGATGACCGGCAAGTTACACAGACTCCAACATAGAGTGGTGGTTAGGGGTCCATAGATAGGACTTGGACAATCAATTGCTATAAGGATACACAAAGTCAATTATAATGACTATTTGGGCAGAATTCAATCCATTCAGAGCAATATAATAATGTTTTAGTCCACTTAACCTCTTTATAGAAATTATGGGACAAAACAAAGAAATATAATAATGTTTTAGTCCACTTAACCTCTTTATAGAAATTATGGGACAAAACAAATAAAAACAGTTAGTCTAATCTGTTTCACAGCAACAGCTTGATGAGAAGTACCAGACAGATATCCAAACCCTTGTCCAAGTGCCAAGTGTTCGACATGGATCTTAGATTTATTTTGAAGAGACCATGTCACATAGCTTATAAGTAATGTCAGAACCGTTTCAAGGATCTTCACCTACAACATTTTCCAGTCCACGAGGAACATGAAAATTTATAGGCCGGATAACTTTACAAATGAGACAAGATGAAAAATTTAGCTCACCATCAGGATAAAACTTAATATTAGGATGTTATTTACTTCCTCCGTACTTGTTTTAGGTCCTTTCCATTTCGCGATATCCCAAAATACATGTCCACTGTAAAGGGTCAAAAGACAATATCTTCGTAGTTATTCAAAAAAGTATCCTTACAAATGAGTGTTAACACTTTAAAAAGATGGAATAGAGGGGCAATTCTGGTAATAAATATTTTTTGGTTCGACTTGAAGTGCATTAAATGTGAGTCTCCTTAACAAGTTAGAACTCCAAAAGGGACTAAAGTTGTGGGACGGAGGGAGTATAGAAAAACCAAAAAACATGCAATACGAGGTTATAGTCTCACCACAACAAACAATAAACCAATATTAAAGAAACTCTTTAAACAAATATTTAAGAAATCCTTTTCAAATAACAACATGAAAGAGCAAAAGTAATTTTTGATAAACTTTATAACTTCAGAGGGGGGAAATACACATCAATTATAATTGAAAGGAACACAATCCAGAACTCACTTTGTTCTTGTCTACTTTTAATAAATTCAGCTCCTCCTGAAAGGATCCGTTCAACTTCTGTTCCTCTAGGAATGAAAATGAGGATCAGTCGAGAAATTTAAGAAGACCTAACGTAATATTTCCATTAGCCTGAAAGGAGAAGGCAATACCTTGTAACTGTATCTGTATATTTGCTAATTTGCCACGTTCTTTCTCAAGTTCCAGCCCTAAGCTTTCTATTTGTGACTCATGAGTTGCTTGAATTGCTGCCAGAGACCTGTTTTTCTCTTCTAACAGATCTGCAAGATCCTAGAAGGCATTCATATATCTGTTGTCAAAATCAATCATAACCAAAACAATACCATATGATGGACTTCAAAAGAGGCAAGCAGACTTTAAATGAGGCAAGAAGAAAAAAGATTACATCATGACCAGAATAAAGTGAGAACTACCTAGATAATGTGCTAAACAAGAAAAATAACAATCAAAAAAAATTAATTAGATCAGCAAACTTGGAAACTTTAGCAGAGTAGCCACAAAGTCAATTTGGAATTACAAGATCGATACCCAATGTACAGCAAAAAATAGTTGATGTGCATACATTCAGCAAAAAATCAGTCAAACTAGATCCCTAGCAAGACATGAAGTCACAGAATCAGAATAAAACAAAGGCATCATTACCTTCTCATTGCCCTGGATATCAGAACGTTTTGATTCTATCCTAGTTTGAGTACAATCAGGTTGGATAGATTGTGCAATCCCATTGCTTAGTTCATCATGTTTGGAGACGAAGCCATTGTTCGTACGGTTGCCCACGGATCGATTTTTTACAAAGCCTTTCTGCTGCCGATTAGGTGACTGATCAGTACTCCCCTGGACAAATCCCAGATACGATCATCCAATACCCAATTCAAAAATGAACATTTGTATTTGCAAAATTTAAACCGAAGAAAAAGATGAAACAAATCAGATCATGCTTCTACCATAGTGGGCTGTCTCTCTCACCCACACTCTCACCCCTGCCATTGTTCTTTTTTCTGATAGGCAGATTAGGTAGACTTGAACTTTATCCTTTATTGGGAGAAAGCCACCTAAGGTGTTGGGGTGTCTCTAAAGGGACGGGGCAGCAAAATCTAAATAGCAGCAATCATGTCAACAAAACATTATTTAATTTTAGCCACTTAATCATCTGGGGCTTAAACTTCCATCGTCCATACAAAACATAATATTCATAGCCCAGTTTTTCAAAAGATTTTAGCACCCAGGTGCTAAAATCATGATATTTCAAATCAAAAAATGAAGTGGTTTCGTGTATCGTTTTTTGAATTTTTTTGCACCAAATTAAAGTACTCCTCGTGCACTTTAATTTGGTGCGAAAAAGATAAAAAAAAACGATACACGGAACCACTTCATTTTTTTATTTGAAATATCATGATTTTAGCACCTGGGTGCTAAAATCTTTTGAAAAACTAGACAATGAGGAAAACCTAACAGAGACATCTACATGTCAAAAGACTCAAAGTAGAATAAACTTGAATAAGGATTGATACCTTGACACCATTCGGGCTGCTTGTCGATGTCTTGAAACTCTCATTTCTAGGTGAATTTAGAGCACCATTTGTTGATTCTAGATTTCGTCTCAACAATCCATTTTCCTCGTTCAATCTTAAAATCCAATCCTGTCAAATAAAAATTGAACCTAAAACTTTTCAAAGGCTCATCAAAAAAATACAAATATTCCAGTTTCACTCAGGATATTATGCTTGATTCTCTGCCTTAATTGGTCAAGTGAAAGGACCAAACCAGATAGGTGGCTAGTTGTGCTACAGAGCTGTATAACCAACACTACAATCAGCAATCACAGTAAAGTACAAACCTTTCCTCCACAGCCCTAGTAAGGCTCCTGGCACAATGATTATTTTTGAACTGGTAAAATAATAAATAATTGCTCCTAATTTGACAATACTCCATTGAAAACATGGAACCATATCCACGAGAAATATGCGAACCAGAATGGTCTCAAATATAGCTTAAAAACTTGTGCCAGGAAAAAAGGTTACAACCGCTTTCGAGTCATAAGTAGAGGATTTAAACGCCGGACCTAAGTAACACCTAAAGATGTCTTCAGTTTTTCAGGCCCAGATTTAACTAACAAACCTTGTTGTCCAAAAGGGAAACCTTGGATAACCTAGCTATCAAAAGAAAAATCAAAGCAACAAAGAAACCAGCCACGAAACAAATAAATACCTCTTTTTCCTTCAATAAAGCTGCATAATTAACTGATAACGCCTTGATTTCCGACTCAGACTCCTGAAGCCTCTTGATTTCTTCTTTGTACTGCTCAATCTGCAACAACAACAGAAATAGGAAAAGCTGATATCATTCACACAAGAAATTCGAAATCAATAAAAAGTCATACTAGCAATCAAGAGGAACTAGGCATTACAGCCAATGAATCAGAAGTAGTACACCTGTCAATCTAAACCAGGATCCAAACTTACAGAGGGCTCGAGCAGCCACATTTGGACATGCTGGACTAGCAGCCACATTTGGACATGCTGGACTAGCAGCCACATTTGGACATGCTGGACTAGCAGCCACATTTGGACATGCTGGACTAAGGTAGATAATTCTAACCGAACCTTAATCTGGACTAGATGGGCAAAGGCCTTGGTGAAGCCCAAGCCTCACAGTGATAAATATCTACTCTACAACATCTAAAAAGTAGTTTGAGACAATTTTTTATTCGTCAGAATGGTTAATTATGAGGTTCCAACCTTAAATAACCACACCAAGAAAGTCGCCACGCTGCCCCAGCCAAACTCCCCACGTGTCTTCCATCTGGATTGGCCAGCATAAGTAAGCCTTGGCATGCAATGTCTTGAAAAGACATGCCATGGCATGCTCGCTTCGTGCCGTGGCGTGCATAGCCTTGCCCCGCCACCAGCTTTCCTAAACATCTGGGCAAGCTTTCCAAAGGGACACATCCCAACCCGCAGCGGTCCACACCCGAGTCGATTGGTAGACCTACCCACTTCATGTGCCCTGTTGGGTAGCAGATGTAGTAGCTGCGTGGTACAAGTCTGTTTTTGGCTATCATGTCTCGACTATAGACTGTAGAGTGTTTTTTTTTTTTTTTTTTTTGATCGGCAACTCTAGACTCTAAGAGTTATAAGGGCTGTGTTTGGTTAGATAGTTTAGTTTAGTTTTGATGATGTCATCAAGTATAATGAGTGGAGAAAGATAGAGAGAGAATGAGGGAAATGATGATGTCATCAAAACTAAAACTAAAACTAAACTGGGAAACGAACAGGGCCAAGACAGTTATCTATCCATACTACTATATCGCAAACGTGGTGTTGTTTGAGAAGTCTCCAAATGGCTATTCCTAATTTTCTAGAATTGTGGAATTTTTTGAAATGTTTGAAAATGTTAAAAACTAATTGCAAGGCGCGTGTTCTAATCCACCCCACCCTCGCACTTCTCTCCCACGTTCCCACTCTTAATCTTCTTCGAAATTTGAAATTCTCTTAGTCCCATTCCATAACTGAACACTTGAATAACATAAATGAAAAAGAGAAATGATTGCACACTAAAAAGCATTTTGCATTCAAGGTTTTAAAATCTTAATACTCGGACTATATAAAAATTGTTTACCTTAGTTTTGTTTGTAATTGATGCTTCCTGTGTTTTGTTTATGTTTTAATCTTCTTTCAATCTTATGTTTCAGTGTTTTACTGTATTTTTTTTCCTTAATCTAATGCACACATAGATATACTCCCTCCGTCCCATGTTGCTTGCCTCTTTTGGGGAAGCGTGCAAAAATGATCACTTTGTTCACTTCACATTTTCAAAAAAAATTCCAAAAATATTCTTTCCCCATCTCTCATCTCTCTAATCATTAATCATATTTCTCTCTCTACTCATACCTCTTTATCCAATCATTATTCTCATTTCTCTCTCTATCTCTCTCCAATTATTACACATCTCTCTAATTATTACTTTTTCCAAAAACTCATCCAAACACTATCTCAAAAATATTTATCCAAATATTATTCTCAAAACGCTCAACCAAACACAGCGGATGTGTTTATGAGAATTATTTTTAAAAAAAAAAATTGACACCAATTCAATGAGATCTTTAAATTGGTGTAAAAAATTTTGAAAAAAAATAAATGCTAATACATTAGATTTTGAGTGCAAAATGCACGGAAACCCAAAAAGGGCAACCAATTTGGGATGGAGGGAGTAGAAAGCTTCAAGCTCTTCCATACCGCAATTTCTCTAGGTTGCCACAACAAGGTGTCTTTCCATCATTACATGCCACCCAAATTTGTTTCCAATCTTTTTCCACCACAAATGAAAGGCTACTAGCATTCTGCCTGTTTGATGCACGGGACAATAGGGGAAAAAAAAAAAGGGAAAAGTTTCACATTGAGGTTTTTTCATTCCCCGTCCATCGAACAGGCACAAGTACTGAACGGTGTGCTGAAATGAGGCGGAATTCTCTTCCTGTTTTTGTTCCATAAGTCTAACTCTCCTCTAATTCGGGTATTTTACTTCATTTTCCTTGTTTCCCGTGTGCATTACTGCCTTCGATAGGAGACTTTAGCGACATAATCATTAAGTAGGAGTGTAGGACCCTCCACTCTCAATACTTGCGCTCTCAACACTCTCGCGCAAATTGGAATGTTTTTCAAAGACGGTTTCACGATTCCCGTCGCCACTTATGTGACTCTGTATCAGACTTCACATAGCTCGCTATTTTTCACTAGCATAGGGAGTTCTAGTACCAATTTTCTACACAAACCAACGCTGTATCCCTCCATAACTCATAGCAGAGAAAATAATGAGATTCAATAACATCAAGCAAAATTCACAAAGACGTTTAATAGACATATATAAACCTAAAGACAAGGGAATAGTACCTCGGAATGGTAAGGGGAGTCGAATCCATTGGCGAGGGGAGAATGCGAATGCGCTGAACTGTTAGAGAATCGACGGTCGGTGGAGAAATGACCGTTTCGATCCGGCGAATTGTAGATCTCGAGCGCTTCATCACCATCAACATCGTCGTGAACGTCGAGCGCGATTTTGTGGAGGTTTTCCTTCAAATTCGCGATTGAACTCCACATCATCCAATCCCCCGACAAATTCCCCTCTATCACTCTACAAGTCTCTCTATATATATACACCTATAAATGTGTACGGAGGATGAGAGATCTTGGGTCCGAAATTGTGAGAGATCTCAGGAGGGGGAATTTAGACAAGGAGAGGTGAGAGTATCGATTTTTGAGGTGACGATGAGAGAGAGAGAGACGAAGAAGTTGGAAACAATTTTGCTGAATTTATTTGTGAAGGTTTTGGCCGCAGGGTAGATCTCTTCTTTTCCTTCTCTGAGGTGCTTTATTTACGAGATTTCAGTTACTCGAATGGAATCATGTTGGGCAGTGGGCTCTTTTACAACCCGAATCCAAGTTTTGGGCGTATATGTGATCCAAGGGGTTTAATAAGGGTTGGATCGGGTCCAGCTTTGTCATTAGTGGACCATAGAAGCCAGAAGGTATTATTAACCCAATAGAAATTTAATTCCATCATGCTATCGTGATGTTGTTTGTATAACACCAGTAAGATTATTTATATATATTTGACGAACGCTTAATTAGACTTGAAAAATGTAACCAAGTGCAAGATAAGTGATCACCTTGAATATGTAATAATCCACCGGATACGATAGCCAATTTAACGCTCTTATTTGATGAACAAAATTTTGACAGTTTTAGAATCTGTAGAGACGGTCTTAGAATCTGTAGAGAGGATACGTTAGAACGTTTGAAACTAATTGCATTCACCAAACAGAAGAGTACGGAAATTATTTCCCCGACATTCTAATTTGTGGTAACAAATAGGGATTCAAACGAGTCGAGCCGAGTTTTAAAATGCTTGAGCTTGGCTTGTTTATAAATTACCCGAGCTTAGTTCGTGTACTAAACGAGTCGAGCCTATAAAAATGAGCTCGACTCGTTTACTACTAAACAAACTAAGCCGAGCCTGAACAAACAAGTCAGATTGACATTTGACACGCAGTGGAAAGCTTGGGACGTATACTTTAGGCCTTGCTTCCCATTTGATTTTAGCAAATGATTTACTCTTTTCTAAAATCAACCTATTTGATTTTGTGAGATTCCCATAAAATCAAATAGAAAACAAGGCCTAATGGAAAAATGTGTGAGGAAGAGAAGGATAACTTCTAGAGAGGCGCCCTAAAAGTTAGAGAGATAGAGAGAGAGCAAAAAAATTTCAAATCTGGGAGGGGATGAGGCCGTCGCCTCTCCCTCTACCCCCACCCCGCTCCTCAACTAGCCTCCTCCTCTCTCCTCACCCTTCATCTCCTACCTTCTTCCGCCACCTTGTCCCTGCACCGCTTCCTCCCTCTGTCGCCTTTTCCGCTCCACATACCATCATCCGCATCCACCTGTTTTGGTTTGGGTCCAATCTGTGAAGGTCTAAAGCTTGGGGTTGAGGTTTGGCCTCTCTAGTGAATAAGATGTCTGTACCAGTGCGGCGATTTCGGCCTCAGATTATTTTGCCCGGAGTTTTTTCTTTTTTATTTTTCTTTTTTATTTTTCTTTTTTCTTTTTCTTTTCTTTGTTTGAGTACCCCTTTTGGTGGTTCGATTAGCCCTTTTTCGGGTGTTTTGCTTTGCTCCTTGCACGGAGTCTTCAATTACAGATTTCATCCATGTTTTATGCTTAATGGTTTAAGCTGTGTGTCCTTTCGGATCCTCTACTACTAAATCGAGGACGGACTCTGCGCCGACACCTAGTGTTGATCTGCTTCGACAGGTGTATCTATGAGCTTGGAGCCTATGTGCTTTTCAATAGCTTGGTCTTAGATTTTGGTAGTTTTGGTTCATTCCTGTATTCTGTAATGTAATCTTTTCCGTACGGCTGTTCATGATATGAATTGACTGTTTCCAAAAAAAAAAAAAAAAAGGGTGTGAGGTTGAATATAGCAAAAATAGAACAAGTGGACCAAAATGACATATTGCAGAGTACAAGCCTGTTACTGTAATTTATTCAAGAAAACGGAAAAACAGATTTGCATAAATAGTCGCCTTCCTCAACCAAAGCCCTAGGGCTAGCCTTCACAAATCCGGCTACAATTCTCCTCCTCCTACTACTTCTTCTTCTCCTACTACTTCTTCTTCTTCTGTTTCACCATTTCGATTTCCTCCTCTGTTACATTGGTCTATAATGGTATATTAGTTTACAGATCAAATAGAGAATAATAGAGTTGCTATGAAGAAACCTGAATGAAAATATATGATTGCGTAGATGATGATTAAATCTCTAGCAACATGCTATTTACCATGGTTCGTCTGAGCACTCTCTCTCTCTCTCTCTCTCTCTCTCTCTCTCTCATGATTGATGATAAGGATTATCTAATCTGTGTATACTTATATAAATCCTTTGTAAAGAAGATGGCGAAGGTCCCAGCAGAGAGGGTAACTCCATTAACGAGGCCTCTCTAACACTATTTACACTTTCCTTCGCAAAGTGAATCGGCCGAATCGTAGGATGCCCAAATTGCTACCCATTTTGGTGCATCTTGAACCCTCGGCTATATGTTTTTCTTTTCTCTTTTTTGGATAAGTAGCTATATGTATTTCTCTCAATCTTCAGTGTCTTTTGGCAACTATTTTCATACACTAATCTATCAATAATTGATGAATGCTGAGCAAATAAAAAAAAAGAGCATATGAACCTCACAAAATAATCTATAATGAATTGTTGAATGCATTTGAACCTCACAAAAATAACGGAGGACTCGCGAAATAACGAAGGACTCGAGTGCATTCGACACGCGTGCACACAAACCTCTCTGTATATAGCATTGATCAAACACCAACTAAGAAAACTAATAGCAAATTAAATACAAAATCTCAGTAATATTCATGGGTTTGCTGCAAAATTTGTTAGTATGACTAGAATCGTTCAGACTTAAAACACGGAGACGGGGTTCTTCTGAAAAAAGGAAACCAAATGGTTGTTTCATTTTATTTATTTTTAAAAGTTAACTGGAACATTACAATTTCATATGTATACAATGGGCGCGGGAATGGACATATTATAGGCATGCTTGAACCCGTGACTCTGTGTCCTTTGACATGGCTGATGGCACCACCATGGATGCTCCTTCAGGAACAGAATTAGATGAAATGCCTCTGAACACCTGAAAATAGGAAGATTTAGAAAGCAAATCACTAGCAAGACAACTCATTACAGCTTTAAACAAGACAAAGATAACAAGGTTCCAACGACTACATATGATTCAATGAAAATAGTGCCAAATATGGCACTATTCAGTGCGAAGCAATGAAGTTTAGTAACAATGGCAACTGATGATCTCCGATTCTCCATGCTAATACAGTAAGGATAACCCATACAGCATGATACAGTTTGATAAGTCAACTGTATGTGAAGGGTAAGAATGAGAAGTAAACTAAAGAATATTACCGGGATTGGTTTCATTTTGGTAAACCAATAATATATCCATGGTTGCAGTAGGATGTTGCAAAATACACAAACAGTTGGGACAATGTTATGCTACCAAACCAGAAAAACAAGTCGGGAATGATGCCAGAAAGTGCATACCATATCCAATAAAACCATACAGGACAAAACTAGTCACCAACAAAGCAATCCAAGCAGTCATTTAAGTTGAACAAGGTAGGATGCCCATATCTCGTCTGCTGGTTTTGGAGGTTGAACCCAGTGTCCTGGTATACGGCTGCACCAAACCATGGCAATAGAAAACGACAGGTGAGTTTTTCAAAGTTGAAGTCTGAAGTCAATGTGAAAAATAGATGAAGTAATGCAGCATTTAATGTCACAACTCAGGCTGAGAATGCTTCACATCTGTAGACAATGATGTCATATTGTAAACTTTCACCAAGAACCAGCTGGGAAAAACATAACTAAATTATGAGCATTTTTGTTTGCTTATTGTATTCCAGTAGAAGCACATGATCTAAATGATCTTAGAGCCTAATGGACAATAAGACACTGGCATTACTTTCCGAAAGTTTACCTACACAATAGCCCAAAAGGGCAAATGCCAAAAGTTGTAAAGAAAGATTGGTAGGAGTGTTTGGGAGAAATGTGCAGAATGCATTTTGAATCCGGAGTAGTGTTTGGGAGATATGTGCAGAATACATTATGTAGGTCTTTTTGTTAATCAAAATGGGAAAAGTGGAAAATGAGAAATCAAAAAGCTCCTCTCAACCTATTTTTGACTTCTCTTCTCTAAACTTAAAAACCAAAAACTCATTTTCGCGTAATGTGTTTGCATTGCGGTCTGCCAAACACCTAGAAGTAGAAAATGCAAAAACGAAAATGCAAAAAGTAGGTGGCCAAACACCCCCAAACAGGAAATGAAACACTAACAAAATGTGATGGATCTGCTCATACTTTCCCTTAAATCACTAAAACATTGGTTGGTTCACGCTGCGTTTCATGCACTGTCCTTGACCTAAAAGGCTAAAACTTCAACTAGCAGGTTCACAGGTTACCTTCTAGATGGAATACCTCTTCCTTGGTAAGTGATCTAGGTAAAGCATATGACAGGGTCTTTAGTTTTGGGTCAGAAAAGATTTAGACTAGACATTCTTTTCTGGTGCTGGTCAATCAGGTGGAGAAGAGGTTGGATGATCTGAACACAATATCTGATCTGGAACTATTTACCCAGACAACACAGAGCTCCCTCTCGCTTTTATAATTGTTTTAAAAGTGGATTCATATACATTTATGTCACGCAACTCATGTCTACTATACGTCCAGATTCCAATAATAGAAAACTAATCTCACTATTTGAACTGAAGGATGACACAAACATCAATACAAAAGCAAGCAATTTGGGGCAAGAATGATGTTGTGATTTACCTTCCCCCTGGTCTTATATATTGATCCCACATTCTTCTAACCTGTATCCATGAAAAACCATATTTTAGTATACGTAGTTAGCTCTTGAGGTCTGTAAACAATGAATATGAAACGAATATCATGGGTCCATATTAACTGGTTAAGAAATAGCATATGGCATACATTGAACCAAACCTGGAAAGTTGGAATGGAACTATCAGAGCAAGGCTTAGCCTTTTAAGTAAAACAGATACTGCTGCATGCATAGGCTACCCAATTATGGGACATTTAGGACGTAAATAACCAAGTTTCTAACCCTACTACTTATCGGTGCACATCTACCCACCAAATTTACCAGCCTCTGCAAACTTAAATACCAGTTGCAATTACCTCTACAAGTGTTCCCAAATCGGTATTGCTGCCATGGTAATAGTGGTAAAACTCAATTGGTAAGATTGCCACAGAATCATAGGTCCCACCATGGCTTTGTCCCTCTGATCCTTGGTTTCCAGATTCCTTGTCAGTGACCATAACTGAGCCTTTTCTGTTTTTACTTTCAACTGTTTTGTCTTCACCATCCTCATTTCCACCTTCATTACCTCTTACAATATTAGAGTCAGGCCCACAACCATGATTGGCTTTTCTAGATTCCTCGGCAGTTGCAATTGCACCCTTAGCGGCATCTGTGTCAGCTGCAGCCGTTGCTTGGCGCTCCTCTTCCTCAACTGCAGCTCGAACTCTTTCAAGGAACTTATCATCCTCCTCTGGGAGGAAATGGCCTGCAAGATTACAGCAACAACTGTGATTTAAAGTAAAGAGAGAATAATTTGATCTAATTGGAACGTTGACTTTGTTTTTGCATACATGAGCACCATATTTAACTACCCAGTACCCAAAAGTTGAAAGCAAAATGAAAGACGATGCAAAGAACAGTGTTTAACACTTGTATCTTGTTTCTTTAAACATGAAACCTTGGCGTCTGAGAAACACAGTAACAGCAAGTCTATAATAAGTGGAGAACATTCCGCAAGGAGGCACAACTAGCTCAGGTTGTCATCTTGCTCCCTTGAACAAAAATGGCAGTTTCCTTTTGAGTTATATTGTTTTTAGGAGTAAAATGGCAGAATGCTATTACTGAAGCTCCACAATGGAGTATTAAGTTTGTTGAGAAAAAGTTTGATGTGCCAGAAAAAATTCAACCAAATTGTAGTGGTGAATGGTATGCATCTGAAATCTCCGATTTATCTACAACTTTAGTATTTAAACAACATCATAAGTAAATGAAGATATTGCAAAGGATAAAATGTTGCAAGAATCTAGAAAAAACCAAAGCGCTAAGCATAATCCAATGCATGTACAAGTACTCTTAGTCATGAAATGAATGAAAATGCACACCTTGTTTTTTCAACTTTTGGATCCTGAGAGACCGCAACTCTTGCAACTTCTCGACAATCAATACAAGCTCAAGCTGAAAGACGCAATCTTAGTGCATATTTACCCAAAACAGAAAAATATTAAATCATAAAGCAGCAACAGTATTCCACAAATGGAGATTTTAGCATGGCAGAGATAACCATGATGGGGATTAAAGCACGCTCAAAAGGGCATCTGGCACTATCCAAGCGAGAAATAACAAGGTTAAAACCATCTGCACCATCCGAATGAGCTAACCCTAGAATTCGCCTAAAAAATAGGACTTCTGAACAAACCTGTATGCGTTTATAACTACTATATTGCTGACTACAATAATTGGAATGAGGCCACGCTTCATTGAAAAGAAGAAATGCATTCATGTTTCAAAAGGGAACTAGATCATGTTAAGCTTCAGTAACTCTCGCATGTGTACATTAGGCAGTCATATATATTAAACATCAGACTTCAGAAGAACATTAACAGTCGCTACCTCAACAAATCAACTCTCATAGGGCATACTGTAGTTCTCACCTCAGATTCTAATCTCTTCTTCTCTTCTTTTGCTTTAAGTTTTGCAATTTCCTTCATCTTTTCCACCTGCATTCTCATATCCCTCAGTTAATAAAGGTAATAAAAAATCATGTGCGTGCAAAATGTAATGTACCCTACTATATGAACCTGACGGACAAAAAAGCAATTAAAACACAAGATTTCTGTGAGAGAGTTTTATTAACACATTCCAGTGATTGAAATTTTATAACCTAAAATGTGTAATGGTTTTTGCAAATTGTAACATGAAACACTAGAAATTAACAACGAACAAATAATTCAGAAACAAGATGGCTTTAAAAATGAAACTCTTGTAGCAATGCTATCCAAAACTCCAAATCCATTTTTATATTCTTTGATTTCTCCTCATCTCTCGTTATAACTGGAGAACATTGCAGGTGCAAATCTTAAGGCACAAAAAAAGGTGTAAAAACAATAAAATTTGCACCTTATTCATCAATTATCAAAAGAAAGTACTAGATACTACTTATAACCAGACCTTTTCGTCGAAGCGTGAACCCCTAACTTAATTCTGTTGGCCACATTTTAGCCATCTACTCGGGTTCTGAGTAAAATAAAAAAAACAACACCCTCCTTTGTAGTTGAAATAAATACTGTTCAAGTTGCTTTTGAGCTCCCCCTTCAGTAGAATAAAGACAAAAGCATAATGCTAATGATTGTCTAACGCTCATCTAGATTGTGCATGCCATTTCGAACAACCTCTCACTTCTGAAATAAAACCAGAAAAAACTGAAATCATTGTTTACTGAGTACCTAGCCACTACTTGTGTCAGGATAAGTGATGTAGTAAGTGTATTCCTGGCCCCACTTAATCGAATTAGACAAACTGCAAACCATACTTATTGAAAGAGGTCAAATTGTGCTAGATTGCTACTGAACAGAGCCGGCTTAGAGGGGAGGCGGAGGAAGCCGTCGCTTCGGGCCCCCAATTTTTTTGGGCCGAGGAGGCGCCCAAAAATACAGTTGGGCCTATGGTTACTGGTTCCGATATCTTTCAAATTACTTCTCTACTTGGCATTTGACAGCCAAGCGCTTTCAAAACTTAAGGATCTGGATTGAATCCTGGTCCCATCTGTGTTTCTCAACTTTTTTCAGCTAAGGCCTCTCTTCTCGCCATCCGAACAGAGTTGAAAAGTGGGCAATATTTGTCCTTCTTTTTTTTTTTTTTTAAGTGCCAACTAGCTCAAGTGCTCAATTATATTACATCTTGTCACTAAATTTTGTTGAATTTCGAAGCAATAGACGTCGAATTTTTCTAAAGTTTATTTCATTAGCCCTTTAAATTTCTCTATAAAAGTGCGGGGTTTTTCATCATAAATTTTGCTCTGAACTTTGAATTTTAGAATTTTCTTTTGCAAAATTTCATTTGAAATTTATATAGGGCCTCATATTAGGGCTTCGCTTCGAGCCCCCAATATCTATGAGTTGGCTCTGCTACTGAACTAGAATGACATGGAACTGACTAAATAGTTATCACAAGAAAGACAACCTATAATTGATGTTGAACAGTCTACAAATGTTTGATCCCACAGTAGTATAGGAAACTCAACATGACCAAGTAGCATGAACAAATATATCACGTTTTTAGTACCTTTCGTTTCGCAATATCCTTTGCAATTTCTCTAGCCCTCCATTCATCAGCTTCTTGATCAGCTTGGTCAAATTGCTCGCGCTCCTACACGCCATATTGATTATATAGAAATGAACAACGTAGTCATTTTACAAGCATCAGTTTATCCATACAAAGATATATGTAGAGAAGGATTGAGGAGGGGGGGTTGGGGTTTTGAGCGGATTGAAGATGTAACTACCTTCACAAGCATTTCTGCAATTCTCCTCCTCTTTCTTTTCCTCCATTGTTTGTTTCTTATGGACTTCTGCATTTTATTAGCCAATCTCACTGCTGCAGACTTTTCCTCCCACGGACTTGTTTCATTCGTGACGACTCTAAACGGCTCAAGTTGAGCTCCTAACTTCGACATTATATCATTTGCAGCTCGCAACGAAAGTGACTCTTGTGATACCAAGTCAATTCTATTCTCTTCTAGGAACCTAGAAAGCCTCAACATTGAACCGTCTCCTACACCCTCCATAGACCCTTTAGCATCTTTTATCCTAATCAATGCCTCCAACTCTTTTTCCCTGTTGAAAACTTACATTTCAAATCAAACCCAGTATTCTATAAGACTATACCACATACACTTCCGTAATTTTAGTGGGTTTCTGGTGCACTAAATTACGATAAAAGATTGATTATTCAGGAGTGGAAGTCCATAGGACAGCTTCTAGTCTTGGCTTATTGCCCATGATCAACTTAAAATGCTGGAAAATTTTGATGTCTGACAAGCTCCATTTTGATGCTTCTTGGCTCCTCTAAAATAATTGGCTTCTACCATAAGTCAGTTGCAATGCAACTGACACCCACAAAGATGGAGCTTCTTACATAATTTGTAAAAAGCTTTTTAATCTGTTTTTTGGCTCATAAGTACTATATAAAGAAGCTCCACCAAAGACATTGGCACAAGTCCGAGACTAAAAACAAAACAAAGAAAAAAGAAGTTATAAGTTGCCGTTAAGTTGCAAAACTTCAAAAAGACAATTATCACAAAAATTCGAGCAAACGGACAACTCACATGGATTTTGCAAGTTCAATGGTGTCGTTTAACTCCTTGAGGCGATCACTGACATTTGTGGTTTCCCAAAAGGCAGAAGAGGGTGGAGGAGCAGGAGGTAACATCGGCAACCATGGATGAGGTAGGTTTGATGAGAACGGACCTGGGTTCATCTGAGCCATTGGATTCATCGGCACCATTCGATTCATTGGCGGCATGGAGTTACCACTCTGCATCATAGCTTTTTTTCGTCTTCAAACCCCAGAAAAGCTGGAAATTGCTCCACGAGCATACATTTAGGGTCCGGTATTTTGATCGGTATAAAATTGTTTTCTGGATGGACAGAGAAGAAGAGAGGGGGAATTGAAGGGAAATATGAAATTCGTGACAAAATATATCCTTCTCTCCATGTCGTCGTTTTGATCTTCCTGGACAACTGACTGCAAGTAAAGGAATTGGGCCGAATTGACTCTAGCCCAAAACCTACTGTGGGCACCGCCCAGTCCCGGGCCTGTCTCATATGGGCTCTAGCCTGTTTTACAACCTTTCAAAGGCCCCCCCTTATATCAGCTTGGGATGATATCAAGTGGAGGAGATATATAAGAAACTCATTTGTGATTCTGCTCTACTCCAATGTTAGCTAGCTTGTCCGCAACCTGGTTTCCTTCACGGTATATGTGGCTCAAGGAGCATTCAGTAGCCGTAAGGAGTACTTTGCACTCTTGGATGAGGATCCTGTGAGGGGAATGGGCAGGAGCTTTCCCTTTAATGAAAGCAATTGCCGTTGCCGAGTCTAATTCTACATCGAGAGCCTCCATGTTCTGGTTTTTTACCATTTCCAAACCTTTAAAATTCCCCACAGCTCAGCTTCAAGGCTGGTGCAATCATCAAGTCTTCCATAGAATCCAATCACCCAATGACCTCGTTCCTCTCTAAACACACCACCGAAGCCAGCAGGCCCTGGATTTCATCCACTGCTTCCATCTGTGTTGAGCTTGAGTTTTCTCGTACCTGGAAAATTCCAAAAAATGAGTTAAACTTGATGAATCATTGTTGGGAATTTATCAATGAAGGAGGTAACAATTTCAGAACTAAAAACTAGACATTGTCTATGAATACTAGCAGGGTCCGGATTAACATCATCAAAAACTTTTTTATTTCTGGCAAGCCATATTTTCCACAAGGTGACCAAAATAAGAACAGAGTTACTCCCTTTGTCAGCTCTAATATGTTTAATATGCGTCTGCAACCAAATTCTCCACTTTTCCAAATCACCCGTAAAGGGTACATGCCGAGCTGACTATATATCCTGAAGCCTGATTTTTTTAAAATAAATTCTCATATAGCACTAACATCAGATTACAAAGTTCTGGGGGAATAAGAGCATCAATATCAGCATCTCTTTCTTTAACTTTAAAGTTAAAGTAAGTAGAGAGCAAACTCCTCCAAAACCTCAAAAATCAACCTCACCAAAACGAACTCACCAATTTGAAGATTTCTTAACTTTGCTACAGTAACTTAACAAATTTGGTGACCCACTGTTCACTCACCAAAAGAGGAGGAGTGGGGGAAGAGTACAAGTTTGAATAGAGAGTCTGATTCTGTGAGTTTTTGATAAAGTGACTTGCTAAAGTTTGAAAAGAGAGTCTGATTTTGTGGATTTTTTAAAAAGTGACTTGCTAAATTATAAAAGATGTTTCTTAGGTTAAATTTTGTGGGTTTTTTTTGTGTGTCAGATAAGGATACCCTAAGAGGAAGCGGAGAAGGAAATAAGAAACTCATCAAGATACACGGGCTGTGTTTGGTTAGATAGTTTAGTTTAGTTTTGATGATGTCATCAAGTGTAATGAGTGGAGAGAGATAGAGAGAGAAATGAGGGAAATGTTGATGTTATCAAAACTAAAACTAAAATTAAATTCGGAAACGAACAGGCCAAGATAATTACAATTCCTTAACAAAATAATCCTAAAAAATAGGTTGGATCTCTTTACTCTTTCCAACCCCATCACACATCATTTTATATTAAATAAACTATGTTACACATCAAACAGTGAACTAATACATTTTTTTAGGTAAAAATACAAAGTTTATTCAAAAAATAAAAGAACTCAATCATATCTAGTGAACTATGGAAATTTTTTAAAAATTTCCTTCAAAACTTTATATAATTTTTAAGTTTATGTATTGCGAACCAGATAAATATTTTGGGATGGAAAGAGTATTCAAAATTGTAGAATCTGATTGAGTGCACCATTGAAATATTTCGAGAAGTACAATTTTATTGCTAACCTTTAGATTTTTTAGTAAATATGCTTTAATTGGTTTTACTGTATGTTTTTGGTCTAAAAATTGACTACAATATTGTCTATTTTGGACTTCAAATCCTTGGATTTCTCGATAGGTCAACCATCCCTGGATTACTCCAAGACAAGCACGCTTAGCTGCGAAATCCCAAAAGGCTTTAATGCTTGTACGGTTTTAAAAGGCTTTGTACAATATAGGGTTTTATCTATTAATTTTGCATTCACCAAGATGGGTTGTCATATAACTTTAACTAGGGTGTAAACGGATCGGTTTGATCATGCTTAGGCATATTTCCAAATCAAACCGAACATTTTCGGTTTGCATATTTTATAAGCAAAACCAAACTAAATATTAACAGTTCAGTTTTGTTTTGTTATTCATGCTGCATTTTTTAGCATGAAAAAGAACCACATATTTCCACAATCTATTTTTTTTACGACAAAAACATAATATTACCATAAAAATTAAGGATTACAAATTGCACGTCGAGTTAGGCAATGCGCTACATGCACTGCCACTCGAATCACTTTCAAAACAACTGCAAACTAAAAATAAAAGAAGGAAAAACTAATAATGTCTCTTGCAATACAATGACACTGAACATCCGCATTGTCGACATTTACAAGTAGTAAGAAGCTATGAGCCCTGTGCAATTTTAAACTACAGCACAAAGTATGAAATAAGTAACTATATGTTTTCAATTATATATTCGATTTGTTCAAGATTGAAGAGTGGGGAAACGAACAAAACCATTTTTTCAATTTGGGAAAACTCAATTCAGACCAAACAATTTACCTCTAGAAACCAAATCAAATCACCCGGTTTGGTACAATTCTGGTTTTTGGCATCAAATTAAATCAAAAGGCGCAAATCTACAAATAGATCAAAGAATCGGCATCATACCGATACAATTGAAACCACAGTGCAAAAAATATCATTACGTCATAGGTTCGGGGGGATATTGTGAATTCCCATTTATAAAAACTAGGGCTTCCGTCTCCTAGCTCCCTCTCCTGTATAAACGAAATAAACCCTAGAGTCACATCTCCGACGCCTCCCTCACACACTCGGAGAGAAAGAGAGCTTCAGAAATGGAGGCTGTCAGGGTAAACTCGGCTTCTATTTCTTGCCTCTCAAAGTCCTTCTTTGTTGTCAAGGCACACTGATCTGCGCCATTTATGTTAAATGCATATATAGCTGAGCTGTTTAAGTTTCCTTTTGTTGAATGATTTGCAATTCCATCTGCTCCGATATGCGATTTATGCTATTAAACAGGCGTTATCATGTGTGATATGACCTTAGTAGCATAATCCTTGCTGTAGCAAATTTTTGGTATTTTGGTATGTTCTTTAAATACACTTTCACGCTCCTGCTCACGTACGCGCACAAAAATTATGTGGCTTGGAAATTGGGATGCCATTGTTAGGGTTTGGAACTGATTTTCCTGGGTTTTGGATTATTATATGCAGTTCCATCAGTATCAGGTTGTGGGAAGGGGTCTCCCTTCGGAAACGGATGAGCAACCAAAGATCTACCGCATGAAGCTCTGGGCCACAAACGAGGTTCGGGCCAAATCCAAGTTCTGGTAAGTACATTTGATTGTGGTACGTTAGGTCTTGATTGATGTTGAGCTGGTGGTTAATGTGAGGTTTTTTTATTTTGTCTTAAGGTATTTTCTGAGGAAGCTTAAGAAAGTCAAGAAAAGCAATGGTCAAATGCTCGCTATCAACGAGGTAGTATATTTTTATCCCAAATGCATAGATGTTTCATGGAGTAAATTGCATCTAGGGTTTGGAAATGAAGTAATAATGCCTTGTTTGAAAATACTTAATTCATGTTTGGATTACTGATGCTACTGAGTGGAAAGGAAGATAATTTGGAAGGATCTAATCAAAGCTTAGATTCTTTGCAGCACAAGACTGTTTACTAGGTGTTATGTGTTGAATTACTTATATTTCTATATTTACATGAGTACCAGTTGGTGTGGAATGTTCGGTTTAAGAAGAAATGTTACTGTTCTCTATCGTGAGCAAGAAATATTATTACTTTAAAAAGATGTCTGATTAGCAAGATGACAGTAATAATCACCACACTGACATAGAGTCAATGTGATGAATGGTGATTATTACTGTCATCTTACTTCTCTCTATATTTTGCTCTATTTTTGGAGTTTTAATGTGCACAAGTTACATAATAGATCTGAGCATGTTTTGTGTATATTTCATTTGTACCCAAATGTCTTAATTGAATATGATGTCTTAGTTCCGTGACGGGATTACTTGATTCTGCATAAACGTGATTATGTACGAAAAGTGAAAATTGATCTAATATACATTGATCTAAGTTTCTTGTGTTCACTGTTCTCTAAGGATTTGAGCTAGAAAACAGGGGTCGTAGTTGTACCAACTCCACTCATTCTTTGGAGTGATTAGATCACTTTTAATGTTCTACATGCATAGCACCTGCTCATAGATCACTAGAAATTGATGATATTCTCTTGGTGCATTTCATTCTCTATTGATGTTGCAGTCATTTATGCATAGTATCTGATTGTTTGCAAGTCTTTGATCTCACCTCCTTGTGAGCAATTTTCTGAATTTTGATTAGCAAGTTGTGTTTTGTTGTCCAATATATACGGCAATTGCTAAGAAATAGTTGTTGCCAAATTTGGCCTTGTAGTTAGTTCAATTACAGTTGAGTGAATCCTATGTGTGTTGAGCATGCTAATGTGAGGGTTCATCATTTCTAGGTAGGATAACAATTGTGCTACTGGTTCATTGTTGGCAATCCATTGGCTGTATGCTATATGTTAAACGGTTTGCTTATACTTATCGCTTGTTTATAAGACACGAATAAGCAATCCAAACCAAATGGTGTGCCTAAGAAGTTTAATTCTCTTTTATCCAAATATTTGTCTGTTTTCTGCATGATATTCCAATATTATGAAGAATATGTCCTACTCAAATTTAACTCTTATCTACTTTTAGATATTTGAGAAGAATCCTACCAAGATCAAGAACTACGGTATCTGGCTGAGGTATCAGAGTCGTACTGGTTACCACAACATGTACAAGGAGTATCGCGACACCACTCTTAATGGTGCTGTTGAGCATATGTACACTGAAATGGCTTCCCGGCACAGGGTCCGCCACCACTGCATCCAGATCATCAAAACTGCTACTGTCCCAGCAAAGCTATGCAAGAGGGAGAGTACAAAGCAGTTCCACAACTCCAAAATCAAGTTCCCCTTGGTGTCCAAGAAGGTTAGGCCACCCTCAAGGAAGCTGAAGACTACCTACAAGGCTTCCAGGCCCAACTTGTTTGTGTAATCCTCTGATCACTTCGTCGAGACAGAGCTCTATAAAGTTGGGCAAGACAGATTCCCAAGTTTTGTTCCTTTTAGTTGCGACAAGCAGTTTTTTTTTTTTCGTGATTCTTGGATATTGTTTGTTTTTATTGAGTGATGTCTAATTATGGATTTTTGAGGATCTTGTTTAGCTTTGGAAAGCCTGAGTTGCTGCTATTTGACAGGATTGTCCATTTTACTGCGTTAGTTCCTTTTACATTTCTCTGTTGTTAGTACAGCGTGCCCATTAATCCTTTGTTTGGTTACACAAAAAAGGCCAACATTAACAATCCCATGGGATTAGCAATCCTCCCATGCATGGGATATACAATACCGTGTATTGGGACTCCTGTCCGATGCGTCCACTGCAAAAGTACCCCAGTGCCCTTGCTATTTACCACCTTACCAAGGGCTATTGGATCACCGACAGACCCACGGGAGCACTTGTTTATGTTATGTCTACCTTTGCCGCTTTGCCCCTTGCAAGTATGTCTCCTAGTCAAAGCCCCTTGCAAGTATGCCTTTGATTTTGGTTCTTCTGGAAGAAAGCAATTTCCATAGATGCCGATTGTCTCATCGTTTCGTCAATTTTTACTTACTGGCAGCAAGGAAGAATGCCAAAAGTAATCGAATTTATACAACTAAATGAAAATAAACGAGGAAGGCCCGTCGGCATAGTACAAAAGAAGTAGTAACATTTCTACTTCGACGTTTACTAAAAGCCGATCCGGAAACAACCATCTCACAAAGATGAATCCTACAATTATGTCCAAATCTATGTATCTATCTTTTCTACGCAGATTTCATACAATAGTGGACCGAGAATCACAACAGCACAACAGGGTTGGATGCTGCAGAAGAATGCTGAAAATGCAGACAAAAAAATTCCCACAACAATTCCCAAGAGAAAAGACAACAATGAGAAATTAGTAAGAACGAAGAATTAAATCCTCTGCATTTTTTTGATGTTTAAGTTCGTTATTACTCCCTCCATTCCAAAATTCAAATCAAAAGAATTATATATACTTTTTATGATTTTATAAACTTTGTTTAATAAAACTAAGTGAGATATATCAAACAAAATTCATATTGCATATACTCCATATAACATTAAAAAATATAAATAAATTTATGAGAGGTGTAGATAGTAATTTTGGACATCCATTAGCAGGTGAACACATTTAATTTTTTTAGAACTGTACAAAATAAAAATCATAAAAGAACAAAAAACGAGAGACTGAGGGAAGAAAACTTCTTTACAAGAATAAGAAGCAAGTAAGAAGCAAGTGTATGTAACTATTATATACTCGACCAACAATATTACACCGGCTCAAAAAAAAAAAAAAAAAAACAAAGAATAAAATTACACCGGTTAGATTTTCCATAAAGCTTGTCTGAGTTTCAAAGCTAAAAATACAACCAAAAAATCGGATTCAATCCGTGACTCACGGATTGGATTGGAACCACACCGTCGAATTTTTGGTCCAGAAATGGATTGCATTTTCAAAAACCGTGACTTGCGAATTACATTCGGATTCATAGAAATCCTAACAATGAGCGGGCCTACTTTCTCCACCATTTCCCACAAAATATGGTGAGCCAATTAACACTTTCACTTGGATTCTCCAATTTTCATAATTTTCTTTGGATAAACAAGGAAGTTTTTTTTTTTTTTTGCCATATGATATACATCAGTGGGGGGTTAGCGGAGAAATTAGTGAGTTAGTCCAAAGGGGTTTTAGAAGCTATCCATAGTCCTAAGCCCCAAACGCCTCTATCGAGACTTGAACCCTGGTCTCCTTTATACTAAGGAAGGAAGTGAAAAATTTGTTTGGAGTAGCCATTTGGTTGTTTAATAGGAGGGACTAAGGAAATATTTTTTTTAGGGGTGGAATTGATAAAAACTGAAGTCCGTTGTTCAGTTCGGACTAGTCAATATGGAAAGAGGACACACCCAGGGGTTACCCAGCGGTTAGGGCAAGTGCCTGACTTTAGGGGTAGTCCCTTTGGTCAGGAGTTCGATTCCCCGCAGGGTGAGTACCTGTGCTAAGTGGGGGGCCGTGACTGGTGTGGGTTGCGCCAGCTCCCTCCGAGGTTTGAGTCGTGCAGTGGGTCCAATTAGTGGCTTGTTGTAGGGCTGTTCCTCGGTTATCAAAAAAATATATATATATATATATATACACAAAACTTCACCTCCAAACTCCCGGATTTTTTTAAAATCCGGACCTCCACCTTCCCAATTTTTTTTTGAAAATAATTAGCGTTTTTATGAAAAACTGCTCTGATCAAGCCCTTCTGGGTATTTTTTTTTGCCAAATCTTCGCGTTGGACCTTGAAAACACCTTTTAAACACATCTAACGGTTCGGATCGTCGAAATTTAGTCCGGAAAGTGAAGTCCGGACGGTAGGTCCGCATTTAGTGGTTTGGATAGGAAGAGGACTCTATATATATATATATGGAAAGAGGTAACTATTTATTTTTACAGTTTGAGAGAGGCCAAAGTAGTAAAAGAATTTCTAACTTTGGGTCTTTGACTGGGGTAATGCAAAAGTGCAGGGGGTTGACTGTTTTTCTATGGTTTTCCTAAAAGGCAGATTTGAAGAAAGAGAAAAAGAATTGCATCGATGAAATCGAAGAAGACGAAGAAACCGTTTCTTCGATCTGTAACCGCTGAGGTTTCAGTCTGTCAATTACAACGTTTTCTGATCTTTTTGTCAAAGGAATCGGAAGAAGCCGTTTCTCAGCTTCTGGAAAGAAATGTGTGGGAGCCGAATTAAGGGGGGCTTGATGAGAATAAAAAGAATTTAGAAGGGCTTTTTTGTAAAAATATTTTACGTGACATAGGTTGAACCTATGTCACGTCCCAAAAAACGACGTCATTTAGTTCTAAGACCTCTCGTGGGTATTGCAAAGACACTTTCTACCTATGCCAGCCATATTGTAATGATCCGAGACATTCATCATTTAGATATTTTCATAACACACATCATGTACAAATATTGCGTTAATCGAATATATATTAGTACTTCATCTGAATCAATTTTTGATTTTTAAAATGGGCTTGACTACATTGAATCAAACCCATCGGACAGCTTCCTCATCAACTTGACGTCGTTTTGAGACAAATTTTTAGTTTTAAGTAATCTTGGGTACTTCAAGGAAGTTTTCTATCAATACTGACCATATTTTGATGATCCGCGGCATTCATTTTGTAGATATTACCATGACACAAATAATGTAAAAATATCACGTTAATCGGATACGTATTGGTACTTCATCTGAATGAATTTTTGTTTCTTAAAATGGGCTTAGCTACATTGAATCAAATCCATGTATCGACTGCGTTCCGAGTTCTTTAGGCAGTCGGTGCTATAAGCGTTTCTCCAATTGATTGGCCTTTTATGAAGCTTTTACTTGATCAAATCAGTGTTCTCTCTCATTATCAATGGCTAGCACTGGTGAAGAAGAAGAAGAAGTGAACCAGATAGCAGCTGAGCTGAACAAAACCCTAAAGATGGGGAGAGATTACTGGCTCCGGTACGTATTTCAATTCTCCGGCATATTTGGGTATGTGTTTGAAAAGCGTATGTTATTGCGAGTAGTGTTTATTGGAAAAGAAGAAAAAGGTTTACTTGCTCGATGATGCTATGTTAGACAATCGGACGTGCTTGCAATTTGGAAACTTACAAGCATCGGTCCTATATATGGTTTTTCCGTATTGGCGTATGTGTACCCACCAGGTTTTGTAGGGCTTCAAGAATTTTTGCTAAGCATCCTGTCGGACCCACTTGTAATATGAGATTCAGATTTTGGTTAAGCACCCTTGAAGATCATAGAAAGATGACGAGAAGAAAAGGGTTAACAACCAGATGAAGAGCATGCACTGGGAAACTTTTGGAGCAAATGAGTTCATTAAGCTTTGTGTACTCCCTACGGATTTGCTCCTTCCTAGGTATGAATTTGGAAACATTACAAGTGTTATCAAACTCTTATTGGGTCAGTCCATACAAGGCTTTGCTCAGGCTTTAAAAAATATCTAACAAGTGGCAGTTTGTTGGATAGGCTAGCTTCCGGGGATAAATAATCACCATACTGACATGGACTAAATGTGGTGAATGGTGATTATTACTGGCATCTTAGTTCTCTATATTTTGCCATATTTTTGGAGTTTTAATGTGCACGAATCACATAATGTTTCTGAGCCTGTTTTGTGTATATTTCATTTGTACCCAAATGTCTGTAGTTGATATGGTGTCTTAGTTTAGAAAGTGAAAATTGATCTAATATACATTGATCTAAAAGTTTTTTTTGTGTTCTTTAAGGATTTGAGCTAGAAAATAGAGTTTGTACCCACTCCAGTCATTCTTTCGTGTGATTAGATCACTTTTTCTACGTGCATAGCACCTGTTCATAGGTGATATTCTCTTGGTGCATTTCATTCTCTATTGATGTTGCAGTCATTTATGCGTCTTATCTGATTGTTTGTAAGTCTTTGATCTCACCTCCTTGTGAGCAATTTTGTGAATTTTGATCAGCAAGTTGTGTTTTGTTGTCTAATATATACGTCAATTGCTAAGAAATAGTAGTTGCCAAATTTGGCCTTGTTGTTAGTTCAACTACAGTTGAGTGAACCCTATGTGTATTGAGCATGCTAATGAGAGGGTTTATCATTTCTAGGTAGGATGACAATTGTGGTACTGGCACATTGTTGGCAGTCCATTGGCTATATGCCATATGTTAAACAGTTTGCTTATTCTTAGTGTGTTGATTACTTGTTTATAAGAGACACAAATAAGCAATCTGAACCAAATGGTGCGCCTAAGAAGTTCAATTCTCTTTTATCCGCATATTATGAAGAATTTTCTTGCTCGAATTTAACTCTTATCTACTTTTAGATTTTTGAAAAGAATCCTACCAAGATCAAGAACTATGGAATCTGGCTGAGGTATCAAAGTCGTACTGGTTACCACAACATATACAAGGAGTACTGCAACACCACTCTTAATGGTGCCGTTGAGCATATGTACACTGAAATGGCCTCTCGGCACACGGTCCACCACCACTGCATCCAAATCATCAAAACTGCTACTGTCCCAGCAAAGCTATGCAAGAGGGAGAGCACAAAGCAGTTCCACAACTCCAAAATCAAGTTCCCCTTGTTGTCCAAGAAGGTTAGGCCACCCTCAAGGAAGCTGAAGACTACCTACAAGGCTTCCAGGCCCAACTTGTTTATGTAATTCTCTGATCACTTTGTCGAAACAGAGCTCTATAAAGTTGACTCTTAAGTTTTGTTGCTTTAGTTGAGACGAGCAGTTTTTTTTCGTGATACTTGGATTTTGTTTGTTTTTTATTGAGTGATGTCAAATTATGATTTTTTTGAGGATCCTGTTAGCTTTGGAAAGCCGGAGTTGCTGCTATTTGGCAGGATTGTCCATCTTACTCCCTCAGTTCCTTTTACATTTCTCTGTTGTTCTTACGGCGTGCCCATGGGATAGGATTAGCGAGGAGGTAGGGCCATTAATTCTTTGTTTGGTTGCACAAAAAAGGAGAACATTAACAATTAATCCCATGGGATTAGCAATCCTCCCATGCATGAGATTCACAATACCATCTTGGACCAGGCATTGGGAATCTTGTCTGATGCGTCCACTGCAAAAGTACCTCATTGCCCTTGCTATTTACCGCCTTACCAAGGGCTATTGGACCACCACAGACAGGCCTGCGGGAGAACTTGGGTATATGTTATATCTACCTTTGCTGCTTTGCCCCTTTCAAGTATGTCTCCAAGTCAAAGCCACATATGTTGGCAGCATTTCATTTTGGTTCTTCTGAAAGAAAGCAATTTCCATAGATGCCGATTGTCTCATCGTTTCCTCACTTTTCTCATTGGCAGCAAGGAAGAATGCCAAAAGTAATTCGGAAAGCCAACGAATTTATACAACAAATTGAAAATAATACACTGAGGAAGGTCCGTGGGCATAGTTCTAAAGAATTAACATTTCTACTTCGACGTTTACTAAATGCCGATTTGGAAACAACGATCTCACAAAGATGAATTCCACAATTATGTCCGAATCTGTGTCTCAGCGGATTTCATACAGTGGTGGTGGACTGAGAATCACAGCAGGGTTGGATGCTGCGGAAGAATGCTGAACATATAGACAAGAATTTTCCATAACATTCCCAAGAGAAAAGACAACAATGAGAAATAAGAACGAAGAATTAAATCCTCTGCATTTTTTGCTGTTTAAGTTCGTTATTACTCCTTCCGTTCCAAAATGAATGTCCAAATCTAAAAAATATTTTATTTTCTAATGTGTTATATATTTTTTTATATCTTTATAAGCTTTGTTTAATAAAATCAAGATTTGTATTGCATATATATAACATTATGTATAATTTTAAATAAATTTATGAGAGGTATGAACAGTAGTTTTGGACATCTATTTTGGGACGGAGGGAGTCTTTACAACTGCAAATAGCAGCAATTTTAACATTTCATTTTTTTAAGAACTGTACAAAATACTACAAATCATAAAAGAACAAAAAGCGAGGGATTGAGGGAAGAAAATTTCTTTACAAGAGCAAGAAACAAGTGTATGTAACTATTGTATACTCGAGCCAACGATATTACACCAGCTCAAAAAAAAAAAATTACACCAGTCAGATTTTCCATAAAGTTTGTTTCAGTTTCAAAGCTAAAAATACAACCAAAAACCGGATTCGATCCGTGACTCACAGATAGGATTGGAACCATAGAACTTTTAGTCCAAACACGAATTGCATTTTAAAAAACCGTGAGCAGGCCTACTTTCTCCGCCATGTCGCACAAATCTTGTGAACCAATTAACACTTTCACTTTGGTGCTCCAATTCTCGTAATTTTCTTTGGATATACAAGGAATTTGGAGAGTGAAAAATTTGTTTGGAGTAGCCATTTGGTGGTTTAATAGGAGGGATTAAAGGAAATATTTCTTTAGGGGTGGAATTGATAAAACCTAAAGCCCTTTGTTGGGTTCGGTCTAGTCGATATTTCTTTAGGGTCTTTGACTGGGTAAGGCAAACGTACAGGGGGGTGACTGTGTTTTTATATGGTTTGCCTTAAAGAGATTTGGAGAAAGAGCAAAAGAACTGCATCGATGAAACCGAAGAAGACGAAGAAACCGTTTCTTCGATCTGTAACAGCTGAGGTTTCAAGCTGTCGATTACAACGTTTTATGAACTTCTTTTTCATCTTTTTTGTCAAAGGAATCGGAATCAGAATGGGAAGAAGCCTTTTCTCTGCGTCTGGTAAGAAATGTGTGGGAGCAGAATTAAGGGGGGGCTGCTGAGAATAAAAAAAATTTAGAAGGGCTTTTCTGTAAAAAAAAATAATTACGTGACATAGGTTCAACCTATGTCATGTCCCCAAAACGACGTCATTTAGTTCTAAAGACCTCTTTGGTATTGCAAAGACACTTTCTACCTGTATCAGTCATATTGTAATGATCCGAGACATTCGTCATTTAGATATTTTCATAACACACATCATGTACAAATATCGCGTTAATCGAATACATATTAGTGCTTCATCTGAATGAATTTTTGTTTTTTAAAATGGGCTTGGCTACATTGAATCAAACCCATCATCCCCCTTCGGGATCAACTTGACGTCGTTTTGAGACAAAAACCTGGTTTTAAGTGATCTTGGGTACTTCAAGGACGTTTTCTATCAATATGGGCTATATTTTGAGGATCTGCAACATTCATTTTGTAGATATTATCGTGACACAAATAATGCAAAAATATCACGTTAATCGGATACATATTGGTACTTCATCTGAATGAATTTTTGTTTCGTAAAATGGGCTTGGCTACATTGAATCAAATCCATCGCACCGACTGTTAAGCGTTACTCCATTTCTAACAACGCTTGCAAATCAATGAAACCAAACGCTGTATTAGATTTTCTCCAATTGATAGCCATTTATGAAGCTTTTACTTGATCAAATCAGTGTTCCCTCTCTCTCTCTCTCTCTCTCTCTCTCTCTCTCTCTCTCTCTCTCTCTCTTCAATCATTATCTTGACATGGCAATGGCTAGCACTGGTGAAGAAGAAGAAGAAGTGAACCAGATAGCAGCTGAGCTGAACAAAACCCTAACACCCTGTTTGGCGACCGGATTTGCACCCGGATTTGGCTCAGCCCCAGATTTGTAATCCAGGGCCCACCTCCAGCCGGCGTTTGGCGCACAAATTTCATCTCCAACTCCACCCGGACTATTTTCACTGTTTGGAGTGTAAATCCGGCTTCACCCGGATTTGCCAACGACAGCCCTGACCCTGTCGTTGGCTAACAAGGGTGGATTTGAAAATTTTCTACCTATTTTACCCCTCCAAATCCGGGTGATTTGGGGGGTTTTGTACGCGTATTCTGGGTTTACTGTGTGTGTTTGTGTGTGTGAGAGAGAGAGGGATACCTGTAACAATTGTCACCGGAGCCGCCAATAATCGTCGGAGCTGCTGGGTTCGTCGCGGGTTTGTTCGATTTGTGGGGTTCTGTCCGAAAATGGGTAACAAAAGGTGGAGATGTGGGTTTTGTCCGAAAATTGGTAGAAAATGGGTAACAGATGGTGGAGATATGGGTTGTCCGAAAAGTGAAGATTGAAGATGGAGGAGAAATGCAGTGGGTATAATTATCCTGTGTAGCAATGTCTCAAATGATAAGGTGTATGCCTCCTAATTACCTCAAAAACTCACGTATTACCTTTTTAATATGTAATATACTTTTCTTTTTAAATGACCAGTGGCAAATAAAGCCTCAATTGCATTTTATAAATTTGTTTTATATGACTAGTGGCAAATAAAGCTTCAATTGCATTTTATTAATTTTACAAATTTTTTAACTTGTAATATGACTAATATTTTTATGTATTTATTGTGTATTTATTTTAATTATTATGTATTTATTATAATTATTATTAAATCAAATCAATTTATCCCTTGAAATAACAAACTGGGGGCAATTAAGTCTTTTTACAACTTATCCCATCATATCCACCGTCCAAATCCCCCTTCTCAAAATACCATCCAAACACCTTACTAACAAATCCACACTTCTTATGAGGTGGGGCCACCCTCATTACAAATCCACCCTCATTACAAATTCACCTTCAAATCCACCCTCATTACAAATCCACCCAAAATCATCTCCGGTCGCCAAACGGGGCGGCGTAAAAGATGGGGAGAGATTCTGGCTCCACCAGGTTTTGTAGGGCTTCAAGAATTTTTTGTTCAACCATATGAATCTTTTGACGCACAGAGTGTTCAGGGGTCTTGACTATCCTGTATTGTTCCCGTGTCTCCCCATCAACAAACTTTCGATCGGAGTAATGGCCGCTCAATGGAGAGTGATGGTTAATTGAGATGGAGTGGTTCTTCAATACCAGCACCTTCTCCGAGCACTCTTTGTTTCCCGCTGAATCATGGGAGCCCTCTCAAAACCGTAGCGCAATGGAAATTCCATAAAATCAATGGGTTGATTTTAGCAAATGAGGATAAACTCATTTTAATTTGCGGAAATGAGTTGATTTTAGCAAAAGGTTTCCTCGTTTGCTAAAATCAAACGATTGATTATGGTACTGGGAAATAAAGACAGAACCAAGAGGCTTTGCTCAAGCTTTAAAAAATACCTCACAAGTGGCAGTTTGTTGGATAGGCTTCCGGGGATTAATGCGAACCATAAATAAGCTAGCCCGACACAACTATAACAACCAGTGTAGTAAAAAGGGTTAATAATAATATCCGAGTATTTGCCGGAATTGGTCGATGCTGTCCAATATATGGTTGTATCACCGACACCGTTACGTTCTGATGCCGCGATTTAAAACCCTCGTTAAAATACACCCAATACCAGAACGCGAGTCAGGTGTAGTAGATTAGTAGAGCCACACGCGTTGCCAATGGGTATAGACACACTATCAACACAAAAAATCTTAAAACCAGCTACAAACATAATCCAAGACACTGTGCTAGAAACATGATTAGAATACATATTAGACCTATAAAAAAAAGGACCTAATGGTATGAAAAGATGGGTCCTCAAGGAAATATTCCAAGTTGAAGCAAATTGTCTTCTATGCCGTCCTAGTATAACACACGAAGACCAGTTTGATTAGAAGAAGCCCTCTTGATAATCACACAGAAAAGCCATGAAAAGTTATTAATCGAGCTCGCGCAGAACGATCAATACTTTTTTACTTGCAGTGTTGCAGCTGTACAATCTAAGCAGGATGTAGCACATCAAACAAACAATGAAACATAGATATTTAATTGCAGTATAAGAATTAACATTACAGAAGTTGGCTGCTGCGTTCCCCCTTTCCTCCCATTAGTATTTTGGATTTTTATGTATGTTCTTGCTAACAAATCTGGGTAGAAATTTCCTTTTTTTTTCCCCCAAATTTCCAGCTAAAGAAAACACTAATATTTGAATTTGAAAGCAATGAAAAGATCGCAAAATGAAGAACAAAGAAGTACTTCAGGACTCATGGAGCAAGTTTCTAGCTGAAAGTGCAACAGTTGAGCATGGAGAAGACTGGAAGTTTAGAAGCCTTTTGGTTTAGTCCCACATTGAGGAGGAGAGAGAGAGGAGAGAGAAGTTGGTGTATATAAAAGAAAAGGGCCAGCAATAGAATAAGCATACCTTTCTCGGCCTTTTGGCTAAGATCAAGTGTAGTATCTGTTCTTATCAGTTTAATATCTGATACGTGGGCCATCGGCTCACATGATATTAAATTAATTTTTTGAGGGGGAGGGCCCATCACAGTAGCTTGCTGCTGGGGTTTCTCGAGCGTCGCCTTGGCGTTGCACTATTGCCTAGGCTTGGCGCACCCCACCCAAATCTAGTTCAAAGTTTCTATTCAAATTTGGCCCATAGGCTGGCTTGTTAACCATTACTTAAAATATTTCAGCGTTGAAGATCGTAGAAAGATGAAGATAAGAAAAGGGTAAACAACCAGATGAAGAGCATGCACCGGGAAACTTCCTAAAATTTTTAGGGATGAGCATTGGAGCTAAGGAGTTCATTAAGCTTTGTGTACTCCCTAGTGATTTGCCTCTTCCTAGGTATGAGTTTTGAAACATCACTAGTGTTATCAAATTCTTATTGCGTGAGTCCATACGAGGCTTTGCTCAGGTTTTAAAAACACCTCACAAGTGGACAGTTTGTTAGATTGGCGTTCGGGGATTAATCCAAACCGTGCATAATCTAGCCCGACAAATTGAGTTATAAAAAAATAATAACTATATGACCGTACTAATAAAATTAGTTAATAATAACACCCGATATGGGTATTAAGCATTTACGTGCATATTGGCTGGTATTTGGCCGATGCGGTCCGATATATTGCAATATCACCGACACCCGTACGTTTCCTAATACTGTGATTTAAAGCCTTCGTTAAAATAGACCCGATACCAGAACACAAGTCGGGTCTGTGTTCACCTTTTCCTCCCAATTAATATTTTGGAAAAATGTTACAGTGTTCCACTTCTCCAAGTTCCCACTTCTCCAAGTTCTAATCTGAACTGCAGGAAAAATAATACGGAAGGGTTTTAGCCTTTAAGCCACTTACAATCTTGAGTGATCATGTGTTCGAAGCCAAGAGAGTTTTTTTCTTTTACTTATTTTGCATACAATACCCTGATATATACCAAACCATGAAATTATAAGAGCAGAGAAGAAACAGCAGGAGGCTGGTCGAAAATAGAAAACGACATTACAGCATTTACAGAAACACCAGTGAAGAAAACTTGGAAGGTCCTTTCCTGGTTTTTCCCTCTAGAATTAAGGCTAACAAATCTCAGTCGAAATTTTCCCTTTTTTTTTTTTTTTTTTTTTATATCTCAATTTTCCAGCTAAAGAAAACACAAACAAATGAATTTGGAAGCGGCAGAAAGATCGAAAAACGAAGAACACAGAAGTACTTGAGGACTTATGGAGCAAGTTTCTAGCTAAAAGTGCAACAGTTGAGCACGTAGAAGACTAGAAGTTTAGAAGGCTTTTGGTTTAGTCCCACATCGAGGATGAGAGAGAGAGGAGAGAGAAGTTGGAGTATAAAAGAGAAGGCCCGCAGTTGGAATAAGCATACCTTTCTCGGCCTTTTGGCTAAGATCAAGTGTAGTATCTGTTCTTATCAGTTTAATATCTGATACGTGGGCCATCGGCTCACATGATATTAAATTAATTTTTTGAGGGGGAGGGCCCATCACAGTAGCTTGCTGCTGGGGTTTCTCGAGCGTCGCCTTGGCGTTGCACTATTGCTTAGGCCCGGCGCACCCCACCCAAATCTAGTTTAAAGTTTTGGTTCAGTTTTGGCCCATGGGCCAGCCTGTTGAATGTTACAATTTGAAAATATTTCAGCTGGAAGGAATCTACTGAAGTCGCATTGAGGAGAAGAAATATTAATTACTCCAATGTTTCTTCACTCCAGGTAACAAGCGCAGGCCCGGCCCAGTCGCAATTGAGACCATCGCCTAAAGCCCTTGTTTTATGGGTCTTACATTTTACTACCTTAGTTCGGCAAAAACAAAAATTTTCACTCCTCACTCTGGATTCTCCCTAAATTTTCTGGTACCAAAATAAAAACCTAAATTAATGAAAGCTTTCTTCGTATTTTGATAATTCTTTTCATATTTTTCCATTGTTTTTATGGATTAATCATTAAATTAAGACGAAAAAATACCAAAAAAATGGTATTTTTTTGTTTTAATTTCTGTCTTATATGATATTTTTTCAACTTCTATCCATATTATTATGCTTTTCTGATTCCTCTTGTCGAGATAATTAATTAATTCTAAAAATTACGACGAAAATCTAAATAAAAACTTGTGAAAAGTAAGTAATACTAGAAAAGTACCGTAATATAGGAAGATTGGATTGTCTTCGAGTTTAGACGGAAACTAGTGCAAAATACCAAAATAACCAAAAATATCTTTTATTCAATAAGAGAATGGCCCATTGAACGCCAACGGAAATATTATTTGCCTCTTAGAAAATAACCGGAAATATCTTATCTGCTTACCGTGCATGTAAAGAAACTTTCAATTATTCAAATCCCTAAAGAAATGTGTTAAAATAATGCCTACCAAATACGTCCAAGTGGAAGGAAATATTAAGCGTTCCCCATCATACGCAATCTCACCGCCAATCTCAAGTGAAAAGACTTCCACAATATGAACAATTTCGATCCTCGTATGAGTTTAAGTGCAGACCAGCAACAGTGCAAAAATAAGAACAAATGTATTACCATATTAATCAGGAGCTCTCTCCTAGAATAGGTCCATTTCTATTGACTAATTCCTTTGAATTTTTAGGTTTATTTGTTATTAGGTGACCCAAGAAAATTTCAAATTAGCTAAATATCATCGTATGTATTTACATATAAAATAGTAGTACTCTCCAAGAAAAGGATTGTCGACTCCAAAAGATTGGTTAATGGTCAAGCCTGGAGGCCTAGAGATTTTATCTTCTTAGGTTTCACATTCAAAATATTCTATCAACTTATGGTGCCAATTCGCTAATAAAACATGATATTGATCTTTCAAATTTAATTGGTTTCGATAAATCTTTTAAAAGATTTTAGTTTTAAGTGCGTGGTATACTAAATAGTATCTGAATGATTGGAGGAAAAGAAAGGGGACGTGACTCAAATCATGTTATTGGAGTGAGATTATTAGTTGTTGTAGGAGTACCGTCAAGTGGTGCTCAAATGACTTATACGAGCGCACATTGAAAAGAAATTTCGGATTAAGTATATGGACTCCGCGAGTCCGCGACCCGCATGCTTATGTGGTGGTAAAGGTCTCCGAATCACCACGAACCGCGCTACAAGAGCACTGAATACTCCATTAGAGTGAGGTTCGAGGTTGAAGGTCCAAACTCTCATAAAACTGTCCCCATGACCAGACCTTTGTGTTTTCAGTTTGGGCACAAGAAGTATATCCGAATATTTGCTTTGAGGTTGCCACGACTTTGTCCTTCTCTCTTTTAAAAAAGAAGAGGTTTGTTATGCGCACAAATCACACACGTGTGGTTTCGCGGGGTTTACTTCATGGTTCTATAAGAAAAATTCGAGTCGTCCATTAATTTTAAAATACGTTTTTGGATGACCTCATAAAAAATCAGCTCAATCAGATAACTATGAGTACTTGATCCAAAAACTTAATTTTAAAATATGTCTCACAAAGCGATATGTGCTCAATCTGTACGCTAAAAAGAAAGGGCAAAATGAGGACAAAAACCAGCTGTAACTTTCAAAAGTTGGAAGATGGGAAGTTTTCCTTGAAGCAATAACTTGACATGTCCGGTGTCCCCACCACCATCAATCCGACTAAAAACAGGAACCGATTTGAAGCAATGGCATCATTGGCATGAACCTACCAGCTTGTGTCCCCACAACCATCAATTGGTATCCATCAGAGTGTACCGATACTGCATCAGATCGATATGCTGAGACCATTGCAAAGATCGATAAGTGGAGTCCACTTCATGATCACATAGAAATAAGACTTCAAATGAATAGAGTTGTTTGTGAATTATTCGATACTCGATTTTGTAAGAACTCGTTCGAATACTGTTTGGAGACTAAACGAGCCAAACCTAAACTCAATTTTAGGCTCGATTATTTAATGAGCCGAACCTGAACCTGACAGTATTCGGCTCGGTTAGACTCGCAAATCTGGGGTATATGTATATATCTCATAAATTTGCGCATATAACCTTCAATATATATAAAGTTTTACATGTACGTAATGAAATTTTTATTACCTGTACATTTATAAATTTTTAAAAGTACTATATATTTACATTTTAATATGTTTATATAATTTTGTATATGTATTAGGCCTCCTTTGGCTAAATCCAAAAAACTGGTTTTTTGGTTTTTTTTTTCGTTTTTTCTTTATTCAAAAAAAATTTGCATTTGTTAGTTTTAGGTCGATTTTTTGTAGTTTCTTGGCTTGTCTCGACGAGAAGAATCTAAAAAGTATAAAAATTATTAGCCAAACTTAAAGTTTTGTGAATAAAGACGAAAAATAATTCAAAAAATCGGTTTTTTGCTTCAATTTTTTGGCTTTATTCACAAAACTTTAAATTTGACTAATTATTTTATACTTTCTAGATTCCTCTCAAACCAAGAAACCACAAAAAAATCAACCGAAAACTAACAAATGTAATTTGTTTTGAATAAGGACAAAACGAAAAAACCAGTTTTTTGAATTTAGCCAAAGGAGACCTTATTTATGTATAAAATGAAAATTTTATTAGTAGTCTAGACCTGTATAAGAGCATAAATATCTAATATTTTTTACTTTTTAAGGCTCGTGAACAAGTTCGAGTTCGACTCAAACCTAGGAAAGCTCAGCTCGGTTCGCTTACAAAACTTAATAAAAGAACCTGAACACTCTAAAGCTCGGCTCGTTTGCAGCCCTACATACAAATGAGCCAAATCGTTCTTCCTTATTCGGGGGTGTTCTACAAACCGATTATTTATCGGCAATAAGCGAGTGAAATTGGCTTATTAATTGAAATTGAGTTGATGTATTATAAGAGAGTGACATGTCTCGTAAAATGCAATAAGTCAATTTTAAATTTAAATAAGTTATTTAGAACAACTCCATGAATGAAATACTAGAATTAAATAGTTATGAGTATCCGACGAGTATTTTGATATTATTCTCAGTTTGAATTATTTCCGCGAGACCATGAATTGGGCGGCTGCACACGCCAGTCTATACAGTGTACACCATCGTTGTACTCATAGAATTATCGGACCACCATTATAGAAATTTGAAAAGAGCCAGCTGGCCAATAATAACCCTAGCTTTTATTTTAGTGGCTGTAATTGTATTAGAGGCCGTCTAACATGGCGTGCACGAGGACCACACCACCTTTTATATCCCCCAAAGATGCCCCACTCCACTAATGCTGCTAATATGCTATCCCACTCGCACAATTTACTTTCGGCTCGTTTGTTTGACCGGGAATAAAATGATGAGATAGAATTTATGAGAGATGAAATTCTTTGGAATATTATTTAGGATATTAAAGTGTAGACACGTAAAATTTCTGGCCTATCAAAAATCGCCACGTGTTGCTAGGGCACATAAATTGGCTAATTAAATGTTGCCAAGTGTCACAAGTCAAAGTCAAAGTTTCACGGACAAGCCAATTAAATGCTGCCAAGTGTCCGTAGGTCAAAAGACTAAGCACGATAAATGGCGAATCAAATGATGCCATGTGTTTACAGGTCAATAGTCAGAGATATGTGTGAAGACCAATTAAATGGAGCCACGTGTCAAAATGATGCAGTAATTTATTTATCAAGTTTGGCCAATTAAATTATGTCACTTCGTGAAATAAATTATGTATCTCATATATATAATTATCTTTCCCAAAATAAATAAAAAGAAAGATATTTATTAAATTCTAATTATTTTCCTTAAAATCGAATAAGGAAATAATTTAGAAAGATGAGTATGGAAAGAATTGCAGTCTTGCCATAACTCTCCATCTCTCATCCCTATAAATAAAGGTGCTCTCTCTCATATTTTAGGGGAGATCAAGACATTGAAACTTCAACAGCTCTGAAGATCAAGCTTCAAAGCCCTTCAGAATTTCTTCAAGTCTTCAAGCATCCAAGCTCCAGAACTCTGAAGATCAAGCCTCAAAGCCCTTCAGAATTCTTCAAGTCTACATCAAACAAGACGGTTCTTTGATCACAGCCTCAAAGCTCCGAAGAACATTCAGACATTCAAGCTCCAAGCTCTGAAGATCAAAGCTCCAAAGCCCTTCAGAATTCTTTGAAGTCAGCAACACATTCAAGCTTCTATCAGCTGTTAGAGCTCTGAAGATTCAAGCCTTTAAAGCCCTTCAGAACTCTTCAAGTCTACATCAAGCGAGACAGTTCTTCAAATCAAAGCCTCAAAACTCTGAAGAACATTCAAGCTTCCATTAGCTCTGAAGATCAAGCTTCAAAGCCCTTCAGAATCCTTTCAGTCCACATCAAGCAAGACGCCTCTTCAGATCAAAGCTTCAAAACTCTGAAGAACGCTCAAGCCAAATCCACAAGTCATCGATCTACTTCTACCAAATTGAAGAAGATATCAAAACTCTGAAGTTTCAATGTCATATTTTAGGGGAGATCAAGACATTGAAACTTCAACAGCTCTGAAGATCAAGCTTCAAAGCCCTTCAGAATTTCTTCAAGTCTTCAAGCATCCAAGCTCCAGAACTCTGAAGATCAAGCCTCAAAGCCCTTCAGAATTCTTCAAGTCTACATCAAACAAGACGGTTCTTTGATCACAGCCTCAAAGCTCCGAAGAACATTCAGACATTCAAGCTCCAAGCTCTGAAGATCAAAGCTCCAAAGCCCTTCAGAATTCTTTGAAGTCAGCAACACATTCAAGCTTCTATCAGCTGTTAGAGCTCTGAAGATTCAAGCCTTTAAAGCCCTTCAGAACTCTTCAAGTCTACATCAAGCGAGACAGTTCTTCAAATCAAAGCCTCAAAACTCTGAAGAACATTCAAGCTTCCATTAGCTCTGAAGATCAAGCTTCAAAGCCCTTCAGAATCCTTTCAGTCCACATCAAGCAAGACGCCTCTTCAGATCAAAGCTTCAAAACTCTGAAGAACGCTCAAGCCAAATCCACAAGTCATCGATCTACTTCTACCAAATTGAAGAAGATATCAAATTCCAATTTGAGACCAAGCTCCAAAGCCCTCAAATCAACATCTGCAAATCTGCCTCTCTTTCAACCAAATTGAAAAAGATCTCAAAGACCGATTTGAGAAGAAGCTCCACAGCCCTCACGTCAACGGTCATAACTTCGCCATCTTTTTCCAACAAAATTGAAGAAGATCAAGCAAATCTACTTGAGAAAAAGCTTCAAAGCCCTCAAGTCAAAATCCGTCAAATTCGCCGTCATCTTCGCAAAGACCGAAGATCTCGCCATTTAATTCGAGAACAAGCATCAAACCCTCAAATCAAACTTTCGAAGGGAAGAATCAGAGGATTATTTGCTTTCATTAGAAATTATTACAGAGATTGTAAACCCTAATTTTTAAATCAATAAAATTGACTTTTTGGTCAACATCTTTCCGTCTTCGTAGACTCGAAATTTGTGTGATACATAAAGGATGCAGAAAATTCATATTTGGTGTTTGTGTTCAACGAAATATAACCCTTGAGAAACACTTTTTTGTTATAGCACATGAGCATGCAACATACTTCCCACTAAATTAAGGACAACAAACACCAAATTTTGGGTTCCATTCCGTTTCAGCTCGTATCCTACCGTCAAATCCTACATAACAAAAAAGGACTTTGGGATTCAATTTAGATTGGATGGAACTGTCTCGTTTCAATCGCTTATCTCGTTATCGATGGTTCAGTTTTGTTTTATAGTATCATTGTCGATAATATTTTATTGGGTTGAGACTCTTACAAGTAAATATCTTCCAACAAGTTAGAAAAAAATAGTATAATATAAAATATGGGTAAAAGGAGCAATTATTATGATTCATCGTGAAAATGTTATTATGAATCATGTTGCTGAAAAATTACGAGTTTTTGGTATAAAAGTTAGGAGACACACCAAAATGTTATGCATCTTTATGAGATGACACAATTCGAACCAGATATTAAATGCATACGATACACGCCTTTAAGGAAGGAGTGTGTATGTGTGTGTGTTGTTGTTGGGGGGGGGGGGGGGGGAGTTCAATCAAGCAAGAAGCTCAGACCCAATTAGATTAAAGAATAAGGCGCTAAGGCCCATTTGGGATTACCCCAGGCCCAAGCCGAACGATGAGGCTCATTCCTAAGCAATATTCAAATGAGCTGGCTTATAGGCCCACACATGTGATCTGAACGCATAAAGGCTAGGGTCATGGGCCTTAGATGCTCGGGTTTGGGCTAGGTTCGCGCGACCCAATTAAGGCAGTTTTTGCCCACATGCATGGCCACCCTGCTCATTATCACGAGTCCTATCACTCAGACAGTTGTGACGCACGTCGCGCGTTAAGAGATGGGCTGCATGTGTCGATAACAATCATGCTTAGGTATCAAGAATAACGTCACCTGAGTAGTTACCGTGCGTGGCGAGCACTAAGTACTTGAAGGGTAAGTCATTCATTACCTGTAAAAGGTAACTTGATTAGCCTAAAGAGGTACGCACAATTGCACTCGCAAACCCTAGAACTGAGTACTTTATCCTTTTCTTTCAGTCACCGACTTGATTGTCGGAGTACCATTCCGGACTCGATCGGTCCGGTATGGTACTAACAAGTTCGTTCAGTGTTCAGGATCGAAGCTTGTGAGGAGATCCAACATAGAAGCAACAACCTAATTCATCCGAGTGAAGAGAGACTAGTCAGATATTCTGACCACGACGGACCACGGTGTGTATTACAGACTTCCCCATAAAGCATATTTGGGCAGTTGAATATTGTCCGACGACTCCACCCATTCGCACATAAAAACAGTTTTGGAAAAGAAACTTAGGGCTCAAGATCTCTTTTTCTATTGAGGCTTAGGGATTAAGTTTGAAGTGATCCATTGTCCATATCCTAGAAAGATAGTAATACCAATATTCTATAAATAGAACAAGAACAAATGCTAGCTAGCTAGAAAGATACTAAAAACCAATAATCTATAAATAGGAAAAGGACAAATGCTAAGCCTTCTCATGAATTATTGTTTAATTTATTCTTGAAAACGTCATTAGGCGCATTGGTTACAACCTTGATTCCAACAACTTGCATTCGGAAACCATAAATTAATTCGAGTATATATAATAATGGAATCATAGTTTTATTTGTTTGGGCAGAGATTTGTTAAGTTGAGTCAAATACTTAAATACAATATTATTTTTAATAGTGTGACGGATGGTACGTACATAGGTACGAGAAGCTAGACCAAAATGCACGAAATTACGTGTAAAGTCTCCCCTATATTTTTTTTAAAATCAATTTTGCTAACCATCTCTTTCTGGGCTTATGAAATCACAAAATTTGAATATTCCGTTTCTCATGAATATACATTCACTTTTTACACGCTATCTATCATCTTAAGTGCAGGCGGCGTTTGTATTTTTTCAAAATAATAAATTGTTGTAATTTTTGAGAGATTAGATTTTCCACTAGCCATTAGATCATGTAAAACAATGCAAAATTTTTAAACAGTCAAAAAGTACGACTTTTTACTTTAACGACGTCACTTTCTCTTTCATAATTGCAACAATACTATTTATTTTACCTATCTTCTGTTAAAATATGTATCTATTTTCTATTTAATAAGCAAACAAAAAACATTATGTCTTTTGTTATCATTTGTCCATTTTTTGAAAACTTTAATTTTTTTCATCTCCTTTTTTTCTTTTCAAATACACTTTTTTTAAGGCAAAATTACAAAGCGATACTTCATGTATTTTTTCACATGAAAAGTAAATGGGGGTATGATTATTTTCCTTTTTAAATTGATCTATTATCCTATTGTTCTAGAAGGAAAAATTAAATAATAATCCAATTTTCCAATTCGGTGTCCCCATTATCAAATGGAGAATGATTTTGACACTCCTCTTTCTTATAATTACACTCCAAAATTTGTATTTTAGTAGTACTTATATTGTGTATATTTTTTGTACAAGTAAAAGACAAATTTTGAATTGCCATTATAAAAAAGAGCGTCAAAATCATTATCTTTATCAAAGCACATCACTAATGGTGGAGTGATTATTAGGTTCTCATATGAGTTTCAAAGGTGTTCTTCATCACACATTGATACAAGAGGAAAAACTTACAACACATTTTTATTTGAAATTACAACTTTTATTACTCTTTTTGTAGTTCACCCTTTTTCACATATCAATAATAATGTTGTAAATTAGCATGACTAGGAATAAAAAGAGAAATTATGAGTGATAAAAAGGGCTCCTGTCCTTCAATTATTTTTTAATTTTTCCTTTTTCCGATGTTAGGTCTTCGGACCAATATTTTTCCGTGAAAAAAAAGGGGGAAATTGCGAAAATCAATAGTAGTTACCGAATGGCGAGGGCATTGGTACCTTCGTGGTACGTGATATCAACGGTGAAAATGTTTCCGTACAACGTTCCTACCGCGCAAATACCGTTCGAAATCAGAGTCGTTGAAGCATGTGGAAACAGATCCGGTCAATAATCGTGATGGTCATCGAAACGCGCTAATTAATCGTACAAACGGTGGCATAGGATCCTTTCCGCTCAAATGTAGCGTGGGCGTTAGGCGCGTGGTGCGGCTATAATTGACATTTAGCATAAGTCTGTCTACATCGTGGCCAACCATTCACCTCACCCGTGATTAGACATTTTTCTGGGGTGATTCTATTGACAACCCCTCATTTTCTCCATATAGCTCACAAAAAAATTCCTTCATTTCCATTACTGTGTAAAGACCAAAATGCCCCCAAACTGTGTTTTTTTTCCGACACTCATACCCCGAAATATGTAAATTTTTTTAACATATTGCTGTTGAAACTTTTCACTTAACCGAAATTATGCAAGACAAAGTTCAGTAATAAATTTTCGACTTAAGTTACTTTTTTCATCATCGTAATGTCGAATGCTACGCATTACATCAACATTTGCATTCCGAAAACGATACCTGAGAAATGCACATGTTTGATTTCACAAATTTCAACATTAATAAGCTGAAAATATGGTTATATTTCGACATGTTATTGTCGAAAACAACAATATTTTATCCACATGTATTTAGTTCGACATTCGAAAGTTGAATAGAGACATAAATTTCGACATGAGGATGTCGAAAAAGACAAGGTCCAATTTTTGAAAATTCGACCTTCAATATAAATCGACATATGGTTGTCGAAAATGGGTGTGTATTTCAACATTCAAAATATGAAAACTGGTTAAGGGTAGTTTAGGTGTATTTTGTTGGTTGTATGGAGTAAATTGGTTTGAGGGAATTTTAGGTGTGGGTTGGATGAAGAAAATGGGTTACATGAAGAAAATGTGGGGTTGTTAATGGACGCGGGGATGCTGCTGTGCAAGGGGTGCACAGCAACTGCTGTGCAGGTGAAAAACGACGTTGTTTTGATGCCAAAACGCGAAAATATCCGGACTCCTGTTTTGTGGCTGTTGGATTAGATCCAACGGATGGGAAAGGAAAGTCACTTAAATGAGTTCGCGGGTCAAGATTTCGGGTATGTTCAGTTCGCGGGTCATGACTGACCCGGGTCAACCCCTCTTTCTTTTTTTTCCTTTCACGCTTTACGCTTGAAGATAGAGAGAGAGAGAGAGAGAGAGAGAGAGAGAGAGAGAGAGAGAGACAACAGAAGAATAACAAAGGAGAAGAAGAACAGGTCGATCGATCGAAGAAGAAGAAGTCGACAACCAAGGTTTCTCTCTCTCTCTCTTTCTCTTTCTCTCTGTCTCTCTCTGGTTCGATTTCTCTGAAAACCCTAATTTTTTGAAACAGACACAAGATTTCTGAAATTGGATTGCCTTTGCTTAGTGTGTAATGACTCATTAAAGAGGGCTGTTTATATAGCCACGAACAGGGTTAGGGGGTGTTTAGTTGATTAGGTAACAAAATGCTTCAATATTTTCTCATGATGCAAAAATTACAGACAAAGATTCAAGAAAATGACAAAATATTTAGTGGAACAAGGGATAGACCAACTGCTGTTCCAGCTTAACTGTACTGGAGTGTTGCTAAAGCCAATTTATCTGGTTTAGACCCCTCCCAATAGAACAATGAATTTCAGCCAAACATAAATCCAACATGTGAACCGTAACCCTAATTTGTCAAAGGATGAAAATCAACAACATCAAGCATATACCCAAACAGAATCACGTCAAAAATGAAGAAAAAACAAAGATTGGGTAAATGTATGAACAAAATCAAAGAAATAAAAAACGTAACCCTAGTTTAACAAGAATAGAGAGAGAGAGAGAGGGAGAGAGACCTTTTTCGGTTCCAGATATCTTCATCTTCGTCTTCGATTTCTTCTTCGATCGTCTTCTTCGTCTTCTATTTCTTCTTCGATCGATCTGTTCTTCTCCTTCGTTATTCTTCTGCTCTCTCTCTCTCTCTATCTTGTTCAAGCGTAAAGGGGGAAGAGGTGTTGACCCGGGTCAGTCATGACCCGCGAACTGAACTTACCCGGAAATCATGACCCGCGAACTCATTTAAGTGACTTTAATTTCTCAGCCGTTGGATCTAATCCAACGGCCACAAATAGAAGTCCGGATTTTTTCGCGTTTTGGCATCAAAACGACGTCGTTTTTCACCTGCACAGCAGCTGCTGTGCACCCCTTGCACAGCAGCATCCCCGCGTCCGTTGTTAATAGAATCACCATTTTTCAGTAGCAATCGTACTTTCCAAAAATATCTAAGCAATGATTTAAGTATTAACCATTCAATATTTCTAACCTCCATAATGGGAATAACTTTCTTGTTCGCAATAATACTTAACATAATACTAGTGTCTTTTCAAAAAATCAGCTCAATTGAATATACGTAAGTAGTTGATCCAATATTCTCATATTTCTTTCAGAATTTAGATAATATTGGATCAACCATTTTCACATATCCAATTGGAAGGACCAAGGGTGTTGGTGATCAGCCCTGATGATCACATCTGAGTCGTCCATCTCAGCAGTTGACGGTTCGGATTTTTCCTTGGAATAGTCTCCATGATAAAATTTAGGCGGCTCGGATGCGATCACCAACACCCATCTTGGGGACTGGTTTTTTGAAATTGCACTAAAAAAATTATTTTAAAATTAATAAAAAGTGTGGATCATTTGTCTACATCGTGGCCAACTAGTATTAAAAATGGCTCACCTCCCCCGGATTATAAATTTTGCAGTAGCAATCGTGCTTTCCAAAATATCTAAGCAATGATTTAAGTGTTAACCATTTATTAAAGTCAATAATGGGGATAACTTTTCTTGTTAGCAATAATACTCCCTCCGTCCGAATTTGGTTACCCCTCGCTCTATTACAATCAGAAAAAAAAAATAGGGATGTATTTAAATTGATAAGTAATTATATGACCAAGATGGATCTTGTTTGATAGATTTCGTATGGTTCTTATAACACAATATTTTTTAAATTACGTAAAATATTATAAATTATAAAATACTCCCTCCGTCCCATTTTGTTTGTCATTTTTAGTAGACCGTGTCCGATTTCAATTGCTTATATCTTTTAATATGAATTTCAAAAAATATTCAATATGGATCTCGTTTGATAGTTCTCGATGAGTTTTATTATACGAAGTTTTCAAAATCATGAAAGACATTACGGATTAAAAGTTATAAGGGTTTGACCGATGACACGATCTTCGAAAATTGACAAACAAAATGGGACGGAGGGATTTGAAAAATGGTAAGAACTTCCAAAATAGACTAACAAATCCGGACTGAGGGAGTAATCAATAAACCTACAACTACGGGTACAGAAATCGTACAAACGGCTTGTGGGTCTACTTTTGAGTCCCACACTGATGATTTGAATCGTTTATTAATTTTAAAATAATATTTTTAGTGGCCTTCCAACAAATCAACTTAAATAGATATGCGTAAATGGTTGATCCAATATTCTCATCTTTCATTTAGAATTTAGATAATATTGGATCAACCACTTACGCATATTTAATTCAGTTGATTTTTTTGAAAAGACAATAAAAATTTATTTTAAATTTAATAGACAGTGTGAATTATTTGTGTGGGACCAAAAATAGACCCCACAAGCCGTTGGTAAGATTTCTATGCCTGTTGCTTATGTATATGATAGTCTGGTCCAATAAGAATCAATGTAATGTAGGGGTAGGATCCCTCATCCCATATCCTTTAATGAAAAGTTAGGCTAAGTTTCCTTACATAAATCAAACTTTCTTTTTTTGACTTTTAAAAAAATTGTTTCCTCTATTTAGACTTTTAATTGATATGTGTGATAAGAATGATATGTATTAGAATTCGTATTTTAATACATAAAATACCCCCTAGATAGGAATAGCAAAGCTGGAAAGTTCTAGAATAGATGCCTAGTAGTGGGTGATTGAGCCGGTCTCCACACATGCACGAGTCAAGCACACATCTGACTTTTCAGCCTTTGCCATTAAGTCATGAAAGCGATGAAACGCACACCACACAAAATATCTTAGCAACGAAAGGTATTTAACATAAAATATATTAGCAACAAAATCCTCTCATTAATTATTTCCTACTTCTCGGCCCCACTGCAAGGTTGGGTTTCTCTAAATTTTTTAAAAGCATTCATGTAAAACGACACTATAAACAAAAAAATAAAATAAAATCAATTGTTAGGAATTTTTCCTTCTCTAGTTAATTTTTTTTACTCGTAGTTAGTATAATTATTTAATGATTATCATGTGTATTTTCAATCAACTTATTCATTTACAAAGATATGGTCCTCTATAATCATTAGTATATAGAATCTTGTATATTTCTATCAATTTATAAAAGCATATAGTATCACAAAAACGAAAATATCGTTTAAATTTTTTTTTCCTGACAGAATATTTGTTCGGCAAGTCTTGAATTGTTCAAACCGATATTGGGCAACCAAACTTATAGTAAGGCTATTGAGGAGAAAGAAAAAGAAAACAATTACAATCCCCATCGAAATTTCAAACGTAGGTAGGGCGGTCTGGACGAAATTTTTTTTTCCTGACAGAATATTTGTTCGGCAAGTTTTGCATAGTGTCGTTAGAATGATGTACAACAAATAAAGACAGATTTTATGGAAAGATTTAATAAGTACAAGTCAAGAAATAATCATTAATTACATAAAAAATGATACAGACACACACTTTCAGCCACACCCTCACTCACATGTGTGTGTGGGGACCACTTACACGTGAGTGAGCCAGTGAGAGTGTGGCTAAAAGGTGTGTCTGTATCATTATTCAAAAAAATTATTTTATTTGGACCTAATTCAAATATATTTTTGAAGGAAATTATGTAGTTTGATTCGACCTAATTTTAGACTTCCTAACTATAAATACGGATGTAACCCTTATTGGGTATTCATTTCAATCATTCAATGTATTAAGAGTTCTTTATATATTCTTTGTCCGCAATGGTTTTGTTTTCATTTTATTGTAGATTCAAGAGTCCGTTAGTTAGAATGAGATCTAAATCCATTCATCCATTACAACGAATTCTTGTTGTTCTTTCTCTATTATACTGCATCACTATGCAATAGAGCTTCGAATAGTTGTTGATCTAAAACTATTTGATGGTCCTCGTGCCTAAAGGAACTCCGCAAAAGCTAGATACCATAAAACTTTTCGAACTCCGCAAAAGCTAGATACCATAAAACTTTTCTTAGTAGATATAGATTTAATGTGACACTAGATACCATAAAACTCTTCATTTTTATGTCCGTCATAACAGTCATGAAGTCGACACTAAAATTAAATTGTGTATAATAGGCATGCCCTAGTGATCAATAATCTCTCTGATACTATTCATAAATTATACATGAGCTCACTAGATAATTCTTTTGTTTGATATCAAGATCTTATTTTGAGTCTTATATTTCCTCCACAATTAATTTGAAGTCTCCTTGATTAGATTATTATTTTCAATAATGCTACAGACACTAACTAAGGTACTAACTAATGTAGTAAATGCATGTGCATGTTACAAGTCTGTCATGTATTTCATTATGCATTGATGTGGTAGTACTATGTATGTATTTAGTGTGATAGTTTGCAAATTAATGTATGTAGCATTGCTCTATTATTTCAACTTCAGATACGGTAAACTCAAATATTGAGATATCCATCCGTATGTTTGTGTATGATTGATATAACATGGTAAAATAAATCTTACTGTACAACATTATAGGACGAAAGCTTAAGGACTGTACTTTAATTATCTAAATGTTACTATATTATGATATGATTGTTTTTTCTGGAATTATTCACAAGCGTAACGCCATGTGTTTTCTCTATTTATAAATTTAGAAAATCAAATTGATTCAACCCATGCACCCATGGGTCTTGCCTTGCATTTAAAAATTGAGAAGATTAGCCAAGGAGGGCACAAGTGAGGATGATATTACCCAGAGTTCTTTTAGTTCCGCACACAACTTGCACATGCGTACGTTTTCATACATGCCAGTATGCCACATGTTTTGGTGAGTCTAACTATAATTTTTCAAGACTACATCAATTGTAGAATATGACCATTTAGTTCTCCCAATTATTAATAGTTACGATACGAATAGTTTAGTTTAGTCAATATTTTCAATTTTTGGTTTGTAGTTTACAAAATATATTTCTAAAAGTTTCACTGTTTCGTCATCCGTATTTTTTTTTTGTTTTTAACAAATTGTAATCAATTTTTTAATTTTTTTATTACTTTTTTGGACTATTCAAAAAGCAAAAATGTTACAGTGTTAAAAAAATTGACTAAAGACGAAAAATTACGCAACCTTATCCAAAATATTATCTCCAAAACATTTCTCAAAACTACAAACGAAACAAAGATTTGCTTGGTCAAGAATTATGTTATACTACTACACTAGTGAAAAACCCGTGCTATGCACAAGGTGAAATGATGGTATTACCAGTGACAGAGCTCAAAGGGGGGCCTCGCCACTCCCGAGTCCCAAAATAATTATTTTTTATTGCAAGAGCAATGTTATTCTTTTAAAAACGTGTATTTTTTTGGGTATTCTTTTAACTGATGAAAGTGTGTAATTTTTGGGTATTAAGCATGTTGATAGATGATTAACTTATGAAAGTATGTATCCTTTTGGGTATTAGAAATAATTAATTTTGGAACACTTATGCTCAATATCCAAAAATAATTTAATTTCCTTTTACACTTATGCTCAATATCCAAAAATAATTTAATTTCCTTTATTTAATTTCCCTTTTTAGGTATTTAAAAGTTGCTTGGTCTACAACTTCCCTTCTTTTTTTTTTATTTTATTTTTAAAGAGCCTTCTCTAGAGAGAACAAAGGCGCGTGATTCTAACGGAATTTACTTCCGGCCGCTTGTGCGGTGATCCTGGTGGCCGGACTATGATAGTTATTGTCGATTTTGAGGCTTCTCCGGTCGGGTCCCGAATTTCTGAGGTTAGATCTGTTGTTTTCTGCGTAGTATTTCCGCTATTGCAGTTGCCTTGATCACCTGGTTACTCAGTTTTTTGGGTTCAATTAGTAGACTTCTTAGTTTACTCTGTTTATTGGGTGTCTACCTCATGTTTACTTCGGTAGCTTACTTTATCCTCAGTCTTAGTTGGTTACTATGTTGCATATCTAGTTTGTTGGTTTGTTCTACTGGATCCTCTGATCTACTGCTTATTTTAATTATTCGTGTGGATACCAAGTTGGTTTGTTCTTGTGCACTCTGTTCTGTGGGTGTGGGTTGTTCTTTGTTTTGATGGCAAAAGGTTTCCGGTTGAGGAGGGGGGTTTCAAGTGGTTCTTCGCATAGGACCGGTCGACTATCTAAGGAGGCCAAGGGTAAGGGCATAGCTTATTCTGTGGGTGAGGTTTTAGAGGGCAACTTTTGACCTTCGCCTTTGACAGACTATGATTTGGACCCTATAGAACGAGATGAGATTCTGGACATGTTCTCTGATGGGTTTAGTTGTGATTTGGCTGCAGCTTCGCGAGTTACGAAAGCTAGGGCAGCTGCTAAGGCGAAGTTATGTGAACTCTTTGATCCGGATTATGAGCCGTGGGAGGAAGTGTGGGATGATTCAGACCATTCTGATTTAGAGGATATGGAGGCTGTCCGGACAGCTTGTGGGTGTTCTTCTCAGGTGAATAAGAATTCCCCTAGTTTCGAGGTTGACGAGTCTTCTCACTCCACCACTAGTGTGGAGATGAATGCTACCAGTTGTGTGGCTAGGACCCCTAAGGCACTCTGTTGTCCTCTTCCTAAAGGCTCTGCCTCCTCTATGGAGCAAATGAAGATTGACGAATTTGGTAGGGTTTTGGGACATTCGGGTGATACGATTAGGCCGCGACTTTTGAGGAGTTGTTAGCGCAGGAAAAAGGTTATTTTGGGTCGTGATTTTATTCTTGTTAATCACAGTGCCTTGTCTAGTAGTGAGAGGAAGTTCAATTTTTTTCATATGCCAAGTCTTTCGGCAGTGGAGGTCAAAGTTATGGAGCCTACTCCTTTTGCCAACTCTCCTGCTTCACCTGACACCGAAGTGCTTCCGGAGGTTTGTCTTAGTACTCATGCTGAGGATGGTCTTCTGGTCGGTATGCCTGTATCTCCTAGCTGCCCTGTGATGGATGTTGAGTAGTCTACCTGTGAGTCTGCTGCTATTACGATTGAATGTTCTCACGATGCCTCTGAGGCTTTTTTGTCTTCTGAGGTGGGGGAGGCTTTTCAGGACACGGTGCCTGGTCCGAGGAATTTGAGGTCTAAACAGATTCTGGCTCTGGGGCATCATTGGGTTGAGGACTTTGGCTCTTCATCTACTAAACATCCAGGGAAGCGACCTGCTCGTAAAAAGGTTTGTGGGAGTGGTGTGACAGCTCTTGAAGGCTATGTTCGGACGAAGCGTAAACGGGAGCGGACTATTGAAGACTGTTTTGCTGACCCCTTTGTTTATCGTAGTCCTCAACGTCGTACTTTATCATGATTGTTCGGTCGTCTTGTGCCTAATCTTTGTTTTGCAGGTTTTGTGTTTCGGCGTTGAGGTTTTAGTTGTTTTGTTCCTTTGAGCCTTATCGGGGTTTTTCTTTCTTTATGGGGTTGTTCTACTTCGGTTGTTATGTTGGGCTTTTAGTTTGTTGTGCCGGGTTAGAGATTCTTTTATCATTTGTATGCTCCGAATGTACTTTATTTATATTGCCGATCTATGAATATATGTTTATGTTTGCTAAAAAAAAAATTTCCTTTTTTAATGTAAGAGAGATGGAATTTTGAAGTACATGAGGGGGCTCGCTAGAGCATGATACAAACAACAGCATCTGACAAAAATCCCATCCTTTAAACAACCAAGGAAAATGTTAACTACTCATCAAAGCGTGTATCTAAACAAACAACCAAGGAAAAAAGATGTTAACCACTCTTTCAACCGTATCTTTAAGGATCCTGCTGGGGGTACAGAAAAATTGGTACAGAAAATGTACAAATCGCGTTTGGGGACCCACTTTTGGGTCCCACACGAGTGATCCGAACCGTTCATTTTTCTTAAAACATTTTTTCGAGTGGGCCCACCAAAAATCAGCTCAATCGGACGGTTAGAAGTGCTTGAACCGAAGTCTCATCGTTTCATTTGATTTGAAACGGTGGGACTTTGGTTCAAGCACTTCTAACCGTCCGATTGAGCTGATTTTTGGTGGGCCCACTCGAAAAAATGTTTTAAGAAAAATGAACGGTTCGGATCACTCTTTTGGGACCCAAAAGTGGGTCCCCGAACGCGATTTGTACATTTTCTGTACAAGTTTTTCTGTACGCCCAGGTTTATCCTATCTGGATCTTTAACTAGAGGTTATTAAGGAAGCAAGTCAAGCGCGTGGGTCTTCGAACGCGTCTAAGCCATCAATAAACGACCGACTCCTGCGGGCCCGCTACCGTGCAATCCGCTTATACACACATCCCCCTCTACTCCTATATATCCCTCTCTCTCTCTGTATATCTCAATTGGATCTGAAACCACCACACCCACAATTTCTTGAAGGCATCAAACAAGAAAAAAGGGCAAAAAAAAAAAACCGAATAGATAGCAGAACCAAATCAAAAACCATAACAAAACACCCCTCTCTGGGGTTGTTTTTGTTTTGAATTTGAAACAATACCCCATTTGGTTTTCGTCTATCCATTCACACAAAAAGAATTTGCATTGTACGTATAGTTTTGAATTTGTGTGGTTGTTAACCCTTGCTATGGCGATGGAAAAGAAGTACGTGACGCAAGAGGAGTTGAAGCAACACAACAAACCAGGTGATTTGTGGATCTCTATCCAGGGTAAGGTTTACAATGTGACGGAATGGGTTAAGACACACCCGGGTGGGGATATCCCACTCCTGAATCTGGCTGGACAAGACGCTACAGACGCCTTCACTGCTTTCCATCCAGGTACTGCTTGGCAACACCTTGATCAATTCTTTACTGGGTATTACCTCAAGGATTTCGAGGTTTCCGAGGTGTCCAAGGATTACCGGAAACTCGCTTCGGAGTTTTCCAAATTGGGTCTGTTTGATAAGAAAGGGCATACCGTGATTTACTCCCTCTTGTTTGTTACATTGCTGTTTGCTGCATCTGTTTATGGGGTTTTGGGTTCCAATTGTTTTTATGTTCATATGGGTGCTGGGGCTTTATTGGGATTTGCTTGGGTTCAAGTGTCTTATTTAGGTCATGATTCTGGTCATTATAATATGATGACAACCAAGGGTTTCAATCAAATGGCTCAAATTTTGGCTGGGAATTGCTTGACTGGGATCAGCATTGCTTGGTGGAAATGGACACATAATGCCCACCATATTGCCTGTAATAGCCTTGACTATGACCCTGATCTCCAACACTTGCCAGTTTTCGCCGTCTCCACGAGCCTGTTCGAATCGATAACCTCCGTCTTTTACGGAAGAGAACTGTCGTTCGATCTGCTGTGTAAAGTATTTGTGAGCTTTCAGCACTACACGTTTTACCCCGTGATGTGCGTTGCAAGGGTCAATCTGTTTCTACAGACGTTCTTGTTGTTGTTATCGAATAGAAAAGTGCCCAACAGAGCTCTCAACATCTTGGGCATACTTGTGTTCTGGGCTTGGTTTCCTCTTCTGGTTTCGTGCCTACCGAATTGGACAGAGAGGATTCTATTCGTGCTAGTCAGTTTTGCAGTCACCTCAATTCAGCACATTCAGTTCTGCTTGAACCATTTCTCTGCAGATACTTACGTTGGAGCGCCTAAGGGAAACAATTGGTTCGAGAAACAGACGGCTGGGACGATCGACATATCATGTTCACCTTGGATGGATTGGTTCCATGGTGGGCTTCAGTTTCAGTTGGAGCACCATTTGTTTCCGAGATTGCCCCGGTGCCAATTGAGGAAGATTTCTCCTCTGGTGAGAGATCTATGCAAGAAGCACGACTTGCCCTATAGGAGCTTTTCTTTCTATGATGCAAATGTGAGGACGATCAAGACGCTCAGGGAAGCAGCAGTACACGCTAGGGGTTTGACATGGGAAGCGGTTACCATCCATGGATGAGGATCGCGAAGGTTTATCAGTAATCCACCAGCACCTCATGGGGGTAATGATAATAATCTGTTTTTCTTGGGGAATTCAAGGGGAAAAAAAAAAAAAAAACTTTTCTGTTTAGTTTTTGCTCTTAGCGGCTATTTGGTTCCAACTTGTTATTCATTTTCATCGTACTCTGCTTCTGGTTGAGTTTTTCATCGGGATATGTTTTGATCTCAAATTGTTAATTTATTGATATGTTAATTAGGGATGATATAATTTTCTTTGATATAAAGTAAGCTTTATATATTATGTAAATATCTCGTTGTTCTTCAATTTTTTATTAGCTCTGTTGGGTTTTATCTGATTATTGATGCAATATTAAAGTGCTTTCTTTCCTCTGCCTTTTGTATCTCTATTGTCAGTTACCGATACTGCTTCTGTGGCTTTCTTGGTCATTGAAGTAAAAGGGATCAATCCCAGTTTTGTATGTGTAGAATTTAAGTCTGTGCATGAAACAATTGCTCATGGTAGTTAGTTATACAGGACGCGGGGCTTGAAAATTTAAGCAGGATAAGAACTCTGAGAATTTAACTTGATTGCAGCTGTGAGAACCCTGGTATAGATTTTGAAGTTGCTTCTTCGAGGAAGCATTAAGGCCAATAAAATGATTTTTTCGACTATCACGGCATTGCAAATTCGCAACTGCATATGGTTACTTGTCAGAAAAATAAAAGCATCCAGACTCTAATCATAGAACCTTATGAGTTTTGATGTTCTAGACTCCAGAGAACAGAGTCTAGTTTAGAGTCACACCAACGTCCAACCGTACTTCATTAATATACATGTGATGAGAGTGTTACATGTTTTTCAATACATACATACAAAGAGTTAGAACATGCAATGTTTGTAAGCAGGCTACATACGTAAT